>PCDJ01000006.1:1358392-2037588 GCA_002778245.1 Raffaelea albimanens | reverse complement strand
AGCGAGACGGGAGATCCCGAACGATGAGATGTATCATATCTTGGTATGGGTTTGCCTTCCTTTATTTTTCTATCTGTGTGTTTTTTCCAAGTCACAAAGCGGCTCACATCTCCCCAGGACACCATGATAGGCAAAGGCAACACGGGCCTCGTTATGTTGTCCGACTGCGGCACCCGTGTCCGCAAAACTCCCATCCCGTGGTTCTCCGTGTACGACCCCAAGCTCCAATGCAAGCAACTCCGCCGCGAGATTGCCGCCTACAAGCACCTCCCCGACGGCCACAGACGCCTAGTACGCATGCTGGAATACGAGGACGACGGCGACGAAGGGGTCTCTATCACCCTGGAATTCATGCCTAATTTATCTCTGCGGCAATACCTCGTTGGCGGCGCCAGGTATTTTCAGCCGACCCAGGAGGATAAAGAGCGCGGCGCCGCTATCCCGCTACGGCAACGGGCTAGCTGGGCCTTAGAAGCCACAGATGCCGTGATGCTACTGCATGCCCACGATATCATCCACGCCGACATCCGGCCGGAGAACATGGCCCTAGACGAGCACCTGGGCCTACGCATCATCGACCTGTCTGGCTGCTCGCTCTGTGGACAAGAGTCCCTGTCCCTCGAGAGCGCGGCGTTCTACATGCCTCGTCCGCCAGAGATGAAGTACAGTGCCGCGGACTGCAATGTGACCACGGACCTGTTTGCCCTCGGCTCGAGCTTCTACCAGATGGCCACCTGCTACGAGCCCTGGGACGGCGTGGGTCACAGAGAAATCGAGGCGCGCTACGAGCGTAGCGAGTTCCCTAATCTCCTCCTCGATGGCAAGCCGCTGCTCTTTGCGGACATCATCGATCGCTGCTGGCACGCCCAGTTTGCCACGGCGGCAGATGTGCTGGACGCGTTAAAGGCCGAGATCAGAGTGTCTTTTTCAGCAGAAGACCAAGCGTTCATCGAGCAGCAGAGCGGCATACAACTGAGCACAGGTGAAGACAATGAACCATAGTCGTAATTACCAGATGACCGAGCATAGCTTAAAAAAGTTTACTAGGTGCAGAACACGGCTTGATAGTGTCTATCGATTGGTATATGTGGCCGTTTTAAACTCGAAACAGTGCAGTTTTATCAAAGAGTTTACCACAAAAACAAATTGATAGTTTCGTTCTCGACAACGAGAGTTGGTGTTACGGACACTTTATACTTCTAACGACTAGTGCTCCGGGATTAATAGAAAGGGGAGAGGACAAAACAAGTAGCCAGGTCAGCATTAAAAACCCCTTAAACTGTGATAAGCTTATTTATAGCCCTATTTAGTACATCCTTACTGTCGAGCTGACAGTTAATTAGGAATGTGTCTCCTCTAAGTGAGACTATAGTTACGAGGTACTAGTCTGGCTAAATACATGAAAATTAGGTGTATTTCCGGGACTTTCCGGCCGTCAAGTGACTTCCTTCCGTTTCCGGTGACCGATCTGCAGTCACCTTAACAAAATCGACTTTAATCTACAGGACCCCTACGTGGTTAACTCACCTAGATGAAGGCTTGTGTTGGCTGGTTTTCTACAACCCCACCAATTTCCCACTAAAAATTAGAAACCAATCAAGCATCCTTCCTACAACCTTTTCTCTGCTACCATCGAGCCCGGTAGACACTTGCATCATCAATTACGCTAATAAGTTGCCATAGGTAGCCCTAACCTAAACTTGACAAGACCACAGAAGCCGAAGATGAAGAAGAATATGAGGTCGAGAAGATCCTCAATCACCGGGAAAGGCTGTGGCGACGAGGAAAATACGTGGGGCCACTCAGCATTAAGTGGCGCATTGTGATTGGAGGAACCACACAAACATCCCCGCACCACGTAACGGAACTGGGGAGCTACCAAACATCATAAGAAGTCGACGAAATTCCCTCTCACCACGGCTTTTCTTCGCCATGGCCGAACCGCCCAAGGCAAACATTTGCTCACAAGAGGAGCCAGCTCCTCAAACCATGCCGCCACGCAGGCGACAGATTGACAGCGACAGCGACAATCCCCCAAGCAAGCGAGCACGACTGACACGAAAGAACCTGGCACGCTTCAACAAGATGGGGAAGAGCATGCCGCCATCCGTCTCTACGAACGGATCGTCGGGCAAGTCATCGGGAACGAAGACCATCCCCACGACACCTGCCGGTTTCGCGGTCCAAGCCCACGAGAACGGCATCCGCCAGCTACCATACGCTAAGCCGCCTCCAAACTTGGACGATGTCCGCGAACGTCTCGCCGCGCCTCGCGGAACGGCTTCCCCCCCCCGAGTCAACATATGAGGACTATGTTAGCAGAGTCCGGAGGGCCCCCAACGAAGCAACCATGGTCTTTGAGGTTGGCGGCAAATTGCTAAAGGAGTACAAAGAAGAAGGCTACGGTCGGGTGTTCAACCAGGCATTCAGCGGCCTCCCCAGGAAGGTCGGCTTCAACAACGGCTTATCCGCCCCGCAACCTGACTTTGTCGAGGGGCTAGAAGCAGAGGAGTATAGACCAGCTCCAATTCGCCAACGCGTCAGCGGCGCGGTCCTTTACGAGGACAACCCCTGCTCCCTCGCATTGCCACATGTAGCTGGAGAATGGAAGGGCGCTGGGAAGGATATGGAGGAAGCAAGAATGCAAGCCGCCTACGACGGCGCAGCCCTGGTCTACGCCAGGGAACAGGCTATCGAGTCCATGCAGAAACCCTACGTCCCCGGCTACGCCAAGGTCACCACCTTTACTACGGACGGCACCAATCTGAACCTCTTCTCGCACCATGCCGAACAGACCGAGGAGGGTACGACTGAGTACCACCAATTCCCTATCAAATCAGTCAACCTCGTCGACTCTCATGAGGGGTTCAAGGAAGGGCGGAAGTATCTCAGAAACGCCCAGGACCTCGCCAGGGAGGAGTCCTACAGGCTCAGGGACGAACTCAAGGATCACTGGAAGCACAAGGGCTCTCAGCCAGCACCACTCCCTACACCACCCACTACGTCCAAGATTAGTAAAACACACTCGCACCACTCACACGGTTCTACCACCAGCAGCGGCCAGAAACGGAAGGCCTCGATCGCAGACTCGTCGACCAGTTCTTCCAAACATGGCAGCAAACATAAGAACCATTGGACCAAGGACAGGAAGAGCGGACGCCTTTATCGTAAGCATTCCGACGGCACGATCTCCTGGCTCGAGGATGATGACGACGACTACTGAGGCTCAAGACGTGGCAGAGCATAGCCGTCCGGACATTACACGGTCTTTGGGAGGAAGACTATTTTATATTAGTTTTTTCTTGGACAGTAGCGCTGGCGTGTCGACGATGACACCGCCGCTCAGCCGGCCGCCCATTTGTCAGCTGCGGACCGAGTGCGAGGTCGAGAGAGAAGGGAATGGGGCAGAGGGGCGCTCTTTCTCGCCTAAATGAAATTTCCCCGCGCTACCTGGGAAATGGTTCGCGCCAAAGATACCTGATTGGCAGAGAAAGACAAAGGAGCCTCATCCTTGTTCTTCTGCCTTGGAAAGATGCAGCTGAAGACTCCCTGTCCTTTGGTTAACAGTAAAGCAGAAACAGTCATGGTTACACGGCTGGAGGGTTGGTGTTGGAGATGGGGTTAGCCTCCCTACCAAACGGCCCTGGCCATCTGGACTCACCATCACCATCATCGACACAGCCAAGCTTTTCCCCCGTTAGACGTCTCACGTCCCACATCACCATGGCCTTGTCGAAATGTCTCAACGACGACTCCATCGGACCTGCTGTCCAAGGCTGCCGGAGCGACTTTGACTTCACGCTCAAGTTTGAAAACATCTTCTTTGGCCTCATCCCGGCCTCCATCTTTGTGGCCCTCTGCCTTCCGCGGGCCGTGTATCTCCTCCACAAGCCTGCAATTGTAGGCGGCGCTGTCCTGCAATGTGCAAAACTGGTATGTTCGCACTGCAGCAGTGGTAGAGATAGGCTGCTAATACCCCCTCCAGACAGCAATCTGCGCGTATGCTGCCCTTCAGCTGGCCCTGCTCGTCCTCAGCTGCGCCAGGTCCAGCAGTTCCGGCCCGCTTCTCGTCTCCTCTCTGGCCGTGACTTTCCTGTCTGCTCTCTGCATGGCTGCAGTCTCGTTCCTGGAGCACTCGCGATCGCCTCGGCCCTCCATCTTCTTGGGCGCCTACCTCTGCCTCTCCATCCTTTTGGGCGTCGCAACGACTCGCACCTTTTGGCTGGCGTCCGCCAACAACAGCCCAGGCCATGTCGTCTTCTGCCGCTTGTTCACCGCGGCCGTTGTCGTCGAGGCGCTCGTGCTCGTTCTCGAGTCCCAGCACAAGACAAGATGGATCCGATGGGGCAACAGAAAGGAGCACAGCCCCGAAGAAACCACTGGCTTTTTCGGCCTCGGCACCTTTGCATGGCTGACCAGACTGTTCTTGGCGGGATATAAAAAGGTCTTGGCCCTGGACGACCTGTATCCCCTCGAGCGCGACATTGGCGCAGAGGGCCTGCAGCCCAAGCTGCAACACCACGTCGACCATCTGCTCGCCCGGGGCGGCGGCAGCCCCGGCCACAAAAGGCATGGCCTCGCCAGGGCTCTGGCAAAAGCCCTCGCCGTGCAGCTCCTGCTTCCCATCGGCCCGCGCATTGCCGTCGGCGCCTTCCAGTTCTGCCAGCCGTTTCTCATCAGCACGGTCCTGGACTATCTGCAGCAGCAGCAGCAGCAGCAGCAGCCGTCGGGCGAGGCGTCAAAGAACGTCGGGTACGGCCTCATCGGAGCCACGATCCTCATCTATGTAGGAATCGCCGTGTCCAGCGCCTTCTACTGGTACTTTCAGGAGCGCGCAATGTACATGGCCCGCGGGGCGCTGGCCGGCGCCATATACCACAAGACCGTGGACCTCGGGGTCTCTTCTGCGTCAGACGACTCGGCCGCCCTGACTCTGATGAGCGCCGACGTCGAGCGTGTGATCCGCGGCTGCTTGAACATGCACGAGCTGTGGGCCAACACAATCCAGGTCGGCCTCGCCTGCTGGCTGCTCTCTCGGCAGATCGGCGCCGCCTTTGTCGCCCCCCTCATTGTCATTGGCTGCTGCGTTGTGTGCTCGGCCATCCTGTCGCGGTACACTGGCCCGCGGCAGAAGGCCTGGATGGAGAAGATCCAGAAGAGGGTCGGCCTGGTCTCCAAGGTGATTGGGCAGATGAAGCACCTCAAGATGTCCGGCCTCGCGCACTCCGTGGAAGACTCGATCCAGAGCATGCGCGTCGATGAGCTCGAGACGGGAGCCAAGTTCAGGATGATCCTGATCCTCACCGCTGTCATTGGGTACACGCCGCTGTGCATCTCGCCAGTCATAACGTTTGCCTTTGCCAGCCGGACGCTCAGCGTGACCACCATCTTCACGTCAATCTCGTACATACTGCTGCTGGCAACGCCGCTGGGCGTCGTCTTCCAGGCGGTCCCGGGTGTTCTCGCCGCCTTTACCTGCCTGACGCGGATCCAGGAGTTCCTGGAACGGGATTCGCACCTAGACTTTCGCCAGTCGCCGCAGAGTCAGCCAGGCGAGAGTGACAAAAACGACGAAACAAAAGACGCCCTGGCGATGAAAATCTCTGGGGGCGCCTTTGGATGGCAGGCCGGCAAGCTGAGCCTCAGAGACATTGACCTCGGCATCCCGAAATCCCGCCTCACCATTGTCACCGGCCCCGTCGCATCGGGAAAGTCGACGCTGTGCAAGGTCCTCCTGGGCGAGACGCCGGTGGCGCAGGGGCGCGTCGAGACGGCGGGTTGTTTCGGCTCCGGCAGAGTCGGCTACTGCGACCAGACGCCCTACTTGACAAACGCCACGATCAGAGACAACATTGTCGGCTTTGCCGCGCTCGACGAGAAGCGATACAGCCAGGTCATCGAGGCCGCGATGCTGCAGCACGACCTGGACGTGCTGCTGCCGCAGGGAGACCAGACCCGGGTCGGCAGCAACGGCATCGCGCTGAGCGGCGGCCAGAAACAGCGCGTCTCCATTGCCAGAGCCCTGTATCTCGACTCGGCCTTTTTCGTCTTTGACGACACCCTGAGCGGGCTGGACGCCGACACCGAGGACCAGGTGTTCCGCCGCGTCTTTTCTGCCGACGGCCTCCTCCGCCAGAGGAACGCGACTGTCGTGCTCTGCACCCACGCCGTTCGGCATCTGCCCTCGGCTGACCACATTGTCGCCCTCGGCCCGGACGGCCGTCTGGTGGAGCAGGGGACCTTCCACGAGCTCATGGCCAACAAGAAGTATGTGTACGGCCTCGGAGTGCACGAGTCTGCCGGTTCACAGTCGGAAGACGGCATTGCCCCTGGTGATGTTGATGTCGATGCGCGTCCAGCACCTGCCCCGAAGCCTGCTGCGCCGAGCAACGTCCGACAACAACAACAGGAAGAGCAGGGCCGAATGCTGGGCGATTTCGGCGTCTACCGGCACTACTTTGCGCGCATCGACAACACGTCCATTGTGGCGTTCATCTTGTTTGGTCTCGGCTGGGGCTTCTTCTACAACTTCACCACGGTGTGGCTCAAGTTCTGGTCCGAGGACGTGACGTCTGCCCACGCGGCGCGCCCCAACGCCTTCTATCTCGGCCTGTACGCGCTCTTCCAGGCGTGCACGCTGGCGTCGCTCTTTTGCATCTCGCAGGTCTGCTTCCGGACCATGATCCTGGCCTCGGGCGCGACGCTGCACAGGGAGGCCCTGCGGACGGTCATCAACGCGCCCCTCGCCTTCTTTGCCACGACAGACACCGGCACCGTGACGAACCTGTTCTCGCAGGACATGACGCTCGTCGACGGGCAGCTGCCCATGTCGCTGGCCAACCTGGCCCTCTACAGCTTCTCCTCGATCGGCATGGCAGCAGTTAGTGAGTCAAGGAGGAGATAAACTGGTTCCAAAATCATGTCTGACAATTAGTTGCTGCATCGTCTCCGTTTGTCGTGGCCACATACCCGTTCCTCGTCTTTGTCCTCTTTGGCGTGCAGAAATTCTATCTCTGCACATCGCGGCAGATCCGGCTGCTGGACCTCGAAGCCAAGAGTCCGCTCTAGTAAGTTGCAATGCCAACAGCTCGTCATTCTCTACTGACATGCTTCAGCTCCCACTTTATCGACACGATGCAGGGCATTGCCACGATCCGCGCGTTCGGCTGGGTCCCGGACAGCATCGAGCTCAACAACCGGCACCTGGACTCGTCGCAGCGGCCGGCCTACCTGCTGGCCATGATCCAGCGGTGGCTCGGGTTCACGCTGCAGCTGGTCGTGGCCGCCCTGGCCCTGGCTGTGGTGGCGCTGGCGACGCAGCTGCGGTCCAACACGGCCGTCACGGGCGCCAGCCTGGTGACGCTCATGACGTTTGGCGAGGGCCTGTCGTACATTGTGACCATGTACACGATGCTGGAGACGTCGATTGGCGCCATCAGCCGGCTCAAGAGCTTTGGCGACAAGGTGGCGTCCGAGAGCCTGGCCGGCGAGGACGTCACGCCGCCAGAGGCCTGGCCGACGAGGGGGTGTATCGACATCGACGGGGTGTCGGCGTCGTATACAGAGACGGCAACGGACCGCCTAGCCTTGAGAGACTTGACTCTCTCTATTGCCCCGGGAGAGAAGCTCGCCATCTGCGGCCGAAGTGGGAGGTAAGCCTTTTCTCTCTCTCTCTCTCTCTCTCTTCTAACAAACAGCGGAAAATCTTCACTCATCCTTTTGCTTTTGCGCCTCCTCGACCCCCTCCCCGGAGCCGCCATAACCATTGACGACATCCCCCTCCACCGGGTGCGCCGCTCCGCCCTGCGCCAGCGCCTCCTCGCCGTCCCCCAGGACACCGTCTTTCTGCCCGACGGCTCCGCCTCGTTCCAGGCCAACCTGGACGTCTCGGGCGCGGCCAGCGCGGCCGACTGCCGCGGCGTGCTGGAGACGGTGGGCCTGGGCGGGTTTGTGGACCAGCACGGGGGGGTGGCGGCGGACATGTATGCGGACGCGCTGTCGCAGGGGCAGAAGCAGCTGTTTAGTCTAGCGCGGGTGATTTTGCGGCGGAGGATGAGAGACCACTCGGAGAGCCTTAATCCTGGAGAGAGCGGTGGAGACCACTCGGAGAACTCTGGCGGTGGAGACCAGAGAGGGGTCCTCCTTCTCGACGAGGCCAGCTCGAGCGTGGACCAGGAAACGGAGCGGATGATGCAGGACATTATCAGCAACGAGTTTGGGGGATACACGATTGTCATGGTGAGCCACCGGCTGGACATGGTGCTGGACTTTGACACGGTGGTGGTGATGGACGAGGGGAGGGTAGTGGAAAAGGGCCGGCCGCGGGAGCTGGTGGAGGACAGCGGGTCCCGGTTCCGGGAGCTGTGGATGATTGGGAAGTAGGGCAACGTTGGACCTGGAACTCTAGTTTCATGTGATCAACGTCAGTTGCCATGTCTACAATCTCTAGTTTCATGTGATCAACGTCAGTTGTCATGACTATCAACTCTAGTTGTCATGCCTATCACGTCTCTAGTTTCATGTCTATCAACTTCCTAGGCTACAATTCTCTGAAGGAATGTCTTGATCCGGTGAGGCCCCTGCTGCTCGCGCCGCAGCTCGTCCTCCTCTTGCGCACGCATGGCCACCCGCTCAATCTCGTCCAGCCCGCTCGTCAGATCCATCTCGGACGCTCGCACAAAGCGGCTCTTTGTCAGCAGCTTGAACGCCGCAAACACCACCGCAAACAGAAACACGGGCAGGTAGTTGCTGAAAAACGTCGACGTGCTCCAGCCGCCCTTGCGGAACACGGTCCACCCGCTAAAGACCAGCACCACGCTGATGACGCCAATAGTCCAGTACGCGCCAATGACGCTGAACCGGTTCCAGTACGGCAGGCTCTGGTGCGGGATGCCCTGCGCCTTCATGCCCGCCCGGAAGCGCAGGTACGTGATGCCGATGCACAGCCACGTGATGATGCCGGCCAGCGCCGTCAGGTTGACGAAAAAGTTGAACGTGCTGATCGACGTCGTGCCGACCGCCAGGAACGCCAGCAGGCCGAGCAGCCACGTGGCGATCACGGCGCGCCACGGGCAGCCCCACGACGTCGTCGCGTGGAAGAAGCGCGGCGCCAGGCCGCTGCCGGCCATGGAGTGCAGCGTCCGCGACGCCGTAAACACGTCCGAGATGCCGGCCGACAGCGCCGACGTCAGGATGCAGGCGTTGATGATGCTGGGCAGCGCCGAGATGCCGGCCGTCTGGATGGCAATGACGTACGGGCTGGCGGCAGCCGTCGAGGCGCTGCCGAGCCGCTCGTGGTCCGAGGGCACAATGATGCTGACGCAAAAGGCGCCCATAAAGTAAAAGAGAACAATGCGCACCCACGTGGCGCGCAGCGCCGTCGGCACAATCTTGCGCGGGTTCCGCGTCTCGGCGGCCACCAGGGCGAGCATCTCGGCGCCGATCGACGCGAACGCGGCGCCGGTCAGGCCCGAGAAGAAGCCGAGGAAGCGGCCGGTGGCGCCGGGGATGCCCTTGTACTGGACAAACGGGCCCGGGTGCTTCCAGTAGCGGAAGCCAATGTACTCGTGGTTTGGCCCGCCGCCGGCGTTGAGGACAATGGACAGGATGATGAGGCCGACAATGGTGATGACCTTGATCGACGCGACGTAGAACTCGATTTCGGCGTACACGCGCGGGCCGCACAGGTTGACGGCCAGAAAGATGGCGAGGCTGATGGCGATCCACACGCCGGCGGGCACGGCGTCGGTCCAGTACGTGACCAGCACGGCAATGGCCGACGCCTCGGCCGCGGCGATCAGCGACCAGCAGTACCAGTAGTTCCAGGACATGGCGGCGCTGAGCGACGGGTCGACGAAGCGGGCCGAGAGCCGCAGGTGGGCGCCGACCACGGGCAGGTACGTCACCATCTCGCCGACGCACAGCATGACGCAGAAGACGACGGAGCAGATGACAGAGTAGGCCAGGACGAGGCCGACGGGCCCCGACGTGGTCAGGGTCTGGCCAATGCCGAGAAAGATGCCTGTTCCGATAACGGCGCCGATGCTGATAAAGGTCAGATGCCGGGTGTTGAGCTCCTGCTTCAGGCCCTCGTTCGGCCGCTGGGCCTCGACAGTGTCGAACTGGACGACAGACGCCGTTTTTTCGTCGGCCATGGTGATGGGGTGGTTAAGACGAGGTGCGGGCTGGTGGTGTGGTGGTACGAGCTTGGTTGATGGGGAGAGGCGCATCTCGAGGCGATGGTGCGTCCGCTGCCCATACTTATATAACAAACTAAACCTGCTGCCAGTGTTACCAAATGGCATTGGTCAGATCGCCGCTTGTCTATCGCACTGTATTACCCCAGGGTGTTGGTAAGAAATCAAATCCTTCCGCCCGTATCATGACACGGACCCCAGACCCAGCCTCCACGTTCTCCAAGGTCTATTACGAGATAGATTCTCCGCGGATGCGACATACGGCAAGATCGGCCACACGGGCGGGCCGACTCTGCTCGGGTTTGCTGCCCGGCGTGCTCGCTTTGGTGGTCTAATGCGGAAGACTTCTAGAATGCGCCCAGCCTTGGCAGGGAACAAGTCTGCGCTATGGAGACGCGCAATGGCGCCCAAGCAGAAAAAGGGGGACAGAAATGGACAAAGGCTGTCTGCTCTGTGCCGCAGCTAGCCGGCCTGCAGAAAGAAAAAGAAAAAAGGTACCTCGCCGGGCGCAGACATTACACACGGCATTATGTACCCCGATACAACCTTATTTCGACCTTGGATCTTGGTGCAGCAGACAAACGCGACCAACATGTCCAACAGCCCCAAGTGGACACTCCTTTGCCCGTCGAAAACCGGCCAGCGATCATCAATAATGGAAAAGACAAGGCGCACAACATGTAATTAAGTGTCCACAATCCGATGGCTGTTCTGGCTGGGTCGTGTCCTTGCAAAACCGAGCATCCTGTGAGACTCTGCATCTCAACACCGTGGCGAGCGTGGTCATCCAGATTTATGCTAGCAAAGTATTGGTTACTCTATTGTAGTTGTTGGATCAGTCAGGCTTGCATCAGAACTATGGCGTTTGCGGGGTAAAGTTTCCTTTTCTGTCCTTTTTTTCCGTTTCCTTTACATAAACACAAGCCAGGACAAGAAGAGTTCTTGAAAGATACCATGTAAAACATGCCTTTAAATTCACAGGAATGCCATCCTCCCCATTTTATTCCCCACGATCCTTCCGCGAGATTAAGGTGCATGCTATGACTAATTTCAACGACAACGCTCAGCAACGGCCGCACCACTCGGCCCCCCTGCAAACCTGCCCATATCACGGCCCATTTTTTTAAACGGCGTACGGCAAATCATTATCTATGAGCATTCACAGCGACTAGGAATCAACCAGCCTCGACAGCGCACGAGCCCACTGCCCTATCCAACTCCAAGCTTTCTCTTGCCAGGACTCTCCAGGACGCAACCAGTCGAGTGCATTGCACCACCACACAGACAGCCCATTCCCAACTGATTCTCGCGTGTTTTTGGACACGGCCCAGGGTGGATGGACCAACGCCGTAAGCAGATATAAACGAAGCCAAGCACGGTGTTCCCATAAAGAACCCAGCAGGCAATGCCCAGCTGAGCCTCTTCGAGGCCCGAGCCCAGTGCCAAGGAAGATGAGGTGATCCAGGATCTCGGGTGGACAAAATGGTCGTGTCTTTGAGGGCAAGGCAGAGCAGATGGACAAACGCAGTATGAAGTGTTTTGCACATCAAAACCGTCGCTCTTCACTGATTTCTCAATGGGAGCAAAGTCATTCTCAAGGCCACTGGCGATACGTCGAAATTATAAAAGAGAATCGTTCACCAGTCATGGCCATACGTCGATGCATGGCTCCCACAAAACAGACTTTTGATGTTCAGACTTGATGAGTGGGAGGCTGCCTCCCACGGACATTTTGTCAGTGCGCGAAGCCTTGACCGCCGAACACCTGTGCTGCCACTAACGTCACAAAGGATGCTCGTTCTCTGTTGATATAGTCTCCAGTAAGGTGGTCGACGATACCAGCCCTTTGGTATATTCCAAGAGGAAGAAGACCAGACTCCGCCCCCTCGCGCTTGTCGGTGCTGTCAAGGGACGGTCTTGGAAGCGAGAGAAGAGAAAAAAAAAACTTTGACGGCACTCTGGTGAATATAAAGACGGTGGACTGTGTGTGTGGGGGGGGTTACATATACCACGGCCATGCGCTTGCAAGAGTCGAATAGAAATTCAGCGACACTTGATGCTGTTGGATAACATCTGAAACTGCTTTCCCTATGCCGAGACGCATAGCAAAGGACTGAAAGTGCAATGTCACTCCGCTCGCCTACACATGGGGGCGTCGAGGAAGGCAATGTTTCCACGACATTCAGGACCGATCCAGTCGGCTTGCCATTAGTTGACTGCCGCATTGTTGCAAAGATTAGCACGGCGGAGAAAAAAGTTCGGTCCGTAGGTCAAGAGTGTCTTGTATATATGTGTATGTCATCGTCCATGCTGGATTTCGCCTTTTCTGCCTTTTCGACAGTGTTGTCGTCCTTGTCTTTCACACAACCCACGCGCTATTTGGATTAAAGGGGCTGTTTAAAAGCCAGATTCTGCGTGTGGTTGTCTTTGCCCAGATCTTTGCGGGTTAAAGTTGTAGTCTTATCCGAACACATATTCTCGTGACACCGCCCACTGCCTCGACAGCGAAAAGCTTACAGAAAATTACGTTACCACGGGCCATGACCTTGGTGCCAACGGCGATGGTGATGGTCAATACCGGGATGAGCAATTCAGTAATTACAACCACGTCAACACAGATACCATAGGCGAGGACTGTCATCAATGTCCCACTTGTTCACAGAAAACATAATTTTGGCACCAAGAATAGCGAGTCCAAATAGCAGAGAGCGGATTTGTCCAGCTTCGTCGGAAGAGAAGTACCGTCCAAACCGCAAATGCTCTTCACGCCACGTTTGGCCCCGGCCAACGGCTGTTCCAGCGAACGTCTTGTCGCTGGCTTTGGATAGTTGTAGCACGTAGACGGGCAATGTTTTTCCGAATTTGGTGGCTATGTCTGTGGCAAACCACGCCAGTTCTGCAGCCGCGAGTGATCGTGCTGGCGGAGTAAGCCATGCCATGTCGTTGCCATCTCCAAGGGCATCGTCTTTGTAGAGTTCCGAACGTTTGCTGGCCGGGAGCGACTCGCCTGTCAGGAGAGCTTCAGCCGCCGAGATTGACACCATTCACGAGACGGTGCAATGTCACCGGCGTGGCTTCACCGACTGCCAGCTCCCCGGCAGGAACATTGATGAGACGTCCATCACGGATGACTTCGCAGGCGGTGCGGACATATAGATGTGTAGCCCAAAAAGATGACACATCCGACCCACAATATCAAGCGAATGAGAGCGTGCGAACCTTGACTGTCACAATCCAAACCAGGCCCGTTTTCTCTAAATCGTGGTCACGGGATCGGCACACGGGCCAACAACATGGAGGGGTACAGGCACATTGTTGCCCCCCTGTAGCTTCCGGTCGCCCCCTGCAACAAGCAACAACAGGCAGCCGAATGCAAGCAAAGCCAGACACCACACCGAAAAAAACAGACCCCACCATAGGCTCGGCTGCTGTTGTTTTTGTTGATTGGTCAAGGGGGGGAGGGTCGTAGTGGGCAGCATCCGTTTGGGTGACGGAATTTCCACCTCCTGAGATTCGTAAAAGTCGATTTGCGAAACAAACACTTTACCTGCACTTGACTCTTGACAATTAATCCTGTCTTCAACTCGACACCTGTCGCGTCAACCTTTGGCCGCCTCCCAAGAAGAACCACCCCCGCCCACAACCCCATCCGTCCTCGACACCGCCTTTCTGCCACGAGCCGCAACGAGTCGAGACGCGTTCCATTTTCGGTTTTCTTGTCGGTTCTTTTGTTTTCTTCTCCTCTGATCACAGCAAGTGGCCAGGAACACAACAGCCACCATGGGTGAATCAAGGTACGTCGACACTGGGAAAGACCTTTGCGAGCCTCCTGCTAATGCGCTACAGACAAGAACTCATCAGCTGGCTGAACAGCCTGCTGCAGCTCAACATCACAAAGGTCGAGCAATGCGGAACAGGGTAAGTAGGCAGCCGCCCGATCGGGCGCCGGAACAACCGACAAGACGCTGACCAATTCAGAGCCGCCCTGTGCCAAGTGTTCGACAGCATCTTCCTCGACGTCCCCATGTCGCGCGTCAAGTTTAACGTCAACACGGAATATGCCTACATTACAAATTTCAAAATTCTACAAAGTGAGTAGAGAAGGGGAACGGACGACGGCCGGGAAAGAATGGAAGCTGTGCCGAGACAGGTGGACGGAATCGTTGCGGAAAACTTGGACGCCAGTTCCAGGCAGGATGAGAGACCAGTCGACTAACCCCCCACCTCCTCCCCCACAGACTGCTTCTCCAAGCACCAGGTCGAAAAGCCGGTTCCCGTCGAGGCGCTCGTCAAGTGCAAGATGCAGGACAACCTCGAGTTCCTGCAGTGGACCAAGCGCTACTGGGACCAGCACTACCCTGGCGGCGACTACGACGCCGTCGCCCGGCGGAAAGGCGGCGCCCTTGGACCCTCGGCCGGCTCAGCACGTGCCCCCCTGGCCACCGGCGGCAATGCACGACGAGGCGTCACCCCGACGGCGACTGGCCCGCGGCTCGGCAAGCCCGTTAACAGCGCGGCGACCGCTGCTCTCCAGCAAGAGAATAACACCCTCAAGGAGACAGTGGTGGGCCTGGAGCGCGAGCGGGACTTTTACTTTAGCAAGCTGCGCGACATTGAGCTGCTGATCCAGCAGGCGGTCGACGAGGACCCGGAGCTCGAGAAGCAGGAGGACGGCCTGGTCAAGCACATCCAGACGATCCTGTACTCGACAGAGGAGGGCTTCGAGATTCCGGCAGAGGACCAAGCATTGGACGACCAGGAGACATTCTAGGCGGCGCCGAGTATATGAACAACGGGAGAGAGAGTTGTTTTGCTGTGTAAAAAGGGGACGAGAATAAAAGTTGGAAGACTAGCATCAGACATTGGAGAATACCTGGAGAGCATGAGAACACATGAGAACACAAGAGAACGAGAATACCTGTAGCAGTTTAGGAGGAGGGGGTTAATGTGCATAGGGGAAGCGGCCGCACTGGGCGAGCCGAGCACAAAGTTGGATTATTCTGTTACAAAGATATCAAGCCGAAAAGGAAAGAAAAAGAACTGATGACTCTAGAAAGTGCGAGTACGAGGATGGGATCACCCTGTTCCCCCCAAAGTTCCCCGAAAGCGAAGCCCAACAAAGATACAATGTACAAGCATGTTATACGGTCACGTGACTGTGTTGATACGGGGTCCACCGATGCCGTCAGTGCATGCGTCAGAGGCCCGCCCAATATATTTACCGCCTAGCGCTGGCAAATTCCGCCCCAGTTTGAAATCAGCAGTTCAAGGCACGCACCACCCACCTCTGTTGCCTGGGACCCTTTGCCTGACTCGTCAGTCGCATTTCGGAACCTCGCTTTTCCATCCTCTCTACAAAGGCGATCGAAAGGCGGAATCGTGCGACGGCCGTGTCTCGACTCCCAGGTTTTTACACCGCTGCTTTGTGAACCAAAGTCTCGGCCAAACCAAATTCCAGTCACCACACATTCGCCGGAACCGACCCTGAGACATTCCTTTTTAGTTGCCTCGCTACGCTCGATTTCCTTTTTTTCCCTGTCCTCGCCACGCTCGATTCTTCTGTCCTCGCTTCGCTTGTCCTCGCTTCGCTCGATTCTCTACTACACCATCGACACCATCTCTCCTCCTCCCTGCTACGCCCGTGACATTTCCCCCCCCCTACGACTATGCTCACGGCACCATGGCTCCTCCAGTCGAAATAGCCATCCGCAGCACGTCGCTCCGCCCGGCCATCGGGTCAGAGAAGCCATATACCGTCTACAACATCAGCCTCCACCTCCCGCTGCGCACCTTTGTCATCCAGAAACGCTACTCCGAGTTCGTAGCCCTCAACGCTACCCTCACCTCCCTCGTCGGCGAAGCTCCCCCGGCCCCCTTGCCGGCCAAGTCCTGGTTCCGCTCCACCACCGCCTCCCCGCAACTCACTGAAGACCGCCGCGTCGGCCTCGAAGCTTACCTCCGGGCCATTGCCGAGTCGCCCGACCGCAGATGGCGCGACACCAGCGCGTGGCGCACGTTCCTCAACCTGCCCTCCAGCGGCAACGGCAGCGGCAAAAGCGGCAAAAGCGGCAAAAACGGAGCGCCGCCGTCATCCTCTTCCTCTAAATCCATCGAGAGCAAACTCCCCGCCATCGGCACCGCCGCCGCCGCTGCCGCCGCCGGCGCCGACCCGGGCATCTGGATCGACCTCCACGCGGAAATGAAACGCGCCCTCCAGGACACCCGGCTGCAGCTGGCCCGCCGCGACTCGGCCGCCGAGGGCTCGGTGTCGTCGACGGCCGCCGTCGAGGCCGGCGCCGCGGCCAAGCGCGAGCTCATCAAGGCGGGCAGCCTGCTGACGACGCTGACGGCGGGCCTCAAGACGATGCAGGACTCGAAGCGGCTGGGCGACGGAGAAGTGCGGCGGCGGCGGGACCTGCTGGCGGCGGCGAGGGTGGAGCGGGACGGTCTGGAGACGCTGAGCACGAACCTGGGCCAGAACCAGCAGGGGGCGCTGGCGGCGGCGGGTTCGCGGCACGGAGTGGCGTCAGCGGGCGAGAGGGCGTCCTTGTTTGCGGGGTCGGCCAAGCACCAGAGCGGCGGCGGCGGCCCATCGCGGGGCGGCCGCGTGCTGGGGGCGCCATTGCCCGAGACGGAGCGGACGCGGGAGCTGGACAACCACGGGGTAGTGCAGCTGCAGAAGCAGATGATGGCGGAGCAGGACCAGGAGGTGGCGGCGCTGGCCAAGATTGTGCAGCGGCAAAAGGAGCTGGGGATTGCGATCAAGCAAGAGGTGGATGCGCAGGCGCCGATGCTGGAGCAGATGCAGGACGACGTGGACCGGGTGTACGGCAAGGTGAAGGTGGCCAAGGAGCGTGTCAAGAGATTGGGTTAGAAAGGGAAGGAAGGCGGGGGGGGAGATGAAGAAGAAGAAACGCAGATGAGAGAAGGATTTGATGTCGTTGGATCTGACATGTGAAAGCACGAGAGGCCAAGACTGGCTTGGTTCGCTTTTGTATACTATGATTGCTTTTCTACGTTTCGGTTCTGGGAGGTTTTCTTTTTTTGTTCGTTTATCCAGGCATAGCAAGGCAGAGCAGCGATTGATTTGGTTTTTTTTTTTTTTACGACTCCAACAAATACCAACTAGATTCATTAAGAGCATTTGGATGTTCTGAATAACGTCACAGTTGCGATACTGTGTAGATTGTGGTTTGCACTGTGTCTCCAAGATATCAGGGGCAACGACGATCTGTTGGAGCAGCCAATACAAGCAAAGATTGCCATCGCCAGTTGATATATCAATATCAGGTTGTTGTGATCCTATATCACCGTGTGGAAAAAGTAAAGAACGATAAGCCGGGGTTGGAAACGTGCCAGCAGTACGAACCCGTGTTTTCCCCCGGGTCAATAATGTAGACAGATTGCAGGTTAAAATGTCGGACTAGACGTCCATATTTGCAAAATGCCAAGATGATACCGCATCGTGTACGTGTAGACGTGCCCTCGTTCGCGGAAGCCCCGAGGATGTCGTTGTGAACTGACGCGAACTGGCCCGGGAGGGTGGTCTGTATGGGCCTTTATAATGGTGACCTGGAAAATGTTCTCCGCCGTCTCCAGGCTTCCGCGGTATTATTTGTTAGTAACGGGCAATTGTGCTTACTCCTTTATTTAAACTCGGGCAACCACGAGCAGTCTTGCTCAAACGGGAACAAAGCACAGAGTAGTTTCTTTTTTCCTCGGATCCAATCCAACTCAAGCTGCGTCGAGACCCTCTACTGACCCTCAGCTAACCCACTCTTGTAGGCAATAAACTCTGGAGCGAGGACGGATACCCAGGCTCACGGAGTCGTATTCGAAGCAACACCACTGGTAGTTGTCTCTTGACGATAGTTCCCCTACTATGTAACTGCCGGGAGGGTCACCAGGACAAACAAGGAAACGCTCGCCGTCCTTTCAGTCTTATCGTGAGCCACGAGTCGTTTTACGCGAACACTAGCGAGGCAGATAGGACGAGTCACGCCCGAGATTTCACCCTGAAAGTGTCGGTGCATCCGAATTTAATGATAATATGGACAGTGGTGATTGGCCAGCCGTGTCTTACACTTGCTCCAAAAGACCTAAAAGTAGCTTAAAAAGTGGGCCATCCCGGCTCGTCAAAAGCTTGCTGCACGACTAAACCACCGAGGACGCCCAAAAAACCACGCGGCAGGCACAAGATAGTCCCGGCTACAGGGCACGACATAGATTAGAGAGTAGCACAAGTAGAGAAACAAAGGCAGGCAGGGTGATAATGTATGTGGTTTGCGACAGACATATAAATGGAACGGGATCGCCAAGCCAGCCAAGAAGGGGGCGCGTGTTAGTGATCCCCTTCCCCAGTGCCTCCTCTCGTCTTCTCGTCCGTCTTGGCTTTTGAACGGTGTACTATACGACTATACAAATTGCCACTTACACATCACCTTTGAAAAATGGCAAAATCACTGTGGCAGCGAGCCGTCAAGGGCGACTTTGTGCCCGACTCGTCGATTGTGATTGCCGTCCTCCTGATCACGACATCGTGTGTCCAGTCGGCGGTGAGTATTCCCTGGCTTATGGTTGTTATGACTCCCATTCTAACAGTTCGCGCAGACTCTCGGCTACGATGGATCCATGATGTAAGCTGCTTGTCCTGCCTCTTCCCGGTCTCGTCTAACCTCCCAGGAACGGCCTCAACATCCTCCCGTCGTATTCCGACTACTTCCACCTGACCACGGCGACCACCTCGCTCAACACGGCCGCCATGTCCATTGGCGGCGCCCTGTCGCTCGTCTATGGCCCCGTGGCCGACCGCATCGGCCGCAAGCAGGCTCTCTTCTGGACCTGCATCATGACCATGATCGGCGTCATCCTGCAGACCGCCGCCCAGAACATTGCCATGTTCATCGTTGCTCGCATCATTGTCGGCTTCGCCAACGGCTGCTCCGGTCTCGTGGGCCCCGTGTACGTCAGCGAGACCCTGCCGGCTAAGTGGCGCGGCTGGGGCCTCGGCATCTACTACGACCTGTGGTACGTCGGCGGTCTCACGGCGGCCGGCATCACGTACCGCACCCAGGACTTGACCTCGACGTGGGCGTGGCGCGCTCCCTCGGCCGTGCAGGCGTTTTGGAGCTTCATTGCCCTGTTCATCCTGCCGTTCACGCCAGAGTCGCCCCGCTGGCTGGCCTACCACGGCCGCAACGAAGAGGCGCTGGACGTGATTGCCCGCACGCACGCCGACGGCGACCGCCGGGACCCGCGCGTCCTGACCGTCTACAAGGAGATTGTCGACACGCAGACGTGGGAGAAGGAGGTCGGCCAGACGCTGTCGTTCTTTGAGTGCTTCAAGACGCCCGGCAACCGCCGCCGCATGCTGCTGGCCCAGTCGGTCGCCCTGTTTGAGGGCCTCAGCGGCAACGCCATTGCCACCTGGTACCTGGGAACCATGCTCGACAATGCCGGCATCACCAACACCACGACGCAGCTGCAGATTGTAAGACGCCTTTTCTGAACTTGCTGCCAGCGTTTACTAACCTGCTAGAACATTGTGCTCAACGCTTGGTGCTTGGTCTGCGCTATTGCCGGCACCTTCTTGGTCGACATTCTCGGCCGCAAGAAACTCGCACTCGTCTCCACGGCCCTGTGCACACTCTTCCTCTTCCTCGAAGGCGGTCTCAGCATGAGTAAGTTTTTTTTTTTTTTTTTTTTTTTTCTTTTCTTTCCTCGCTACGCTCGATTTCGTCGTCTCTTCTCATTCTCTTTCCTCTTTTTTTTCCCTCGCTTCGCTCGTTTTTCCTTCTCATTCTCTTTTCTCTTTTTTTTTCCTCGCTTCGCTCGTTTTTCCTTCTCATTCTCTTTTCTCTTTTTTTCCTCTTCGCTCGCTAAGCGTTTCCTTCTCATACTGACATTGCAGAATACGGAAACTCGACAAACCAGAGCGGCATCTACGGCGCCGTCGCCTGCATCTTCCTCTTCCAGGGCTCCTACTCCATCGGCTGGACGCCTCTCACCGTCCTCTACGCCCCTGAAGTGCTAAACTACTCCATCCGCTCCACCGGCATGGGCATCTACCAGTTCCTGACATTTGGTGCCATGTACGTACAGACTGTCTATTCAGACCACAGACTTTTGTCTCTCTCCATATTTCTAACACTTGTCAGCATCTTTACTACCTTTTCCTACTCCTTCGCCATGGACGCCATCTCGTGGAGACTGTACATGATCAATGGCGGCTGGGACATTCTCGAGTTTATCTTTGTGGCCGTCTTCTGGGTCGAGACTGCCGGCAAGACGCTCGAGGAAATCGATGCCGAGTTTGACGGCGTCAAGCACAGCAGCGCGCCCGACCTCAATGACATTGAGCGCCACAAGGCCGACATTGGCGATCTGCTCGAAGGCATCGACCCGGCCGTCGGCCGGCCCGTCTCGCCCGGCGGCGGCGTCACCACGGCGATTGACATTAATGCCGCGGCCAAGAAGTGAACATCCATGGAGAAGATATCGCATTCGGCATGCCGGTTCTATATATAGATATATTATACAGTATTATGACAAAAGACGCAGTGACCGGTGTGACCGAATGCAGTTGTGGCCTTAGGCTGCGACCCCCTGTGCACCCCGCGTAGATAAAGACGGCCCGCGGGCTGGCACAAGGAGACAAACAATGCGCCAAAGACAGCCAACAACACGCGGTGCTGCCACAATGTCGTCCTCCAAAGCACTTGAGCTTTCGGCGCTCAATTGGACGGAGTGGAAGTACGACCCGGATGCTTCGCTGGAAAAGGCCATGCGCGAAACAGACTGGGATAGACTCTGTCAGCGAGCGTCGAGCTTGAGAGACGGCAGGCCGTGTGCACCGTTGGAAAATGCCACCAACGGCCTCAACAATGCAGTGCGACTGCTCCGGTTTGATGACGGCACACTTTGGGTCGCCCGGATCGCCATGCGGACGTCTGCGGCAGCCTTGGAAAGACTAAGCAGCGAGATCGGCGTGATGCAGTGGATTCACGACGAGTCTACTTTGCCCGTGCCGCAAGTCTTTGACCACGAGGCGAATACTGACAATCCCGTCGGTGTTCCATTTGTGCTGATGGAGTTTATTCCTGGAAACACTGTGATGAACGCGGGGGGTGGGTATGAGGTGCACCACGGGATTATTCCAAAAATGCATCGCCCCAGATTTTACCGCGCAGTCGCCGAGTGTCATGTTGGTTTAAAAAAGTTCCCAGACTCAAATCCATCTCCCTGTTCTAATTCTGTTGTGTGCCAGGTCAAAATGACAGCCCTGCGCCTCCCGAAAATTGGCACAATCCAGAGAATGGCGGACGGCAAGATAAAAGTCGGCCCGTTCCCCGACATTGGGGGGCCGTTCGATACAGCCACCGATTTTCTAAAAGCATGGGCTGGACGACACAAGACGTTTCCTCGCCGGCCTGACGAAATCCTCGACATTATGCGTGGAGGCCCAGCACAAGAGGTTCTTGGTGCCATTGAGACGTTTCCCCAAAAGTTCAAAGAGGTAGCCCCTCGGGCTGTGCGCAGCGACGCCGGGCCGTTTCCTCTCTGCCACTCTGATTTCCTGCACAGCAACATCATCAGCGACGACGATTCCTGTGTTTCTAGCACCAGC
Source organism: Raffaelea albimanens (assembly GCA_002778245.1). NCBI lineage: Eukaryota > Fungi > Ascomycota > Sordariomycetes > Ophiostomatales > Ophiostomataceae > Raffaelea > Raffaelea albimanens. Next base: position 2,015,766 of record PCDJ01000006.1, on the reverse strand, counting down.
GGGGGCCCTGTGCCCACTGACATCAACATCACAATCATCGACTGGGAAGGTGCTTGCACGCTCCCCCTCGAGCTGGTCCGGTTCCCGCGGTTCCTCGAAACACCGCCTCGCCTGTTCAACAGCCCCGACAAGTACCGCGACAGCCAGCCCATAGACGACGACGAGCGAGAACGCTGGGCTGAGCGGCAGGACTACATTCAAATGGTCAAGTCGTTCGAAGGCAATGACAGGACGCTCTCGTCGTGTCTAGAGTACGAGCAAGGACAGGCGCTGTCGTACGTCATGGAGGCGTACGAGAACGGCAAGATGGGGTTCTACGACAGGGTCATGGACGGGCTGGAAGAGACACTGGGGCAGTGACGAACAAATAGAGCAAACATCAATGTTCATCCCCAGATGTATTAGTACTAAAAACGGCCCGGAATTAGTAGCAGGAGTCCGGATGTTTATGCCGAGGAAGACACGGAGTATTACTGCTTCACAAAAAGGGATGTTCCAACTTATAACGGTTTTTATTTTTTTTTTTCTTGAGACTCATCTGCTCGTGATCCCATTTCCTCAGGACACCCGTTCTACTAATGCCTTTGTCGTGCGCCAAAAAAACGGCTCCTGTCTAATGTATACACCATATTACCATACACATTATTTAAAAAAAGAAAGAGAAAGAAAGGTAAAAAAGAGAGACCAGCCCCCCATTGCTCAAAACCGCACTTGCTCCTATCCCTCCAAGGGTACATATTACTTGGATGATCAAATCCAAATCCAAAATTAAGACGGAGACAAAAGGCGGAAGCAAAGGGGGGTACAGAATAGGGAGAGAACCCAAAAAAATTGAAGTTCGGACAATAAAATAATAGTAATAATAGTAGTAGTATGCTAATGTGAATGAGGGAAACGAAGAGAATAAAAAGTGTAGGAAAAAAAAACAAAAGGAAAACGTGACTCGAAACGAAAGACGACTCCCAAAACGCCCCCGGCCTCACCCCAAAGTATCTCTGTTTGCTGCTGTTGTTTTTATCAAATCCCGTTTAAAAAACAACACATTTATTATTCCGATATCTTTTCAACTCCTTGTTATGAACCTGACTAATCGCTGGAGCTGCTGCTCTCCTTGGGACTGCCGGCATTGGATGTTTTGTCTGTTGCGCTGCTGTTGCTGCGAAGGAGGGCTCTACCGTAGCTGCTTTAGAGCGTCTTCCTCACCGGCAGCCAGCACCTCCTCAATGGTCCAGCGCGGCGGGCTGACAATGGCACTGGCGCCCTTCTCCTTGAGCTGCTCGCGCTCCATCTCCGGCGTCACACCGTCCGGCAGAGGCGCCAGGCCGCCTGCAATACCTGTGGAGAACTTGAGCTGCAGAATGTCGCCAACCTCGTCACACGCGCGCAGGACACGGTCCATGTCCTCCTTGTTGTGTGCCGAGGATATGCAGAAGCGGGCACGCGAGCTGATCAGCGGCGTAGCCGGGTAGCCGACAATGACGACGGCAATCTTGCGCTTGAGCATCTCGTGACTGAACGAAGCCATTTTGCCGGGGCTGTACAGCACAATGGGGATAATGGGAGAGTCGTCGTGGCCGTAGACAATGAGGCCAAGACGCTTGAGCCCGAGACGGAGGTAGCGGGAGTTGAAGGCAATGCGCTGCAACCGCTCCTCGCCCTGGCCGGGAACCAGGTCGCCCGAGATGATGCGCAGGGAAGTCAGAATCTGCATGAGCACAGCAGGAGTTGGCGACTCGCCGTAGGCAGTGGCGGCGTTGGTTGCCTTGAGCTTGTCAATGATATGCTTCTCGCCGCAGACGTAGCCGCCGTTGGCACCAAAAGACTTGGTCAGAGTTCCCATGAGAATGTCAATCTCAGACGGGTCAATGCCAAAGTAGTCGCAGACACCACGGCCGTGGGGGCCGAGGGCGCCAATGCTGTGGGCCTCGTCGACAAAGAGGTAGAACTTGTACTTGCGCTTGAGAGCGACGACGTTGGGCAGGTCGACCATAGTACCCTCCATGGAGTACAGACCCTCAACGGCCACCAAGATCTTCTTCCAGGGACGGTGGGTGCGGGGCTGGCCTTGCGAGATGGCGTCACGCAGGTGGCGCTCCAAGTCGACCATATCGTTGTGCTTGAAAGAGCGGATGACAGCGCCAGACAGGCGGGCACCGATGCGGATGGAGGCGTGGTTCAGCTCGTCGGACAGGATCAGGCAGCCCTTGGAGACCAGGGCCGGGAAGGAGCTGGCGTTTGTGACGAAACCCATTGAGAAGATCATGGCGGCCGGCTTGCCGACAAATTTGGCAACCTCACGCTCGACCTCGAGGGTCAGGTCAGATGTGCCGGCGTCAGCGCGCGGGCTGCAGAAGCTGATGCCATACTTGCGCAGGGCATCCTCGGCAGCGTCGGCGCAGGGGCCTTCGGACTGGGCAAAGCCCAGGTAGTTGTAGGAGCTGAGGTTGAGGGTCTCGGTGTAGGTGCCAGTGAACTTGTAGGTGTGGTTGAAGTCGTTGGAGGTGCGGTCGATGAGAGTTATGAAGCGGCCGGGGACGCCGGTGGAGGGGCGAGCGAAGCAGTCGTCAAGACGCATCTTGAGACGGCGGGTGTAGAAGTTGTCAAAGTCATCGTTCAGGGGGGCGTAGCCGCTCTTGTGCTTGAGGGTGGCAGCCAGGCTGCCGCGCTTGAGACGGCGGCCAAAGAAGTCACGGGTGTGGCCGATGGCGATCAGCAACAGGTAGCTGATGTAGGTGGAAAGGAAGTAGTAGTAGGGAGGCTCGTCGACGATGAACGGCTCGAGGGAGCCCTCGTGGTGCTGGCTGACATAGCGATGGCGCTGGCTGTTGAGCGGGCCGAACTGGGCGTCCTTGCGGCGCTGCAGCTCGGTCTCGGCATCGGTCGGCGGGTCGAACAGCGTCGTCGGCGGCTCGTCGGACATGGCCTCTCCAGCCATGGCGGTGCTCAGCGAGATGGTCGGCAGCGAGAGGCTGGAGGCAGTGATCTGCTGGGGGCCACCGGCTGTGGTTGTGGCTGCCTGCTGCATGGCGAGGAGCGACTGCTGGGCGGACGACACGGGCTGGTCCTTCCCGGAGGCCTTGGCCGACGAGGTGAACAACTGAGCAAGGCGGCCCTTGGTCTGTTGGGATTGGGTGGTGCGCTCGTTATTCCGCTTGCCCAAGGGCGACATGCTGGAGTAGCTCGAGAAAGGGTTGGCAAGCTTGCGTGGCATTTCTCAGGGTGCGTGCTGCAGGTTGGTCAGCGTCAGCAAAGGATCTAGAGTGGGTGTCTGGTTGACTGTCAGGTCGACTGGCTGGCCGACTATGTCTGGCGCGTGTCGTGCGGCCGGCTGCTCTATATGCCTGTCTGTCTGTCGTGCCTTGTAGCTTCGATCGGGGAGAATCGCAAAGCACAAGAGTGGAGAAGCTCGAAGAGCGGTGAAGGGGGTACAGGAGGAATCAATGCGAGGGAGGAAGCGGCCGCGTCGGGCGGCCACGCTGCAAATGCAGCAGAAAAGAACTAGGAATGGGGAATTGGCTGCAGGAAGATGCTTCTGGGGAGGCTGTCGTCAAAGAGGATCGTGGATGAGAACAGAATTGATGTGGTGATGCGGGCAAAAATAGACAACAAAAGGCACGGCAAGAACGGGAATAGGGGAAACGTTGGTGAAAAGGGGAAGGAACGTTTTTTTTTTTCGTTTTCTTTTTGCGGGTTGGCCCAAGCTTGGGGCACGATGCAGGCTGCCGCTTGGTCTCAATCAGGCGATGGTGCGGGTGCGGGCGCGGGCGGGGGAGGGAAGGAGCGACTGAGCGCCAGTGCGGACAGGGGTTGGATAAGGGAAGCAGCGACCAGGAACAGCTCCTGCCCCTTCAATTACTCGCAGAGTTCTCGCGCGTCGACAGCAGCGACGAACTGGCTGACAGGCTGACAGACTGACACAAGCAGACGGTCCGGGGAAAGCTGCCAGAAGCTTTTGCCTCCTCCCTTTGTTCTTTCCGTCCTCGGTCTTTTTTGGCATCTTTTTTCCTTTGTTTTTTGTACTTACACAACGTTGGTGAGGCGGCGAATGAGAATCGCGTGCCTGGCGCAGGGGGGGGTCGCGGGTTTGCAGGCAGGCGCGTGCAGCGTTGCTCGTCTCGAGGGGTCTCGCAGCAGCCACGCAATTGAGCAGCAAACAGAGGTCGGAGGTGGTCGAAAGAAAGTCGTGAAGAATACAAAGAATACCTGTAGAGCGAAAGGAGGGAGAGAAGGGGGAGGAATTAATCTAATGGGAGGAGAAGGGCGGAGAGAAAGGGGAGGCGAGCAGAGGTTGGCCTGCAAAGGGATAAATGGAGCCTGGAGGGAAAACCGAGGGCACGCGAACAGAGGGAACCGCCGGTAGAGGCGACGGGCCCAGAGGGGCCCCAAATGACCGGGATATTACAAAGTGCACCACCTGGGTCGCCTCAGGGGGCCGTTGAGCTGTCAGTGCTAAGGGCCTTGTCGATCCGATCCCGCCAATTTTGTTTCGCCACAACGAGCGGTAGCACGGCGTACAAAGTACAGGGCACAGTGTCAGTGAGCTATCACAGCGAGCGCGTACCGGGCCTTCCGGAAATTGGTGCACGCATCTCACTACGTAGCAGCGATGGGACGAAGGCTAGGCTGAATCAGGTGATACCCTCTCCCCAAGAGATCCAGGGTGAATCGGCATCGGCAGCATGACTAACTACGTGCATTAGGGCCCGCGCTAGCCCCGTCTGGTGACAAGTCACGGGACTCCAATATTGTGCTTATGAAGCGTCTCCCACAGTGCGACGGACTGTTGCCTGCATCCGTAGCTTGGCCCCAAGCGCCGTTTTCACCGTCATCATATCGTCAGTAGATGGCTGCCCGGACACAGCCCTACGTGCCGAGAGCAACTGGGCCGGGGGTGTGAGCTCTTTCTTTCTCTATGTTACGTTTCTGCAAACCCAAGAGCGGGGCAACGGGTTGTCATCACGTAAACGGTCTACAGAGTGCTATTTACGAACGGGACCGGTTTCTCGCATCGAAAACGAACATGCCAATGACGAAACCGGAACGTTTTAAGCTTGTTTGAATCCTATAACTAGACGTCGCCATGTGGCACAACAGCAGGTTTCTTTTTTTTATTCCCATTCCTTGTCACGTTCTATCCGGCCACATGAAGGAAATCTACGTTTAGGTCGAATTGAGGCCCATCTTACGAGTCAACAGTTGGCTTTCACAGTAGGAACAAGTGGTAAAATTCTTCGAGGGCTGTGAATGATTGCAGCGTTGTAGCATCCTGAGAACATGATAATCGTAATGGTTGTGTCCAAGTCGACTTGGATCGCACTTCTCCCCAAGAGAGAGAAAAACGAGCAAACCGTTGCAAATGTGCTTTTTTTGTAGTAAAACCCGTCATCAAAAAAAAGTAAATAAATCAGGCACGAATACACAGATCTGATGGATCGCGAAATCGAAAGAAACTCAATCGTCGCTGAACTGCCGAGATGCCGAGCACGGTCTTGTCCAGCATGCGACTCTGCGCATCAGATTTCCAGATCTGTGTAGGCTGGATGAATCGCCAAGCCTTTTGGGGAATTTTTTTTTAAAAAAAAATAGACAAAATCGAGACGTCCAGACATGAAAGACAGCGTCCCGTGAAAAAAGAGACATACAAAACAGAATGACAGAATAATCAAACAAAAGGCAAATGCAAAGTAATATATACTCCGTAATACAATGCAAATGTGCAATTCCACGCCGGGTTCGGGGGTGCCATTCGGCCGATTTCCTTTTTGAAGGTGCATTAAGTCGTTCTAGAAGTTTTCCATGGCCTGTCAAGCTTTTTTTTTTTGCGCCTTGCTTTTTGCGCCTAGCCCCTGGCATGATTTTTTCTTGCACGCCTCCCTTTCAGCCAGCCTTTTCTCTTTGGACAATCTGATTGTCGTATTGCGATCTTTTAAGCTTTTATTTTTGTCTTTTGTATTTTATGCCCTCCCTTTCCTTTGCAGAATGCTGCCGTAACAGTTCAGCCTCCATGCCATTCGATGTTCTCCCTTGACAATCCCTTTGAACTGAAGCCGTCACAACGTGCATTTTGTGCCCTGTCTCCTTTTGCTCCAATAATGGAGTCATGATACATCTCGAGCTTCCTCCTCGCAAGGTTACTGCCTTGCCTCCGGAAGCCTTATCTCGGTTTGCATCGTGCCCGACAAAGTTTTCATTCTCCTTGGTCGTCGTAATCTTTTCTTTTCTCCGATCAGTCTGGCCCGACTTTTTCGCCCGAGCTATTCACTTTTTCGCTTTCCATCCATTTTTTTTGGCACTTTCCAAGGGATTTTGTTACTAACAACAATCCAACAAAAATGGAGACTCTTACAGGGAGAAATTGTGCACAGGATTTTCACGGCCTTTTTGCCTTCACGCCTTACCATGTTTCACGCCCTGCAGCTCTTTTTGCACGCTTTTGGCAGTGTTTTCCCTTCTCGTGGCTTTTTTTTCCGTGGGTCTTTTTTACACCCCCTCGTGGTTGGCCCCCCCTTGGGGTGTTTTTTTACGTATTGAAAACAAGGCCAGGTGCAGTTTTCGGCGTGACTTTTCTTCCTTTCTCTCCATTCTAGGACCAACACCCTATTTCCTACTGTCGTTTCTGTGTGTCTTTCTATCTTTTCTGGGGTGTTTTCTTGACAATTGCATTCTTGTCAAAGCAGTTTGGCATCTGCGATATCTGAGGCATTTCAGAGTCAGGCGAGGGCCGGAGCCGGAGAGGATCAGATAAAAAGCGAATCAGAGCCACTTTCGAGGACAGAGGCTCATTGCCAGTCTGGCATTCCAGAACCAGTGTCGACGTCCAAAAGAGTCATCGTCGACGTGACAGCCACCAGCCAGACTTTGAGTCACAGCCAGACTTCCAGAGTCAGTCCTCACCATGACCAACGAAAAGGATACGTCCGTCTACAAGTCGGAGCCATCCAACGACGGAGCCGGCGATGGCATCAACAACAACACCGCCGTCGACAATGACGGAGCCATCGACATCGAGGCTGGCGACCACCGCGCCGGCGACCTGGCCCGCGCCCTCAACAGCAGCCACCTGCAGTTCATCGCCATCGGTGCCACTGTCGGCACAGGTCTGTTCCTCGGTATGGGCGGTGCCCTCGCCAAGGCCGGCCCCGCGTCTCTCCTGATCTCCTTTATCTTCCTCGCCACCGTCCTCTATGCCGTCATGACCAGCCTCAGCGAAATGGCTGCGTACATGCCTGTCGCTGGCAGTTTCACAGTCTATGCCGGCCGCTTCATCGACCCCTCCAGTGGATTCGCCCTCGGCTGGCTGTACTGGTTCAACTGGGCCGTCACTTTTGCGCTCGAGCTCACTGCCGCCGGCCTGATTATCCAGTACTGGGCCACCAGCATCAGCATTGGCATCTGGATCGCCATCTTCTGGGCCCTCTTTACGGCCATCAACTTTCTGCCCATCCGCTGGTACGGCGAACTGGAGATGTGGCTGTCCAGCATCAAGGTCGTCACCATTGTGGGGTTCGTCATCTTTGCGCTGTGCATCAATGCCGGTGCCGGCGACGAAGGGTACATTGGCTTCGAGTACTGGAAGCACCCCGGTGCGTTTGCCGAGCACTTGGTCGAGGGTGCATCCGGCCGCTTTGTCGGCTTCTGGGCCGTCATGATCACGGCTGGTTTCAGTTACCAGGGTGCCGAGCTTGTCGGCGTCGGCGCCGGTGAGACGGCCAACCCCGCACGCGCCATTCCGTCGGCCATCCGGTGGACATTCTGGGGCATTACCATTCTGTTCGTCACCCTCGTCTTCTTTGTGGGTATCGACGTGCCCTACGACGACGCCCGTCTGGGCAGCTCGTCGACCAACGCCTCTGCCTCGCCGCTCGTCATCATCGCCCAGCGTGCCGGCGTCAAGGTCCTGCCCGACATTATCAACGCGGTCCTGCTGACAGCCGTGCTGTCGGCCGCCAACTCGAACGTGTACTCGAGCAGCCGCATCCTGGTCGGCCTCGCCCACGAGGGCCACGCGCCCGCCATATTCACCAAGACCAACGACTACGGCACCCCGTACTGGGCCGTCGCGGTGTCATCGCTCTGGGGCCTGCTGGCTTTCATGCAGCTGTCGAGCAACGGCGAGTCGGTGTTCAACTGGCTGCTCAACATTGCGTCCATTGCCGGCTTCACGGCTTGGGCGTTTATCAATCTCTGCCACCTGCGCTTCCTCAAGGCGCTGCCCGCGCAGGGCATCGACCGGGCCACTTTGCCGTACCGTGCGCCGTGCCAGCCATGGCTGTCGTGGTACGGTCTGTTCTTCAACGTGCTGATTATTCTGACCAATGGTTTCACCGTGTTTATCAGCTGGGACACGGCCGACTTTTTCGGCGCCTACATTAGCGTCATCATTTTCGTCGTCCTCTATGCAGCGCACAAGCTGTGGTTCAGGTCGCCCTTTGTCGCTCTCAAGGATATGGTTCTGACTGGAGATCAGAACTGAGAGTGATTAAAAATGTCTGACCAGAAATCTGGCCCGGCTCTGTGTACTTTTTATCTTGATGACTGTTTCCTATTCTGTATAATTTAATCGAGTAACATTGTTAATAATGCATGCGCTTCGTGCAAAACTCACCAATTGCCAGAGACTATCATGACAGAGGTGTGTCCATGGTTTTCATGTCGCGGTAATTGTTTGGCACTTGGAAGAACACTAAGCATCGACGCTTGCAGTGCGAGTTCCAGGGGAGTCCTGGATTGTGACTAAGGTGCTCTTGATTACTAACTAAAAGTATCGGGCTGTTTCTCGTACTGTAAAGTTTCAGACCCCATTTTTTCTTGCAGCACTCTCTTTTTCTCTATTCTGTCAAATAATTACACATAAATCCCATTAAAAATTGTCGAAAAATAACGAGAAAAATAGAGATAAAAAACGCCAAATTACAGCAAATTACAACTCATCTTAAAGCACAATGCAGAATTCGGGAGGACTCCGACAACAACAACAACAAAAAAAAAAGGAATCACGAACGGTGCAACACAGAAAGCTCACCGCTCCGGCTTTCTCGGATGAACTGATACCTGCTGCTGTCATCGCACGATCGGGTTAATTCATTAGGACGGTATGGCTGCCCAGTGTGCGGCATGCAGGAGGATGGCTAAGTTCATGACGGGCGCGACGGAAGTCTCGTCGGCAGCAGCCAAGCGTAGTTTACCTGTACTCGTAGTCTTTAGTAAGAAAAACGAGTATGGCTGTGCCGCGTGTCAGGCTGCTGCAAGCCAGTGCGAAACTGGCAAGGCTTGCTGCTCAAAGGATTCCTGCAAAATACACGACACACTTTGAAAGATATAAGAAGGCGGTCTGCTTGCTCCTTCATCGTCTGTTCAGGTTGCTAGTGCCCGGCTTCTTGTTCGCCTGCTCTTGCTGTTTTGGTCTGCTGCAATGAAGCTACTTACTTCTTCGATTTCGCGCCCAACTCGACAGGCGCCAACAGACTGATAAACCCCTAAAAGAGCAGTTAGTCAGCAATGTGGACTTTACCGTTTGCACGGAGCCAGGCTATTAACTCGGTCTGTCGGTAGCTTGTCGGTAGGGCTACAGGCCCAGCTAGGGAAGCTGCGTTGGGGAATTTCGCAGTGTATGGTAGTCGTGGTCGGCCGCGGCATTACACGCGCCTTCCGATCACACATTTTCAAGCCACAGCCGAAAATTCGTTGCTTCTCATTCGTGCCTTCCCAATCTGTCCCATAGTATCGGACACCGTGCCTGCCAGCATCCCAACAACATCCCATTTTGCCCTGGTTTGGCCTGTCTGCGTAGGCTTCACTTGACCAAACTCCCGAATCCCATAACGGTCTCTGCCGCCTGTCTGCCTGCATCTTCCCACCCCACACGCCCACCATGGACTCCTCTACCTCGACGCCACACGAGCTCTGGCGGCACCCCGATCCAACGGCCACCCCCATGTCCCACTTCCTCGAGGCTGTCAATTCCAAGCATGGCCTCAGCCTCGTCGACTACGAAGGGCTCTACCAGTGGTCCATTGACCACATTGCCGACTTCTGGGCCGACGTCTGGGACTTTGTTGGCATCACCGCCTCCAAGCCCTATGACGTCGTGCTGCCCACCACGGCCATGTTCCCACGCCCGGACTTCTTCCAGGGTGCTCGGCTCAACTTTGCCGAGAACATGCTCTTCCCGGCCAAGGGAAACGTTGATCCTGGCGCCACCGCCCTGATCACGGTCACTGAGGACTATGACTCAGGCACCCCCATGGTCAAGACCACATGGGCCCAGCTGCGGGAGGATGTCCGCCGCTGTGCGGCTGCCCTGCGCAGTCCAGCGATTGGCCTGCAGCCAGGCGATGTCGTTGCTGGCTTTGTGGCCAACCATGCCCAGGCCATTGTTGCCATGCTGGCTGCGGCCTCCATCGGTGCCGTGTGGACGTCGATGAGCCCAGACAGCGGCGTCAGTGCCGTGCTCGACCGTTTGGTCCGTGTCAAGCCAAAGGTTCTCTTTGCTGATAATGCCATGATCTACAATGGCAAGACATGGTCCAGCACCGACAAGACTGCGCAGATCGTTGATGCTTTGACGGCGAGTGGCAACTTGAAGGCCGTTGTCATCATCGCCGCACAAGGCGCCCAGGGCGCCGACCTAGGACTTGAAGCTCTGCGGCCCAAGGTCTCTGTTGTAGAGGAGTATTCCCAGTTCCTGTCCAGGTAAGGCTCCGATGAACATTACATGACTGCACGAGCACCACATATGCCAGGTTTCATAGCTGACCTGCCGCAGTGCACCTGACAAGCCAATGGTCTTTGAGCAGCTGCCGCCGTCGCATCCACTCTACATCCTGTACTCCAGCGGCACCACTGGCCTGCCCAAGGCCATTGTCCACACGGCTCTCGGCACTTTGATCCAGCACAAGAAGGAGCTTGCCATTCAGAGCGGCCTCGGTCCGTCATCACGCATGCTCTACTACACTACCACATCTTGGATGATGTGGCACTGGAGTGTCGCTGCTCTTTCCGTCGGATCGTCGCTGGTGCTGTATACTGGCTCGCCATTCAAGCCCCATGGCCATCTTTCCATGCCGCGGCTGCTTTCTACACTCCACGTAACGCACTTTGGCACCTCTGCAGCCTACCTCATTGCCCTCGAGACAAACCAGGTGGACATCTCATCGGCTTCTCCACCCATCAACCTGTCTGCTCTTGAGGCCATCTATTCTACAGCCTCACCTCTGCCCCCGTCTACGTTCGCCTACGTGTACGACACCTTTCCAAAGCGTGTGCAGCTCTCGTCCATTACTGGTGGCACAGACATCATCTCTCTCTTTGGTGCACCGTGTCCATTGCTTCCTGTCATTGCCGGCGCAGTGCAGTGTGCTGGCCTTGGCATGGCCATTGCCGTGGCAGACTCATCATCGCCTTCAGACGCACCCGAGTTGTTGCCACCCGGCGAAGAGGGTGACCTTGTCTGCGTCAAAGCTTTCCCGTGCCAGCCTCTGACTTTCTACGATGGCGACGAAAAGTACCGGGCCGCTTACTTTGAGAGATTTGAGGGTTACTGGCACCACGGCGATTTTGTCCGGCTGGACGGCCAATCGCTAGTCATGCTAGGCCGGTCGGACGGTGTGCTCAAACCGTCGGGTGTCCGCTTTGGAAGTGCAGAAATCTACAACATTCTGACCCGGTTTTTTGCTGGAGAAATCGAGGATTCGCTGTGTGTTGGCCGTCGTCGGTCACAAGACACCGATGAGACCGTATGTCTGTTTGTTGTTACAGCCCCGGGTAAGCCGTCGTTCAACGACGATCTGAAGAACCGGATCAAGGCCACCATTCGAAGCGAACTGAGCCCGCGTCATGTTCCTGGCATCATTGAAGAATGCGGTGGTGGAATTCCACGCACCAGCAACGGCAAGAAGTAAGTGTCTAATCAATGCTTATGATATTTCTCCGAGCCCTTCTTCAGTCTTTTCTAACATACACAGAATCGAGGTCGCCGTCAAACAAATACTGTCTGGCAAGGCTGTCAAGACCAACGCCAGTGTTGCCAACCCCGAGGCCTTGGACTGGTTCCGGTCTTGGGCGAAGTCGCACAACTGAACCAGCAAGGAACGGGCCGTGACGACAGAAAGCCAAACGGGGGAAAGCGCAAAGGTCAATAATGAGTCTGTTATTTTCAAATAAAAAATGCAAGAGGGAAAGAAGTACTCTGTAAGCCTTGGGGGCATTGTTGTGGCTGTGAAGACTGTCTGTCAATTTGGTGCCTTGCAACACCCCATTCAACTTCCACATACAGGCATCAGCATAAAAAAAGGCGTCAGACAAGTTGCCCAATGGCATTCAACCTTGGGGGTCAATGACTTATTTCCCCCGCCCCAACGTTTTCTCAATCCCGCAATCAAAAGTTCGACAACCATGGCGCAACCTGCAGGGCTTTGCTCGGTCTGCAAAGCATTTCTCTCTACAGAAGACCACAGCGTGAATGGGCCTATAACGAAAGTGGAGGAAGGCCAGACCCTGCAAAGCTTCGAAAAGGCCGTTCGGCAGAAATGCTTCATATGCTCGGCAATCTGGAATGGCAGCCATGACTTCCCTCGACTGTGGTCATCAACACCAAACGTCTGGAAGCCACTGGAATATTGCGTGCTCGAAAGGCAGTTTCGACCAGACGGCGCTTTTTTATTTGACGCTCATTACAGACACCCCACGTTGAGTCCACACAGCTACGTGTTCCTGTTTTTTTTTTTATTTATATCCAATAGACGGTATGTGCTATTATGACTGGACGTTGTTGCTGATACTGATAACTGTCGTGCCAGATGCTGGGTTTAATAAGATCATTGAGCCTACTATGGTCAAGCCAGGAGGTATATGCCCGTCTACAGTGGCGTCGTTCCGCACCGCGTACGACACTTGCAGAAGCTCTCATTCCAAGTGTGAGGTGCCCGCGAGACTCATGCCCAACTGGCATCCCACCCGACTGATCGATGTTGGCGATGAGCGTTCTGACAACTGGAGACTGTGTGTTGTCTCCGAAGATGGTGTCTCGCCGTCCTCGGCTCCGTATATGACGCTGAGTTATTGCTGGGGAGACAACTCAAGTCTATTGCTTTATCCTCAAACATGGCGGAATTTCGTCGTGGAAAGCCAGTCAGCGACCTTCCGAGGCTATTCCAAGAAGCTATTACCGTTGCGCGTATCTTCTCGGTACGATATCTCTGGATCGACGCACTGTGTATTGTACAAGACTCGGATGAGGACTGGCGTGCCGAAGCGCCAACCATGAGACACGTGTATACCAATACAGCGTGCAATATTATTGCTTCTGCCTCCAACAACCCAGACGACGGACTCTTTCGAGCGAGAGACACCAGAGACGTTCAAGTGGGCATAGTCACGAGTTCGTTACCAACCGGTACCATGCGTCCCTACTACATATTGCCGACTGACTACTGGAATCGCCATGCCTTGGAAGGTCCGTTGCGCAGACGAGGCTGGGCATTGCAGGAGCGGACACTTGCACCACGTTGTTTGTACTTTGGCAAGCATCAAGTTCTCTGGCAGTGCCTAAGCTGTCATAGCTGTGAGGGTCTTTCAAGCATTCCTGAAAAATGGGTTGAAAGAAAAATGAATAGCCTGTGGGAGCAGCCAGCCCCTACTAGCTCACCAGAGAAGACGGAACTCGGGTTGTGCCGGCTGTGGGCTGCCATCTTCCAAGAATACTCCCGGTGCGCGCTAACGAGACCTTCGGACAAGATGATGGCTATTGCAGGCGTTGCCAAAGTATTTCAGGAGGTTTCTGGCGACGAATACGTGGCCGGGTTATGGCGATCCACTCTAGTTCAAACGCTGCATTGGGAAACCGTTACGACTTATCCTCTCCGGACACAAAGATCCAAACAGTATCGGGCTCCGTCTTGGTCTTGGGCATCAATCGAGGGACCGGTCAAGAGCAACGTCGATTGTCTTGGGACAACGTGCCTTGTCGAACTTGTCAATGTCAGTATTTCCAGCCGAGACCCAGAAAAACTAGTCGACTTTTTTGGAGGCCACATCTCGCTGGGCGCTGAGGTGGTGCAAGGCCAACTCCGCCACAATGATAATCAGGATGGGCAAGTCTTTGTCGACCAGAAAAGATTCAAAGTCAAGGTCATTCCAGACGTTACGCTGCCAGAAGACACGACCCTTACTTTCTTGGGCATTGCAGAACGCGGGAATCACAGGGGAAACAAAGGTGGAATCCAGGCTTGGTGGATGATTCTGGAGGCGCTACCAAGCACTCCCGATGTACCTGTGCGATATCAACGTCTTTGGCTCATCGAGTTTAACACTGCGCTCGGCTCAAACAGATACGATCAATTCCGTTCCAAGAGTCAGGTCAAGGAAATCACGATTGTCTAGCAGAAGACCCCTGGGTGTGGGGGGAGAGGGGGATATCAATACATCAGAATGTTCAACATGAATTGTATCACGTGCAACCTGCCAAAATAAAGGATGCCGTGTGTTGTCCGGGCCGTTATGATCGCCGCAAGCAAGGTGGGAGCACGGTGCATTAATTGATCAGCATCATCCGGCCGGCAGAGGAAGAAGAAGGATGAGGGGGGAGCACAAAGCAAGGGGAGTGTCAAGGAGTGTGTCAATGGAGAGTATGAGCAGAGTTGTCGTTTACAAAGTAACGGGCAAGTTCCATGCAATACGTCGTCGCCGGCCAGTTGTTAATAGCCAGGGACAGCACTCTTTTCTTTTTCCACGGCAAAGCGGGACGGGGGGAGTGTTGTTCTCGCTTGCAGAGAATAAAGTGACGATGGACAGGGACGCTAGGCCCAGAGGGGCAGTCCAGGGGAGAATATTGAGAATCCTATGGATATTGTATTCTTCGAGGACAGCAAGTTCTCAATCTGATACTGTCAGATACCAGTGCAACTGTTGCGCGCTGGTGGATGTGGCACGGTGTAGAGTTTAGACAAGCGGATCCGGGCATGCATACACGTCGCATCGACGCGACCGGGAGGCAAAAGGAGAACAAGAAATGGTAGAAACGGCGAAAGGGCGAAAGAACAAAAGAACGCAACAAGAAGGAGAAGGGGTCCAAAAGAGTTGAAGAGCGCAGCAAGAAGGAGTCCAAAAGGACAAGAGGACAAAAGCAAAAGTCCAAAAGAAGGGCCCTAAAGATTCCAAAGCCCAGGGGTATGAAACAAGCGACGGATGCCGGGACGAAGAAGGGCGACACGAAAGGCCAGAAAGATAATGCAAGGACGGCAAAAAGCCAGGTCCGGGAACGGACGAACTCTAGCAAAGACGGGCCAGTCAAGGAACAAGACGACGGAGACATACTGGAACCGGACAAACGTAAAACGTCACGACATTGATTATCAATTCGAAATAGTCGGCCGGGCTCTGTAAACAGGCCGGGACCAATAAATGAGCAGTGCAAGGTCCCGGGAGAACAAGAAGAGCATTGCGGTGGGTGGTGTGTGTGTGTGTTTATGTGGGTGGCAGCAGTGAATGTTGCCCGTTGGACAGACCAGTGGACGGACGGTGCCAGTTGGGGCCGCTTGCCAGTGTGGTGGATGCGGACAATGGGCCCAGTGGGTCCCCTGGATAATGGGGACCGCCTGATGAATACACACAAGGAGTGCCGGTCGTCTCTCTCGCAAACACCCACCTCATCCGGCCCCATGCGCACAGACGCCCCTATTTTTGAAGAGAAGGGGGGTGCAATTGGGCCAACCTTGGAGACGCCTACGGCGCAAGGCCTTTTTTCCCAAAAGTGCAAATCTTGGAAGACCAGACAGGCAATGGCAGACTTGACAGACTGCAAGATGACCTGCTGGGTGGGAGACTTTATGTAAAGCTGCCGACTTATGGGTAACCGTTTCATTCATTATTTGGATCAACAGCTGTTCACCGCGTAAATTATGTATGGGGTATTGCGGCCAGTGTTTCCTTTTGGTCGTTCGCGTAATATGGCCAGTATTGCTTTTTTGTTTGTAAGAGAGTGCACTGTGTATTCCTTTTGCCTTTTTTGCCTTGCTCTTGCTTCCTTTTTCGCTCAGCTCAAATGCAATTGTCTCAGCCTAGAGACACTAACGCGGTCGAGTAAAAACGGCAGACACCAGACATGCATATTTAGAGTGTAGCTGGAGTAGCTGGAGGCTGGAGCTGCCGGACAGCATTGCTCGTAGTCTTACGACCTCGTCCGTAGCAAGACGTCTGTTCTACTATGATGCCGTGCCGCCTGTTCCCTGTCTCTCTACCGTCGCGTCTTGTCTCGTCGTCTACTTGTCTCCTGTGCCCTGCCTCACCACCCTCCACCCTCACCACTCACCTCTGATCTTCTCCTGTCTCCTCAAACTTTGGACGAATGGGTCCATCAAAACCCACCCACACCCACAACCCACACCCCTTGTCTCCTGTCGTTATTAGCGCACTAGCCCTGGAGAAAGGAGAGAGAGAGGGACCCAACGCCATTAGCCGACGGACGGCTCTTTTTTTGACGCAAGCAAGGCTGCTGATGAATTTTTTGCTTGGTCCTGGGGGGTTTTGCCTGGATGGCCGGTCCCTTGGCCTGGGCTGTTTGGTCCTTCCGCCTTTCACTGGTCTTTCGCCTAGTTCTTCAACTGGATTTTAGCCCTCGCCGGGAGGTTTCCCGAAGACTATTGGGACTAGACACGCAAGATTTGCCTCCGTTTGCGGGCAGCCGCCTCGGAAGAAGGCGGCACACCGACAGGGCCACCAGACAGGGTAGGTAAAATTCACAAGCCCCAGGGGGAAGGGCGGAGGGATACTTTGTAGACGATCCCGTCGAAAGAACTGGGAAAGGGGAAGCTTGGAAGCTGGACGTCGTCTTCGTGTGTCATTTAGCTGGACAGCTTTCCTCCTTTTTGGTGACATTGGGAACGGTTTTCCTTGGTGGCATTCGCCGTTTACTGTCGCCTCACTGTGTAAACGGGCGTGACATCGACTTGTTGTTAGTCGTCGACGTGACATTGAAACAGTAGCTCTTAGTCCTGCTCATAGGAGAGCTGCCATTTCCAGAATTCCCCTGACCACTGTGACATTGCGGATGGGGTTTTGCGTCGCGAAAGGGCCGACAAATGCGGCCAGAGTGCTGCAAAAAAGTGGGTTATGCATTTACAGGACAGAATATGCATCTAGCGGTGCCTTTTGCCTGCACTGTCCGCTGCTCTTCTGCTGCACCACGGATATGCCCCCCAGATTGGCATCGCGTCTGCATGCTGTGCCTCTGGCGCTGGGCGCGGCAGAGCAGCTGCTGCGCAGGTCGGCAGGATGCCAGCTAAAAAGGTGCGAATGCGCATCTCACATACTATCTCACATATCGTACTATTATGCACAGCTATCCAGCAGGAAAAAGAAAGCAGGCTGCTCGTAAAAGTGAACGCGCCCAAAAAAGAAAAAAAAAATCAACACCAAATCCCCCGAACCACCGATCCAGACCAGCGGAAAGCAATACGTATACATAGCACGCTCCAGCAAGAGCAAACACTAGTGTCGACACTTAAATGCGACCTAGTGGAGCAGCGAGGGAAGGCGCGAAGGGCTCGCGCACAGGGCATCGCTGCCGGCGGTACCTCTAAACGGGCGGGCTCTGTGTGCTTCCGCAAGTACCCCTGACAGTATCATTAAATACCGGTCGTCCTTCTTTCCTTTTTCTGCTGGCAGTCCCCATCCCCTGCTAGCAGCACCACCAAAAAGGCACCCAGCAAACTTGAACCCTGCAGAGGCTACAGCCGCTACACCTCCCAAATTTCCCTCCCCCAGTCTCGTTGGTCCCTCCTCGCCCCAAAAGATCTGCCCGCCGTCCCGTCGTCCTCTTTGTGGTTCTTGCCCTCAGTTGACGGTATCCACTATTGCTTGCCATAGTCAGAAATACACCCCCCCTTTCCCTACCGAACCACTTTTGCAGCAGCCCGCCAGCCACCTACCTCTCCTCTCCACAGCAAATCACTGGTCGCTCCTTCCCTTTCCTCGCCTGCCCCTACTCCCTTTTCGTATCTGACCTTTTGGCTTCTGGCACACACTGTCGTTTTCGTGAACCCGAAACTCCTCTTCTCCTTCTCCCAATCAATCCAGTCCAATCCCTTTCTCACTCGCCCGCCCTCTCGCTTTCCTTCTCCCTCGTTTCCTCCATCCTCGCTCGCCCATCGACGTCGCCCGCCGTTGCTCTCACCGCGTCGCCCTTGCCGCATCCGTCCGTCATCGCCCTCGCCGGCTCCAATTCTTGAGTTTCTCCCACGCTCATTTGCTCCGCAGGTGTCGCGCATTTTCGCCTTTTTTTTTTGCTCTCTCAATTCCTCACACACCCCCTACCAGTCGTTTTTCTACCTGTCGACTTCATCCTGCCTACCCATATCCGACCCCCAGTCGCACACACCCCCGTCCTCCTTTCTCTTTGTCTGCTCTCCCCCCCTTGGCCGACCGGGGCAGTCTGCGAATCGCCAAAGCCCAGACCTCTTCCGTCAGGTCCAACTTTCTGGGTCTCTCTCCCTTTCTCTCCGTCTCCCTTCCTCTCTACGAATAGTCATCGCGACATTGGGAGGTCCCCGATCTCGACAGCTGCGGACAGGACAACAACAGCCGGGAAGCTCCAACCCCCGAATTAAAAGCACGCACGATACGCAGCGCATATCGCAAACATCCTCTTCCCACTTGCGTCCTCCGTCTCCAGGTGCTTCCTTGCGGGCTCGAATTTGTCTTCCCCCAAGCTTCCGCGATTGGCTGGCCAGACGGATTTCTGATTCGTTGCTTTCGCCTCCCCTCGCCTTCTCTCCTCCCCTCTCTCTTTTTCTTCTTGTCGTCCTCTTACTCCCCGTCGGCTCCTCTCCCCGACACGCCATCCATCAGCAATGGACTCCCAGCGGTCAAGCGACGTCTCACCAGAGACGATGCAGGCCCGTATTCAACAAGCTCGCCGCGAGGCTGAAACCCTCAAGGAGCGCATTAAGCGGAAGAAGGATGAGCTTGCAGACACAACCCGTAAGTTGTCTTGGACTCGATAAACACTGCCGGCCGTCAAACGGCCTGGTCGCCCATTCCGGCCAACATTGACACTGTTGCTTGCTAACACATGCCGTCCCTTTTGCAGTCCGAGCTGTTGCTCAACAAACACACGACCCAGTGCCAAAGAACCAGATGATGAAGGCTAAGCGGACGCTCAAGGGACATTTGGCCAAGATTTACGCCATGCACTGGTCGACCGACCGGAGACACCTCGTTTCCGCGTCGCAGGACGGAAAGCTGATCATCTGGGACGCCTACACCACTAACAAGGTCCACGCCATCCCACTGCGGTCATCCTGGGTTATGACCTGCGCCTACGCCCCGAGCGGCAACTACGTCGCCTGCGGTGGTCTCGACAACCTGTGCTCCATCTACAACCTCAACAACCGCGATGGCCCCACGCGCGTCATGAAGGAGCTGAACGGCCACTCAGGCTACCTGTCCTGCTGTCGCTTTATCAACGACCGGAGCATCCTGACCTCGTCTGGCGACATGACCTGCATGAAGTGGGATATCGAGACCGGCAACCGCCAAGTCGAGTTCGCCGACCATCTGGGCGACGTTATGAGCATCAGCCTCAACCCCACGAACCAGAACACCTTCATCTCCGGTGCCTGCGATGCCTTTGCAAAGCTCTGGGATATTCGGGCAGGCAAGGCTGTCCAGACATTTGCCGGCCACGAGTCCGACATCAACGCCATCCAGTTCTTCCCTGACGGACACTCGTTTGTCACGGGTTCCGACGATGCCACCTGCCGACTGTTCGACATTCGCGCCGACCGCGAGCTCAACGTTTATGGAGTACGTTCGAAAAATACAGGGACCGAAGAAATGCAAGGGAATAATATCAGATCACAAGTGCTAACCAAACAGTCCGAATCTATCTTATGCGGAATCACGTCTGTAGCTACGTCCGTGTCCGGCCGTCTGCTCTTTGCAGGTTATGACGACTTTGAGTGCAAGGTAAGATGCTTCATGGCAAGTCTTTACTGTATCATTCATTGCATGGACTAACATATCCAGGTCTGGGATGTTACGCGCGGCGAGAAGGTCGGCGCACTTGTCGGCCATGAGAACCGTGTCAGCTGCTTGGGCGTTAGCAACGATGGTGTCAGCTTGTGCACAGGATCTTGGGATTCCTCGGTCAGTCACTACCTCTTCAATATTTGTCTCGTAATCGCCACATACTAACAACCACACAGCTGAAGATTTGGGCATACTAAACGGCGTGCCGTGCACGACGACGAGACGAACGATACACTGTTGCGAATCCAGTGCGGGGGTGCTAGCTAGGCTACGCCTTTTGCACAGTTTTCGCGTCTATTTTTCGATCCGAAGGACACGAACCCAAAACGATCACCATATGAGCGAACATTTAAAAGAAAATTTTCAACAAAAAATAACAAAAAAATAAACACTTGAACGACCATCAGGGAGGCGGAAGATGCATGGATTCCGTATGTGTGGCATTGAAGCAACATGCCACACATTTTCAGCGACTGCGACGACTGCGAATATCCTCTGGTCCATTTTCCGTCATCCGACATTTCTCGAACCCGCCGACAGCCTACCGACCAACGAGCGACGTCAACCACCGTCGCCGACGAGAGATTTATGCGACAGGAAAGAAAGACCGGTGTTGTGAGGCTCCTTAGCGGGAGCCCTCAGCAGCTGGTGATCAAGCCATGCATTTGCTTTTGCGCAGGAAAAATGTATACACCAACTCGGGATCAAGGACAGACGGCGAAACGGCAGGCAACAGAACTGCCGGCCAATCGGGGGGGGTTTCACAGCAAAAAAAGAGGCACTTTCCGTTTTAATCTCTTCTTCTTGTCCTCACTTCTTTTTTTCTTATTTCTTCACGCCTTCTTTGTCATCCTTTATTTTCACATTTTGCCGCGTTACGGTCTTTCTCTTTTTTGTATAGGCGGGCTGTATTATTTCCCATCTGTGCTGGCCTCCTCTTTATCTTTCTTGTTCGCATCTCTCTCTACCCACACCTCCCATCTTCTTCTTCCTCGCCGACCTCATTTCTCTATTTCATCTACGACACACCAGATCCGGCACCTATATAACGATATCCTTTCTGTTTTACCAGCTTTTTTACATTTTATTTTTTTTTTACAATTTCAATGACGTTCGGTTTTTTCTTTGGCTTGTGTTATATTTTTTATATCTTTTTGCTTTGTCTCGGGCGGTGGTTTTCGCCTCTCTCAGAGTGTCAGCGTGCCCGACTTTTTTGTGGGGTTTTCCCCTATATAGTTGGGCATTTTGCTTTTTGAGTGTGCCTGTGCTTTTGTGA
Source organism: Raffaelea albimanens (assembly GCA_002778245.1). NCBI lineage: Eukaryota > Fungi > Ascomycota > Sordariomycetes > Ophiostomatales > Ophiostomataceae > Raffaelea > Raffaelea albimanens. The sequence goes on along the minus strand of PCDJ01000006.1, from coordinate 1,994,465 downwards.
GATGTTTTTTTCTGCAAGTCACATTTTTTTTCTCTCTCTAGTTTTATTCTCTCTTGTGTTTTGTGTGTCTTTGCCTTTTCCATATGCTTTATATGCTTCTCTCTTGCAAGGATAACCTTTTTAAAGGAGTAGCTAGCATAAAAACGATTAGGCATGGCGGGCAAGCGGCAAATGTGCCTATTGTCCACATCTGTTCCCCGTTTGGTGTACTACCCACATCATGGTGGCCGAGGGGGACGACGAGTTACCAAAAAAAAATGTAAAAGGAGGAAAGCAAAATATGAAATATAAAAAAAAGTCAAATAGCAAAGAGAGTCGAGGTAGAGGGGGACGTGAATGAACGTGACGCGAACGGGCATGAGTGACTGTCGGTGAGCTTGAAAAAACGGCTCAACAGAGAAGATGGGCGGACATGGACACAGAGGCCCAGACGCGGGTTACATACGACTAGTCATTGTCGATCGGCGAAATGTCAATCTCGATGTTTCGAGAAGAGTGAACCCTTTTGTGAAACCGGAAAGAGGGCCTCGCGAGACGGTGGGAATATCCGGCCGAGTCCAGACAGTAGCGGTTGCAACCCGGGCTGCAGTCTGGGAATGGGTGCAGGCAATGGAGGTGTCGAGGGGAGTAGTGTGTTGGCAGTAGACGTGCCGAGATCAGAGGCGTGGTAGCTGTGAAGATTCTTTGTAGACTCTACATTTCTCACCTCTTTTCTTCAGCTTTCCCTTGTGAAATCACCGGTTGGCATGTCCACGTCTTGTCAAGCTTGTTGCCCACAAAGCCGAGGTCGTCCCTACAGGGTAATGCGTGCACCGGCGTGAGTTTGTAAACGAGCGAAGCGAGGAAAACAAGCAGCAATAGCTTTGGATGAGCGAGCAAGGGCGATCAAGCAGAGCAGCAATGGAAAGCACGACATGGGAGAAGCCGAGCTTTAACTGCTCACGTTTGTCGAGCGAAGCGAGGAGTCTATAAGATCTGTCGAGCACGTTTGTCGAGCGAAGCGAGGAGTCAATGAGATCTTGATCGAGCACCTTTGTCGAGCGAAGCGAGGAAAGAGTCAATGAGATCTTTTTCAAGCATCTTTGTCGAGCGAAGCGAGGAAAGAAAGAGTCAACGAGATCTTGATCGAGCGAAGCGAGGACCCAAAAAAAAAACAGTTGGTTTTTCTACCGGTGTGCTTTTATTTTTTCATTATCCCGACTTTGGTCCAATCTCCAAGAATTCCACTCTTGTACCGGCGTCGTCTTTTGAAAAGGTGCCCTGGCTTACGGAATCGAGTTACTCTAAAAGCGTCAAGCTGGTGGCAACTGTCAAGTGTTGGAAACATCAAGCTTTAGTCGTCCAGATAAACATGGTTTCGTCGGACCGAGAGTCCGGAGAATGGACAGTTTCCTGTTTTGGCAACCGCTGTTGCGGAATCGTAATCAGGCATAGAGCTGGCTGCTGAGATCACCAAGCACTGGCTGTCCATGATTGGAATCTTGTTTTTTACAAAAGCCTTTTTTATTCTGTCCTTGTATCTTTTTGTCTGTCCAAGTCTTTCTGGTGGTGATAAAAACATGCCCATTTGTACAAGATACTTTCTACATCAATCGTCATACAAACCAATCAGAATGACGTAAAGATGATTGCAGAATATAGTCTTAAACACAAGTGTAGAAAATAAGGAGAGTGGAAAAAGTGTCTCCTCTAAAAATAAAGTCGACAATGGCACCCGGCCATCCTGGCAGTCGTCACCGCTGATGGACGTTTCATTGAAGGAATTAGCTGGTTACAAGACGCAGAAGAAGCAGGAAATAGACAAGAAACAAGATGGAAAGTTGGCAAGTAATTACAAAAGGCAGAGTTGGCAAAATTCAAAAAGAATACTTTTGATTACGCGAGTCGTTTTATGTAATGGCTTGCTCTTACCTCGGCCCGGCAGCTCCAGCTCTCAATTCCAACACGTTGGAAACAATGAAAAGCTTGCTCAAGATCAGATGGAATCATCACCCGGGGAATACGACGGACACACGTGATTGGGTTTCGCGTTGAAGACTTTTTGTTTCAAGTCGTGTTTTCTGAGTCTCTTTTAAATCCCCATTATCTCCATTCCTTGCATCAATAATTCACTGCAAGTATAAAAAGACAACAGATCTGGAGGCAGTGCACTCAGTACTCTAGAATGGAGACGTAAAAGCAGATCTGCACTGGTTGAGCAGATGCTGACGTCGTTTTGGAGAGATGCGTATCCTCTTTTGGGGGGCATGCATCGTATGGCCGAGAGATCTACAGAGTACGAGAACCCGTATTACATTACACTTTATGATCCACTTACTTTCTGGTAATGTATGCAGGCCTACAGTTGTCTCGGCTGCTTCGGCCTCTTCCGTTCCTTGTTGGCCGTGTGAACATCATTGCAAGCCTGCACATAGTAAGCATCCTGCAAGGAGGGAACAAAAGGGCCGACCTGCAGGAGTGAAATGGCAGGGGAATGTACTCGTAGAGCAAGAGTCGGCAATCTCAAAGGGGACTCGATCTGAGGACTCTACAGACGAGCAGAAACTTCAGACGGACAAACACTCCCTAGGACAGGGGAGACCCGGTCCAGGAGTCATGAAGGACCGACCTCGGGGGATGGACAAACACAAACACTTTGTAGGTGTTTCACACGTGGGCCACATCTGTGGTGGACCTTGGTTCCCTCGTAGGGCCAGGAGAAAGTGGGCCCAGGAACAGAGAAGCTGATGAGAGCTCCTTGCAAACTTGATTTTTACATTCTACCAGTGGGCGTAGGCCAGTTCGAAACCTGGACAAGATCCCCCTTATTGGCAGCCTAGTGCATCCTGTAGCGTGGGGGCGGTGCCTGTTAAATAACGTTATCAACCGAGAAAAAGCTTGGAGCGGACGCGCCGGGAAAGAAAGATCTGCAGTCCTTTGTGCAGCTGGTGATGAGTATTGTATGATGCATCGAGTACTTTGTTATTTATCATGGCTGGGGGGGTTGGCACGTATGACATGTCAGTTGAGGCACTTCCTGTGGGCTGCGCCATCTTTCCAAGAAATACTCGTAAATGAGAAAGAGTTGAGATTTCTGCTGCAATCCTTTTGGTTTTGTAATATGGTCCTTGTTCTGGGGCTTGCCTGGGAGTACTGCTAGAGAACTTGCTGGGATACTTCTCATACTTTGCTGGAAATAATCGTGGCTAACTCCCGGACTCAATACCTCAATACTGAATACTTGCTCACTTACGCTCTAGTACCTCTTCTTCTTGGCTTAGGTCTGTCTTATGACTTTGCTCTAGTACGCTTCTCCCGTCACTTTCTTCTTCTGTAAAGTACTCCCCAGACTAGGCTCGAAATTGCCCGGCGCAGGCTCCGTCAAGGTTCTAACACATCTCGAAATACTTGTTTTTCGACGACGCTTGTGATGCACGGGTGCCGCGACCACTGCACGAGGAAGGGGTACTTTGTAAAAAACGTAAATACGTAAAATGGAAAAATGACAAAACAGTAGGGAACACGGCGACCGAGGACGGCTTCGTCCGAGTTACCCATGCAAGCGTTGGCGGATGGGACGAGGGATCGGCATGGACGTTCAGGGATCGGCCAATATGTTGCTGGTCAGGTCATGCCTTGCTGGGCGGCGTCCCGTCGGTGGAACATCTCTCGTCTACTACAGCACGTATGGAGGCCCTGCGAGTACATAAAGGGAAGGTGTCCTCCCCTGGATACCCATGTCTGTCTCTCGACCATCAGCACCGAGTAGTAGAAGCCAATCTACTACCACTTCATCTTATCTTCTTTTCTCCCCCCCCCCTTTCTACCTTTCACCATGGTTTCCAACATGGCGGCTGCCCTTCTGGCAGCGCTGTCCCTGGCCAGCACCGCCCAGGCCTGGCTGCCCCATGAGAACGTTGCTCGCATGGAGGCCCGCGACGGCTCCAACAAGTTCAACCGCTCGGCCACTGCCACGGAGAAGCGCTGGCTGACGAGCGACGGCAACAAGCTGCGCGGTGTCAACCTGGGCTCGCAGTTTGTGCTGGAGCGGTGGATGGCCAGCAACAGCTGGTCCAATATGGGCTGCGGCAACGCCAACTCCGAGTTTGACTGCGTGTCCTCGCTCGGCCAGGACGCCGCCAACTCGGCCTTCCAGGGCCACTGGGGCTCTTGGATCACCAAGGACGACATCAGCGAGATGCAGAGCTACGGCCTGAACACCATCCGCATCCCGCTGGGCTACTGGCTGGACGACAGCATCGTCGACTCGTCGGAGCACTTCCCCCGGGGCGGCCTGTCCTACCTCAAGGACATCTGCGGCTGGGCCAGCGACGCCGGCTTCTACATTGTCCTGGGCCTGCACGGCGCCCCCGGGGCCCAGGTGGCCAACAACGCGGACACCGGCCAGTACAACCCCGACCCGGGCTTCTACAACGACTACAACTACGGCCGCGCCCTGACCTTCCTCGAGTTCCTGGTGCGCGAGGTCCACAAGAACAACGAGTACCGCAACGTCGGCATGATTGAGCTCGTCAACGAGCCGCTGCAGGAGGTCAGCGACAAGACCACCAGCATGCGCCAAAAGTACTACCAGGACGCCTGGAACAAGGTGCACAGCGCCGAGGACGACGTCGGCGTGCACGGCGACGGCCAGGTGCACCTGCTGGTCATGAACAACGACTGGGGCAGCGGCAACCCGACCGAGTGGATGAACGGCTGGAACGTGGCCTACGACGACCACCGGTACCTCAAGTACGACCACCGGGTCAGCGTCAACAAGGACGCGTACGTGTCGGCGTCGTGCAACGACAACAGCCAGAGCGACAGCCCCGGCATCGTCGGCGAGTGGTGCCTGAGCCCGCCCTCCGACGTCGAGCACACCTCGGACTGGGACCCGTCGACGAACCAGGACTTTTACAAGAAGTGGTTCACCGCCCAGATGACGAGCTACGAGAAGAACAACCTGGGCTGGATCTTCTGGAGCTGGAAGACCGAGCTGGGCGACTACCGCTGGAGCTACAAGGAGGCCGTCGAGGCCGGCGTCATCCCCAAGGACCTGGGCAGCGTCGACCGCAGCAGCGCCTGCTAAATGGGCTGGCCGGCCATTTCAGGTGACGGCGTCTTTTCAAGACAGGCGACTAACAAAAGATCTGCACATCTTAAACACACCCAAGTACATATTACATGACTACTATCCTCTGTACATACAATCCTTCTTGTCCATATTTTATCTAAATTAATTTGTATTGTACAAAGCCAGGAACTCTGTTGAGAAGTGACAACACAATGTCATAAGGCAAGGACGTCAAAAGTCCTGCCAAGCAAGAGAATAACAGAATGCAGAATGTCAGAAAAAAGAAACCAAAATGCGACGCTCAATGTGGCCAACAAACAGTGCAGGGAGTTCCCGTGGGGGTACGTCGGGGGGGACCGAAGCCCCCAAATAGGAAGGAGAATAGTTGATTGGTGACATTGACTCGCATGCATTGTTGAAAGTCGTCTGCCAATCCGGCGTGGCCGACGACGCAAGCTTATCACATACCGACTCGTTTCTCCAACTTGATATTTCCAATTGTAGCCCGACATGCAATTCCCAAAGCCAAAAACAGCTGTTTAAACCATGAGATACAATAACCACGACCTGCTGGATTTGTCTCCTCGTCAAGGTTTACGTAGTAATGCGTCCTTCCCCGGATTTTCTCCGCCTTGCTCTTCTCAAAAGTCCCAATAATACCAGATTCGCAAGCTTATTATCATTGTCTTGTGTAAATACTACAGTCATGTAATGTGAAATAGGGAAACGTTCAACGTTAACCTTGTTCGCAACTGCTCTCTGAAACTTATTTCAGAGTCAAGTGTATCATTTTATAAAGGCGTCGGAAGCTGACAAGACCAGACTGGTCGCTTACTGTTTCCATTCACGAAAAAGGGACCGGTTACTCGAAAGGACTCGGACACGGGTGATCCTTCAGATTCGCAATGCATGCCTTGCAAGTTTGGCCAGGCGTGTGAATACATGCCGGTAGGCCCGGTCCCGGGCGGCCATTCGGCAGCAGCAAGGATGGAGATATCGACAGAGGTGTGAGTCTCGGACCAGGACCGAGACAAAAGGCCAGAGACTCCCAGGGCTCGGACCAGGACCGAGACAAAAGGCCAGAGACTCCCAGGGCTCGGACCAGGACCGAGACAAGAGGCCAGAGACTCCCAGGGCTCGGACTCGTACGGCTCGCCCCAATGCCCCGGCCACGACCACATTCTGCAAACCCACTCCCCAACTTTGGACCTCACTCCTCCTCGCCCAACAGCGGCCGTCTGAATCTGTCTGTGCAGCAGTTTAGCAATCAGAAAACCAGACTGCCGTACATGTCAATACTATTTTGTTCTTGCATTTCCCTAGTAGCAGTTGTTGCCAGGCTTCTGTTTTTGACTCTCGACAACATGGTTAATTCATTGGTGTATTTTTTTGGTGTAAAGGAGAGTCAAAGAAGAACCGAGAACGGAGCGCCCGAAAGGACAGCTTGGCCGGGAAGAGGTCGGCCGAGGCTGCAGCCTGGGTGCCCGGATAATCAAGACGGATAGCCCGGTCACCGACAAGGATGCTGTCGTCCAGAGTCTGCACCGACCGGCAAGGGACAGGACCGAGCCGGCCTAGGGATGGCCATGTGAGCTACATGGTCCTGGAGCACTGCTTTCTGGGAAATAGACATTTTCTCTGACGGTAAGCGTCCACTTTGGCAGCAGTACGAAATAGTTTCCGCTGGTCTCAATACAGGCGCAGTTGGACGAGACACTGTCTGCATTGGGGCTATTGGGGGATGGACAGGTGTTTTGAGTTTCCACGGATCGGAGGGACCAACAGCACCGGCGACGTCAGCGTGGCTGATGTGCTCTCTACGAGGCCACACCACGAGTGTACACTCTACGAGGCCATTGACCAGACGAGTTCACACTCTGACAAAAAAGATGCATTGCTCAACTGTCGGTCCTCACTGGTTACGTGCCGTCGGGCAGACCATGGGACAAGTAACAGGACGTCGTCGCACAACTTGTTATGCGCCAGACAGCTCTGGTAAAACAGTACATGCCAGAGCGGCAGGGCCGGTCGACAATGGACAGTTACTAAATCAGTCAGAGATGTAGTCGATATACGGACAAAAGGCTTTCCTAAAGGTAAAGGAGTCGCTGTCACAAAGAGTGTTGGCGCACCCCACTTTTGTCGCAATGTCTGGATTCTTCAGCATCTCTCGGCATTTGTGCAGCGCATAGATTGAGTTGTGAACCACGGCTCCTTATGACGTCTGCTGACGGCCTGCATACGTCTGCATACGTCTGCATTCGGGTCAGGAGGCGTGCATGCATGTGTGATACACACTTGCGTCTTTTAAGAAGGGCCTGTACATGCAAAAGTACTCTGCAGACTGCTGCATATTTGTGTGTTTTCGCCCAGACTTTTGTGTTTTTTTACCAGCTTCAACCCTGTAGTTTTCTTTCTTTTTCTTCCAGGCGTTTAATTAATACGGGTTACATTTGTCTCAAAACAAAAGATGGACTTTTGCGAAATCCTGATCTGGGTTTATGCCGGGGGTTAGAAAAGCCCATGTGCAATTTGGGGGCCAAAAGACGAAGATAAGGAAAACCATCAAGAAAAAAAACAACACTCGTACTCGAAACAAGACATTGCCGAAATGGGACAGCCAGTGCAGACTGACAGCTGAAATGGGAAAACAACAACGGCTCTCTAAAATTGCAGGTCTGACCTGTTCGGCAGCGAGAAAAAGAAAGAACGAGCAGTGTGAAAAAAGAAAGTAAAAAGCAAACAGAAAAAGAAAGGAATGTAGCGGCAAAAGGGACAACATGACCAAAACTTTTGCATCGGAGGATCAAGGAAAAAGAAAGTAAATAAAACCACTGTTGGGAAAAGAACCACTCCGGGTGCAACTGCAAGGGGTAACTGCATCGTACTCGCAAAACTCACATACGAGACTCGCAACGCGAAACTCGAGGATTGAAAAGAAAAGAAAAGAAGAAAAAAGCAAACATAACCAGAAACCAGCAGTGAATCACAAAAAGCAATCCTCTACGTCCAGCCTCGTGAAGCGAGTGCCGAGGTGAAATGCATCGTTTACAAACACGTCTTGCCTGGCTGCTGATACCAGGTCCTTTTCGTTTGCGACTCGGTTGCAACTCGGTTGCGTTTTTTCCTGATACGAGACACCCTCCTCATCTCCAAGTCTCAGATGCAATCTCTGCAGGCTCTTTCCCTGGATTGTATCATGTGACCTGCATGATGACCCAATGCCCAATTATCCACCTCCTGCAGGGGCGTTTTCTGTAGCGCTGCATCTCACAGCAATCCCCGAAAGTACTCCAAATAAACCCGCTGGGGCTGCACTAAAAAACTAAAATAAGGACCAATATGCACCAATATGCGCCTGGCTGGATGCCCGGACCGTCTTGGGCTATTTAACTCGTATCTTATTCTGATATTGCATCACGAGTAGGGAGTAGTACACGGTCCAGCGATCCATAGTCTGGGGGTTCTCGTGCTTGCTGCAATTTCCAGAAGAATAAGAGCTGAAAGGGGCGTCTGCAAAAGGAAAAGACGGATCTGAGTAATCTGGAGGAGAGAGTCGCGGTCACCCGATCCTCGGCATTCGTCCCTTGGCGGGCTCTTTCCTCATTTGTATGCTTGTCACGGTCCTGGAGAGAGTTTCGCTACATAGCTCCTTCTTTTTACGGCAGAGAGTTTTGCATTGCTCCTCGTCAAAGACAGATCGAGTCGACGGCAGCATCGATCGCTCCTTCCTCGCGGCGAACAGACTCGCAAAACTGCCGATCGCCATTTTTTTTTTCACTTTTTCTCTCTGTCCCTCTCTGTCCCTCTCTGCCCTGCCATCGTATCCACTCCCGTCGGCCCCTTTTCGCTCTTTTCGCTCTTTTGCTTCATTTTCTGGTCGCTCTGGTTTCTCCCATTGCCTCCCTCTCCACACGCGCCAGATCCATCCACCCACCCCCATCTAGCGTTGTCACCACACGAAACGGCTCCGTGTCTCCTGTGACGAGGCCAGGCAGCGCCAATCCAGGCAGCGCCAACACGGCTTTGCCAGGCTAATTTCCTAGCCCAAATTTGCTTCGCTCGGAACCAAAATTACACGCAGACTACTGCCGCCAGCCAGTGCTGTCGTGCTGCACAGCCGTCACAAACACACAGACAAAAACAGGATTCAGCCAGGATTCCGTCCCCGTCGTCCTGGTCCGGGCCATCGTCCATCTTGATACGCCCGGCGAACATCCCTGTCCGCCACGCGACCTGACGGCTGTCCCAACGCAGAGGCCAAAGACACTCCTGGCTCTTGTCGCTTGCTTGTTCATATGAATGCTCTGCCCCCTCCCCAGCGTGCCATCGGATCGGCGCTCTTCTTCCTGCTTGCACTGCGTCTCTCTTTTTCTGCCATCCAGCTTCGACTTAAAATCCGCATTTCCCCCTTTCTGCAATTCCCCAATTCCCCATCTCTGCCGGCCTCCCATCCCTTCGTTCTTATCTCGTCGCATTCGAGTCGCATTCTGGCCACCCTCTCCCTCCGTCGCTCTCTCTGGTTGCTACTCTGCACCCCCTGCTACCCGTCTCCGCACGCATATGACACACATATAACGGCCACATTATAACAGTCACAACACTCATAACAGCCGCTACCACGGTGCAACTGTCTGGAGTTAATCCACTTTCGCGGCCCTTTCCACCCAGCTGCCTGCCTGCTGTGCCTCGTCCTACCCTCCTCCACACTCGTGCGTCAGACCTCTCCAAGCTCCCCTACCCTCGCCCGTTTCTGAAACGTCCTGACGCATACCAGGGGTAGCATATACCAGCCTAGGAAGCGGATCAGCGGCCAAGAGGCAGCATCAGAAGCAAAACCCAACAAAACCCAGCATAAGCCAGCAGAGCCGAGAGGCGAAACCCCAGAAGCAAAGCCAAAACGGCAAAACACCCGAAACAAAACGAAGAAAATCGGAAGAGGACAGACGCGAAAAAAGAAGACAAATCGAAGCAAAAGGCCGGCAAAATCTTCAGATCAACGCCAACACAGCAGCCGCCTGCCTGTCTGACCAGCCAGCCATTCTTGCCATTCCTGCCCGACCTGCCTCTCCGCCTGACCTGTTTAGGCTTGCTTGATCGGCTGCCCATCGGCTGTCCGCTCTTTCGTCTGTTCGCAGTCACCGCCCCCGTCTGCCCTGCCCCGACCCTCCCCGTCGGGTCGCCAGGAGCATCGTGCGGTCCTGTTACGTGTTGGTTGACGCCTCATTCGTGTTGGCGCAGTGTCATCTCTTACAAACACGCCAGACACAACTCACAACACACCTCGCTTGCTGCAGTCAGCAACACCGCCGCCAAACACTCCCAAACGGGCTTCCTGAGTTCTAGAACCCCCTTGTTTCGCCATCCAATACCACCGGCGACGTCTCCCTGTCTTCAAGCCCAACAGCAACTGCTCGAGTCCCGCCCTGCCTTTGTGTGTGTGTGTGTTTTTCACTGCATTTAACTCCTTTGCGCCGCAGCTCGGCCCCGTCACCAGCTTTGTTTACTCGTCTGCTATTTGTAGCCGTTCCTTCCCTTGGCTGCGCCCGTTTGCACCATTTACCGTTGCTGCTGCTGTTTCGGGTCACTCCTGCAGTATCGTACGGCGGCCTGCTCCTCAACTGCCCATACTCCACCTGCTTTGTTTCTTGACCTCCTGCTTGCCCTTGGGCTCTCTTACACGCACCCCCCCTGCCCTGCCCTTCTGCTCTTACCGCCAGGCTCTTTTTTTTTTTTTTTTTTTTTTTTTTTTTTTTTTTTTCAGAAACAGCCTGCGCAGCTCACACACGTCGACCCCTTGTCGTCTGTTACTCCACCGCTGTCACCGCTGTTAATCTCTACTGAAAGCGGGAACGGTCTTCCCGGCCGCAGTCTGGTTCACCCCCCTTCTTCTTCCCCTCTTCTCCCCTCCTTCTTCTCTTCTTTTTTTCCTCTTCTTTTGTTCTTCTTCTTCTTCCATCATGTCTCAGACAGCCGCCCAAGAAGAATTCCAGCAGTTTGTGGATAAGAACAACCGTGCTGCTGCCTTTGCCGACAACCAGCATCTCCACCCTGAAGACCGTCTAGAACGTCAGCGGGAAGCCGAGAACGACGACGACGACCTTGACGAGGAGGACGAGTACCGTGCCAGCCAGATCGAATCAGCCATGCGTATTCCCAGCCTCAACCACCAGAATGACGGCTTCGGCAACGGCTCCATGAAGCTGCCGCCCGCCTCATTCGACTCCGGCCGTGCTACCGGCGTCAAGGGTGTTATTGCCGACGCCCGCAACTACGAGGAAGCCCGCAAAAACACATGGTCCAACCGGGTGCGCCAGGCCCGTCGCAGCATGTTTGGCGGACCGGGTGCCAACAGCCTCCAATCCGACCGGCACAACAAGCTCAGCGACTCGGACGAAGACGAGCACGACCCTGACGAGGAGAGTTTCCTGGCTCAATGGCGTGAGGCAAGACGCCGCGAACTCGAGAGCGAGGCCCGGACTGGCAAATATGTTCGCAACCGCCGGACCTCTCCAAGCGTTCGGGTCTATGGCCGCCTGGATACTGTCGATGCCCTGGGCTATCTCGATGCCATCGAGAAGGTCGGCCGGGAGACAGTTGTCGTTGTGTTTGTCTATGATCACGAGGTAAGAACCCCCACTCACCCGTACACCTTGAAATTATCCAATCTAACCCAACCAGTGCGAGGTATCCAGCGCAGTTGAGTCGGCTCTGCGGCCACTGGTCACTGCCAACCCGACCGTGCACTTTGTCAAAGTTCACTATGAAGATATCGAGTTTGACAACGCAGCCGTGCCCACAATCTTGGCATACCGCAACCAGGGAGACCTGTTTGCCAACATGACAGGCTTGATCGAGATGATGGAAGACGGTGACGAAGACTTTGGCAGCCACACACTGCGGAGAATTTTCGAGGAGCGGGACGTTCTATGAGCGGTTCGACTTTCTTAATTTCCTCGTTTTATATCCTGATTTGCTTTGTCATCTGAACTTTCGGCGTTCGGAACAACCTGGAACTGTATGCATTTGTTTGGTTTTGGTTATCGATTACGGGATCTGATCTTGGTCGTGTGCATTTCGCTTGTGTTTACGGACCTGTGCGAGACTTTTTTTTGTTGAACATACCTCTTTGCTGTTAATTGTTATTATCGGGGTGTTTTTTGGAAGTTTTAAAGAATGAGATTTCGAGTGTAGGATAGACTGGACGGCGTGATACAGGGTGGTCCACTGGACAGAAGAATAGTTGCATTACTCACGTTGTACTTTTCGTTGCTTGTTTTGATTTTTTTGCTTTTGCTTTGATTTTGCCTTGATTTATACTCCTTCACTTCTGTTTCTGCTTCTACTTAAAGGACAGCTTTCAACAGCTGCCTTTCAATATCTTGTGAAGGAGACAAGGGATACACATGTACAATTAGTATACCCGTTTTTTGTTTTGTTGATTGCAGTTGGTTTTATAAATACCTCGCTCTACTCGCCTTGCACTTGGTGAACATGTTGACCACTCTGTTAACATCCATCTTTTCAAGTTTATAGCAGAGCAGGAACACAAAAAGAAGGATCCTTGAAACTATTTCTTCTTGGCAACGGTTTTTCTCCCCTTGGGCCGTTCCGTCCTTTTTTTGCTTCTTTGTCTTTGCTTGATCGTCACAAGGCATGGAACGGAATAAAAATAGATTGGAATTAAAACAAGATTTTTTTTAGGAGAAACTATGGACAGGGAATAATAAACGGTAAATAAAGAAATAATCAAAGAAATTAAAAGGACACAGTTAATACAAGGCAAAGGAAATGAAGAATGAATGAAAAAAAAAAAAAAAAGAGAGTCCAGGCCACAAACTGTCCAGTCCGCCCGAACCAGAGATGGATTTACCCGCCTTTTTACCAGCCGACAAGGGCTCAGACGTCCCAGACGATCCCGGTCGTTATCCCCCATCTGTCAATCTGGCCATCTTTACAGTGCAACTCCAATCTTGTCATCGCCGCCGTCTTTGGCGTTTTCATTCTCATTCAGCAGCTTCTTTTGCATCGTGCTCGTCGTAGTGCTCGTAGTCGTTGTAGTCGTCGTCGTCGTGGTCATGCTCGTGCTCGTGGCGCTGGGCGGGAGGTCGGTCGTCAGTGCCCGGCCGATGGAGTGGGGAGAGTCGCCCGCCTCGTATGGAGGTAACGGCGGAAGCGGTCTGTCGAGGGGGCTCGACGCCGGAAGTGGACGGTCCAGGGGGGCAGTGAGGGACCGTCCGCCAGCCCGGCCAGGCGGGCTTGAACTTTCCGGAGACACCGCCCGGGGATCGCCTCTCGGGGTCGTCAGTGCATGAATCGCATTCGGCCACGACGTCGACAGGGCCGAGACTGTCCGGTCGGGAGCGGGCCGAGACGGGAGCGCTGCCATCTTGATCGGGGCAGTTGCCGAGTTGGACGTTTCGTTGTTGGCAGTGCTGTTGTTGGCCATCCTAGAGTACGGCTTGTTCGTGCCGGTGTCTCCAGTGAATATCCCGTTGCCTCCCCCGGCCCTGGTCCAAGGCCATTGAGTCCTTGACCACTTTCTAGTCCGTCCAGTCCACCCCCCATCCACCTCCCTCTCCCACAGTGGCTGCTGGCGCTTCCGGCGGCGGTGCCACCACTTCCGCGCCGCCACAAGACCGACAATCGCCGCGGCCAGGAGCAGGGCCAACACGACACCCAGCACCAAGGCGTGGCGTGCACATGGTCCATAGCAGGACGAGTCAGGAGCAGGCGTATCTTCGGGTGGGAAGATCTGGGGAGATGATGGCTCTTCCGGGACGGAACGGAGGATTGTCGTGGTGTCGTCCCACGAAAAGACGACTGGAACAGAAGTGTCGCTATTGACAGAAAGTGTATCTCCTTCTTGGTCGTTGCCATTCATAGTCATTGACAGAGTGTCGCCACCGTTTTGGCCATTTTCAGTTGACGACTCCGCCGACACAGCAGCCGACCGCCGCCCGTGAGCTTGTACGAAAGATCCGTCGTTGGCCTCATAGAATAGCCACACATTGTCCCCTCCGGTGGTCATACCAAAGGGCCCATTCGGGACCATGGCTGGTTTCCAGTCAGCGACGACACCGTTGGTCGTGTTGGCATCGTTGATGGAGTTTGCGATCGATGGGTCGGTAGAGGCCCTGTTGGTTGTATGGCTGCCGGACTCTCTAGTGTTGGTGTTGGTCTGGTTGGTATTTTCTTTTCCATTACTGTCCAACGACAATGTATTCACCTGGGAGTCATTGCCAATGTAGATGAAAAAGAGCGAGTCATCTGTAGCCGGGACGAGGCCGACACTGGACGGAGGTCCACTCCACGTTGGTGATTCGATCGTAGTCAACACTAAACAGTCAGAGGTCATGACAACAGTAAAACAGATACTCCAAAGTTGAAAACATACTTGTGCTCCAGTGCTCGTTGGCATCCAGAGACGACAGTTGGATGCCGTTGCCTGACGAAGTCACGCTGGCCAGCTGCAGGATGGCATCTTTGTTGGGGTCGGCACTTTCCAAAGGGTCCATTGTGTCCGTGGCCTTGTTTTGATTGTCATCTTTGGCGACCTGGCTTCCGACCGCATACAACGCATCTCCTCCAGACTGAATGCCCAGCGAGGTTATCACAGAGGCCGATGCAGCCTCGATCAAAGACTGGTTCGACGGATGGTCTTGCCCTTGGACGCTCAGCATACGGACGCGTCGATTGCGATCGTGGTAGAACAGCCGGTGCGAGTTCGCCAGCTGGACGACGGCCAGCCCGGTCGGGACATGTACGTCGGGCGACTTGCTGGCATGGCCATCTCCGTTAGGATCGGGTGTGAAAAAGCTTGTGGCTGTCTGAGTTTCGTACTGGCCGGTCGTGCTGTTGCAGGTGTATTGGACGTTGGCGATGCTGCCGCCAGTCGTCTGGTAGAAGAGGGATGTCTAGATGGTTAGGGAAGACGAAGATGCCTATGTCTCTGACGCTTTTAACTCACCCACGTCGTGTTGCTCTCGTCGAGCCAACCGGCTAGAGCAAGGTTCGTCCCTGGGAGAGCATTGTCTGCATCTGGAAAGAGATACGGAGAAGTCCCAGGAACGATGACAGCACTGTTGTTCTTGTCGCCAGACGCAGTCGTGATATTGCACAAGCTGTAGGCGATGGAGCGATCAGTGGTGTTCTGGTAGGCGAGAGAAGGACCTTTCGGAGTCCACCATGCCGCGAGACCGCCGGCCGACATGGTCTTGGATAATGGAATATGCGAGGGTCATAAATGTCGGAGCCTCAAAGAGATCGGGGTTGTCAAAGAAAAGTGAGCGGTCGGAGCGTGGACGAAAAGAGGGGAGACAAACGAGCGTAGAGGGGGTAAAAAAACCACAGCGAGCGGGGCGAGACAGGCAAAAAGTGAGGCCAAAGTGAGAGAGGATGCTGCAGAACGAAAAGAATGGTATGAAAAGTAACCGAAAAGTCTCTCGAGGAGACAGGCTGGCCAGTGTCTAAACATCTAAACAGACCACATACAATGGCAGTATTGTTCGTGGTGGGCAGAGCAACGGCGGGCAGACAAAGGCGAGAGCCGAAGCAACGACGTCATAAGTCCATCGCCAGCCTGTCAGTCGTCGTTTGCCGCTGTGACAGCCCGACGGGCATTGGAAAGCTGCCGGCTTGACAGCTCGACGGCTTGACAAGGCAAGATATTACTCGGGCAGCGTGGTCTCCGCCAAGTGAAGGTCCACGAATGTCCATGGCGAAGTGCGATGGGTGACAGCCGTGGCATTTGAGGTGACACAATACAATGCTGCCACAACCAGTCTAAATCTTGCCTGTTCTCTTCGTCACAGGTGCGAGCCGTGATGAACGTTCCTCGTGCAGGCCGGGGACGGCCTTGCCACCCCCCCTGAAACCAAGACAGGCCACAAGGCTTGTCCTCACCGACAAGGTGAAGCCGCACTGCGTTCTATTGTGACGCACAACTTTTGAGATCACGGCAATACAGTCCTCCCACGGCTGCACACTCCCAGAGTGTCCTTACTCAGCCCAAAACATGGCCAAGCATGGGAAACGGCTGCCAAGCAAAGGGCAGCAACGAGGGAGAGAAAAAGCTTCTTTTCCCTTGTGATCACGGGCCCTGTTCCTGGATCACTGCCGCTTTGGCCCTCCCGGCCTGCCGTCTTACTCCGGGGATCTCTTGGGTTTCTTGGTCTCTTGGCCTCTTGGTCGCTTGGTCGCTTGGGCTCGATCTCGCCGTCTTGGCTTCTCGTGGTTGATCCCTTGGTTTCTTGGCCCTCACTCTCGGGCAGACTGAAGACGCTTGCCTTTTTGTCCGCCAGGAATACAGTCATCGCACCTGTCAAAAGACACGGTCTGCTTTTTTATTTGCCTCCGACAAGCTTTTGCCAAGCAAATGACAGCATTGTGTCGCAGGCTGCGTTGGGTTGGGTTTGCAGCCTCTGTTTCCTGGGCTTTCCAGGCCAAGACGCACGATAATCGCCAGAAAGCACAAGCGAGGGCGAGCGAACCCTGAGACTCATAGGGCCGAAAAAAAAACACCCCCAAGAATACCAAGACAAAGGCGCCCCAGCCCAGGGTGCCAAGACTCAGAAAACACCACTGAAAAATGAGAGACAAGCAACGGAACCGGTCTTGGCGGTGAGCTTCTCCAAGGTTCGCAACCCAGCCAGCTGGGAAACGTGCTGCTGCTGTTTCGTTTGACGTAAAGGATTGGCATTTCTTGGGGTGCGGTGCTTGGGTGCTTGGAATTCTTGGGATTCTGGGGAGACGGAGGTGTGGAGGAGAGAAAGGAAAAGATTGGCGATTTTCGCTGTTGAAGACTGCCAACGTGGAAAAACGGAGATACGACCTCAACGTAGGAGTGCATGCAATCCAATAGAATACGGCCATCGAGCAATCCAGCCATCGAGACTGTTGAGCATCTCAGGGAGCGTCACGGGACTGGCCGTCTTGGGAGGCCGCGACTGGCACCCCCACAGAGATCACAGGACTTGCTGTTTGCCTTCTGTCGCATTCGCTCCTATGGCTAGATCCCTCATAGCGCTTTCCTTTTCCACCGACTCAGACACGTATCTCGACCCGGTCTAGAACCCGGTTGGTTGATTACACAACAGTCTCACTGTGGCTCATTTTGCTGGCTTTTCTTGGTCAACGCATCTTACTCGGGCATATCTTACATGCCCTTTCCCAGTCCTGGTGGGTTGTCATCGAATGGAATCACCCTTCACAAGCCACACATCTTACGTGAACAGAAGAGGGCACTGCAGTACGAGAGATACGGCAAACCATGCATGATGCAAACCCCGTATTTTGGCGAGTACCTTGCTGACTGGTCTGGCTCGGTTGCCCACATGTCAGCCCGAACAGGCAAGAAGGTGCGCTCACCGGCCTCGACAGCCAATCCCCAACCCCGCGCTGGGAACCTCGCAATCCCACACCACACTCTTTGCACCGCCCTTGCAACCCGCCCGTGCTCCTTCCTTCATTTGCTTTGATCAGGATTGATAACAGAAGTCGCGACTGTCCATAACATGCCTGGTAAGACACCGCTGCCCACGAAGACCGCAGAAAAAAGGAAGGAGCCAAGCAAACATGGAAATCACGACCAACCCCCCTCCTTCCTTTTGTGGCGCTGTTTTCCTGCGCTGTTTTCCTGTCTTTCCTTCTCTTGCGCTGGTCCCTTGTTCCCTTGTCTTTCCTCCCTTTACCGAGAAATGTCCCAAGCCAAGGCGCAACAAGCCTTCAGCTGGCCGATCTGGGCCCAAGCCTAACTGCAGTGACCATAGTATGGTCTGACTTTGGGGTGGAAGGAAGTTCGCTTCGCTGCGGCTGCAGCAAACTTGGATCCTCCCCAGCAAATGTATATCCGCTGCAGTGATTTCCTCCTCTTTGCCGCTGTTGGTCCCCCGTAGTGCTCCCTGGGTGTTGCTCCGTGCGGGGCCACCTGCACTAACTGTGCATCCATGTATTGGCCAAAGTATCCCGTCTTCTCTTTCTTCTTGCCCATTCTTCTCTCAGCTCGGCCTAGCGCGTCCACGCTTTACTCGCCCACCCCCCCCCCCCTCCCCCCCCCATTCCGCATATCCCCATCGCTTATACTTCCAGATTGAGCCAATAAAACCGGTCGTCTGGAAAATAGAGGAACAATAGCCAAAGTCAATATTTCGCCCAGAAACCATGCTCTCCTAATTCCACACCCTAATGTCTCCTAATGGCTTCTAATGTGCCCCTAACCCCCCTAATTCTTTTGTTGAGTGTCCGCCTGGCTTTTTGGATCCGGACGCTTGCTCCGCCTGTCTTTTGTGACTTTTTGTGCGCAATGTCGTTTTGTCCCCGCCAGGTGCATTAATCTATGCACGCCACCCTTCAGAATGATGAAAATGCTGCAAATGATACTTTGCGACACCGCCTTCGGATCCCCAGTGACCCCAGCGGACAGTGCGGATTGGCCAGAGCCGGCCCCATCGCCATATCCAGCAGGGCGCGCCTTCCAGTTGCGGCACTACTGCCACACGCTCCGCAACTGGCTTGCGTGGTCTTTTTGGTCTCTAGGTCTCTCACGCAGGTGACAGGACGGGCTGGCGGGCTGTCATAACACACCCGAAAGGCCTGTCTGTTCTCGCCCCCCCCACAGGTACTCCCCAATACAAGGGCATCGCCACTTCTTCTGGGTCGCTCCTGCCCCCCTTCGATTTGGCAGAAGCCCTGGCACAAACTGATTCACTGATCAAACGCTTTCGAGACGAATCGCAGCACTTTGTCCTTCTTCCTCCCACACCGTCCTCCACTTGCACGTTTCCTCAAAGGCAAATTGCCGCTCAGTTCCAATCCCGGGGTCCTTGCGTGCCAGCAACCCATTCTGAGCCTTTTCTTTTCTCCTCTTCCGTCTTGTCCCCCCCCTTCCTTCCTTCCCCCATCTTCTCCCGGCCAAGCAAAAAAAGCCCGCCTTGCACCCGCTCTCTTGTTCTACTGCTAAGACCTCCACCATCTCTCGGCGCCCAGCCATCTGCCAAACCTTCTCTGTTCTTTCTCCGTCTGCAGCTCTTCCACAGTGTACCACCACTACACAGCCCAAGAGCCGCGCAATCACGTTGAATCAATCACGTTCTTTTTTTTACTCGGGTCGCCGTTTCGCTCGATCGCTCGCTTCGTTTCCCAACCGCCAATTTGCACTTCTCGCCTGCCGAGCGACTGCGACCGCAACGAACCGCTCGTTCCACCGAGCGACACCAACAATCGAACACGAAAAAGGGGGAACGGTGGACAAACAGCAAAATCCCCTCTCACGATCGCAGACACCGGCCAGTCGCCTGACGTTGGCCACGGGCAATTGCGACAGCCCTCGGACAAGTGCCGCGGCCGAGACACCTCGGACGACGATACCTTCCCTGGCCCCGAGCCTTGGAAAGACACGACTGTGTACACTCGGGAAACTCGACGACGGTCCCATTGTCTGGGCTTTAACGACTGGACGACTCTTTTGACGATTTTTGGCGATTTTCCGACGATTTTTCGTTTTCGGTTCTCGGCGACTTTCATCCCCCTTATCTCGGCCCCCCTCTTCCTCTTCTGCGGCCTCGCATTTGACGACACCAGGCGCTCCATGGCGATAGAAACATAGAACCGACACCCTGTTTTTCCTATCCCGTTTGTCCCTCGCCGTCCCTTCGCGCCGCTCGCCGGCTGCGATTGTGATTGCGCTCGCTCCAACTCTTCCCGCCCGCGCGCGTGTGGATGGCCGCAGCCGCGACCAGGCTCTAGAGCCTCCACCATGAACATCCGGGACCTGGTGGTCACTATGACCACCATCATACCGGCCACGACCACCGCCGCCGCGACCACTGCAACAAAAACGAACTGCCAGAGCCTCAACCTGCCGTCAGGAGGCGTGCTAATCATCCCTGGCAACGACCCCATCACCCTGACTTCGGCTGCCGCCTTCCGCCTGCCATGCGGTCCCACGAATGGGCCAAACATCATCGGCGGCAAGGCGGGCTCGGGAGACTCTGGGACAGACATCATCGAAGTCACCGGACCGACAGGTGCTGGAACAGAACACTCCGAAACTGACAACCCCGACGTCGCAGTCGAAGAGACTTCGGAAGATACCCCCAAATTCTCCGACTTCCTCGACCCTTTTTACGCGTCCATATTCCCTCAGTGCTATGCCCTCGCCGCGACTACGGTCATAGCTTACACCCTTGTCATCATGCTTTTCATAACACCACGATCTTTCCTCGACGGCGGCGTTGTCGTCCTCGGCCGACGCGGCTTTACAAATGGCGGCTCGGGCGGCAAGAATATCGGCGGCCGGCCTTGGCTGCAAAAAGTTGCCGCTCTGACCGTGGCGATCTCCATGACCATTGCCACTGCCAACACATTTCGCGTGGCAGAGGACCAGTACTCATATGGCGTCCAGAACGCCAAGGACATGGCCACGACGGTTCTTGAAGGCACCGAGCTCAAGGTCATTCGCATCATATCCGACACTTTTCTGTGGCTCGCTCAAGCCCAGACTCTTATCCGTCTCTTCCCTCGGCAGCGCGAGAAGGTTATTATCAAATGGACCGCCTTCTTCCTCATCGTGCTGGACGTCATCTTCGACTCTCTCAACCAATTTGTTTACAAATCGCTGGGCCGCACATTCACCGACGCTGTCCCCGCCCTCAGCTACCTTTTCCAACTGGCTCTTGGTGTGCTCTACGCCGCCTGGGTCATTTACTACTCACTAATGAAGAAGCGCTACGCCTTCTACCACCCACGCATGCGCAACATCTGCCTTGTTGCCATGCTCTCTTTGTTTGCAATTCTAGTTCCTATCGTTTTCTTTGTTCTCGATATTTCAAAGCCAGACTTTGCCGTCTGGGGCGACTACGTTCGCTGGGTTGGTGCCGCCGCCGCCAGCGTCATTGTTTGGGAGTGGGTGGAGCGCATTGAGGCTCTCGAGCGCGAGGAGAAGAAGGACGGCATTCTGGGTCGGGAGGTGTTTGATGGAGACGAAATGATCGACATGATGCCTTCAGACGCAGTGTGGCCACGCCGGAGACGGAAGGGAGGCGCAGAAAGCAAAGACGACGACGAGAGTGTGACAAGCAGCCGTACACCTCGGCCAAAGGATGGAAATGTGACTGTTCGCAGCCACCAATTGTGGCCAGTCTCGATATCGACATTGGCAGACCGGTATCAGCTCAGATCGCGGAGAGATGCCCTCTTTAGAAGGCAGAATACCCAGCCTCGCGCACCACCAGGCGACATTGCCAGGACCACCAGCATTAGCAACAACAACAGCGGCAACGGCAATGGCAGCCCCGATGCTGGCAACAGGAACAGCAACAGCAACAGCAATTCCGACGGCCCTTCGCCAAGTGCACGGCGCCAGCAACCCCCACTATGGCCTGCACGGCCACCACCAGCAATCACACCCGTCAGCCGCACTGATACTGCAAGTGCAGACAGCACGGTATACGTGATGCGGTACCACCCAGTGACAGATAGCACTGCGTCACACACCACGTCAGAGCTCAGCCCAACGCCAGGTCTCCCAACGACAACAGAGGACGTTGAGTACACGCAACAAAACGTACCTCTGTCCCGTAGCAACAGCGTCAGCTCCGAGAGCTCTTCCAACCATGGGCAGCCCCCACGGACGGCTACTTCATTTGCCAGCTCTCGTGGTGGTAGCATGAACGGCCGGGTAGCAGCATTACGACCGCACACCGGCACCCCGACTGACACATTGTCCGAGACAGCAACAACGGCAGGCGGTTCAACCGCCCGACGATGGCGTTCGTTGGCACAGACGCTCCCCTTCCGGCGGGGCGGTGCTACGTCCGCATCGGGTGGTAGCGAGTTTTCGGCAGCTTCATCAGTGAAGGGTGGGAACGGCGAAGGACAAGACCAGGACCGTGGTGTCATTCCTCACGACGATGCTGGTCGGTGGGATATCCGGGCACGCTTCGAGGATTTTGCAGCCACGCAGGCTGAGAAGTTGCGCGAGCGGATCCGTCCGAGCATCGACACGACGGGTCTGCCAGTGATGGTGATCCCTGCTCCCCAGCGACACGGAGCAGCGCTTGCGCAAGTACTGGAAGAGGAAGAGAGCAACAGCCAACCACAGCCGCAACCTCGACAACAATGGTCACCTTCGCCAGCACCACTCCAGCGCTCGACCAGTGGATTATCGGGCAGCATGTCCAACCCTGTTCCCGGTTCACCACTCTGGAGAAGCCACAGCAATGCTTCGGCTTCGTCTGCGAGCCATTCACGCCCTGGACCCTCGACTGGTCCTATGCCTGCGCCAATACCCGCACCGCATTTGCCGCAAGATGGCCCGCCTGCAGTCGTCCTGGCGGCTCTGTCCCGAGCAAGCTCTTCGCGCAGTCCGTCATCCCCTGATATTGACGGCTCGGCTTCTCAAAGCTTCTCTCCGCAGGGACCGTCGCAAGTGGCACTCGACAAGCGACCATCCGCTAGTGCTACTTTTTCATCGCAAGCAGGGGAAAGAGACCATGAGCGGGCAGGACCACCTCGGCCATCGCCATAAACATCCCCCCAACAGCAAGGGGTCTTGTGTCTGCACGCATGGCGCGTGAGTCAGTTTCTGGGCAAGCTCAGGCTCTCGG
This sequence comes from Raffaelea albimanens, assembly GCA_002778245.1. NCBI lineage: Eukaryota > Fungi > Ascomycota > Sordariomycetes > Ophiostomatales > Ophiostomataceae > Raffaelea > Raffaelea albimanens. The sequence continues at coordinate 1,971,806 of PCDJ01000006.1, read as the reverse complement.
CGATGCATGGGGAGCCGTGGTAATAATCTTTTTCTTTTTGCTGGTACAACAATGGCGCAACATTGGGATCGGGGAAACATGAAGTACATGACAAAAAAAACAAACCTTGGGAGTTTATTATTTTTGACAAACGGCTGGTTTGGTTGCTGAGCGGGTTATTTGTCTTTTTTTCTGGGGTTCTGGGTTTTGGGGAAAGATGGTCTGCCGCTTCAAGAGCGGACCGGACCATACACACAAACATACCCACACATTTCATGCATCTTTGCTTTTTTTTTTTTTCGGGCGGAACATTTGAAAACAAAAACTTTTCATTCTATGCATTTGGGTTTGCGAAGCATCGGGAAACGGGCGCATTTTTTGGGAGGGTGCGACAGGGACGGAAACCCAGGATATATAAATATATATGTCGGGTGTGTGTGTCCGATTGGGAAGGGAAGAGTGTGTGTATGTGCACAATGTACACAGATGCATGTGTGTTTCTCTGTATATATCTCTCTGTATATGACTTGTGTCCTTGGGTTTCGGGAGAGCATAGGACAAGTGATGAATGAATGGAATGGAATGAACTGACTTGGCATTGAACTTGGACTGACTTGGGTGTTTGAAACTGACTCGCAATGTGTGTGCATTGACCAGAAATGATTGGGTCTGAAAAGGCCTGGGGCGGCATTCAAGTTGACAAGACTGTGGTAACGTTTGAATAAAGTGACGTTGGAAACCGAGAGACACCGCGATGCGTGTCTTTCGGGAAGGAAGGTAAAAGACACAAGATCGCGGCAGTGACGACGAACAAACAGAAAAGACATTGTCTGAGATGCAGCTGCAGGAACGTGGGCAGAGTTTATAAGTTGGTGTGTACACACAAACGCTCTTTGCTTATTTCCAACAATTCAGGTGATGAGAGAGGTGTCGCTCATTGTTACAGTCATCACGTCTTTGTCAGGGTGTTTTGAAGCTACAAAGGATGGCAGCTTTACACACACAGCAAACGGTTTTGTAAAGCCGGCTACGAAACAAAAACGCAGCTCCGGCTGAGCACTGTCAAAAAGTACGCAGCATTGACCAAAACTGAAACACTATCCGACGACGCGATCGTCGATCGGATTAGAGGGGCGCCCATGTCTTAAGACGGCGACATCTGTATGGAGGGGGAGGGGCTATCTTTTGTCGGGTGTCTCTCTTCTTCGGCATGCGTCATTGTGTCTTGTGTCTTTCGGGAGAGCCAAGAAAAACGGAGCCCTACGAGGTGGTGTGGACGGGGTGTTCGGGTTGTGGACGGGAGGAGCGCTAGGGGGGGAGGGGGGGGATGGAATGGAATGGGAGAGAGACATGGAGGTGACTGGCGGACGTGGTAGAGAGACATGAGGCGCAAAGGAACGTGACGGACGTCAAGATGGACGTCCAGACGGAAAGTCAAGACGGAAAGTCAAGACGGAAAAGTCGTCGCAACCTGACTACGGAGTACGCGTCTGGCGGATGGACAGTCCCTAGAGAATAATCGCAAGTGGTTCTGACGTCTGTTCAGCCCATCCGGAAAGCACGGAAGCGCGGGAAGGAATGCACGGCGGGGTTGGACAGGGCTGCCAGCCAGAAGCAGGGCCCAGAAAATCGCCGCGCCGAAAATGTCCGACATGCTCCCCTTTGAAGGATGAACAGGACGACCGACGCAGTCGCCGTTACCATATGAACGGTTTGGACGCCGGACAAACGTCTCCTGCATGCATAATGGCCGTCTTGTCTGCACATCCTGCACGTCCATCTGCACGTTGTGGCCGGTTTTGGTCTATCTGGCCGACCTGCGGCAGGCGTTGATAGCAGCTTACTCGTACAAAACGGACGTGTGCATGGGAACGGTCCAGGTGAATGCTTGACCATGAGAGATTGTCCAATAGGATGTGCAAGGCTGGGATGACGGTGGCCGGTGACCAGGCGTAGCAGGCATAGCAGAAATTCCAGGCGCAGCAGGCAAATAATAGTCAGCAAGACTCAGGTAAGCTCGAGGAAAAACTCCCAAGGCAGGCAAGACTTGCAATAAACTCGGGACGACCGAAGCGCCAGAAGATACTAGACACCAATACAACCCGACCACAAGACCCGACGACGTCAAAGTACACCTGACCGTCGCCACTGAAAATGCGGTCTACACGGGACCCGACGACTCCGAGTGTGCGAAAAAATCTCTCTCTCTCTCCTGGCCATGTAAAAAATCTTATCAAAAGTGCCGGTGGCGCTTATCTAAGCCCCAACACCGTGCGAGGCAGGCCTGCATGGGAGATGCACGGCGCGATCGATCGGGATTTCTGTTAGAAGAATGATAGTCAGCCGTTGGTTGGCCCCTTCCGGACAAAATGTCAGCCGCTTTCTCAATCGTTTCAGGAGAAATCGGAGGACGGACTTTGAACGCCAGAATGTCCGTGTATGCAGGCCCTTTCATTCCATGTACAAAGAGTAAGATACGTAACAGGCTTGGAAGGCCTCCCACAGTCATAATCTTCCTGTTGCGCCCTGGCCATAGCCAATCTCTTTGAAGTCGCAGTGTGGTGGATATGGAAATTTCTGCTGGTACTGAAAGAGTACATAGTATTTGCTCGGGACCGGGTGGTGGTTGCACGAGTAGGGAGCTGGGGTTTTGGGGGCCTGGTATTTGATATGGGGATTATGGTCGTTTGCTGGTCCTGCCGGGGTGTTTCTTTGGGCAACTAGGGCGGACCCAAACGTTACGTGTAAGTCGCGTCTTGTGTGGAAAAATAAAAGTGACAGCCGAAATTAAACGTTCATCATACGGTGCGAATTTCAGCCAACGGCGTCCAGGGGGTTGGGTTGAGAGTTGAGCGATCGCTCACCAAAAAACAACCCCAAAAATTAGGGGGCCAGACGGGAAGCGGCGAAACAGGTACGACGTATTCGGAAGGAACGAGCCAAGGACAATGCGGACACAAAAGGCGAGGAAGGAGCTACAAGTACTACCCCAGGAAAGGGAGAAAGCCATCGAGGAAGGAGCAAATGAGGAGGCACGGCCAACGACCAGCCAGAGAGCACCAAAGAGCCAATTGCCGTAGACAAGCACACTCGTAGACCAGATGGAAGACCGACCGGGGGGGGGACGAGCACAAAGAAAGGAGAGCCAAGCAACGCAAGCGGGACTAAGCAACGACGACGACACCAAAAGGCAGGCGCGTGCCGCCCTCCGTTTTCTGGCCCTATCTTGTTCACAGTGCATTCCAGGATAGGAAGGGACCGTTTTCTGTATGCTAATTTCTTTTTTTTTTTTGCCCTTTTTTTTCTTTTGCCCTTTTCCTCTCTAACCTCCCTCCCTCTTTCGTCACAAACCGCTACTCTGCACTTACCTTCTTACCACCTCTTACATACAACCCATAAACTCTTTGTTCGTCCTCGACATCCCACCTTCCCGTCTCTGTCTCTCTCTGTCTCTCCCACCATTCCAATTCTCTGCGACCCGACTGTGCTTCCCCGCCCGCCACGCATTGCGCGCCTGTCACCACCAATCCCAGACTTGGCCGCTCCTGCCACTTTGCGCATCCTCCCTCCGCCAGACCAGAACTGTTGCCCTCGTGCGTGTGTCGTCACTCCCTTCGACTGCCGGCCTGTCGCTCTTCGACTCGACCACAACCTGCTCGACGTCTTCTTCCGCCCCCCTCTTCCACTTCTTCATCCGGAACCGACCCGCGTCTGCGCTCCTTTTTATACTTTTTCAGGCTCTGCATCCTCGGCTGTATCTCCTACTTCTTCGCTCTCCAACGCCTCAGTTCTCTACCCACACCAGTGATCGCATCGACTCGATCCACGGGGGAAAAGATTGCACGCACCAACTTTCTCCCCCGGAAGCCCACAGAGACGACCAATTGAGCGTCTCTTCCTAAGCAAACCAACCTACTCCGGCCTACCCGACCTCCAACCCCCTCCCTATACAACCGTCCCAACATGGCAGGCCATTCATCTACACCCTCAGGGCCAGAGCCGTTCCCCGAGCTCCAGCCCGAACCCGTCGAAGTCGCTCCACCTGCTCCTGCCCCCTCTCATTCCGCCGCTTCCTCGTCCGCCCACCATGCGCAAAACGGCAGTGCCGTGCGCCGGCGGGGCAAGTCGAGCGAGACCAAGAGCGGCAATATGGCTACCAGCCTGGCCCACCTGAGCGGCGTCGACACCACGTCCGCCAACGGCATGAAGGTGAGTCAAAGTCGCACTTTAGCTCCTGCGGCAACTCCCCCTGCCGTTCCAGCTGTGTCCATGTCGCTAACCCTCCAGAAGAAGCTCGACTCGGCCTCGCGCGAGAAGCGCTTCTCCCGGCGCCGTAAGGCCCGCACCGTCATGCGCCGCGTCAAGCAGTATGCCGTGCGCCACACCTGGGTCCTGCCCCTGGTCATCATGCTGATCGCCCTGTCCGCCTACGGCGCATACCCGACCGAGACCAACCCGCTCTACCACTTCATCTTCCTCTCCTACCGCCTGCCTCAGACCGCTGCCGACACCGCTGTGCAGTATGGCAAGGGCCCCTGGGACATTGCTTTTGTCGCCTTCTACACCGTTGTCCTGTCCTTTACTCGCGAGTTCATCATGCACGAGCTGCTGCGCCCGCTGGCCCGCTACTGTGGACTGCGCTCGCGCTCCAAGCAGGCCCGTTTCATGGAGCAGATGTATACCGCCGTCTACTTCGGCATCCTCGGCCCCGCTGGTATCTACGTCATGTCCCGAACTCCCGTTTGGTTCTTCAACACCCGTGGCATGTACGAGAACTTCCCCCACAAGACTCACGACGCCTACTTCAAGTTCTACTACTTGTTCGAGGCAGCATACTGGGCCCAGCAGGCACTCGTCATGATTACTGGCATGGAGAAGCCGCGCAAGGACTTTAAGGAGCTTGTTGGCCACCACATTGTCTCTCTGGCCCTGATCGGCCTCAGCTACCGCTTCCACTTCACCTACATTGGCCTGGCTGTCTACATCACCCACGACATTAGCGACTTTTTCCTGGCTGTAAGTTGCCTCTTTTCTCACCTCGCTTTAATGCAAAATCATCTGGCCCACCTACAGTTGCTGACCAAACCACATAGACCTCGAAATCGCTCAACTACGTCGACGGTCCCTTCATGGGCCCGTACTACTTCTTCTTCATCTGTGTCTGGGTGTACATGCGCCACTACCTCAACCTCCGCATCATCTACAGTCTCTTCACCGAATTCAAGACAGTCGGCCCCTACGAGCTCAACTGGGAAACCCAGCAGTACAAGTGTTCCATCTCGTTTGTTATCACCACGGGACTTCTCTCGGCTCTGCAGACACTCAACCTCTTCTGGCTGTTCTTCATCGTTCGTATTGCGTACCGTTTTGTTGTCCATAACGTCGCCAAGGATGACCGCAGCGATGGCGAGGAGGATGATACTGTCGAAGAGCCCGCGAAGGAGACCGCTGCCATTGAAGACAAGCAGGTCCCTCTGTTCGAGACCAAGCACCTTGCCAATGGCAATGGCTACGCCAATGGTCACGCCAACGGTCACGCCAACGGTCACGCCAACGGCAATGGCTTTGCGGCAGTTTCCAACGGAGTTGCCAGATAAGAGGCGAAACCCGCTCGATATCTGTGCCATGCACAGGCCTGTCTCAAATGGCCGCTCATTCACTCCGTGCGAACGGCATCAGAGACGGTCGCCCTAATGAGAAACAACATGGGCACTCTTGACCACAAAACGCGATAATTTGTCTCTCCCAGTAGAGCTTCTCCTGGGTCATGATTGCCGTTGTTGATATTCAATTCTTGAGTTGACGTCCGCTGCTCCCTCTAGCAGCTCCAGAACTCATAATACTTTCGCTTAGCCCCTTGTCGACCTTGGGCATCTTCTTCTTTTGTTCTTTTTTTACGATGTACTCATACAGCATGGCCTCACGTTCGCTACCTTGATTTTTTGTTACTGCTTTTAATTTGCATGGGTTGGTGTGTGGGACAGTCTTTACAACAGACAGCATGAAGGCGCGAAGTAGGGAAGTTTGGGAAGAGAAAAAAAGGAGGGGGGAAAGAGATGGAAAGGGACGGAAACTACAAAAAGAGTCCTGGGCAAAGGGAGACGACGACAAAGGAAAGAGAAGGACAGAAAAGACGGCATGAACATGAGGATGCACCGCCAAAGAACACGTCCAGACGTGTTTTTTCTTCTTTCGGTTCCCTTGGAGGGATTGGTTTGACGAAGCCTGTTTTCGTTTTTGATCATATTTTACTTGTATTATTGGGGGTAGCATATTCCTCGGTTGGTTGCGGAGCCTGTCTTTTTTTTATGTTTTCTCACTTCTTCTTTTTTGGTCGTTTTTTTTTCTCTTTTTTTTTTACTCCTTGTCTTTGTTTTCACTTTTTAATTTTTCATTTCTTTGCTCGTTTTTATTCTTTATGTAATAATTTTAATGAAAGGACTCTTTTGTCGGGAAGCCATTTTGCATTCCCTTGTGCAAGGGAGAATAGAACTTGGCTGCCTCATAGCATCACAGATACAGATCATAGAAAATCATAACGAAACATTACCTGGACTTGGAAACATGATCGAACTTGGAACTTGGAGCTCGGATACTTTGGTATGTGGCTAAAGAGATGAGAGAAAATTAAAGAAAAAAAAAAGCTTCGCATGTTTCACCGTTCCTTCCTTCCCATCTTCTCTCGATTTTTGGTTCGGCGTGAGCTCGTTCCCCCGTTTTGTCTTTTTGTGTTTTTGTTCCCTTCCTTCCTCCTCCACCGTAACTTTTTGTTTATGCCTCCATGCACCTATGCTTCCCATGCAACCTCCTCCCTCCCCAACAAAAATCCTATCATTTGAATAAAAAACAAAGAAACAGGGGAGTTGGCTACGGGAAACAACAGCAATACGCCCATGAAAAAGTTTCTCCTACAAAGAGGAAGGGCATTGTGTATCCGGCAAAACCGTCAAAAAACAAGACCCGATGCTTTGAAGGAACAAAATAATGAGTAATACGGAAAAGGAAATAGAAGGAAGGGGAAAAGAGTCGGCCATTTTTCCTTTAGGTCCCCCCGTAAAGCAAAAAAAAAAAAAGGTAAACGCGAAATATCAAGAGTTTCCAAATAAAGAAGATTCAAAAATCAAAACTCAAAAACAAGCAAAACAGTGTAGTCCTGTTTGCAAATGCTGCCCATGTTTTGCGCCTGACCATTCTTGTGTGAGAAGAGACAAAAAAAGTAAGAACATCGAAAAAACAAGAAGCAATAAAATAGCAAAAGATGGTAACAAAACAAAGAGATCATAATATCCTCCACTCCGTATGTGCTCATTAAATCGGCCGTTATTCTTTCTTCCACGTCTTTGTTGTTGTTCACGAAACCGAATCCACCCCCCTCCATTCTCGCGCCTTTCGGCCCTGAACATTATGATTCTGGCATCTGTTCCATATTCCAATAGAACGACGCCCCCAAAAGCCCTCCCCCCCTCAAACGCCGGCCCAATGCGACAGAGACAATGCGGTCTTTCTTTCCTCTCATCTTGACTTGAAGGAGCTGAAATAAAACAATAAGAGGGGAAACAAAACAAAAAGAGATGTGATTGAGATTGGCGGACAGGTGGATGCGAAGAAACGATGTAATCGTTAAAAAGTGATGGTGATGATGAGGAAGGGACCCGCTTGATAATTGAAGTAAACAACAAGTTGCACAGGCGGCATGTGCTTTGATGTAGTTGGGTATATGTCAGTGCTACAATGCATGCAACGCACTGAAAATGAATAGAAAAAAAAGAAGAATACAACGCGAGGCAAATAACAAACAAAAAGCAGATATGGGCCAGTTAATAAGACCAGAGTCAAAAACACCGCAAAAAGAAACGCAAAAATATTAATGTATCAGGCAATGCGTTATTTGCCAGGTTGAGGGGTGTCGTGGTGATCATCTTGGTCGGATTGGCTGTCGGGTTGGCTGTCGGGTTGGCTGTGATCGTCATGGTCGTCGTGGTGTTGTTGTCCATCCCCGGATAGCTCGTCGCCTTGAGTTGTTGGGCTTTCCGGTTTTGGTGTCGTTGGGCCGGTGGCCAGAACGGTCGACGAGGACAGGCTGGCGTAGCCTTCGGAGTGATCATCTCCTGCCCGTGGTTTGTTCGAGCCACTGCCAATGTGCGCCTGCCTCATAAGCTGGTTCGCCCTCGCAGTAGCATCACGTGCAGCCACAGCAGCCTGTTCAGCCTGGGACTGCTTCTCCCACATGGACGCATACCGACCCCTCAGTTCAAGAAGCTCATTGTGTGTGCCTTTCTCGACAATGGCTCCAGCATGCAGCACAATAATCTGATCCGCGTGTGTGATAGTTGACAGCCGGTGACTAAGAATTAATGTTAGCGTTAGCAAATATATCGGGCAAGGAAGTATCATTTCCCGTGTGTCGATAACGTACGCAATTATGAGCAGAGTCCGGTCTTGGCCAAGGCTACCTCCGCGGATAAGTTTGGCCTGAATTTGCTGCTCTGTTTCACTGTCGAGAGCAGAAGTCGCCTCGTCCAACATGATGATCTTGGGGTTCTTCAGGATCGTCCGTGCAATGGCGACACGTTGCTTCTCGCCGCCACTCAAACGGGTGCCCCGGTCGCCAACCTTGGTGTTGTAGCCGTCAGGGAAAGACAAGATCCGGCCGTGAATGCTTGCCGTACGACAAGCCTCGAAGACCTCCTCATCTGAGACGTTCGGGTTGGCGTACTTCAAATTGTACATGATCGTCTCGTTGAACAGTATTGTGTCCTGGGGGACAACACCGATATGCCGCCGCACTGAATCAATCGAAACATCCTTGACATTGTAATCATCGATCTCGATCTTTCCGGCCTGGCAGTTGTAGTAGCGGAACATCAGTCGGAAGATGGTAGACTTGCCGCCGCCTGACTCGCCAACAAATGCCGTTGTAGTGCCAGGCGAGCAGTCAAACGAAAGATCACGCAGAGCAGAGCGCTTTCTGTCGTAACAGAATTCCACATTGGTCCAGCGAATATGGCCTTCGCACCCTGGCAGTGGCTTGACACCAGGACGGTCGACAACAGTGGGCTGAATTTTGAACAACTCCAGAAGGCGCTCGCCGGAGATCATAGCCTGCTGCACGGTACGGTAGAAGGAGCCAAAGAAATTCAAGGGACCCTGCAACTGGCCAAGATAGGTAATCATTACGACAAAGTCACCAACGGAGCGCAGTCCTTGTGTAACCTCGACCGCGGCAACCAGAAGCATGACCAAAATGCCACACATAAAAACGAGTGATTGGCATATGTTCATGTTGTTCATGCCCCAGGTGACCTTGGCCTCGGCGGACTGGAAACTGCGGATGGCCTTGCGGTAGCGGTTGAACTCGAATGATTCGGCGTTGAAATACTTGACTGTCTCGTAGCTCGTGATTGAGTCGTTCTTGACTGCTTCTTCTTCACGGTCTGCGTTAACCATATCACGCCGCAGGTCGGCTCGTGTGGATGCCATCTTAACGGTCATGTGCAGGTAGAAGACTGTGATGACAGCAGCAATAGTGGAATAAATGGCGCCGAAACGGACGAGGAAGTAGACGATGGCGACCAGGAGATCGATAAGCATCGGGAAGACTTGGAATGTGACTTGTTCCAAGAAAGAGTTGATAGAAGCGCCCTTGTTGAGGGCGGATAGCACCTCTCCAGTGCGCTTGCCGAGGTGGAAATCAAGGGAGAGAGAGTGGACATGTTCGAAGGCGGCGGTTGTCAAAGCACGGTAAGAGTACTGTGACACCGGAATCCAGAGTAAGGCTCGCACGGAGCCGAGCAAGCCAGACTGTCCTTGCAAAACCTTGTAGAAGACAAGGATGAGAATTTCGAGCCAGGGCATTCCTGAGTTCGCTTCGAAGGCATCGGTAATGTTACCGATCTGGTTCGGCACGAGGAAGTTGACGACACGCTGGACGACCAAAATTAGGAAGCAGACGAGGACAACCATCTGCAGGTTGGCCTTGTCGCGGGGCCAGAGGTAGGGGAAGAACAAGGAGTAGCTTGTCAGATACTCCCACCATGTCTTATGCGGCAGGTTTTTGGGTCGATAAAACGCGGTTTCCTCGTTCTCAGCCTCGTCGCCTCCAGTCGAGCCGTTTGCTGCAGTATTGGCACGGCCCTTAGCACCGCCATTAGCAGAACCGTTGGCGGAACCATTCGAGTGCCCGTTAGCGTGGCCATTAGATGCACATGTTGCGCCCTTGGGGTGGCTATGGACTCCTCTTCTCCGGACTGTGTCGTATGTTGAACGGCCCTGGCTCTTCCCGCCTACGAGAGGAGTTCTTTCGTCGGCATCGCTGTGGTCGCTATGATCACTGTGATCCGAGTGGTCGCTGTGGTCGCTGTGGTCGCTGTGGTGGTCGTGTTCGCTGTGGTGGCAATGGTGGCCGCAGTGGTCGCTAGACACGCTTCCGTCGTCGGACTCGGCAAGTCGGCCGTCGCGTTCGAGCTTCTCGCGGAGCTTGATGCTCCGTGACAGGAAGATGGACGAGTAGATGCACAGCAATAGGAATAGGATGACAAGGCGGCCTGCAGCGATAGCAATATCAATGAAGTCCCACTTGTCTGGGCCGTCCACAATGGTCCACACATCACGAACCACACTCAGCAGGACCTGGTGTCGGCCGCTGACACGGACTATGTTGGTCACGCAGGCAGCAATGTCGTAGACAAGAGCTACAGCCCAGAAGGTGGCGACTGGTTTCCGTGGGGTCCAGTCGGCTTCCAGAAGACAAATGAGAACGTATAAGTGGATGAATGTCCCGGAGAGGACGTAGACCTGGGGAGATGTGAGCTTCGAGGCGCATATGACGAGGAAGGGTAGGGCGTAATAAAAAAGGAGAGGGGGGAGGTGGTTTTCCCAGCTGCATATGCGCGGCATCACCAGGCCTGGACAGCGTGGAAGCCAATGCAAGGCAGGGGCAAGAAGGCCAGAACAAAACGTGGTAATATCACAAAGCCACAGGGATTAGACTTACACATGCTTCCTCGCCGCACCACCAGCCATATTGGCTGCTGGGGTTCTTCGACTCGGAGATCGCGTGTACGCCAATGTTGACAATCTGCAGCAGGAAGCTCAGAACAACAAAGATGGCACCGTATGTGTAGACGCGTCGAATGGGCCGGCCTACTTCGAGGTCGGGGGTGAACGTGACGCTGACGGTGTCCTGGGACTTTCGGCGGGTGGCGGGTAGTGGCCGGCCGCCAGGGCCGGTGGTGGCGGGCTGGACGAGCTGGGCGGCCCGTTTGGTGTCCAAGATGCTGTTCACGGCTATGGACGTCACAAAGACCACCAACAGCACCAGGCCATACCACAGCTCCAGGCGGTAGAGGATAGCCTCGGGCCAGAACTTTGCCACGGAGGGGGCCATGGCGCAGAGGGACCTCGTGAGCCGCTGGGAGGATGGGCCGACGACTCTCTTCTGAGGAGATTGTGACTGATCTGAAAAACGGGCGAGGAGAGGCAGAGAAGACGAGGTCAGCGCAGGTTCAACCGGGAGAGGCCAATGGCAGGTGCCGGTGAGGGGGGAGGGTGGTCGGGATCGGGGTCGCTTGGGGGCATGTCTAACCTCCCCTGCAAAAAAAACCTCCCCGCCCCAAACCAGGGTGCTTTTGAATCTTAATTCAGCGCCGGAGAAGGCGTTCGACAGAGCATTGTAGATCGACTACAAGATGCCGGGCGTGAAGCGAAGGGTAGAAGGGGGGAGTGGGAGAGGGAAAAGAGGAAGAGGGAGTTTTAAAAAAAAAAAGAAACCCAACTAGAAAGAGGTAAGGAGGGGAAAGAAGAAAGAGAGCAGGTGAGGAGAGCAGGGAAAGAGCGGAGGAGAAAGAGGAGGAAGGAGCAGCCCAGCAGGCTAGAAGGCAAAAACAGCAGGTGCGACCCAGTAAAGCAGGCCCAGCAAGAGCAGGCTGAGACGTGTGTAGAGGCAGGAAAAGTGGAAGAATGACAGAGCAAGAGGCAGAGGCAGAAAGTATAAAGTCACAGAGACCACGAGGCGGCAGTTACCTTTACGAATAGATCATGTCTCTCTTGCCGGCGGCTCGTCAGGAGTGGCAATTGGTGAGACGAGGCCTGAGGAAAACACGAAGGTTAGCACCGACCGAGGGCACAAGGGCAGCACAAGGGCACCGGCACAAAAAGCACAGGAAAAAGCAGCCATGGAGATTCTCGCGGTCTGGACGAGAAAATGGCTGATGGTAGATTGGTGGGGCAGGTGACGGACACGCACCAAGTGGCGAAACCCACTTCTTCTAATAGACCCTGTCTAGGCCGAATAAACACGCGAAAGCAGGACGGTCACCGACACCAGACCTTAATAAAGCTCGGCTTTAGGGCAAGGTTGGTTAGTCTAGCGTTTGTCTAAGACGGCACGGGGGGTGTGAAACAGCGAGAAGATCCACGGGCACGATTTGGAGGAGCAAGGCGGCAAGCAGGCGATCTGCTGGGTCTTGGGGGCTTGGGTTGGGGCATTGGGGCAGCGCAAAGAGCGGAGGAGGGATGGTGTTTTACATGAGCGACGTCTGGAGTACGAGGCACTGCGCGTACTATGTGCGTACGAGGGTGTGCGGGTGCTGGGTGCGGGTTGTTTAGAGGCGCAAATGATGCATTTGTGTTCCCAAGCCAAGGCCAGGTGACGGCGAGCGAGGGCGAGACGTGGATCAGGATGGGTGGATCATGGCCGAGAGCAAGGGGGTGCGAGGGAACGGCGCAGACGGGGGAAACAGCAGAGATCCCAGCAGAAACAGCAGAGGCGCGCGAGGGGCAGAGCACGAAACCAGAAACGGCCGCAAATGGGCAACCAGAAACGAGCAGAAACAATCAAAACCGGCAAAACAAGCAGAAGAAAGCAAATCCGCAAGAGTGGCAGGGGGAAACAACGGGGCGTGGTGGAGGCCGACCAGCAGTATACGAGGCACGAGGAGCGACGAGGAGCGACGAGAACGGGACAGAGCTTTGGTGAGATGCACATCTTACCGGGGGGGCTTGCCGAGGGGGGGGCAGATGGTGTAAGTGGCTTGCTGCTGTGAGAGGGTGAGACCGTTGAAAATGGCGGCGCCGGGTGGGTGTGGGCGAGAAGCTGAGGGAGCTTACTTTGTGTTGGACTTGTCGCGAAGGCCCGTTTTGGGAGAGGCTGCGAGCTGGCTGGCTGGCGTGCTGGTATGCTGGCGTGCTGCAGTTGGCAACGTATGCTGCTGCAGTTGTTGTAGTTGTTGCGGCTCTGCTCAAACAGGGAAAGAGCGTGTCGAGAAAGAAGCAGCGGGAGGAGAAGGAACGGGGAGGCAGCGGTATAAGAAGAGTCCAGGAAGGAGCAGGCAGTGAGAAGCTCAAGAGGTCTGAGGCCTGCATGCCGTGAGAAGGAAGGTACAACTCACCAAGGGCTTAGAAAAAGAAAGAAAACGGTCGCAGCAACTAACATTGCATTAAAAACAATAAATTGCCGAACAAATAAAGAAAAAAGGAAGAGCCGGGCTGGCAGGCGAGAACAGGGACGAGACGAAACAAAAGATAAATAAAAATAAAAGCATAAAAAAAGCATAAAATGGCACAAAAGGCACAAACGACCCAGAGCAGCACGATTAATAACCAAAAGAGCAGTCAGGCCAAAAAGGAGCAGATAAAAAGGTCAAATTCGCAAAAAAAAAATAGAGTAAACCGCAATCAAGCAGTGAACAGGCCGGCCGTATCCAGGCCGTCACAGCCACGCGAATCACAACTCTCGCTACAAGGTACCGCCAGTGGGCAACGGGCGAGCCAGATGCTGGGAAGGGGCTGCTGGCTTTCACGCACGCACGCACGCACGCACGCACGCACTCATTAGACACGGCCAGCCAAAACGAGCAAGGTTGTAGTCATCTCCCGTCGTGCAGGCACAAATAGGGCGGCAGCCGCTCGCTCCCCCAAAGGGTCACCCAGGGACGGTTGAACCAATGGGGCGGGCAGAAAGTCTGTTTGCTTGCCGATGGAGCGAAGATTGGCCGTGGCAAGAGGCAAGCTTGGCAAGCTCCCATGCTACGCAGGTCCGGCCAAGTACTACGTACAGATGCCGCGGGGCAGCAGTGCAGAGGTACTTTGCACCTTGTACTATGTAAGGTCCCTCGTTGGGAAACGGCAGGTCCAGAGCACCGTTGACTCGACACAGGCACGACACGCCCAACAGGACGCAAGGAGAGACGTGGTTTCCCTTAGATTGCAGGCCGACAAGAGGGAGAGTGAGGTGTAGCGGTCGAGTGAGCGAAGCGGCTATATAAAGCACTATGTATGCCTTGTTGCTCGTAAAATGCAAATTGTGTGCTACCTGGAGGGACGCTGTGACGCAGAGAGCGCGCGACAGAATTGGGAGCAGCCAAAGGCCACAGGCCCAACCCGAATTGGCGGTTGACAACGCTCGTGGGCGTAAGGGAAGGAGCGAGGGAGGCCAGGCCAGGCCAGGGACGGTTCGAGGTAGAGTGAGATCTGTAAGTGCTCTAATACGCGGCAGACGTGCAGGCAAAACAGTGAGGTTCTCTGAGGTGCGCAGTCGTTCACCTCGAATGAGCGACTGCGGCAGGTCCAAGCCAGCGGCCGTTGTGGGCAGGCGCGGCGTTGGACTGGGGTTGTTTCTAGGGAGAGCCCACTCTGCGAGAGTCGCGCCTGCCTTTAGCGATCTGTCTGGTTCTGGCGAATCTGTCCTTTCTGGATCTGTGTCATCTGTGTGAATCTGTTCGTCTGTCCGCCTGTCCGCCTGTCGCTGCTGTCAGGCTCTTACCGGTTTCTGCTCGCCGTGATGCTCGTTTCTGTCCTGGTTTCTCTCTGCTGCTCCTAGTCGCTGTCTAACACCCTCTGTCTCGGCTCTCTCCTTCCTGTCTCCCTCTCCTCTCCCCCTCTGTTTCATTTAAAACCAGCCCGTCCGGCTTGTCCATCGTGGCTGTGCCCCCCAATGGCGCCTATCTGCCATTCTTCGACTTGCTTCTTAGTCTGGCGACGATCTTCGGCGATTTCGTTTGCCCAGGTCGAATCAGCAGCCAGCCCGCCTGCCGCACTTTGCTGCAGCCCATTTCGGGGCCTGCCTAAGCGGCCTGACAAACAGGCCGCTCTTTTTCGCATTTTCGTGTGCGTGTGCTTTGTTGCTTTCTTTTTCTGCTTCTGGCCGCTTGCTTTGTTTGTTCTGGTTTGTTCTGTGCATGGCGGGCGCTGCATCGCGCATCCGCCCACGGCAGAGTCTGGTCGTCGCTGACACTGGCTGGTTCTGCTTGTCACAGGTCATGTGGTGATCGACTGGGGGGGCCGTCCTATGTTTGTGGCTCGTCTCGAGGCCCGGCGGGCTCTTCCTCGCTGGCGCCGGCCTGGCTGGCCCTCTTTCTTGCCTCTGGTCCGGCACTGCACCCGCACTACACCCATGGCTCTGCCTCAACGCTGCGTGACTGTGGCCATCGGCTGCCATCGCCGGTGCATCGCCAGCCTGCAACTGGCTTGCAACTGGATTGCAACTGGCTGGCAAACAGGCTCGAGAAATTCGCCCAAGCCCGCCAGTCTCGCCAGTCTCGCCAGACTCCCCCCCCCCCAAAACTAATGCAAGCCTCCTCTCGCTCCATCGCCCCATCGCCTCCTCGCGTCTCCGCGTCTCTTCCGTCTTCCCGTCCCTGCCCAGCTACGGAGCATGAGCCCGTCTCCATCTGCACCTCATCACGCCTCTTTTCTGTTATATTGGCCCTGTTCGGTTGTCTTTACTCGATCAGCCAGCCACTCAGTCGCCCAGCCACTCCATCACCCCATCACTTGGTCACCTTGTCACTCTCTTGTCATCCCCAATGGCAGGGCCACAAATGCAGCCATGGAATCGGTTTCATTTCTTTCTTTTTCTGTGCCACGGTTTCCCTTTTGGGCAGCAGTCAATCAAGACCCTGTCTGTCCATCTCGAGTGACGGCTGCTTGGAAAGAGGGTCCCATCCTTCATCCGCCCTTCTGCCCTCCTGGTGGCCCCCTCGCCCCCCTTCCCCTGGTCGCCTGCAGCCCCCGCGGTCCCAAGCCAGCCAAACGGGCGGCATCCTGCGTTCAGTGGGCGCTGCAACAACATGTGCCTTCCTGCACGCTACAATCACTCTCGTGGCGGTGAGCAACGGCACACACCACTCTGCCGCCAGCACATAGTGTCATCAGTATGCATCTCACTTACGAGCAGACCCGGGACGCTACGCAGGTGAGAGGTGAGAAGGTGGAGAGGCGTGGGGCTATCAATGCCCTCCAGAGTCCACAGTCCACAAGTCTAACTGTGCGTCCCGCCGTGCCGTCCGAGAGGCGGCCCAGACAAGCAAAGGTTTCGTCGCCGGGTGGCTGGCCCTGCTCGAGTCTGGACGGTCCGACGGCCAAAGATCTCGTATGTTGTCGCTGGAGCTTGCCGTCACCGCGCAGAGAATGCGTCCTGTTTGCACTGCGTCCATTGCGCCCATTGCATCTATTGCCTGCATATGTGGTATCGCCGTCTGCCAGGTTCTCTGTGCCCTCTGGACGCTCTTTCTGTCTGCAGGCGTGGCGTGTCGGCCAATTCGTCTAAACCACATCGCGACGAGAACCGGACAATTACTCATTCAGCGAACCCACCCCTCCATGCACCAAGATGCACCCAGATGCACCGGAATGGATGTACCCAGGCACACCCAGGCGCACCCAGGCACACATAAGCACACAAGCACATACAAACAGACTCATGCTCACACAAACATTCCATAGTACCGCAGTACACAACAAGGGCACTCAGAAATGCAATGCATGCCACTTATGTCATAGGGCATGGACATCCCTGAAAGCCAATTCGTCGGGCTGCCAGCCACCCAATCCCATACTTCCCTCCCGAAACCCACGGCTACCGCATCGTTTTTTTTTTTCGGCAGCCATGCGCCAGCCAGCCCAGATGCCCGAGGTCGCCTCGAACAGGGGTCTCATCGTCCCCCGGCCGTGCTCACCGACTCGATAAGAAGCAGCCGAGATGCACTGCGCAGCACAGGCCAACACGGGCCAGCCAGCGCGGCCAGCGCAACCCGTCCAGGCGTCTGAACCGTCTGTCCGAAACGAGCCAGGACATGTACTGGACGCGGCAGGCTGGAGCGACCGGTGTGCAGGCGGTGGAGCTTCCGTCTTCAATCAGAAACACGGAATTTGCCTGCCGATCGCTTCGCTGGCTGTCCCAGGCCCGTGTTTCCCAGGCCGCCTGGTGGGCATAGATCAAAACTCACAAAATCAGGGAAAGCACGCGATGGAGGGACGGTATAACCCCTGCCCTGCCATCGTTTCTGACGAAAAGTTCTGGCCACTTGCCGACCGTGCTAAGGTACAAGGTACTTGGCATAAAACTGCATTGGCAGGCACGCTCCCGCTTCCACACTTATTTCGTACTCGCCCACACAAGCGCACGTAAGTACGCCCACACAAGCGCACGTAAGTACGCACAGCCGCCAACGGACTCGCCTTCGCCGGTAGTAGGGCCACGTCTGGATGAATCTATCCTGCTCGCAACCAAACTTGCATGCGGTGTCGTTTTCGGAGTATCTCTCGTCCCTTCAGATGCTCTAATGCACTCGCCGACATGTTCTTGCAAGCTGTGAGCCCGTGTGTCTCGCTCATCTTTACCCTGCTACTCCACCTATCGTTATTGTTGATGTCGGTGTCGGTACAATCCCAAACCGCCAGCACTCTCTCGGCTTCGGCACATGTGCACACACGTGGATGGATAGTGTATCTATGCGGATTTCACTTTCCCCTCTGCTTGTATCGCTATTGCGATGCCCAACCGCATACCGGCACTGCCAACGGCAAATGATTTTCCAATGGCAATGGCAATGGCGGCCTATTCACTTGCAACAGCTGCATATTGCTGCCTACATTTGCGTCTATTTGGGTTTTATGGACAACGTTTTTCCTCTTTCACACTGCTGCTTGGCGTTGTTTGTCCCGTGTGACAGTTCACTTTCTCCATCCAGGCGTTGACCGGTCGTTGAAAATTTTGCACGACTTACATACCTTCCGAGCCGGCAAGCGTGCACCGAGGTGGCACTGGAGTTTACGCCGCCAGTGGCAGGAGAGCACTTTTTCAAAGATGCCTAGTCGGCAATATGCACACTTACCAACTGGCAGTAGTGGAAGATAGTAGGGTGGGCAAGGCTGAGTCTGACGCAGCAACCCGGTTTACTTTAGCCCCGTGACTGGGATGAGCCTCGGGTCGAGGCTGCATAAGGTATCAAGTGCTGGTTACCAAACAATGGTCTTGACCAAGCTTGCCTACCCTCCCTCCACTTTAGAGAAAGGCGGGGTGTGAAGGCTAACGCAGCCGGGGGTTATAAGTACTACTGTATGTTGTTGGTGATCCCCCACGTCCGTCCCGGCGCAGCGTTCACGGGCAAAGCTCCCAGGCTACCGTTAGTGGAGGCTCTTGGCCCTGATTAATCGCCAGTTACTATTAGGCAACAGCGCAAGCTGACAGGTGAGGGAAAGTGGACAAAACAATTAGAGGCGCAGCAAGAACGGGTGACCTAGCCTTGCAGGGACTTTGTGATACTCCTCCGATCCCGATGATCCTCGGAGGCAAGTTGGAGGCAACGTGGGAGGCGGGCGGCGTAGCAAGAATGCAACCGCCATTCATCTATCTCGCCACATCCCTGTGGTAGGTATATGTGCCGTTAGTCCATCCTTCCACGGACTTGGAGACAACTTTTGTTGCTTTGCAATTGCAGGCTGCCTGGTTGCGAAAGGTCTATCGCCATTCCATGGCAGTTGGAGTTGGATATACCCCGGACGCCATCAGCCTTTTTTTTTTTGGCCCCCAAGCGTGTTTTTTTTTTCCGCATCAAGCTTCCTGCAGATGACAAACAGGACTGCTGGCCTTTGCAGTTGCCCATGTGCGACTGTCCTTAACGGGTAATCCGACGATATGAGCCAGTGTCGAGGCGTGGAAGCGAGGCCGGGTGAAAGTGCAATGGTTACGTGTACTTTTGTGCTTTTTGTGTCGAGCAACTTTGCCCCGCGGGTGTGGTTGTGTAGACAGGGCCGGGGGAGACTTGTATATCAGGCGAGATGGATGCCCGCGGAATGCAGCCGTCGAAAGAGCACTGCATTAGCATCTTGGGCCATCTTGCCAGATTATGCAGATTAACAAGAGAAAGAGGGTTCTTTTGGGTGTCCCCTCCTGTCGGCGCGCACCAACAGACGCACGTCTGCGCCGCCCTCTCGCCGTCCCCGGCGCCGTCTCCGACGCCGTCGCGCCGACTGGACGTCTGCCCACCACAAATTCCCACGAATTCGGGGCGGCAATCAGGCCATGTTGGATGCGTAGAGGTTGTACATATTTGACAATGGTGCTCTTGATTGGGCAGCAATACACCACTTCGGCTTGTAAATCGTGCATACGAGAGAGTATACAGGCACACTCTCACACACTCACACAATTTTGGTTGTCGTGACTCGTGGACACACACGGGAGTAACACACAAGACGCACACACACGCACGCACTCCAATATCAAGCACGATGACCCTGGGCGTGCATGTAAAGGGTCGTAGTGAATCTTTTTTAGATTGTAGGCGCAGCCGCCTTAAAACCGGAATTGGAAGCGGGACTACGAAAACGCATGGCAAGTCTAGAACGTTTTTTGTGCTGTCTGGTGTTTGGCTTCGGGGGGAGGCTCTGTCGGATGCGACACTGTACGTATGATTCTGGCAGGCTTTACGAGGTTTTATTTGGGTTAATTGGTTAATTGGTTGACTGGTTGACTGGTTGGCGTGTGTTGACCGTTGAGTTCTCTTGTTTTTTTCTTGTTTCCTTGTTCTTGGAAGAGGTGCTAGTCCTCTGGTTCTCTTGTCTTGTACCCGGCGGGATATTTTCGAAGGGTATCCATTTTATTATTTATTCTCTCATTAATGGGCAAAGAATTGGGACATGAATGGGACAAAAAAAACGGGCCAAGAAAAAAAAAAAAAAGATGAGGGGAAAGAACCAGAAAATAGGCAGGAAATGGGCAGAAAAGACACCAGAAAAACAGCGAGAAGCCAAGATATGTGGAGGCCGGTCCATAACTCCATACTCGCTAGTATTGGCTTAACGGGTCCAGAAGCAAACCAACAATGCTTCCCAAGATATTGTGTGGAGGTTGAATGATGGCCAGCCCGAAAAAAAATAGGACCCTTAAAAGTACGGTCAAGGACAGAGTACTACTGCCTGCCACCTACGGAGAACTACCAGAACTACCACCTACCGCTACTACCCCCAAACCAAGAATTGCCTCGTTCCCCTACTGTTTAGCCTGCTTTTGTCCCCTTTAGCTTGCCAGCGGAGTAAAACTAGGCACGCTTCCAACAAAGAAACACGCCTCCCCAATCGAGATCACCCCTCTCTCTCTCTCTCTCTCTCTCTCTCTCTCTCTCTCTCTCTTTCTCCAGGACTTGGGTTTTGGAAAGTCGGAGAAAGCGCCGGCCGAGTGGTGTGCTGTCAATTGTGAAATTGTTCCGGAAAAGACATTCAAAGGGGAAAGTGTCTCTCAATCTAAAACAATTCTTCGGCTCGTTTTTTTTCTTCTTGCCCATGGCCACTGTTCTTTTTTCAGGTTGCCACCCTTTTTCCTCCATTGTTGCCTCCATGGTACTTTTTGGGGGGGGTTACGGAAGGGGGGAAGGGGGTTCTTTGTCTCACAATCTTGGCACATTCTTGAAGGTGACGTCTGGTATTTGGGTCTGTTCAATTTCTTAATTTATTTGCTTCCTAGACACCGACCGATGCTTTAACAGGCAAGAGACCGTTTGGGGGTTTTTGAGCCCGTCTTGTTTCGGTAACCTGTGTCGACATATCGGCAGATATTGGCAGATACTGGTTGTAAGACTGATTGTAAGATACTGTAAGATACGAATAGCACGAACAGCACGACTATCTCTAGTACCAACGGCCCAGAAATAGACGATCATCCACCTTCGATCTCCCGATTGACAGGCACATGATGGTCTAGACTTTGGGGCCCTGCCTGCCTGTCCACCCTGCCTACCCCAAAACCCGGCGCCATGTCCGTATGGATGTGAACGAACCGAGACACTGACAATAGAGCGCCCCACGTGAAACCCCCGAGGCACTTGGTGTAGACGTTTTTCAATGATTGACTGCTGAGAGCATAGGGACATGCAAAACGAAAAAAGAACAAATAGAAGCAAACGCAAAAAATAAAATAAAAAAGTAAAAAAGCACCGTCCTTTTGCGTTTCCGATCAGAATGCCATTAGAAGCAAACGCAAAAAATAAAATAAAAAAGTAAAAAAGCACCGTCCTTTTGCGTTTCCGATCAGAATGCCATTGTCTGCCGAGTAATGGCGTTTTAGTTTCTTTTTTTTTTTTTGCTCGGTTGTCCTGGTGTCCTCGTATTGTTCGTCTGTCCGGCACTTGCCATGCAGGCCGAAACGAACAGAGGCGAAAAAGAAAGCCTTTCGGTGTGTAAGGCCTGGTAAGGCCTGGTAGGGAAAGCAAACGAAACAGGAACCACAGGGACCAGAACCAGGACGGACCAGGACCAGAACCAGACCAGAAACTCATAATCACGAGGAACTTGCCATAACCAGAACCACAACAGCTCAACGCCGCGATAATCTCCAACTGCCAACCCCGGAAGACGTGGAAGCACGTGCAGTGGACGCATAGACACATGATTCCAGTCCTGAAAAAAAAAAAAAAAAACTCGTATTGCGAGTGAGGCTCTGCGAATTACGCGTCAATTACACGTTGCCATTCTTTGCCGCTTGTTCCGTGATGGGTATATCGGCTTCCAAAGGTCATCCGAGACGGGTATTCCAGGAGTACTACTACCGAGACAATGTACAGTACTCGCTGATGCAAGTGTGTAAGCGGCGGCTTGGTGGATAACCGGACGAGGGGAACTTTGGGCTGCTTGGTTGTGGCGGTTGACCTCATGATCGTCGGGAGAGATGCCCGCAGAGTCATCAAACAAGCTTGGTACTGCGTGCACTGTCGACATGTATGTTGTGAATGTCTGAAGATGCATGCTTGACAGCATATCATCAATAAATAATGCATCACCAAACGCGTTCAAGTTACCAGTCGGACAGAGTTTGCCCTTGGCGGAATGGCAATATCACAATGTCATTGACTAGAATAACCTTGCCTGGCGTTTTGATCTTGTGTCAATATGTGGTAGTACGAGTGTCGACAAACGTCTATAACAGCGGTGACATGATGGCATGGCTGCCAACATCCAGACAGTTGTCCTGACCCCGGCTCGATTTGAAATACCATCGAGACGATTCATCAAGAAGACCGCATCGCCAATGCTACTGTCGTCATTTCACCGTCATAAAGTGGAAGAAATAGCCTTGGTTTGCTAACGTTGCTATATATCTAATCCTGTCACGAGCTTTACAAGGCTGTCATATCTGATATCTGCATGTGCCAACTCCGCAGTTAGCTTTAACACGGCTGTCTCCTTCTTTGTTTCGTCGTCGGCACATGTATGCGAGCAGTTTCTTGCATTGTATAGTACTCTCACGATTTTGTCAGATATACTACAAATATGCAGCTTTTTTTTTTTTTTTTGGTCCCGCAACCCCTCTGCCCAAAGTTTGGTACCGCTTGCCTGCGTCTATGCAGTGACAAGGTTCTTTTCTCCAGCCGAGCGCGTTACACAGGGCAGACAGGATTGGCCGACTACATATAAGGAGGCTTAAAATGTTGACAAACATTTGGCAAGCCTGTCAGTGTTTTTGTCAGTGCCAGTGTTTCGTTCAGCAAGGGTTAATTCGTGATTAATGTTTTGATAATTTCATCACAGTTGTCGCAGTTTCGTTTTATCACACCCGTATTCCAGGGTTCTATGCCGGCTCATTTTTTTTGACATGTCACTGTAGGAAAATCCTTGAAGGAGAGAAGCGAAACAATAATGTTGTTGGTTGTCACTTTTTTCCTCCTGTGACTGACCAGAATAGAACTGACCCGGTGGAAGGAAACGTCTTTCCAAAAGTGACATGTCATATCCAACGGCTCTCGCTCGTAAAGAGGTATATGCAAGATACAGTGTAGAAGCAGGCACGGCTGGGCGATGCGATTCCGCGTTGCGTATCTTGTGTATATTCCTACGATCTGTTTATGCAAAGCACGTAGCATTAAAGGAGACGGGCTGGGTGGTGCTGTCACCTATATAAAGAGGTGGTATCAAAGAACAGACGGCCTGCCTGATTTTCACAATCTGTCCATGCAAAGAGGTAACATCATTGTTTATGCAGCCGGCCGTGACGTCTCCCCCGCCGGTCTGTTTCATGCAAAACATGTGGTATCGTGTAGAAGTAGGCCCGGCTGAGCAATGCAAATGGTGCCTCTCTGCTACAGTATCACCAGGCTGAGGTGTTCTGTTACTGTCTGGCTGCAACAATGATGACTAACAAACGGAAAGCGTGTATCACATGGATTTTATTAGATGCTAGGTTTCTGCGGGATGGAACGTAGTTTATATGCATCATATCCCTTTGAATTAAATACGAGCCTGACTTTACACATAACGTGCTGATATATCCTTGTCCATGATCCTGGTAATGATCCTGGTGTTGATCCTGGGCCTGCTCGGGTTCGTATTAGTGCATGCAGGCTGCCGATGTTTGGTCGTGTGCAGGTAAGCGAGTAAGAGAAATGCTCTGTGTCACCACTCTATCCGAGAGGACCCTAGGCGGTTTCGAGAGTATTGGGAAGGCCTGGAACGAGCAATACCCCGGGCACTGGTGGTCCAAGTCCCGAGATTGCATCTTCTCCCTACCTTGATCCCCTCCAGCCAGGGAGCCTCTAGTGTTCTCGATCGTTTACAATAGAACGAAGAGACACGGCACTTGCAGCCTTTCCATTGGCCAATGGCTGCATCCGGAAAGCAAGGGCTTTTGCTTGCAATTGCAGAAACAAGGTGTCATCTCGACAACTATTCATAGAACGGGATGTATTGAAACATTGTGGCAGCACTTGCCCGTACGAGGCGCTTAATATGGGCGCCACTAGCGAAAGGAGCTTTCCAAGGTGGCATCCATATTCCTGACATTGATGGCGTTTCCTTCAGCCATGGCCCACGGCTAGTTGCCAGATTTGTCTTTGAAAGGCAGTGGCGATTCCTGAACACGTGTAA
Organism: Raffaelea albimanens; assembly: GCA_002778245.1. Lineage (NCBI taxonomy): Eukaryota > Fungi > Ascomycota > Sordariomycetes > Ophiostomatales > Ophiostomataceae > Raffaelea > Raffaelea albimanens. The sequence continues at coordinate 1,947,692 of PCDJ01000006.1, read as the reverse complement.
TGAACGTGCCAGGTTAGGTGTTCTAGAACAATGCCGAGCTGGCCCCTTTTCCCTTCAACGGGCACTATTGCAAAGTATGTACCACCCAGGGGATGGGCAGGTTAAGGACCAACCAGACACAGCTATCGTTATGAACTCGCCTCCCCCGGGTAGGCTGTGGCACATACGAGCACTCCGTAGTAGCACGTCAAACATGCATGAGAAATATCGCTCGGTCCTTTGATAAGACAAAACCAACACAAGCTCAGGATACCAAAAATAAATCCACGGCACATACCACCACCGCTTGGCTTACATGTGTAAGATATTATGTGCTGCGTGTTTTTCGAGGGCCTTTTGTCTCTGGCTTGTCTAGCTCCCTCTCCCAGCCGGTCTACTTTGGGTGTGTAGCACTCGCTGAGATCAAGCGACAAGAGCCCCTGTGACGTCATAGGGCCGGCTGTCCCAGAGCAAACATGCAGATGACCGAACTTTGGTCACACTCTTTCTTTTGTTTTTCGCCAATGCCGCCGGAAGCCAGTGGCGCTTGACTCACGTGGCACCCAGCAAGGGGCTGAGAAGGCTCGAAGTAGAGCAATGTAAGCCGGCACGCCTGGCTGCTGGCCATTATTTTTTGCTTGCAAGAGAACAGGCAGGGGTGTACGGCAACGGACTGAGAAAGACGAGTTGCGGAGTTTTGAACCAACATGCGTGTTGTCCAGACGAGGTCCGACTAGACCAAATGCGAAGACACCATATTAGTTGATGGAAGAAAACGTCCGACAATATTGGACCAGATACCCGGCACGTTCACTCGACCTGGGCGATAACATGGGATCTTGCGGGAGAAGACAGAGACGAAGGAAGGCTGCATGCAGCCATGGTTGGGGTTACCTGTTGGAAGAAGTAACGGCTGTGGAGGATTTTTTTGGATGCAAACAGGAAGAAGGAGCAGAAATCAGGCGAGAACGAGAATGGCTAGCAAGGCCAGCAAGCAAGACACAAGACGGAATACGGGGCGCAACAGAGACCGCAGACGAGACCGAAGTGGCCGCAGAAGAGGCCGAAGAGGCCGCGAGAGAGGCCGCAGGAAAGGGGGCCGCAGGAAGGACCGGCAAGCAGACCGAGACCTCAAAGGCAGGCCGATTCAAAAAAAAAAAAAAAAAAAAAAAAAAAAAAAAAAAAAGACACGCATAGCACGAGAAGAGACATGGCAATAGAAGCATAGACGCAGGAGGTGCGGACAAAGGCGACTACGCCGTATGCAATGCACATCTGCAGGTAAGGTCGCAAAATAAGACACGATATGACAGCATTGGCGACATTGCAAGGCCTGTCCGCTGAAGACCGACGTCATGCAGATCTGTACGAGTCCAACGAGGCAGCTGAGCAGATTAAAAAAGAAAAAGTTGCCACCACGGCCCGCGAGGCTGCTGTTGGCAAGTGAGGAGACCCAGAGAATCTCACGTTCAGCCCAATTCTGTCGTCCATGGCGGGCCGAAGAACGTGCGGTTTGGTCCAGCGGACGGGGAATGGTGGGATAACGGTGTGCAAGGACCATGTGAGGTGCGGTAGGGTGCAGTGAAGTGCGGTGAGGTGCAGCAGAACCAGAAGCTCGACAAAGAGACAGAGGCTGGGCGAAGCAGCTCGAGAAGGTGTACAAAGTAGAGATGCCCCGATGTGCAGCTACACTTGCAGTCGCCGCCTTGCCTGAAACGGGCAATCAGGGACTCGTTTGCTCGTTTGCTACACCAGAAGGAAGGGCCAGCCACGGATACTGGACAACCACAGGATGGGAACAGGGTACTCGCAGGTACGGCACAGGTGTGGTGGCCCCCCTATTCTCCGCTTGGCTGGCCAGCCTGTTTTGCCCCTCGTTTCTTAGTTGCTGCTATAATTAGAGACGGCTGAGGGGCGAAATGAAGACAGGAGGGGGGGAAGGGTCAGGACAATGCAAGCACGCAGAAGGTTGCGTGCCAGTCAGGGTGCCAGTGTCTGACAAGCAAGTGCACGCTGCAAGATACCTTGTTTTCTGGGGCTCGTTTGTGCCATCTTGTGCCTGGCTGGCCACTGGGCTGGCGCCTTCTGGTCCAAGGCTGGGTCTGACTGCAGCGAGGGTTGCAGTGAGGAAAAGGAGGCGACAGATGACAGCGCGATGGCCGCAGGACGCCAGCCAGACGATATCCAGATGGCAAACAAACGAAAGGGGCTCGGGAACAAAAAGGAGACGGCCGCGAGGCGGAAGCAGGGGACAGCAGGGGAACAGCAGGGAACAAGCAGGCAAGCAAGCAAGCAGGCAAGCAGACAAGCAGACAAGCAGACAAGCAGACAAGCAGACAAGCAGGAAGCAAAGGAAGGAGCACAGGGCCAGCTGAAATGTGACCAGTCTGTTCTGATAAGAGCATTGGTGGAATGTAGTGCAAGCCGTGAAGCTAGAAGTCCACGACGCGGAGGAATAAGGCGCCCCCAATGTCCCCAGAGTGTTCCCGAGGCTGCCAGGACGGCACGGACGAAGTGATGCTGCATTGTTCGTGGGCTGCATCGTATCCCGTATTGTTGCGTGCGTCCTTGCCTGCTTTCAGCTGGTCGTCCCATGTTGATGATGGGCCGGGCTCGGGGAGCAGGAGGCCAGAGGGGTTGCGGCTCCATCGGCAGAGGATTGCAGACCCAGGCCAATGGCTATCTCGAGGGATCGTCGCTCTGCATGGCAAGCGTCTGGCTGGCCTGGCTGGCCGTGCCACGATCAGCTTCCAGTGGCAACAGCTGCTGGGCCGCACCCTCTCCCTGCCCGGCTGGGCTGACCGAGTGCGCACAGCGGAGGCAGGCCGCATTCTCCGCAGCAAGTCCTGGGAGAGCCCCGCGAGGGCCAGCCCAGGGCCAGCCCAGCCAGCCCAGCCAGCCCAGCCAAGCTAACAGCGAAACACACGCCGTTCAACCCGGCTAGTGCAACGGCCTTGTTTGGCAGGGCGTTTTCGGCCGTTTTTAATGTTGGCTTGCCCCTCTTCTCGTCGTGCCGTCCCCCAACCCAGTGGCTGCGTGAGCATTGGTGTCTGGCAGACTCGTCGGCAGACTCACCCACGTTCAATATTCGATATCCAGCCTTTTGCTTGCCTCCCTCGGCCGTCGTTGAGGATTGTCTGTCAATTTTCGGCTCCACACAAATCTGACCTGTTCTCTCATTCTGCGCTTCCAACATCTGCAGCCGCAGTCAGACGCAATTGGCAAGAGCGACCGGCACGCCGCACGCACAGGCAGGAAGCAGCACAGCCCCTCAAGCGGGGACACCGCGCAGCATCAGCCAAAGAAATGGCCAAATAGAGCAGACGAACCAAGCAAGAGCGAAAGGAACAGCGAGGACGAAAAAAGAAAGAACGACCTGCAAGACCAGCCAAGGACAGCTAAGAAAGAACAGCAAGAAAGGTCAAACGGGGCAAAAAAAAAAAGAAACGCCAAAGGAGGTCAAGAAGAATCCCGAAAAAGAACGTCCGAGGCGAGCAGACGCGAACGACACAAAAGCAGGCCAACCTCGCGATCCGCCCATCCTGCCCTCCGGCCGCCGTCCCAACAGACCCGCCCATGCTCGCATCCTCCCAGCGCTGCAGACATCCCGGCCGCGCGACACAGCTGTCCAGCCGCAGCACCAGTGACGAACCGGCTGCGAGAAAGTGGACTTGACAGATCAGCCTGGTCGCCTTTCTGTGCCTTCGGCCGTTCTCCCATTCCTCGACTCCTCTCTCTCTCGCCCACTCCCCTCTCAGCCCAGCCCGCCTCTTTACTCCCCGCGTCCCGCTGCGTCTGGAACCCGACTTTCTGGGCCTCTGGACTTTCTCCCTTTCCTGTCCGAGAGCCCGACCTGGGTCCTCCAGCCTCTCACCCTCGTCCCCGTCCCCCGTTTCTTTATTCTCACTCTTTTATCTCATTTCTCCTCTCCCGCGCTGCTTGCCCCTTCGCTTCCTTGGCACGGCCAGCATATCTCTAACCGCTATCGACCAATCTCGTCAGCCCCCTACACTATTCTCAAGAGGAACCCCCCCCCCCCTTGTCATATACCTCGAGAGCGTCTCCCTTCCGCCCCCCCTCCTTCTCTCATTCCCGCTCCCAGGCCCGGGGCGAGCTAAGCGCTGTACATAATAATGCCTTCATTTCTCTCTGGCAGACAAAGATCTCAACACCACTCGCAACACCAGCAGCAGCAGCAGCAACAACAGCTGCAGCAAGAGCAGCAACAACCCCCACCGACATTTGTTGAGCAATCGTCTGGCGCGGCGCCATCTTCAGCCTCACCCTTTGCAAGCCTAGCGACCTTAGACTCGTCCGCTTCGTCGTACGACGGGCCACAGAAGCAGCAGCAGCCCCAGCAATACACACCGCAGCAGCAGCAGCGCCTCCAGCAGCTTCAACAACAGCAACAACAAGGCCGTCCTCCCTCCTTCACCTCGAGCGGCAGCAGTCTGAGCAAGAACAACAGCACGAGCAGCGGCAGCCATCAGCTCGGCGGCAGTACCGCGAACACTGGCACCGGCGGATCGTCGTCGTCCCCCGTCTTCGACACTCTCCAGAAACCCTCCAACGCCGACTACCTCGACCAGGTCTCGCGCTCGCAGTCCCAGCGCTATCCCGCGCAAGCCCCGCTGCAGTCGTTGCAGCACTACGCCGCCGTCGGCGCCTCATCTGCCGACGACGTGAGCCTGTATGGTCTACAGGATCAATTCCAGCAACAGCAGCAGCAGCAACAAGCACAACAGCGTGGAGGAGGACCGCAGGGCAGACAACCCGCACCCCCACCGCCGGCTCACGAGAACCGCCGCGGCACCCGCAAGTTGTTTAAGAACCTGCTTGGCGGAGGCTCCGGCTCCAGCTCGCGCAACCAAGCCGCCGCTCAGCAGCAGCAACAGCAGCAACCGTCCATCCCGCCGCCTGCCTCGCAGAACGCACACAATAACACCAGTGGCCTGGCAAGACGGCCCTCCAAGCGTCTAAGCCAGCCGCAGCCGCAGCCGCAGCCGCCGACGTTGCGAACGGGCCAGTCACAGGTGTCACAGGTCTCAACCGACTCCATACCGGGCGAGTGGCCGCAGCCGCAGCAATTTATCGGAGTAGGCGACAACGGGAACGCCCTCCAGCAGTCGCCGCACCCAGGCGGAGGAGAATTCTCGCAGTCCTATGCAATTGCCGAGTCCCACGAGGAGCAGCTCTTCCAGGACCAGCCGCCGCCAACCATTCGCCGAGTCGGTACCAGTGATCTCGACAGTGCAGACAACACGCCGTACAGTGCCGACAGCATTGGCCGACGCAGCAGCCACAGCTTGCTCCAGGGAGGCTACGTGCAACATCTGCAGCAGCAGCAGAACCAGCAGGGCCCGTCATCGCCAGAGTCGCAGACCGACAACGTGGGCGTTGCATACACCACCAACACTAGCCAGACTCAGCGGCCGGTGCAGCTCCAGCAGCCACCGCAACAGTACCCCGCGGCATTCCAGCAGGCGCCCAACCAGGCCCACAGCCCCCACCAGAACTACCTGAACACGCTTAACACCGCCAGCCTTCAGCACCCGCAGCAGCTCCAGCAGCAGCAGCTGCTCGGCCAGAAACAGGCCAACCCGGAAACCCTCTCGCAGGTGTCACGTGAGTCCCCTGTTGGCGACGTCGACCAGCAGTCGCTGCATAACGTGCAGTCCTCTCAGACATCGCCTGCTGGCGTTGCCTACTCGCCGCAGCAACTGCAGCACCAGCTTCTCCTGCAGCACCAGGCGGCCCTAGCGCCAACCCCGCCCCCACCCGCAGGGCAACCGCTACAGCACCCTCCTCCACTTCAGCCGCAGCCCGGCCAGCAGACCCAGCAGGCCCAGCAGCAGAAGCACCAGACCGCCCAACAGAGCCCCGGCCAACAGACCACCGGCCAAAACATCGCCGCTGCTGCCTCTGCCTCCGCTACCCAGAAGAGCGACTCTTCAAGCACATCCACAACCAACACCATGGCACCCGGAGGAGCGCTGCCCAACCGCCGCTCCCAGGACACCACCGCCGACCGGTCAGGCAGCCTGCGCGGCGACGGGCCGCCGTCATACCGCCACAGCCAGGCTGCAGCAGCCGCCGCCGGCACTCTGAGTCCCTTGCCTCCAGGATCTGCCCGTCCCGGCAACGACCAGCGCCAGTTTGAGGGTGAAGGCCGCAGTAGTCCGCAGCCAGGCACCGCTGAGCACAATGCCGATTCCGATAAGCAGTTCAAAGAATTAGGTAAGTCCACTTACATCGGTTGGCAGAAGACGACGGGACACCAGACCCGCCTGCTAGCAGTACCACCGCACCACCGCAGCACCCCCCTAAACCTTATTACACGCTATTTACCCCCCTGTGAAACACGCACCCGCCATGCTAACGATAATGCCTTTGTGCTTCGTATAGCGCTCAAGTACAAGAATGTCAAGCGTCTCTACTTTGAGGGCAAGGCCCAGATCGACCAACTCACCGGCCAGATCGAGCACCTGCAGAATGCCATTGCCAACCAGCGCATGTCACAGTCACGCACCGCCCTCGATGACAGCGAATACTCCACACGCTTTAACCGGCTCAACGGCGCCATCAACAACCTGTCCTTTAACATCCGCAAGGACTGGGCCTCACTTCCCAGCTGGATCGAGGCCTATGCCAGCGCTGATGCACTCAAGACAGGAAAACAGGAGATGACAGCCGTTGGTCGTGCCGTCATCACGCGATGGCTGGTCGAGTCAATTTTCAACTGCGTGTTCCATCCGGGTCTTGACCCAGAACTGAGTCGCCATCTCAAGGAGATCGAGCTCAACATTCGCCGCTTCTCCTATAAGTTGAGCAGTCAAGAGGAGTTTGACGCTCTCACCTACAAAATTGTCAGCTGGCGCATGGCCACACTCGAGGGCCTGCAGGCCGTCCTGTCAAGTCCGGAAAGCGACCGTAACCGTACGGAATTCACTCACCACGCAGCCACTGGTCTCACCGACTATCTCTGCCAGTACCTGACTGATCCAGCCCCGCCTGGGGTTGATGGCAGCGCCAGCATGATTGTCGAGCTCGCCGTCGGTATCACTTTCAACCTACCAATGGAGAGCCGCGATGTTGCCGTCACTTTCCCCTTGCCAATGGACAACGTGACCCCCCACCTGATGGAACTCGAAAAGGCCGGTCTGCCGCCGTTGGATAACAAACCTGCCGACGACGGTGCGGAACCCGACGACGATGACGATGATGATGAGGCCGATGCTAAGAGTGGCCGGACTCGAAGTGGTAAGCCTATCTCTTCTAATCCACTTGTTTTCTCCATATGTCGCTAACATGCTACAGCAAACCCTTCCAATGACATGCCAAAGGTACGGTTTGCCGGTTTCTTCGCAGTAGAGGTGCGCGGCCGTCAAGTCCTTGTCAAAGCCCCAGTGTGGGCCATGTGAGGAACACAAAAATATGCTTGTCATGACACATATTATGGAGGACTATGGCTATTGCAGGGAAATAGGGGCATACATTTCGGGGGTGGACTTGAAAGATAGAAATCGGCGTGTGAGCACAGCGGAACACAGATAAAAAAGAGGCGGGGATACCTTTTTCTTTTCTTTCATTTGAGAGTTGGAAGACGAGCCACAAGCCATGAAATGAACAGATGACGGAATGGGATTTTTTTCATTATTTGCTTTTTTCTCTTTTTTTTTGGATTATTATTGACGAACTTTTCTTTTCTTTCTTCTTTTTTAGCCCACTTTTTTCTTCACATTCATGTTTCTATATTTTGGTCTCGTTAAAAAATCCTTTCTACTTCGTCACGACTACAGCGGCGGCGGCGGTGGCTTTTGGTTTATTTGCGGCCCTTTATGTTTGTGGCCCCTACACCTTGTTTTCGTTCTACAAAGAAAAAAGTGGTAATGACCTGACGATATAATACGAGAGACAAACACTGAGAGTGTGTTCCAAAGTCAAGATAACAGGCGATATCCAAACGCATATTGGCGATTCGATGAGATACACTTCAATCCTTCAAGCGGAAAAAAAGGGGAAAAAAGACAAAAAAAAAGAAAAGCGAATCATACTCACAGCAAGGCTGGCACAGTGTCGCTATTGGCACTGTATATGCAATCTCAGAAGCTACACGTGACCGGCCAGCCTTGACTCTCCACCGCCTTCGCGATCGCTTTTTCTGCCGTTTCTTTTGCGACGAGAGAGCTCGACACCGAGAGAGCTTGACAGCCTCAAGCCAAGACGGGAACCAATTGCCGTTTCCAAGACTCTATATCTGCAGGGGTACAGTTGCTGGCCTGCTCAATAATGGCGACTCCTTCAAGACCGGAGCACCTGCCTCCTTCCGAGCTAGGGACTAAGGAATAGTAAGAACTCAGGGAGCTCTCCCTAACCAGGTTCCCGGAGTCTTGTTTTCTTACTTGTCACCTACTAACTTCTCCTCCTAGCTGGGACAACCTCTACGCGACCGAGCTTGCCAACCATGCGCACAACCCACAAGACACGGGAACCGTCTGGTTCGACGACTCCGACGCCGAGGCCAAGATGGTGGCCTTTCTCGACGAAGAAGACCTCTTGAGGGGGCCGAAACATATACTCGACTTGGGGTGCGGCAACGGATCGCTGCTGCGGGCTGTCAGGGAGGAGTTTGGAGAGACGGAGGAGGAGAATAACAGCAACTCCAAAACGGGCCGTCTGCTAGGGATCGACTACAGCGAGGCCAGTGTGTCACTGGCAAAGTCTATTGCCTCTGACGAGGAGGAGGAGGAGCACAACACCACACCTATCGAATATTCTGTGTGGGATATTCTGCACGGAAACCCAGACGACCTCGGCAGCACCGGCTGGGACCTTGTACTGGACAAGGGGACGTTTGACGCCATCAGCCTAGGGCACGCCCACGGCCACGAAGTCGAGGTGCTGTACCGGCGCAAGGTCATACAGCTCCTCCAGCCCACCACGGGCCGGTTCCTCATTACGAGCTGCAACTGGACCGAGACGGAGCTGTGCGCGTGGATGGAGGACAAGTCTGACGACGAGAGCGACTCGTACCTTGAAAAGATCGGCCGAGTGGCCTACCCCAGTTTCCAGTTTGGCGGCGCCCAGGGGCAGACGGTATGCACAGTATGCTTTGCAAAGAAGGGAAAGAAGCCATGACGATTGGAAGCGAAAGGCAAAAAAAACAGAAAATAGAGACACAAAAAATAGAAATGATTCATGACACCACAAACAAGCACGGAATCACTCGCCAGAAAATGTTTGATAATGTTTAATTAACCCTCAGAGTGCCAGGTGACTATATGAAAATACCACACAACCCATTAAACGAAACCGCTTAGCAAACCATTTTTTATCTTGTTGCTGCCAAAAAAAAACAAAATCCCTTCTTGTCCAATCACTCCGGATCCGGGTACTCTTCCTTGGCGGCCGAGCTTGCGGCAGGCTCCTTTGCCTCCTCCTTGGTATCCTTGGCATTTCCCTTGCCCTTGCCCTCGGCCTCCTCTAGTGTCTCTTCCCGGCCAAGCTCCTTTAGGTGTGCCCGGCCCTCTGCTGTTGTTGCGTCAATGATCTCCTCCTCCATGCTCAAAATCCCGGCCTGTTCATTGGTTAGCATCTTGGTGCTTGCTTGCAATTGTAGACAATAAAAAAAAAAAAAAAAGGGGGGGGGGCACCTACCTCGCCAAACTCGCCAACGAGAGCTTCTGCTTCGTCAACCTTCATTGCCCCCAGGACGGCATTCACTTGCTCCAGACTGCCCGACTCGAGCGCCTTGCGCATCGCCGGCGAGAACCCCTCGAATACTTTGCGCGCCTGCTGCACCGCTGGGTCCGCGTCGTCGGCCGGCGGGATCCGGATGTTGATCACCGTGCCCGGCTCCACCGCGTGCAGCTGGATCTGCTCAATGCCCTCCTCGCCGTTCTCGTCCACCTTTTTCTGCGAGTTGATATCCCGCGTGCGCGACCGGATGTACGCAAACGTCTCCTGGATGTCCTTGTAAAACACCTCGTGCGCCTGGTGGTCCGGCGTGTTGATCCGCTTGAAAAAGAGCGCCACGCCGTCGCGGCCGAGCGAGCGGCAGTACTTGATCAGCTTGGACTGGTGGACATACTTGCGGATCTCGTCCTCGTCGCCCTTTAGGCCGGCATTGAAGGCCATGACCAGGATGCCCTCCTCGTCCTTTTCGTTGAGGATCTCGGGGTGCTGTGTCAAAAAGGCCATGCTCTCGCGCTGGTCGGTGAGGGGGATCTGGGCAAACTTGCGCGCCAGCGGGGACGCGTCCGAAATGTCGTCGTCGGACACGACCTGGCCTTGTTGCACTTCACTTCCGCCGGCACTACCACTTGCACCTTCAAAGTTGGGATTTAGCAGCTCAACTTTGCCACCGCTGTCCTTCTTTTCAGACGTCGTGTCCTTATTCACGTGCGAGCTGTCAAAGCCAGTGTGGATGTCGTCGCTCGTAATCTTGCGCGACTCTTCCTGCTCGAGCTCGCCCAGCTTCTGGATGAGCTCCGCCTGCAGGCCGTCGACCTTTTTCTGGTGGCCCTCAATCTCTGTGACCATGGCGTCGTACCGCGCGGGGCCCTCGAGGTTCTTGTCGGCCAGCTCCTTGTTGACCTGGTCGAGCAGCGCGGCCATCATTTTGGAGTACGACTCGGGCTGTTCGGCGTTGGAGTAGACGTCGGCGGGCGGCTTGGGGGGCTTGTCGTCTTCCTTTAGCTTTGCCGTGGTCTCCATGACGGCGCGGAACGCCACCTCGCCCGCGGCGTTGGGGTTGCTTGCCGATGTTGCCTTGGCCTCGTCGGCGTGGGCCCGCAGGGTGTCAAGCAGGTACTTGATGCGCTTGGCCAGGCCGTCGTTGATGAGCCGTTCGTATTTCAGCGTCTCGATCTGGTGCCGCCGCTGCTGGCGCTCCATGTGAATCTGGTTCTGCTTTGCGCGGATAAAGGACCGCTTGTCCACGTTTGGGTGGACCTCGACGTCCGAGTCATCGCTGAGCTCGAGAGCATCCTAAACAAACAAACAAAAAAAGAAAGAAAGAGCCATATTAGCCAAAAAAACAGACCCCAGAATACCAGGAAGTGAGGCTAGGCGTGGTGCGGCAAGAAGATGATGATGCTTACCCATTTGCTGTAGTCGACGGGCATGTTGCTGGTATTTGCTTCAAATTCGGGGTTTCTGTAAAGTGAAAAGTCTTATACTACAGACTCATACAGGAAAACAGTCGCTTGCCTTGTCGCTGGCCGATAGACGCTTTATACAACCAGTATCAGGACATTTGGACCTGGGCGTGTCGCTGGGGAGAAGGTCCTAGAAAGCTGTCTCGAAGTGGGGTAGTTCTTATCGATAAGGGCACCCTGCAGTAACAGAGCCTCAGCACAATTATTACGTATTACACAACAGTGTTGTGCCAAGTCACTTTTCGGTGCCTGCGAAAACCGACACGTTCCTTCTGGAGTTGTCAGTTTCCTTTGTATATATAGGTGTGTGTTTTTTTCTAACTTCATGCAAAAGAACTTGCTCCTTAACGCTGATGGATGCTTGGATGCTCGGTTCCCAAAACAAAGGGGCACCGTTTGAACTATAGTACAGGTGCAGGCCCAGGTCACTCACTCAGAAAGACAGACCAAATTTCCCAAACGCCAAATATCTACCCTACTGTCCCCCCCCATGTTTATTGCATGGTCTTGAGGAAGCCGTCTAGATCAAAGCTTTCTTCGTACTGCCGGTTGTCCCAGAGCTCGTCCAGTTCTTCCAGCCACGCCGCCTTCTTGCCAGGTTGCCGTACGTCGCCAGTCTCGACGTCGACCATATCTTCCTCGCGTCCAGACACGCCCGATCCGCCACCAGCACCGGCAGCTGACTTGTCTGTCAGAAGATTTGGCCCGGAATCATCGATGTTGAAGAGGTCTAGAATCTGGTTTGTATCCATTGTCGACAAGCCTGCGTTTTGTTGATTGACCACTGTCGAAGCCACATCAATCTTGAACCGCTGCAGGCTCATGATCTTCTCCTCCAGTGTGCCACGTGTGATCAGCCGGTACACATTAACAACCTTCTTCTGTCCGATGCGGTGGGCTCGGTCCATAGCTTGCAGGTCTCGCTGAGGGTTCCAGTCGTGCTCGACAAAGATGACCGTGTCGGCGCCCGTCAGGTTCAGGCCAAGACCACCAACACTTGTCGTCAGCAGCAGACAGTCGTACGATGGATCGCTGTTGAATCGATTGACGATATCCTGCCGACGGTTCGCCTCGACAGAGCCATCCAGCCGCAAATAGGTAACTGCGGGAAGCATGGCCTTGAGAACCGTGTTCTGGACCATGTCTAGCATCTCTTTCATCTGGCAGAAAATGAGAGCGCGATGTGGCTTGATGGGCTGGTACAGCGGGTCGTTGGCATCGCCTTCACCCTCGACACCAATGCCACAATCAACCAGAAGATCACGAAGCGCTGTCAGCTTTGGTGCGTGCTGCGGGTCTTCAATGCTGGTGCCTTGCTTGTGCATCAGCCGCTGTGTGTCGTCATACATCCGGTGCCCAGGACGCATGACCAGCGCCGGCGAATTGCAGAGCTTCCGCATGTACTGCAGAGCCTGGAAAATGTGTTGTTTAGATTCCTTATCGTCGCGTCCGGCCTCCTCGGTAATCTTTTTGGATTCTCGCCGTGTGAAGTCTTCAAAGAGCTTCTTCTGCAGCTCACTCGGGTCGCAGTAGTAGTTCTGCAAAATCTTGGGGGGTAGGTCTTCCAGCACCTCTTCCTTGAGACGACGCAGCAAGAACGGCAACACCTGCTTGTGAAGCGCCTCAATAGCCAGTGCACCGGCCTCCTGCTCCTTAGACGAAGCCTTACTAAAGCGGCTGGCAGCAATGGGCTTGGCAAAACGGTCCATGAATACCTTCTCGGCACCCAAGAAACCCGGCATCAGGAAGTCAAAGAGCGACCAAAGCTCCAAAACATTGTTCTGGATGGGTGTTCCTGTTAGGATGAGCCGATGGTTGCTGGCCAACTTCTTCACCGCAAGGCTGATCTTGGTCCGCGGGTTCTTGATCAAGTGGCCTTCGTCGAGGACAACGTAATTCCAGCTGTGCTTTTCCAGCACTTCAACGTCGTTGCGGCACACATCGTACGATGTGATGACGATGTCCGTCGTACCGAGGCTATCCTTGATGGCTTTTCTCTCAGCAGGCGACCCGACATATGCCGCCACTGTGAGGAATGGTGCGTATGTGCGGATTTCTTGGGCCCAGTGGCCCGACAGAGTCGGTGGGCAGACAACCAGGGATGGCAGGCGGCGCACATCGGGGGCGCCTGTCTTTGCAAATTCTTCTGCTCGTTGGTGGTGATCGCTGGCCACGATGCAGATAGTCTGCAGGGTCTTGCCGAGACCCATGTCGTCGCAGAGAATGCCGTGGAGGTGGTACTTGTTGAGGAAGTTCAGCCAGTTGACACCTTCCTGCTGGTACGAGCGGAGCTCGGCTTTTATGGCCACGGGGATGTGGAAGGGTTCGACCTTCTTCGGGTCCAGAAGCTGAGAGATGAACTTGCGCTCGCGGTCACGGCCTGCAAGAAGTTCTTGGGACAGGCCTGGCGGATCGGGGATGCCTGCCTCAAGCGGCACCAGTTTGACTAGTGTCGCAAAAGATGTCGTCGCAATGAGGCGGATCTCGTTATCCGAATCACTCATGCGACCCAAGACAGGCACAATCAGGAAAATCACGTATGGCAAGATACCATCGCCCATGACGGCTATCAAGTGGTAGATTGCTTCAATCGCACCTTGACGGAAGTGTAAGTCAACCGGGTTGTTGATAGATGGCAGCACCTTTTGTACCAGCGCTGTCATTCCCTCGACCGTGATCACACTGCAGATCGTGGCCATGCATTTCGCCGCCATATAGCGAAAAACTGAGAGCTCCGAATGCAGTGCTTTAGTGACAAGGGGCACCATTTCCATGACAAACGGCCGGATGGCTGGGTGGAACGTTGGGGTCAGAGTCCGAATAACTGACATGGCATCAACAATCTCCTGGCCAAATGTTTTTTCGGGATCGCGTGCTTCGGCCGGCAGGTCGCCAGTGAAGGCTTTGCGGAGCGGTGCTTCCATGAAAGTCTTCAGGCTTGGCACGCTATCGAGGATAGTCGGGCCAAAGGTTTGCGACAAGATCTCCAGAGCCTCCTTGGCACCACGACGCGTGACACGAGCGGCCTTGGCCTCCTTTGCCCACGAAGCAGCGTCAGCGTGGTCGACTCGGTCTTCTTCTTTGTGCATGGAGAGGATGTAGTTGAGCTTGGTGGCATGGACAGGAAACTCGGGTGTCTCGGCGACTTCGACACATGAAAACTTGACAAGATTTGAGACCACTTTGTCGGCAGGACCGCGACGGCCTGTCTCTGTGAACAGCTGGACCAGACGAGCGATAGTACTGGCCGAACGGCTCTGGAGATCCTGGTTCTCTTCCGTTTTGACGCTGTCCATGATGGCTTTGATCAAGGGGCTGGGCTTCTTCGGGAGAATCTTCATGGCAACCAAGCCACAAGCAGCGGCAGCACGGATGCGGATATCGCGAACCTCCTTGGCACCCTTTGCTTCCTGGATTGCTGAAGTGGCGGTATCCCGTGCCTCGGCTAACTGCTTGCTAGCAATGAGTCGCTGTCCAGGGGCCATGAGACGCTTCAACTTTTCATAGTCATCAGCGACAACCTTTTCAGCATGCGCAAGCGAGAATGCCTCGGGGCCTGCAGCAGGCTCGCCTTGGCAAAGAGCCGGCAGGCGTGGAAGTCTTGTTTCAGAAACCTTGCCGTGGTCACGGAACATGTGGATGAGCTGCGTGCACTGAGAACGGACGCGCTGAACAAAGCTGACAAGGTCGCTGTAATGCTGAGGACGCTCAGTTTCAACCATCTTTTGCAAGGGCTCAACAAACCGCTTCGCCTCCGCCGCATCCTTGACTGCCTTTGCGTACTCCTCGATGATCGTACAGGCCGCAAGCTGTGTAGTGGAATGGGCCGAGTTGAGACCCGGAAGCACACTGGCGTCGTACATCTCAAGCTCCGCGACAGGCACCAGTGACATGATCAAGCCCATAGCCTTGGCGGCTGATATGCGAGATCGGACCATTGTCTCTACTCCGACAACGTCGACATCGCCTTGCATCATTGCACCGTCGACGTCATGGGAGCTTGTTGTGACCGGTACGTCGTCAAGGCGGGTGGATTTGCGTCGCCTTTTTGTGGCTCTCTCGGTCGAGTCAGTTGGCGATGACTTCCGGGCAGGTGCGGCATTCCACGAGCTTGGTGCTGCAAAAAGGCCACCGGACGGCTTCATGAACAGGGTTGGTTTCATAGGGATAGGGTTGCGGGAGACACCAATGGGGTGCAGCGTTAACTGCATCATGGCGTCCACATGGGGGTGGAATTCGGAAGCCAATGTTGCGGGGTCGCTCTTCGCCAGACACCGGACGAGGGCAGACCACAGCTCTAGGGACGCTGACAGCGTCTCGCCGTCCCGCTCGACGACAATGTTCTGGAACACCAAGCGTAGGATACGGCCGTCTAGCCACCCTTGCGATGTTTCGTTGCCGATCTGCACAAATGTCATGAGGGCCTTCAGGACCGCTAGACGTACGGATGTGATGGTGTGGCGCAAGAAGGGATACAAGCGAGGCACAAGCAATGTAAAAGAGCGTTCCTCGTCCTGCTCGGCAGATGTCTTCATGGCCTCCAGCACTTGTGGGAAGCCGCACAGAATAGCCAGGAGGTCCATGATCTTGCCGGTGGAAGCACTCAGGTCATCGCCAAGGCTGGACAAACTTTCCCAGACGATGTTGATGAGGCCGTCAAGAGCGGCAGGACGCATGGTGACAAATTCTTTGGCCATGGGAATTAAAGTCGCCGCACTGACAGAGCGGACATCGTCGTCCTGGTCCGCAAGGCCTTTCATCACCGCACGGATGACCCCGTCAATCATCTCGTTGTCTTTGAGCAGGAGATCTTTCCGCACAGCAACAACATAGCGCAGGCCAACCATGCCACCATGGCAAACCGCCCAAAGGTGGCGGTCTAGCTGCAGGTCATCTTGGATGACCATGCTGTAAAGAATGTTGTAGATGGAATGCACAGACTGGGGCGGGACGTGGAAGAGCACTGCGCCCAGAGTCTGTCCTACTGTCTCGCGGATCGGGGCTACGGACGTATCTGAGCTGAAATCGGTGAAGCGGTCCAGCATCAGGACACAACACAGACGGCAGGCCAAGTCATCCAGCCACTTGCGGTTGGCCTCGTTGTTTTCGGCGCGGGACTTGCCGCTCTCGCGACCAGCACCGATGCCATGAACGCGGACAACTTCTCGCAGGCCCATGGCGGCGCCGTGGCGGGTCTCCCAGTGCGGATCAAAGAGGTCGACTTTAAGGAAATCGCAGAGGCGGTCGTAAGGCCACTCCACACCCTCCAGTTTTTCGTCGGCTTCGATCTCGGTCTTGATGGGGATTATGGGGCCCTTGAACTCGGAAACAACCTTGGTGTCCTCGTCGACATCTGCCGGGCGGTCGAGGTTGAAGTATTCGGAAACCTTGCCATTCTTTTTGGGATCAGAGGGATCAGCCATGGGTGAATCGTCTCCGAAGCCATCCGTGCCGGCAGTGTTAGTCCGGCGGATGGACAGGTCTCCAAACCCGCTCTTGCCTTGGGCGGCCTTTTGGAGTTCTCGCTTCCGTTTCCGCTTCAATACGTTGAGTTGACGTGAGCTCAAGCCGGGCTCGTCAGTCTGTTGTTGGCTTGCCGAAGACCCATTGGCGGTACCATTCGAGCTGGCACCATTGGTGTCACCACCACTAGCACCAGCGCCGCCACCGCTTCCTTCGCGGTGGTTGAAGCCGTTTGTGCTGGACGATTCCTGTGGAGTGGAAGGGCTGTTGTTGTCGCTGTTTCCGTTATTGCTGGCAGACACGTCGATCGGAACTGGGATCTCTTCATCTTCAAACGCCCGCCCCAAAAGTCCCAAGCGGCCGTTCAGGGTCTTCTTCTGATAGGCGAGCCGATCCTGGGGGTCAAGAGCTGCTAAAGCCAAGTTAACGTTGCCACCACGAAGCAGCTCACGGCCAAACTTCAGCACAGACTTGATGTCTAATGAATCCAGCGAATACAGCTCATCCTGGATGAAAGGGGACTCCTTGGCTTCTTTTGGCTCTTCCTTCTTCACAGCCACCCCATCGGCCGAGGAGTCGCCTTCGGTTTTCTCTGTCTTCGTTTCCTCTTCCTTCTTGGGAGCTTCGTCTTCTTCCTCGTCGCTGTTGGGGTCGTAAGCCTCGGCATGCTCGATGATCTTCCCCAGAGCCTTAGCAGCCGTGCTTCTCGTCTCCCAATCCTTGTGGCGCAGGTATGGGACTACCCGGCCAAGCAGGTTGAAGAGTTCATCCGGATGCTGCTTCTGCCAGTCAGCCAACTGGTTAACAGCTGTGTCTCGGATCAGGCGGGTGCTGCCTGTCTCGAGGATTCTGTTGGGCAGGGCATGTTAGCGAATCTGATCACAAAATGGAGGAGAGATGGACAGATGTGCGACGCGGTGTTTCTGGTCTCGTGCAACACGCATTGTGCAGGTACATATCCATCTGCCTGAAGAGACAGTGGCCAGCATATGAAGCAGATGTGACCAGAGATGAGGGAAGGGCTGTACTCACGTGACAAGTCGGTCAAGCCTAAAAAGAGTTAGCAAACAGACAATGACGAAGTTATGAGGTAGTTGCACGTGACATACCTTGACGCCATTTTGGACCTTCATGTCAAGATCAAAGCAGTGGCGAATAGCCAATTACGCGTCGACATGCATCGACACAACTTAATCTAGTTCGGGGGGTTAGCAGGGCTGCGCGTGAAGTGGCAGAGTTGGTGCGGCGGTGACAAAAGCGGTGTGTAAGTTGAATAACAGATGGATATCGGCAGAGTCGTGGGATGAGATGCGTGGCGGCAGGAGTGTGCTGGTGACAGGAGCAGAAAGTTGATGGGAGCAGAGAGCGAATGGCGAATATAAGAAAGATGCGAAATGGGGCGAGGAAAGGATCGCGTGGCCAGTGCGACCGGTAGGATTTTATATACGCGGTGGCATAAACCGCGCGATCACGGCCTTTCGGTGAAGTTGGTGGCAAGGAGTGCAGAAACTCACTTCAAGGTTCAATATAATGCAAATAGTAATGGATGCCTGGTGTATCGGCAATGAATGGCAGGTTCAGACCGTTATGAGTTAAGCCTGCAGGTCGGGGTTATTGGATGTCTGGGCTGGGTGTGTCGTTGCGCAAGGTAAACTGAACAGGCTGGCTGGCTGCTCTGCTTTGCTGGCAACGGTGCGTTTTTGTTAGCTGGTCGTGGCCGTTTTGGTGGTGCAGTGGATGGTGGCCAGGCGCGGCAAATGTGGCGCTAGCGTGTTGCTGAGGCGCTGTTGTGCCTGCAGGTGGATGGATGGCTGGGCTGGGGAGGACGGACAGCGCGGGCGGATGGGCGACAAAAAAAAAGAGTGGGCAGGCGGCGGTCTATATGACAATGCGTATTTTTATACACGTTCGCAGTCTGCTGTATGTGCCTGCGCTGGGCCACCAGAAAAAAACCCAAGGGTGGGTCACCTTGCGCACGGCCCTAGCTTCTTGCCTCTCCACTCGAGCTTGGTCGAATTTCTCTTTTTTATTTAATTTTTTTTATTTCCATTTCCCTCTGTCTATCGTGCAGCCAAAGAAGGCCGACAATCCGCAATCCGTAGTGAGGGAGCAAGGCGCCACCACACATTCCCTCTTTTCTCCTCCTCTATTTTTTTTCTGGCTCCCTTTCCGTCCCCAATCTCGCCTCTCCTCATCGCACCTTCCCTCCTTGCCCCGTGCGTTAGCCATTGCAGCGCTGCCGTCTTCGATGACGTCCCCTCTTCGGTCGGCCGGGTTTTCCCTGGGTGGTGCTTGCCAGTTTCCAGCCCGCCCTTTTTGGTGGTCCCTGCTTATCGCCTCCTTTCCCCTTGCATTGCCATCTCGACTCTTGTCCATGTGCCTCTCCGTTGCTGTCGTTTTTTGCGTCTTGCCAGCTGCTGCATCCCTTATCGTCCACACGACTCACGCAGGCAGCTTTATCCAACAGCCCTGCCTGCTGCGTCGTGCGGCTGCCTGCAGCGGACAACTCCAGAAGAAGATGCAATAGGCCAGAAGCTGCAGGCCCGATAATACTTTGCGAGTTACTACGTACTTTGTAGGGACGGGTGGGAACTGCAGCCCCAGACAAAGAGAACCCGTGTCGAAACAAAGATCAGCTTTTTTTTATCCTCTGCATTGTGGTTGGCCCACATGCAAGACTGGCTCCAGCAAAATAAGCAGAAAAAAAGGAAA
This sequence comes from Raffaelea albimanens, assembly GCA_002778245.1. Taxonomy (NCBI): domain Eukaryota; kingdom Fungi; phylum Ascomycota; class Sordariomycetes; order Ophiostomatales; family Ophiostomataceae; genus Raffaelea; species Raffaelea albimanens. Next base: position 1,928,379 of record PCDJ01000006.1, on the reverse strand, counting down.
GAAAAAAAATAGGGAGACCGAAACAGAGTAGCCAGTTTGACTTTGATACAGTCCGTCGATCTCAGAAGGTGTCAAGTTGCCAGGGAAGGCAGGCGCGAGACAGCATCCGAATGCGCCTTCCTCTGTTGAAGGAACGCAATACCCTGGCCACATTTAATTCGCTCTCCAAAGTAGTATTCCGCAGTTGTCATCTGCCCAGTTGGAGCTCCCCCTGTTCGGCAAGCCTTTATTATCTATCCCCTGTCTTGTCGGGTGCCTGTTGGCTGGCCAGACCAGCTGTTCGGGCGCTGTGTGCAGCCGCTGGGCGCCCAAAAAGAAAAGCTCGAAAAGCGCCGGCAGATCCGATCTTGGCACATGGGGAGAGGGAGCAAACGGCTTAGCCACAGTGCCCATGCATGTCCCTGTCTGCCGCCACTGTAGCTTACTGTGTAGCCGAGCTGCATTAGCGACAGGCCTGGAATCATGGTGGTGCCTCAGGAAGCTCTACCACACTCGAAAGGGAATCAGAAGCCGCCTGTATCGATGACCTCGGGCGGCCATGGCGTGTCACGTGATCGCGTTTTTTTTGAGAAGGGCCTCTGAGTCGCGTCCTTGACTGGCAATGAGGCGCGGCGACTGTTTGATTACACTGGTAAATGGAGATGCTCCGCGTATAACAAGATGCAATGCATTCTCAGTTTATCTGAAAAGCACGTCGGAATATTACCTGTATTCCATAGAACGGCTCGGGCACGTTGACATTGCGCAAGGAAGGGGTACCTCTGAGACCGTAGTAAACGCCGCCGTTACCGTTGTACCTGTAGTCATGCCCCGCGTTCAGGGTCACTTGGCCCGTGCGCCTGGTCGCAATATTTGCTGTCCTACTCGCACAACCACCGCCCGCGACGCGTCGCTTTTCCCCATTTAACCATACTTTCGTCTCTGAATCCACAGTCCGCCATCGTCGCGACAACTGGAATCGGCAGCGCGCGCCCCCCCTTCGCGAACCACCACACCCCGCTGCTGCTTGCCAGTTTTTATCACGACCGTTGTCTGTGTGTGCTGTCGACCTCATTTGATACCCCCAGAAAACAGCGCGCCACAAACCACACCCTCTCCCCCTTGCACGCGGCTGCCCGGTGGCAGCAACCCAGCAGCCACCATGTATATCAAACAGCTCATTATCCAGGGCTTCAAGAGGTAAGCATGGCGCCATTGGTGACGCTGTTGGCGTTGTTGTATGTGTGCCCATGACGGCTAACAGGTGTGCAGCTACAAGGACCAAACGGTCATGGAGCCCTTCTCGCCCGGGACGAACGTCATTGTCGGGCGCAACGGTTCCGGCAAGAGCAACTTCTTCGCTGCCATTCGATTCGTTCTCGGCGATGCCTACACACAGCTAAGTCGCGAGGAGCGCCAGGCTCTTCTGCACGAAGGCTCGGGATCAGCCGTGCTCTCTGCCTACGTTGAGATCATCTTCGACAACAGCGACAACCGCTTCCAGACAAACAACAAGGAGGTCTCGCTACGCCGTACCATCAGCCTGCGCAAGGACGAATACGCCGTCGACAAGAAGGTTTCAACACGAAACGAAGTCATGAGCATGCTTGACACGGCTGGTTTCTCGCTAAAGAACTCGTACTACATTGTACCCCAGGGTCGCGTCACCGCCCTCACAAACATGAAGGAGTCCGACCGTCTGAAGCTGTTGAAGGAAGTTGCGGGTACAGAAAGCTACGAGGCACGACGCGCCGAGTCGCTCAAGATTATGGGCGAGACGGAGAATAAGCGGGCCAAGATTGACGAGCTGCTCGAGTACATCAAGTCGCGCATGAGCGAGCTCGAGGAAGAGAAGGAGGAGCTTCGTGGCTTCCAGGAGAAGGACAGAGAGCGGCGGTGTTTGGAATACGCGTTCCACCACCACCATCAGGTCGCTTTGAACGAAGCCCTCGAAGAGATCGATCGGTCCCGCCAAGATGGCGCCGATAACTCCGGCTCCAACCAGAAACTGTTCCTTGATGGCGAGCAGGCCATTGCCAAGATCGACAGCACCCTTCAGGAGCTTCAGCGCTCTGTCGACATTCTGAACATGGATCGCCAAGAGTACGAAAACGACTGCCGCGACATATCTCGTAGCAAGGCCAAGGTTGAGCTAAAAGTGAAGAGCCTGGCCGACAGCCAAAACACCATTGAGCGCGTCCAAACCCAACGGGCCAAAGACCTGAAGATGGTGCGCTCAGAGATTGCCGCCAAGGAGGCACAGCTGAACGCCGTCCTGCCGGAGCTGGAAGCACGGAAGGCAGCTGAGGCTGAAGTTCTTCATGCCCTGCAAGCTTCAGATGCACGACGGCAGCGGCTGATCAACAAGCAGTCTCAGGGTGACCGCTTCCGCAACAAGTCTGAGCGTGATAGATGGCTGGACAGCCAGCTGGCTGAACTCAATGGGACACTTGCGGCGCTTCGTGCCAACCGTGTTTCCGCAGCCGAAGAGACGGAAGAGGCCAAGAGACTGATTGCTGCCCTGGAGAAGGACATTGACTATCTACGGAGTGGCATCGACAGTTTCAGTGCAGACCGTGGTGCTCTGGCTGAGGAGTTTTCCAAGGCTGAGGACAAGGTGCAGAAGCTCGACGATCAGCGTCGTGCCCTGCGCCGTGAAGACGACAAACTGAACACGCACATTGCCAACGCACGTCAGGAGCGTGACAAGGCAACGCGCACGCTCAGCACGCTGATGGATAATGCCACCGCACGCGGTATCGCCACAATTGAACGACTGAAGCGGGAGAGAGACATTCCCGGTGCGTACGGTATCCTTGCTGACCTGATGGAGGTCAGCGATGCGTACCGCGTCCCAACAGAGGTGGTTGCGGGCAACAACCTCTTCCACTACGTGGTGGACAATGAATCCACTAGCACCCTCCTGTCGAATGAACTGTACAAAAACCACGGCGGACGTATCACATTCATCCCTCTGGAGCAGCTGCGTCCTCGACAGGCCAACTTCCCCCAGGGAGCCAAGGACGCCCTCCCGCTTGTGGACAAGATCAAGTACGACCGCCGGTTTGAAAAGGCATTCCAGCTCGTATTTGGAAACACTGTTGTGTGCCCGAACGTGACGGTGGCAGCCCAGTACGGCCGTAGTCACGGTGTTGACGGTATCACTCCTGATGGTGACACTACAAAGCGCAGCGGCACTATGACGGGTGGATACGTGGACCCATCGCGGTCGCGGCTGGAGGCGGTGCGGGCTGTCAACCGGTGGCGCAGTGAATACGACCGTCTTGTTGACGAGGCGGGGGACATCAAGCGGCAGATGGACAGGAAGGAACAGGAGGTTACGAACGCGCGTGGTGAGGAGCAGAAAGTGCTCCTCCGGGTGCGGCAGCTTGAAGAAGGCTTTGGTCCGAGCCGAGCCGAGTTGAGCACAAAACGGGCACAGCTGGACCGCGAGCGCGGACGGCTGGACACGCTAAGCAACCGGTACGAGACGATCAACAAGAGCATGGACGAGTATGCGACATCTGTGGACCTGTTTGAGACCGAAAAGAAGTCGGAGTTCAAGAAGGCTCTGTCCAGCGCAGAAGAGCAGCAGCTGGAGGCCCTCAACGTTGAGGTCCAGACTCTGCAGAGGCAGCTCAACGAGGCGAGCAGCCGGCGCCGGGAGATGGAAAGCCAGAAGCAGATTCTAGTCGTGGATCTGCAGCAGAACCTGCGGATGAAGGAGGACCAGTTGGCGAGCATGGTGTTTGACACGATGACATCCGTGGGTGGCGACGGCAACTACGACGAAGCACAGAAAGAGCTCAAGAAGCTGCAGAAGCGGCTCGGCGAGAAGGAGACCCGACTCCGGGAGACGCTCAACGAGATTGACGAGCAGGTTGCGGAAATAAACGATCTGCAAACCAAGAAGGCCGAGCTCGAGCAGAAACAGATGGACATTGCGGCCAGCCTGGAGCGGAGCCAGAAGCGCATGGACAAGAATCTGCAACGGCGAGCCCTCCTCACACAGCAGCTCACGGAGGCATCCAAGAACATTCGCGACTTGGGCGTGCTGCCAGAGGAAGCCTTTGAGAAGTACGAGCGGATGGATCCGTCTAGGGTGAGTACAACTGACATTTGCAACGTACATACTGGGATGCACGCTAACAAGCCACAGATCTCCAAACGACTCAAGAATGTCCTCGAAGCGCTCAAGAAGTACCGACACGTCAACAAAAAGGCGTTTGAGCAGTACAACAGCTTTACAAACCAGCAGGAGCAGCTCCTCAAGCGGCGGCAAGAACTCGACGAGTCGCAGGCGTCAATTGAGGAACTCGTGGCCCATCTCGACCGCGTCAAGGACGAGTCCATTGAGCGGACATTCAAGCAGATCTCCAAAGAGTTTGCCACTATCTTTGAGCGTCTCGTGCCTGCCGGCCACGGCCGACTGGTCATCCAGCGCCGCGAGGGCGGCCCCACAACGGCCGAGGACGGCGGGCGTGTGGAGAGCTACACGGGCGTAGGCATCAGTGTGTCGTTCAACTCCAAGGACATGGACGAGCAGCAAAAGGTGCAACAGCTCAGTGGTGGCCAGAAGAGTCTGTGTGCTCTGTGTCTAGTCTTTGCCATTCAGCAGACAGATCCCAGTCCTATGGTGGTGTTCGACGAGGTCGACGCCAACTTGGACGCACAATATCGGACAGCCGTGGCGAGCCTGTTGTCGTCGATTTCCGAAGATGCAGGGACACAGTTTATCTGCACGACATTCCGGCCGGAGATTGTGCAGGTTGCAGACAAGTGCTACGGCGTGACATTCACCAACAAGACAAGTTCGATTGGATGTGTGTCCACCGAGGAGGCTCTCAACTTTGTCGAGGGGCAAAAGCAGTAGGGGGAGAGATAGACGGGGGAGCAGGTGCAAGAGGGAAAAGAGTAATGGTTGCTTTCATGGCGTGAGGCTTGGGTCGTTCTGTGGAATTTGTGCATGCAATTTGCTGCCTGTTTTATTGAAATTTCATGTACTTGTGTATACTACTGTTGCTGCGACGTCGATCTTTATGATATACTTTTGCTGTTTATGCTCTTTTACTTCAAAAACCGGTTCCCAAAACATGCTTTACGAGGCCATAGGCCTGTTCCGTTTGTGCCAAGTTCGTGTTTGTTTACCTGCTCTGGGATCTGGTTTGCTGCCTTTCTGCCGGAAATGCCGGCCAAGCAATCAACCCGCCAACAAAAAGGACAAGGATTTCTATGTTGCTTTTTCTTGAACACTATGTCACTATGTATCGTTCCTTTGTTGCCTCTTTATTCTGACAGCATAAAGAGCATGCAGCGGCTATGTATGATGCGAAAGGTCTAGACTTGAAACCCTTGCAGGCACAAAAAGCCCCTGTAGATGCCAACTTCCCTTTCCCAGAATCCTTCTCAGTCTTTCCAACCAGTCACCCATTCGCGGCTTCTTCTGCCGCCCATACACACACCGAAAAATGCGACAAGGCGTATCCCCCAGTGGATCAACGAAACAAAATACACAGGGCCGGACTCCGGACCAAGCCTTCCTCAGCCCTCCCCTTCTTTCTCGGCAGAGACAAAAGTGCCGTCTGACAGGCTGTGTCTGCAGTGGTCATCATGGCTGGGCCACTGTCACACCTTCCTGTTCTATTTCTGCCTTGTCTCCCTCCTTCCTTCTTCTGTGAGAGGGTGTACGAAATATGGGAACCAGGAGCATGTAAATAAACGCTCTTTCCTGAGAGGAAAAAAAGACAAGGTTCCCCCCCTCGTCAGTCTCTCGTCCGTACTGGCCCACAGATTTCGTATCACTCAAGCAACACACCTATCTGTTTGTTGATCTCCACTGTATCTACTCTGCACTCTGCATACACTTTGCCGAGACATCTCCTTACAAAAGAAACAGAAGCCCAGAACGAAAAAAAAAAAAAAAAAAAAAAAAAAAAAAAAAAAAAACGCAGAAATAAATCTGCTGCAAAGACACTTCTGATTCAAAAAGAGAACCTACTGAATTGGAATCAAACTCACAAAAACAAGCTACAAAAGGACACGAAAAGCTCATTTCGAAAGGCTCTAGGCCAGAGTCTAAAAAAACTACACCCAACTGTTCTGGTATGCGGAATCATACAATGAATTTCCCATCAAGGCTGTTATTTTGCCTCTGTGGCATCTCTGGCGTCCTCGCACGGGCTCTCACAGAAAACTACGCCGGGGCCGACCGTTCGGTGCCCGTCATTGCAGAGAGGATACCAGACACAAGCGCTGCTGTTCAGCCTCGTGTGGCCTCTCGAGCTGGTAGCCCGGCCGCATGCAACAACTCGCCGCTTCTCTGCAGCCGAACCTACAACAACGTCACATATCTGTAAGTGAAGATGGGCGGCCTTGATCAAGCTATATACCAGAAAGTTAACCCCTCCAGTGGTGCTCACGACAGCGCTTTTGTCCGTACTAGCAACGACATTCGCTCCATCGCCGGTGACCAGTACTTCGATGCCATCGAGGCCCTCTCGGCTGGCGTTCGTCTGCTCCAGGCCCAGGTTCACTTTGAGAATGCCACCCTGCAGCTGTGCCATACAAACTGCGCGCTCCTCGATGCCGGGCCTCTTGTCACCTGGCTGGCCCGCATTCGCGAATGGATGGACGCGCACCCAGACGAGGTCGTCACGCTGCTTCTGGTCAACAGCGACAACCAGCCTGCTATAGCGTTTGGCCGTGTTTTTCAGCAGTCGGGTCTAGACAAATATGGATTCAAGGGCCCATACGCAGCATCTTCCTCTTCTTGGCCGACACTCCAGTCCATGATCGAGGCCAACACCCGGCTTGTCACGTTTATCTCCTCTCTCACGCCTGATCCAGCCTACCCTTACCTGCTGCCCGAGTTTCAATACGTCTTCGAGACTCAATATCTCGTCACTAGTCTTGCGCAGTTTAGCAACTGCTCGCTGGATCGCCCAGCATCGGCAGGCACAGCAACAAACGCACTCCAGTCTGGCATGCTGGCTCTCCTCAACCACTTCGCCTACACCAGGCTGTCCGATACCATTCAGATTCCCGATGTTAGCGACATCGACATCACCAACAGCCCGGACGTCTCTGGCACACAGTTTGCCAATCCACCAGGCGCAGCCGGCGCAACCAGCGGCACCTTGGGTGTAGCGGCGCGACACTGTACAAACCAGTGGGGTGGTATTCGCCCGACGTTTATTCTGGTGGACTTTTTTAACCGAGGACCTGCCATTGAAACGGTGGACTACCTGAACGGCCTACCAACGACAGGAGGACGAGTCATTACCAACGCGATGAACTCGAATGGCATAGTATCGGGGTCGTCGCCGGGGAGGACGGGAAGGCCTAGTTGGTTCAGCGTGGCCCTTCCTATCCTGTTGGCTATAGCCGTCTCGACTTAGGCCCTCAATTTTGCTGCATTTTCTTCTACTATCCCCCCATCCAAGCGTCAGTTTCGCCTCATTTTTATTTCACCCTTCGACATCGTCTTAAGTTTTCCAAAGCCGATGACTAACAGGGCTCACAAGGCCTTGTGCGTGACGCACGCACCTCATAAGATGCAGTCCCCTTCTAGATTAGGAAGGCTCGATGCAGTGCCTCGTCTGCCTGTGCCTCGAGGCTGCTCTTTCCTTTTTCGCCCCCTTGCCACGAAGCATATATATATTTATCTCCTTCGAAACACGGCTTCACCTCGGCCACCTTTCTTCTCCTCTCGAAAAACCGACCCTCAAAAAAAGCACCAAAAGCACTTTCGGCGTACCACGGGCGTTGGCGAGGCTCTCTCACGGGATCACCACATCTACAGCACAGTGACGTTACGGCTGGGCCCACGCACTCGTCTCTAGAATTTCAACCACCAAATATCTACAGCCGATTTTTCTTTCCTTCCTTTTCTTTGTTCTGGCGTTTCTATCTTCTTTCGCCTCTGTTTTTGTGCTGTATCATCGTTTTCTGCTCCACCTCCCACCGAACGTCCGTCCTCCACCTTCGCAATGTCGTCCAAGACATTCTACGTGCAGAAGACAAAGAAGCTGCACAGCCGGTACAGCCTCAGTGCAAATGCCGTGTTAATGCTCAAGGCCCTGGACGACTACCACCTGGGGTACATTGAGCACTCCGAGCTGGGCCGAATCGTTCGCATGTCCCGAAATAACCGCAAGGCTGTAACGGATACCATTACAAAATGTGCTTCAATGATGGAGAAGAAGCCGGGCGAGTTGAAAGATTGCATTGCCTTGATACAAAATTGCACAGAAATTCTCGGTGTAGCAGGTCAGTGTCTTCGATTCATTTGCATTGCGAGAAGCATACTAATATTTTACACAGACGAGCCAAAGGATATGAACCTGCCCTTCCTCAAGTTCCCAAAGGAAATCCGCCTCCTGATTTACGAGTACTACCTTCTTCGAAACGACCCCTGCACACTCTACTCAAAGACGAAACAAGGCACTTGCTATTGCCCATCAATTGTGCGCTCCACGTGGATGTCCAGGACAATGTCGATGAACCTGGCCCTCACGTGCCGGGTTGTCAATGAAGAATTTCTCGAGTTCTTTTACCGCCGTGACTCGTTTGGGTTTTGCTGCACGTGCGAACTGTACCACCGCCTGCAGCACAGCAAACTGTTGAAACAAAGCCTTCGCCGGGTCAAGGTGGACTGGTACGGTGCCTCTGCCGACAAGGCTTTTGCGCTTCTCAAGGAAGTCCCGGACCTCAAAGAGCTACACCTTGCCATCTCCCGGGCTACTTCCAACCGGTTGACCCCTCGCCAGGAGGAAATTATGGAATACTTTCCCACACAGCGTCGAATGGCACGGCTCTATGATTCTCTGGGCATCGACGAGCTTCTCGCGCTGCGGGGGCTGGATAACGTTATGGTCTCGCATGTCAAGTCGACCCAAGGCTACCGCCGGACGGAAGAAGAGCGGCTGAGCTTGTGGGCTTTGCTACGGAGCCGGGTGCTGCGCGACCGCTCAGACGTAGGTGCTTTGAATATGGATGCATCCACAGTAACTTTCCAAGCTAACCATGAAATCCAGGACGACGAATGAACACTACGCTAGCCGCCTGGAAGACAAGCGCGTTTCTCGACTTGAGGTTTCACCAGTGATTTGATGGTGTTAATGGATTTGACGGAACAGGTGTAAGCAATACAATGATGGTAACAAAATAAAGAAAACAATGTGTTAGAGGCTCTTTTAACGATAGAGATAAATTTGTTGTAATGGGATTCATGGCTGTGCGATGGATTCAGGACTGTACTGGAGTTGATTTTGTGCGTGTCCGCGTTTATCTCGCGTTCCCTTTCCAAGTTGTTAGAGTAGAAGCAATGTATTCACAATAGTAACACGCTTGAGTTTTCACTCAATAGCCTTGTATGAAAAAAATGTCACAACAACTTAATTGCGAGATTCCCCCATGCTAAACAGTTTCGGAGGCCCCGCACTCAAACAGTGTTGCAAGAGATTCCGAAGAGGACCTCTTTGTTCTTGTCTTATACGGAGCCTTTTCTGTCTTTTCCCTCTCCAAAGGGAAGGAGAAAAAGACAAAAAGAGGATTCCGCTCCTGACTCAAGACCAGCCGTAGGATAAAAAGATGAAGTGGTCGAGATTGGCAAAAGACCGGAATGGAAAGAAAAGTACGAAACAAAGTATGACAAAAAGGAGATATACAAACCGTAAAGCAACAAAGAGCTCTAATGATATAACAGGTTCATTAGAGGTCGTTGTAGAAAATACCAAAAGTGTCACTCGACATTTGAGGTTTCTCGTTCGCAATGGACAGGGAAAAAAAGGGGATCGTGAAATTTATTTTTCTGTCTGCAGCCACAAAAATTCTTTCCTCATTTAATCACGTGCGGCCGTTAACTTTTTTGGCGCCGCTCCTTCCTTTTGGGGCTATTTTTTTTAGCGCCAACAAAAAGCTTGGCAGACAAGTGCGGAGGAAGCATCTCCTAAAATGAATTGTACGTTTTGGTTAGATCAGAATCAATTCCTAAATATCCCCGACGCTTTTTTTTTGGGACTTGATTTCATCTGGAAGTGGCATTACGGTAGTGGCAATGCCATTGTCCGCAAGCCTGGCCAAAGACGCGTTGAGTTCACCATTTCTCTTGGACTCCGGGCTATATCCTTGGTGGTCGATCACCACGGTTGCCAAGCGAGCAAACGCTCCCCTTTCAATAGAGCGTCCCAGATAGTCAAGTGGCTTTTCGAGGTATCCCATTCCTAGTAAACGCAATGTGCACAGTCCTGGCGGGAGCGCGCTCGCGAGCGACTTGTCCATGCTGCACAAGGGGAAATAAGCCGTTTCCAGCCACAAAGATTGGAGCCCAACAAATGATGCGAGGATGGACAATGGCTTGCTTAATATAATAAGGGGGCTGTGGCCATCTATGCAATGTGTAAAAGACCGCAAGGTCCGAGCCCACGGAAGAAGCACCTCCAGGACGGCATGTACCGGCAGTAAATAGACATCGTGGTCATAGATACGTTGATCAAGTTTGGCGTCTATTTCTGCAGGACTCAATTCAGATAGACAAAGAGACACATCCGTCAGGCTCGGTCCAGTGGCAGCGAGAAGCTCCCGGAGAGAGTCGATATCCATCCTCGGATGCCACAGGCGCAGCGATGTAAGGTTGCTGAACAGGCGTGGACGCAGGTGCTCCGTGTGTGCAGATGATGGTGTCCCAGTCACTGCCAAGCAATCGTGCAACTCGAGCTCTAGTATCTTGGAGAGCCATGTCCATTGGAAGATGCTGGCGGAAAGATCAAGCAAGTCGCCGCAGCCGTGCGAGCAACCGCCGTAGGTGCGGAGCTCCAGTGTACGAGGAGATGCCAAGACTGGCGGTTGATCATCTAGCGAAGCCAGAGGTATTATTGGGGCGTCCGTTGGTTCGGGGAGCAGGCACAGCCGTATCGTAGCAAGATTCGGCGCCATTTCGAATAGCTCTTGCAGCAGGGCCTCGTTCTCGGGAACAGAAGGACAGGTTTCAATACGGAGTACCATGTCCGCTAGATCAGGCCTTCCGCGAAGCGTCCCCACTAGGCGCGCAAACCGATCTCGAGCCGCTCTGTCCTGGCCGGCATCGCTGTGCGTGGCAATCACCGCCGGGGAGACATGAAGCAAGGGCTGGACGATTGATTGCAGGCGGCGGCATGTATTGCTCAGCGCTGCCAGGTCGGCTTCTGCTGTTTGGGGCTTGTCGGGCGCCCGTTGACCTTGCGCAACGAACGGGGAGTCAAACGCGTATTGGCGGCATGGTCTCGGCGGCGTCCAAATGTAAGAGCAGATTGTGAGAATCAGCTCAGCTGGGAGACAGTCAAGAGATGGTCGTTCGAGTTGCATCCTGTCAAGAAAAAAACAACGTAACCCCGGAGCACAAAACAGTAGACAGAGGCTTTCTTTCGTTGTATTTTGTGCACGTGATTACATTTGTCATATTGGTCTGTCTGTTTACCTCCAAGAAGTGTCCCGACGCGGCGAAATCAATAGCCATGGCTGGGCAATCGAAGAAGCGTGGCGCGTCTGAAAAGGACGAGCCAGCATCCAAACGCACACGTCATACAACCAGCGCGACAACCAAAAACAAAACAAAGAAAGCAACACGGCATACAACCTCCTCTGCGCCGCCGATCAACACTCCCACCCCCCTCAATCATGCTCCGAAAACACCCCTCAACGTCCTCGTCTTCGGCTGTGGCGAAGCCGGCGAGCTTGGTCTCGGGCCCAACATCAGCAACGCCGAGAGGCCAACGCCAAATCCGTTTCTAAGCGCAACAGCGGCGACGGAGCCCGACGACAGAAAAAACACACACTTCCAAGTCGTGCAGCTGGCCTGCGGCGGCATGCACACCGTGGCCCTAACGCGCGACAACAAGATCTTAACCTGGGGTGTCAATGACAACGGTGCGCTTGGCCGTAACACTGAGTGGAGCGGCGGCTGGAAAGAGATGATCAACGGCGATGGCAATGCTTCAAACGACGACGACGGCGGCAGCGGCGGCGGGGAATTGAATCCCCTCGAATCGACGCCAATCGCCATCCCCGATGCTTCCTTCCCGGAAGGCACCGTTTTTACGCAGGTGGCAGCTGGCGACAGCTGCGGGTTTGCCCTGACCAGTGCCGGCCTGGTCTACGGCTGGGGCTCGTTCCGGACACCCGAAGGCAAACAGTTCTTTCTGCCCGACACGCCGTTCGGCCAGTTCCAGGCCACACCGGCTCTCGTTCCGGGACTGCAGGGCATCACACAGATTGCCGCCGGCGCCAACCATGCGCTGGCTCTCGAGGGACGGGCAGCAGCAGACGACGTTGGAAGAAGCAGAGCGGGGGGAGGAGCACGCCGCAAGACGACCCGTTTGTGGGCCTGGGGCTGCGGCGACCAACACCAGCTTGGCCGCCGCCTACTACTGCGCCGGTGCCCAGTAGACCCAAAGAGCGGGCGTGCTCTCTTGATTTCGACCGTGCCGACTGTCGTCGAGCTGCGTGACGATATCGCCTTTGTTGCCTCGGGCGAGTACCACGCGTTTGCTGTTGGCAGTAGTATGAGCGGCCGCGTCTGGGCCTGGGGCCTCAATACGTTTGGCGAGACGGGCGCCGTCCCCGAGGAGCTGCGTCGCCACGGCGCCGATGCCGAGCCGACTGTTGCCTTTCCGACACGGGTCGTTGCTCTCGCAGGGCAGCACGTCGTGGCTCTTGCTGGCGGGGGTCACCATTCTGTTGCGGTTACGAAAGACGGCCGGTGCCTGGCCTGGGGCCGTGTCGACAGCGGGCAGCTGGGCATTGCTCTAGACGATGTTCGGGCGCAGGATGACAAGGCGGCAGCCAACAAGGACAACAAGGACCAAAAAAGACTGCTGGTGGATGAGCGAGGACGCCCCCGCGCGTGTCTGGTGCCCACCGAGATGAAGCTGACCAGCAAAAAGAGCGATTCCACCTTCAAGGCCGTGGCAGTAGCCTGTGGGACAGAGCACACGCTGGTCGTGACGTCTGCGGAATCGCATGCTGTCTTTGGAGCCGGCTTCAACTCCCAGGCGCAGTTGGGTCTCGGCGGTAACGCGGATGACGAGATCTTTACTGCCACACGCCTGCCCTGCAAGTCGCTACGCGACCTGCGTCTCACATGGGCTGGTGCAGGCGGACAGTTCTCTATGGTGGCAGGACCTGTAGCTATGAACGAATGAGAGGCAGCTGGAAGAGATGTAAAAATGCCATGTAAGTGTGCGTGTTTGTTCTTGGTTAGGGAAATATCAAAAAAGTAATTTAAAGTTTTTTTTCTCACTGTCATGGACACTTGATTCTGTCGCCCAGAAGCGAACGCCTAGCCAGCAGCACGACTGTTCATGTTGGAATGTATGTAGTTCTACGAGCACTACTCGGTCCTATTTCAACCCCCCCGAAACGATATCTTTAACGTCACATGATGCATTACTGCAAACGGACATTCGTCATTCTCCGTCCGTTGTCTCTGTCTTCCCGACAGACCCGAGTTCCGCGTATTTTCTCCTTTTGCCCCCCAAGTCCCAATTTCCCAACCGTGCCCTGCAACGTCGCATTGTTCGCCTCGTTGGGGTTTTTGCCGGTCAGCAAACAGGGGCCAAGATTGTCTGTCAGCACGGCGTAGGGCCAAGCGACTTGGAAGCCTATCGCCATACAACACAAGGCCAAAAGACGGTATTGGCGCCAACGGCCAATGCACACTATCTTTGGTGTGCTCACTTGGCAATGACGCGGAAGCAAAACGTGTGCGGCGGCCCCAATGTATCTTTCAATGTATCTTTTGGCATGGTAATCTAAGTGTCGCGTGCTCTCCTTCCAACGTAGATCTCCTGTGCCTGGCTTACCTTCTTTGACCTCTTTGCCCATTTATCGCTTCTTCTTCACTCTTGTTTCACTCCACTAGGCCATCCGCAAATGCAGAGCAGCCTCCTAGATTACACAGGCCAGCCACGACAACGGCGAGTCCTGTTATAGCTGCGCTCGAGAGGGTAGTCCCACGTCGAGGCTGCCACTGAGACTCTCTACCGCGGGCTCTCGGCTCCGGGGCTGGTATCGCAGCCACCCTTGCCACTACTTCCTTGCGGCTGCTTCGCAGCCATGTTCAAGCCGGCGCGGGCGCTGGCCACAACACTCCCGTCCGGCCCGCCACACATTGTTGCCGTCTCGTCGTCCCTCCTCACCCGCCGACGCAAGGCTGGCCTGCTCCGGCTATGGCAGGCCCTGGTAGCGGTCATCTACAACAGCCCGTGGTCGAAACTTGCCAGTGCCGCCGTCAAAGTGTCGGCCACGGTCCTGTGTCTAGCCGTATTTTTTCAATATACGGGTGAAAGTAAGCCATAGGACACAGGTTATCATCAAACCCCGCCCAAATGAAAGACTTTTCTCTCAAGGCGGATCTCGACGTTCGTTGCTGAACGCCCCGAGATACAATCCTCCTCTTCTTTTCCGTGGCTGATTGTTGCTTACTTTGCAGGAAACTATGACCCGTACCGGTGTGAGGCGCTCATCAAACATGGCCAGTGGCCGCCGTACGACCGCCCCGAGGTGGACGTGACTATCGTCTTTGAAACCTTCAAGCACCTCGAGGAAACCGGCACCGAACCGCCGCCGGCCCGTCCGTTCGACAAGTGGGAGCCCGTCGGCTGCCGCATGCACGAGTACTCGCGCGACGACATGATGGGCTGTCTCGGCGGGCAGCGCCTGCTCTTTGTGGGCGACTCGTCGATGCGCCAGCTCTTTTTCGCGGCACTGGCCCGGCTGGACCACGAGGCCGCCGACTGGCTGCTGTACTCGATTTTCTCGGAGGGGGAAACCCAGGAAGACGTTAATATCGAGGCCGAGTCGGTCCAGCTCGACTTTTTGTGGGACCCGTGGCTCAACTCGACCGCCCTCAAGGCCGAGCTGGCCGGCATACCGAGGCCGATACTGAACGGGACCAGCAAGGGGATGTCGGCGGAAGACGACGACGACGACAACGACGACGACGAGACGGTATCGCCCGCCGCGCTGATCGTCATGGGAGCCCCAGGCCTGTGGGCGGCCCGGAACGGAGGCAAAGACTACTTTCGGCTCTTCCAGGAAGCCATTGACTACGTCGAGCCGTACCTCGGGCCGTACGTGCGCCCGTCGTCCTCGCTGCCGGCATCGGCCGACGAAGAGCGGGACGCCGCGCCGGCGCCCAACAATGTGTTTCTTGCGCCCGTCCTCGTGCCCCGGTACGACGTGCTCCCCGACGACCGCATGGAGGCCATGACGCTCGACCGCGTCCAGGAGATGAACGGTTATCTCGACAGCCTGTCCCCCGGCGTGCAGTCGCACATCCTGACGGCCTACAACGACATGACGGCCAACGTGCCCGAGGCCTACGCCGACACCGGCCTGCACGTCACCGACGGCGTCGCCGAGCGGTGGATCGACATCCCGCTGAACGCGCGGTGCAACGGCTGGCTGACGCAGCCGCGCGATGCGGGCGACCATGCCAAGGGGTGGGCGAGCCAAAAGACGTGCTGCGTGGCATACCCGCCGATGATGGGCGGGCAGGCCATCTTTGCCCTGGGGCTGTGCGCGCTCGTCGCGATCAACGCCCTCGCCCAGTTTGCCGACCTGCGGCTGCCGTGCAGCGGCGCGCTGCAGCATGCGTCGGTCCTGGTGGCGGCGGTGCTGTACTGCTACGCGGCGGACCGGACGCATCTGTTTGCCAAGACGGAGATTCACGAGAACGAGGCGGCGGCGGTGGCGATTCTTGCAGCGACGGCAGTTGTCTGCCTGGCCAGTCTGCGGCGAGTCAATTCTCTCAAGGGCAAGGAGAGCGGGCACCGGTGGCACTCGAACGGTCTCTCCGACCACCACCCGCAGTGGCTCCTCCCCGAAAACGACCTGCTTCCGCGACACATTACCGACGAGTGGAAGGGCGTCGCTTTCCTCGTTATTTTGATCCTCACCTACGTTGACACGTCCGAGTCCACGCCGGCGTTCAAGTGGAAGCGCCTCCTCGTCGGCAGCTACCTGTTTCTGTCGACATATGGCCACACGACATATTTCCTCCACACGGGCGACTTTTCCCTCGGGCGTGCGGCCGCAGTCCTCTTCCGCCTCAACATGCTGCCCACGTTTGCCAGCATGATGCTCGACGGCGGCGAGTACAGCGTCAACAACAGCACGCTGCACGTCAACTACTTCCCCCGTCTGGTCTCGTTTTGGTTCCTCGTCACGTACGCCACGCTCTACGTTGGCCACCGCACAAACGAGAGCCACCCTGCGAGACTGGCTGGGCGCATCGGCATCGCGCTCGCTCTCGTCCTCGTCGTCCTCGTCTGGACGCGCGTCTACAATGCCCTCGCGCTCGCCAGCCAGGCCAGCCTGCTCTTCTTTTCCACCGAGTGGAGGGCCGGCGACATGCGCCGGGCCATCACGTTGGATTTGCCGGCGCCCTTTCTCGGCATGCTCGTCGCCGTCGTCGTCCAGCGCGTCGCCCTCGTCAACTACAAGCTCAGCCTGCTGTACCCCGTGCCCTGCCCGGCCGACACGATGCCCCTGCACCAGCGCCAAAAGGAGCAGCAGCGGCGCGTCGAGCAGTTTTGCGAGTTCAACGAAAAGAACGGCGTCACCAGGCTCGACGGCATCCTGGCAGCCGTGTGCTACCCGGAGGAGCACGCCGCCCAGGTGCAGGCGGTGCTGGTGTGTGCGGGCCTGTTTGTCACGTCGGCGTTTATCTACGAGGCGCACTCTGGCGAGGGCGGCGGCGGCAGCGACGACGACCGCCTGTACCACCCCTACATATCATGTGCGGTCATGCTGGCCATGGCCGTGCTGCGGACGTGCCACGCGCAGCTGCGGGCGGTGCACCTGTCGCTGCCGGCGCGGGTCGGGCAGTTTGCGCTGGAGCTGTCGGTGCTGCAGCACCACGTGCTGTTCTCCGGCAACGGCACGGGCCACCTGCACACTGGTTTCTGGCCGAAGCCGTCGTCGGACGCGGACGACACGTACGGCAAGATGGTGGCGTCTGCGTGCTACAGGGCCGAGACGAGCATGATTGCCGTGGTGTTATTCTGGGTCAGCCGGCGGGTGTATATGGCGACGCGGATACTGGCCGCCTCGTTTGGGCAAGCGCGGTATGCGTGAATAGACATGTAGAATGAAATCAACAGTGTAAAGGAAACGCAGTGTATAAGCATCTACAGGAACATACAGGTAGTAAACGAGGCTACTGTAAATACTCCCTGCCAGGGTATTTTACAAATACCTCTACGAGGGTCTCTTTTGGTTGTTTCATTAAAGACCCCTCAGAGCCCCTTGTCGACCCTCCCCTTGTCGACCCTCTTCTGGCCTCTTGCCCGTCTTGTCCCAATGTCAAGCATTTTCATATTACCATTCGTCTGGGGCTCAGTTCGGTCTGTACGCGATCCGGACAGAGACAAAAGGTATACGAAACAAGCGTCAAGGGTTGGGAAAGGACAAGGTAGCGGCTGCTACCACCTAAAGGCGGAAGGAGGTTTTTTGAGTTGGCTTGAATTGGCAGTCTAAGTCTTGTCAGTTTCTTTTTTTATCTCTTGGAGTTGGAATCCCAGAGTCTTCCGTTTTGGGATCCTTGATTTTGACTCTTGGGCTCTTGGATTCCGCTTTGGTCTCGACTCCCGGTGGTCTGCTTTCTTGATATTTCTTTCTTGGCCGTGTAGCATGTCCGTCGATGAAGAAGAACAGTCAACCGACAATTCTGGAAATACGGAGCAGCCGCTTTCTGAATTTATCCGTCAGACGAGGTCCTCTCTAATCCACTTCACCCAGAATGGACCTCTTGAGCGAGTTCGGCAAAACCTGCACGATACGCGGATTTCCAGTGCCTCGTAGTCGCCCGCCATGGACGACCGCCAGTCATAGTCGCTTCGCTCGCTTCTCTTATGATCGCTAGGCAACGCCGTCTTCTTCTCACCCATGACCGTTCGCCTGGCTTTCCACACGATACCGCATTGATGGTGTCGAGTTTTCGATGCAAAACGGAACATGTCTGGAATGGACAGGGGGGTGATGGAAGTGCCTGTGCGCGTGCTCCTGGTCAGGAGGCTGGCCATACGACGGCCAGGGCCCTAAATGGGCCCAGCAGGCCTGTGCTCGCGCCATAGGGCCAGCCAAACTGCCGACGAAGCTTGGCTAGACAAGACATTTCGCCCACAAGTAACCTTACCATCTAGCACTGCGGCCCCGACCTTCTTTTTTTGCAGTGCCTCGATTGATTTTTCGGGGCCGCTGTTGCTTTCCAATTGCTTGTCTTTTTTTATGTGCCCTTTTGCCCCCTGCTGGATCTCAGATACTGTCCTTGTTTCTACGCTGAGGCTCTTCCGAGGTTTCAAAGGCCCACAGAATAGAGACACTGCAACGCTGGCCCCTCGAGTCTGAATAGACGACGACGGCATGCACACGAGGAGAGATTTGCATTGGGTATAGAACAGCACCGCAGAATAGTCAACAAGTACACTTTCCAGCTGGTGGCTTTACAAAGGCCTGGCTACCCAATGTCATGTACGGACAGTACGACTTTCAGTACGACTTTCAGTACGACTTTCAGTCCTTTTTCCATCTCAAACTCAAAACTCAAAACTCACACCCCCACAAGTTAACCTCATACACACCCAAAAAGACACTCCGCCTAACCTTCTCAAACTGCACCTTTCCCTCTTGTCTCTTTTGGTCTTTTTCCCCGCCTGAATCTTGGCAACAGAATGCTTTGTTTTGCCAAGAAGTCTGAGCCTCATTCTTGCAGACAGAGGGTGAGGAAATGTCGAGATGAAAGCAGACAGCACCTTCAAAACCAGGGGAGGGGGTGTGGTTTTGCGTGTGATGTTCCATTGGCGTTGTTCCTGGTGCTGTGATGCTGTGATGCTGTGATGCTGTGATGCGTGATGTGATGCTGGGCAAGAGCAAAAAAACTGGAAAATGTACGTCGGTCGTGGGCAGCATGGAAAGTGGCCCTGCACGAGGTCCAGCCCACACACATATATAATGTATCGATCATGCCGTGCCAGGTTTTTGCACATTAATGATCTCCTTTTGCTGCTCCTTTTCTTCTCTCTCTGTTTTTGATTTTCCTTTTGCCTGTTGCTCCTTCCTTTCTGCTCGCTTCGTCATTCCCTCTTTTTTTGGTCTGGCATTGGTGCTCTTTCGTTTTGTTTCGTCCTCATTCTTTCAAGAGCGCCCCAGTGGCAGCCTACCTGTTCTTTCACTTCACCACTCAATACATTAATACCACATTGTCGAGCAAGCTCGCTGGAGATTGTTTCACACAACCTTTTATTCACACTTTTCTTTTGGCCTTTGACAGGACAACAACTACACGGTCTGGTCACCTTTTTAAGCATCACATTTGTACACACACTTTTTTCAAAAATGCATTACAAGTCTATTCTGCTGGCCCTTGCCGGCCTGAGCTCGATTGCTTCAGCAGGTAAGCACAAATGCCATCCCGAGATACTTTTGCCCACCTCTAACAGACAGCTCCTACTGACCGCCTTGTTGGACGGGCCGTCGACGGCATTGCTGCTGCCCGCCGGTCGTTGAGCAAACGTGCCGCTGTCATCATCCAGCAGACTGTCATCCAGCCGAGCGTGACGATTGTGCAGGAGAACCTGGGTCTGATCAACCAGCTGGCCCTGACGGTGGAGCAAGAGTTTGCTGCTCTTGTGCAGTCGCAGTTGGCTTTGATCCAAGAGGTCGAGACCATTAAGAACAATATCCGCGTAAATCACTTTTTGGCAAGATTTTCTCAAGTGGTAAGCAAAACAAGGAGCGGAGCACCAAGCACACTACCCAGCCATTTACTAACCTCCCAGAACACTGTTATTGTTTGCGTCACACAAGTGGTCGACCTCCGCGGCGGCAAGACCAACAACCGCTACATGGTCAACCAGCTGCTGGCCGACAACAAGGCCCAGAGCTCCATCGTGGTCATGGTGTCCGCTGCCAGCCCCATGACCATTGGCGCCGTCGCCTCGCCCAGCCTGGACCTGTCCGGAGCGAGCGGTGGTGCAGCCGCGTCGATTGTCTCGAGTGCCGCCGCCGCCGCCACCGATGCCGCCGCTGCCGGAGCTGTCGGTGCTGCAGGCAATGCCAGCGCGGCCGCCTCTGGCAACTCGTCCAACCCCAACATTGCCGCTTTCGACCCCAACAACCCGTTCGGCCAGATTGGCCAGTCGGTCATCCTGCCGTACGGCTCCAAGGCCCCCAGCCTGCCCAACGGCGCCCAGATCGTCTCCGACCCGGCCGCCATTATCCTGCCGGGACAGGCCCTGCTCGTCGAAGACGTCAACCAGTTCAACCAGGACTGCGCGGCAGTTGTCCAGAGCGGTCTGTCGGCACTCTTCAACAGCCTGCAGGCGACACTGGTCGTGCAGGTGAGCCAGATCGCATCGTTCCAGGTGGGCGGTCTGGTCCTCGGCACAGCGTCGAGCCTGAACAATGCTGCAGCCGCACTGTTGGGTGGTGGTAGCAGCAGTGGCTCCGGATCGGTCGCCAATGTCGGATCAAGCAACGCAACAGATGCTGCGGCCACTGCGGCTTCTTCAGCGGCTGCATCAACGGCAACCGTTGCCGCTCCTGCTGCCACCTCAACCGCACCGGCTGCAGACGCCGCTGCCTCTGCTGCCGCTACAACTGCTGCCGCTGCCAGCAGTGCGGCCACTTCTATCGATGCCGCAACCGTGACTCCTGACGCAACTGCCAACGGAGTCGAGCCTGCTCCGGCGGCAGCCAGCGGCAACGGAGTCGGTGTCCAGGTTGTTTCGCCACCTGCAGCATAGACAATGCAAAGAGACAACACACTTATTTAGTCAGGACTGGATAGTGTGAGTGCAGTCGTTGACAGAAATTATTTTATTTTCCTGCATTTTGCTATTATTATTGTTGGACCTGGTCGTCTCCCCTTTTTTTCTTTGTCTCTCTTCCTTTTCTTCTCTTGTATTTTCTTCATGTTGAATCCTTTTTTACTCGTCGGTCAGGGCGTTTGACAATGGATTGTGTTTCTTTTTTTGATTTGCGGAATCTATAAAAACAAAAACAAAAATCTATACCTATAGTCTTGTGATTTTCCAAACAAAAATCACGCAAACTGCTCAATGGCTACAGAAATGATTTCCCAAATCCTCATTCATGCAGTAGACGACAAAAAAAAGGCAAGATTGACCGAGGTACATAACCTGTTCCATTTTATCCCTTTGCCCCACCCCTTTACCTGGGTATATAACGCAAAATAATACACACAAAATTCAACACTCGAAAGAGGGGTGATGGCGTAGTTGGTAAGTCATCCTCTTCAATTCAATCAATGGAAATTTCGTTAGTTTCTAACACACTCTTTCAGGGAGCGCGTCAGACTGAAGTCAAACTTCAATCACCGTAATCTGAAGGTCACCGGTTCGATCCCGGTTCACCCCAAATTTCTCACAATCATTTTTTTGCCGTTTTTGGCAACTTTGACTTTTTGCTTTTATCTTTTTGGTGATACTTTTTTTGGTCCTTTCTCCCCTTCTTTTTAATGATTTATTTCACCTCGCCGCCACTACACAGTTGTGCACTCGAGGGACAACAAGAGAATACCCGAACGGGCCATTACCATTCTGGGTGACTCCATTGCACAACTCGGACGAGAACAGGTGACTTCTCTAACGTTTGATCGGAGCACATCCTCTGTTTCACAGAGTGGCGGCAGAACATTCTCACGCCCTCTTGCGCATGTCCTCAAAGCGCTTTAAGTGTAGACAGTGGTTTCAACAGACACTTCCACTGTGGGATTTTGCCCTACGGCCCTACAAGCTCGTACAGTCAAAATTGAATCATTACCTCTTCAATTGCCTTTGCCAACACCTGACGCCAAGCTGGCGATGAAGCGAGAAGAAACATGCAATTGAAGCTGGAGATCAAGACAGCTGCAGCTGGTAGTGTTTGTATTCGGATGTTCTATTCATGACCTTTGAAACCAAAGACGGAATGTTCCAAGAAAAGAAACGTGCAGGACAGGGCCTGCAGCATCCTCGGACGGAATCGAAGCCATCACAGTGCAAGTCTGTGGATTCTGGATTGGACATCTCCACGTGACGTTGATTCGAGCTCGGGTTTGAAAAGTGTCATGTGACTTTATTTTAACCCTAGCACTAAGCAATTACTTTAGTCCGAGCAAGCCCGCACCAAGCACAATTTTCTTCAGCTTGGGCCACTCACAATTTAGCCCTGCTTCCCTCCCTCTCTTTGTAGTAGTACCCCCCACTTTTCGTGTGCGTGTGTGGGAAATTTTCGCAAAATAGTAAAGTCCCAAAACACCCATTAAATTCCTTCCCGATTCTTACCCTTTTTTTTTGCACCTTCCTACAATCAACCAAAACGAGGTCGAGCAGCATCGCCGTCGAACAGACGAAGAAGTTGCCCAGCATGTCTCTCGTTTCAGGAGAAAAGAGTGAGTACACATTTCCCTTTTGTTGATGCGCGTGTTTGCCGTCGTCGGCGTCTGCGGCGGCCGTCAATGCAAACGCGGCTACACATTTCAATCATTGATCATCACGAACAAGACTGACTCTTTATCCTGCAGACAACTTCCAGTTCGTACGTATTACACCAGCAAACACTCTTTTCGATTCGAGCAACAGATTTTCAGTGGATGAACAATGGACGTCGATGGATGTCGATGGCGGGGTGGCTTGGAGGAGGTTGTGAAGGAACATTATCGAACTCGACAAGAATCTGGGACGATCATTGGGGACCAGCAAATACGACGACATTGAACGATTTACTGACTGAGAGGGAATTAGATCATCCGTTTGTTGAACACCAACATCGATGGCAAGCAGAAGGTCGTCTGTACGTATATTCGCCTCCCCCGAGTCATCTCCACCAAAAGACAAACCGGAACGGCACACTGACAAGGACTTTCTCTAGACGCCCTGACCAAGGTCAAGGGTTGCGGTCGCCGCTACGCCAACATTGTCGCCAAGAAGGCCGATGTCGACCTGAACATGCGCGCCGGTGAGCTCACCGCTGAGCAGCTGGAGCGGATAGTCAACATCCTCCAGTCTCCCACCCAGTACAAGATCCCCACGGTAAGTTTGACCCCTCAACGACGAGACAGACTTTTTGTGTTTTACGTCCACAAGAGCTCGTCTCTTTTTCTCTTTCTGGCACCGCCCATACTAATTTCCTTGGCAGTGGTTCCTTAACCGTCAACGCGATATCGTCGACGGCAAGGACAGCCAGATCCTGGCCAACGGTGTCGACTCCAAGCTCCGTGACGATCTCGAGCGCCTCAAGAAGATCCGGTCCCACCGTGGTCTCCGTCACTACTGGGGCCTCCGTGTCCGCGGTCAGCACACCAAGACCACCGGTCGTCGCGGCCGGACTGTCGGTGTGTCCAAGAAGAAGGGTGGCTAAAGAACCCAAGCCCCACCTCAACACTACAACCTGGTTTTGCTATTTGTTATATTTGGTACGGAGCGCAAAAAATTATTTGGGCATTCGGGTTTATATGAGACGGGAGTAGGAGAAAGAGAGAGAAGGGGGGGAAGGTGTGACGGAACCGGGACACTTGAAATCTTATCACACATGAGTTTCGATCTCCACAAAGACTACCATGTTGTTGAGAAGCTGAGAAGCTTGTTGTGTGCCCTCCCTTTTTTTTGTTCCCTCTTTTTTTACAAGTGTGCTCCAAATCAATGGGCCTTTTCTTTTTAAAAGAACGAAAGACGGGAAGAGGGGTGCAAGCAAGTGGCGTCAGGAAAAAGGTTAATATGTGAGCATTGCAAAACGTGTTTTCTCGTTTGCATGCTAGATTGATCTTGCAAAAAAAAAGAACAAAACCACAATGAAAAAACATTAAACTTTAATTTTGGGAGAGCAAGACGTGACATGCGCCAAACCTTGATCACGAACACTTTGGTTTCCGTACACAAACAAAACTTTATTGATTCATCGCTAATGGTATCTGTCGTAACAATAATCTATGTGTGCTCTCTCCTCACCCTTCTGTCACTCCTTTTTGTTGGTCTCTTCTGAATATCCGAGACCGTAATATCTCTTCCCACTCAACAATAATCCAGACGCCTAGCTATGCTTCAATGGAATCAAGCATCGGAACAGTCGCAAGATATGCAAAAAGAAAATCAAGACTCGGAGAAGCCCGGCAAGCCACAGCCAGACTTCGTCCAAGCAAGGTGCAAAAAATGCACGTACAAAACAACCGTTCCCAACAGCGACCCCTGAACAATGGCGTCCCGTCTGCCGGAAAATTGGAGGATAAAAAACTGAGGCACCAGCAAAAAGAAAAGGGGGAGGAAAACGCACACGTGGGCCGGCGGGTAACAGCCATACGTCAAATAATGACCAAAGAAATAGGACAGCACAATGTAGCAGGAGCAGAGAGGGTAGAAGCACGGGTCGCGTCTGATCGGGCGAGACCGACGCTTGGGCATAGGCCCAAGGTTGGCTGGCAAAGGCCTTGACGGAGACAGGAATCTGTCGTAGAAACGGTCTCCCCAGTACGTGACCTGCTGCAGACATGCGGGACACTTGCGACACTTGCACCGGTCATCCCATCGTCGTCGTTGTCGCTTTATCCCCCCTCTTGCCTGGCGTGGGCCACCGCCACGTATCGAACCCACGCAGACACAGGTGTAGCTTTTCGTGTCGTCGTCGCCATCCACAGCCTCGCTGGATCCCAGGCATGCCTGGCACCTGTTGCTCTGCTCTTGTTTGGCATCATGGGCCACATCGGGGTCCTGATAGTAGCCTTGAACAGGGCCACCTTTCTGAGCGGCGACCACACTGACGACACCTTGCCTGTGCTCACGATATTTGCATTGGCCGTGGTATTCGAAATCATCAATGTCTCGGCATCGGTCTCGGTCTCGGTCTCGGCGACGTGTGCTTTTCTTCTAGTCATTGCGTGCCACGGAACGCTCAACGTGGCCTCTGTCATGGCTGTCATTCTTCTTGCTGCCCTGGGCAGTTCCAAGCTCCACACGGCCTCGGCCGTTGCTCTTCCGGGCGGTGTCCGGCTTCACACAGCCCTTGTCACGGCTTTCGTCCTACTCGTCGCCGTCCTGGTGCTTCACGGCCGGGTCAAGCACTTCCACGCGACCCTGGCCGCGGGTCTCGTTGCCGATAAACTCGGACAGACCCTTGTACGCACCGGGCTCGACAAAGCCCAACACCTCCCAGTCCGACCCAGACACATCTTGGGTCTCAACTTGCTCAATAAAGGAAAGGATCCGGTCCTTGACGGAGCCGTGGGCCTTCTTTTGTTGGCCATCTTCGTCATCCCCGGCGGAAGCTGCAGCAGCTGGTCCCTTGGCCTTGGCTGCCTGTTTCAAAATGTTTGTCGGGCAGCTGACGCGCAGGTGCATGCGGGCGCGCATGACGGGGATGGGTTGGAGAGCGATGAGGGCCTTCATGGCTTCGAGGGCCTGGAGCTTGGCGCTCTTGGTTGTAGAGACACCCGTCCAGGTCACCCTGGGAGCCGCAGGAGCAGCAGGAGCAGCAGGAGCGTCTGTTGCGGATGCTGCTGGCTCTGTTTTTGGTCCCGTCTCCTGGGCTTGTGCGCTCAGCTTATCGAGTGCCTTCTCGATCATGCCGGTAGTGTATACACGGTGTGTCCTTGGGTCTACTAGTTTCCCGGCAACAATCTCGACTACCTCGTGGTATACTCGTTCGAGCTGTGCTGCTCGTTCCTTGTCGCCGACTTGTAGTTCGCCTTTCTTGAGGATTTCGAGGACGACGGTTTCGGGGGTGGCGTTCTTGCCAAAGGCCTTGGTCAGATCGGCGGTGGGTGCCGTCTGGCCTTTTGAGACGTTCAAGAAGACGACATTGGGGATCTGAAGGACGTTATCGAGGTCGGTCTCGATGCCGGAGCGCCACTCAAGCACTTTGTTCTTGTAGCAGGCGATCTCGAAGCGCTTCTTACCCTTCTTGAGACGCACCAGCGACACGTTGGTCAGCTTGATCTGGTTGGACGGCTGGTTGATTTGGCGAGACATTTTTGGCGTATCCGATAATATTGTTTTGCTAAATGTTTGTTGTGAAGAAAATATCTGCTGTTTTCTGTTGTCAAGTGCAGCCTTTTATGTACCTGTTAGAAAAAAAAAATATACATTATGACTAAACCGAGCTTGACAGTCTCTGCCCCTCCCTCCGCACTTGTGCTAAATTGCCCGTCCCGAGCCTTGGACCTTGCATGCGGCGGTGAACCAAGCTTGCCCTTAAGCTGCGCACACGGTAAATACAGCACATAAACAGCTCTTCTACTTGTCGACGGTTTTGACAAAGAAAACAGGCACGAACGCTAGACACACAAGCACCGGATCGCTGGTCGAAGTCTGCACGGCCTAGGAACAACCTTGCTGTCTCGGGAAGTGCCTCAAACTGGGCATCACGTGCATACTGTCCGTACTACCGTGCAATCAGTAGTATGCACACCGTGTCGACGTAAGAGGGCCTTTATCGGCGTGTGGGTACCCTGTTGGCGCCCAGGACGACGGCAAACAGTCATAGCCAACCGCCACCCCCCACTTGGACCTCCGTTGCCTAGGAAGGTGCTGTCATAGCTGCCCGGTTTCAGCAGGTCGTTCCTGCCACACAGTAGATAGATAGCGCACTTTCCTCCGCTTTCGTCTGCAGCGCACCTGCCTTGCTGCTCTCCTGCCGTTTGTAGTTTGTACCTTTTGCCCGTATTACGTCTTTCTTGCTCTTTCCTTCTCTCACTCTCCTCTTTGTTTCCTTCCCTTCATCCTCCCCATCCGAGCTCTCGTCCGCAGCAGCTCGTCTTCCATCAGCTTCACCTTGCCATTTGCATCTCCATTTCGCATCTCCGCATCCAATCCCGCTAAATCCGCACCTGTGTTATCGCCCCTACCTACAGCTAGCTCTCTTTTTTCCCGCAGCCGTCATCATGCGTGTTGCTGCTGCCTCGGCCGTCCTCGCGGGCGCTGCCTCGGCCTCGATCTTCTCGCCCTTCGCCGGCAAGGGCCAGCATGTCCTCGGCGGCTCCCCGGCCGGCGCCCTGGATGCCTTCAAGGAGGCGTTCAACGGCATGAGTGCCGACGCCGAGGCCCTGTGGGCCGACGTCAAGAAGATGGTCCCCGACGCCTTTGACAAGACCACCTACTACTCCAGCCCCAAGAAGCACACCCGTCGTCCCGACAGCCACTGGGACCACATTGTGCGCGGCGCCGACATGCCGCAGGCCTTCAAGGCGGCTGGCGCTGGCGCCAACGCGGGCAAGGACACGCTCTCCGCCTACAACCTGCGCGCCAAGGCCGTCGATCCCTCGAAGCTGGGCATCGACACCGTCAAGCAGTACAGCGGCTACCTAGACGATGAGGAGAACGACAAGCATCTGTTCTACTGGTTCTTCGAGTCGCGCAACGACCCCAAGAAGGACCCTGTCGTGCTGTGGCTGAACGGCGGCCCCGGCTGCTCGTCGCTGACCGGCCTGTTCTTCGAGCTGGGCCCCTCGGCCATTGACGAGAACATCAAGGTCGTCAACAACGAGTATGCCTGGAACGCCAATGCCTCCGTCATCTTCCTCGACCAGCCCGTCAACGTCGGCTACTCGTACTCGGGCGAGTCCGTCAGCGACACCGTCGCCGCCGGCAAGGACGTCTACGCACTCCTGACCCTCTTCTTCAAACAGTTCCCCCAGTACGCCAAGCAGGACTTCCACATTGCTGGCGAGTCGTACGCCGGCCACTACATCCCTGTCTTTGCCCACGAGATCCTCGAGCACAAGGACCGCAACATCAACCTGAAGTCCGTCCTCATCGGCAACGGCCTGACCGATCCCCTCACCCAGTACGAAGAGTACCGCCCCATGGCTTGCGGTGACGGTGGCTGGCCCGCTGTGCTCGACGAGAGCCAGTGCGAGGCCATGGACAACTCTCTGCCCCGCTGCCAGTCTCTGATCGAGGGCTGCTACAACTCCAAGAGCGTGTGGAGCTGCGTGCCCGCCGCCATCTACTGTAACAACGCCATGCTCGGCCCCTACCAGCAGACCGGCCGCAACGTCTACGATATCCGTGGACCTTGCAAGGACAGCAGCAACCTGTGCTACCCCCAGATGGGCTGGATTTCCGAGTACCTGAACCGTGACGACGTCATGCAGGCTGTCGGCGCAGAGGTCGATAACTACGAGAGCTGCAACTTTGACATCAACCGCAACTTCCTGTTCCAGGGCGACTGGATGCAGCCCTTCCACCTGCTTGTCCCCGATATCCTGGCTGAGATCCCTGTCCTTATCTACGCCGGCGATGCCGACTTCATCTGCAACTGGCTCGGCAACCGCGCCTGGGCTGATGCTCTTGAGTGGCCTGGCAAGGCCGCCTTCAACAAGGCCAGTACTAAGACTCTGGACCTGTCTGGCAGCTCCGTCGAGGTCGATGCCAACTCCGAGAGCAAGAAGAAGGGCTACGGCACTGTCAAGGCCTCTGGCAACTTCTCGTTCATCCGCATCTACGATGCCGGCCACATGGTCCCCTACGACCAGCCCGAGAACTCTCTCGACTTTTACAACCGCTGGCTCAACGGTGAGTGGTTCGAGTAAACGGACCACCGTCAGCAAAGTGGCAAACAGATAGAGAGGAGGAGTGTTTTTTTGGAAAACACATAAGTAAGAAAGAGAAATAGATCGATAGAAGAGGAATGGGAAAGACTTTCACAAATCCTACGCACATAACAGTCTTGTCCCCCCTTCTTTGTAAGATGAGAGAGGGATGTACTCTTGCCCCAGCTTGCGATTGACCAAGTTGTTGGGCATTACTGTTTGTTTTTTTGGAATTGTTTTTTTAAACAGAACAGTATGGAAATACACATGGCGTTTATAATTTTATCTATTCTCGTGTGCGGATATATGTAAACATGTGATGTTTCTGATTAGTGACGTTAAAGACACAAGTCGAGCTTTGCTATTTGTATCTTGTGAGTGCCGCCACCGTTCCCAGGGAGAAGACACATCCCTTTGCCCGTAACGTAACGTCAATCATCAACAACTTTTCACACTGTCCATCGTCAAGAAGCTCAACTCTGACAGAAATGAGAGCCAAAAGTTTTGGAGGAACAAAACCAAAAAGGGTATATTTCAACAGTCCCATACTGAACAACCAGACCAGTCGAAGTCGAAGCTGGCTTGCAATCCACACCGACTCCCGAAAAGCAACACTCTCCCCTCTCCAACAGTAATGACAGAATGCTAGAAAGTGACATAAAAAACACAACTGCCCCCCAGTGGAGGAACAAAACCCAGGAGAACGCCATAATTGTCCCTTGCCCCTTTGCCCACCAAACCTCTCGACGGTGCCCGACACCACGCCCTAACCCAAGAACACCCTCCCAGCGGTCAGCTATAACAAAATAGTAGCCGACACTTTTAAATTTGCTTTCCCGCCCTGCACACGAAGAAGGGAAGAAGGGCCAATGGAAACTCCCCACAGGGCTAGTTCCAATCCCGTCTCCTTGTTATCTTCGTATGCGTATATGTACGTGCCAATAAGAGCCAAACAAAGCAACAAGAAAAAGCTTAATATACAACGGGCACACAGAGATACCCGGATGCCCGTTGCTCGAACGCCAGCCGAACAAAGGCAAAAAAAAAAAGTAAACACAAAAGAAAAGATAGAGAGGGGGTATGATATGACATAGCCAAAACGGGGGCTAGTCCGAAACGAAACATAATAGTAGAGAGGACCGTGCCACATATCTGACCAATTCTCATCCCATCATATTATGTTGTTACATGCATTCATATGGCGTCTTGTCAATGTCAATGCAGAGACTGGCTGTGTATGCCGAAGCGCCGTCGTCGTGTGCGTTTGTGTGTTTGTTTGTGTAGAATAGTGATCGGTGTTGCGGATGGCCCATTGCCTTACGGAGCATTCGAGTCCGGGTTAGAGGTGGGAGTGGGAATGGGAGGGCTCTGGCTCAGATGCCGCCGCAAAAAAGTGAGTGCGTTCATGCGAAACCGGCTCGACTTCTTCTTCAGGGTCCGATCTCCCGGTAGCGTCTTACCGTTACCGTTGCTGTGTCCCCCTGAAGATAGTGACGACCCGTCCTCGCCCGGAATGTGTGCCGTGACCACTGCATCAGAGGGATTCTTAATCGAGTCGATGTGGTTAGCCGCGCTCACTGCAACAGTAGGCATGCTGGACGGGCGGTCCAACGAGTCACGGCTAATGATGCTCGTGCCCTGAGTGCTTGGAGAAAGCGGCATCTTCCCCGTGGTCGCACTAGTAGCCTGGGACGCCCAATCGCCACCGCTGGGGACTGACGTACTTCCATCTGTCGCTTCGCTCACGCGTTGCTTGGAGGATGCAAGCGGCCGCCCATCATTGCTGTGAAAAGGGTCACTCGCTGCAAATTCCGCAACGGTGTCGAATCGCGAACCCGTGCCGCACGCCTTGCTGCCTTGTTTGTCTGGTCCGCCCTGAGCAGTGCCAGAAGCGGCATCAGACTGCCCGGACGGTATCTCCTTGCTGCTGGCTTGAAGCTTTGCGCCTGCTACACCCGTCGACTGGGGCAACATATTTTCGTCTGGTTTGGGAGCAATCTGCGCGTCCTGTTGAGCCAATTCCTCGGCAATTCCCTGTTCAAACAGGGCCTTATTGGCCTCGATTTCGTCAACGCAGTACCGCATAGACGGGATAACACTGGCCACTCCCTGAAATAGCGGCAAGGCAAAAAGGCCCATGAAGCCCAGCTGGGAGCGGAAAAGCGAGATGATATCCTTTTTCGGTTCTGACGCTAACGAGGACTTGATATCCAGCTGGCCCTCCATGAAGGCCTGTCGTGAGAATTCGTCCGAAAGGATGTGCATCCACTGAACCGCAGTGTCATGACGACGAGCCTACGTGATTGTTAGATCTTTAGCCGAGGCAGAAAGCAAAAACTGCAAAGAAAAGGAATTGAAGGATACGTACAACATTGCAAATATCGGCACATTTGATGAGAAGTGCACATGCAAAAGAAGTTTGCTCGTCGATCATTCGCGCATCCCATCCCTCAGTGGTGTTGTTTGCTGTCAGCTTTTCTTGGATGCTGCTGAGCTTTTTCATGTAATCAAAATGCAATCCCATATCAGTTGAAAGGATCGAGCTGATCATCAATTTCCGCATCTTGGTGTTGGCGAAAGCCACGGGCCAATACCGCCGCAATATCTGAGAGTATGCTGCACAGTGGAAGGATTCCAGAACGGAACGGTCGTTGTACAACTGCGCCAGCGGAGCATTGAGCACAATCAGGAAGCCATTGTTGACACCAGGGTGGCCCACGTCATGACCGATAGCAGTAATGAGTAGCGTGAGAGCTTCAAATGGTTTAAGAAGGCTTTCAAGGGGAGCCTTCGACTTGGCAGGCTGGGGTTCGATATGCTTTGGTCCCCGAGCCGACGTTTGGTAGGGTGGCAGGGCGCCGATGTTTAGAAGGAAGTTGAAGGTTGCTTGCAAAACATCCACGACGTGACGGAAGTTATGATAGGGAACGAATGAGTTGTATGCAGCACGGCAAGCAATTAAAAAGCAGACGAGTTGGTCTAGAAGCGGGGTGTTAGTGGTCAGCGGTAAAGTTGATGGTGAAGAGAAGAGAGGAGCGATGTTCTTACTTGTGGGAATCTGAAACTCGGCCAATTCGGGCATGGCAAGTGCGTGCTTGAACATCAAAGCCGCGGCTTCAATAAGCTCGTCATCGTTGTAGTCGTGGGCTGAGAAATACCAGGTGCCAATCGCGGCTGCAATGACCGGTTTCCTGTGGCCGGCAACGGTCACGCGCACAGCCTCGACTGGCAATTCGGCGTTTTCTTCGATCTGGCAAATCCTGCGCATCAACGAGGCGACCATGGTCTCCCGCAGGTAAGCATACGGACGAGAATCTGCCACACCCACCCAGGATCGCTTTCGACCACGCTGGAACTCCATAAGGGCTTGTTGATCGTGGGCTGCGCTCTTGTGGGCCCAGTACGCATGGATCTCAAGACTGGTTGTGCTCTGCGGATGAATAGGGCTGAACAACACATCGGTGGCCCCCAGCTTCAGACATCTCTTTAGCAATGGGCGGTTCGTTGGTATTTGAGAAGCAGTTTGTGTGATCTGCGATTGCTCTTCGGCGGCTGCGAATGGTGAGGGGGGATGGCCGATGACGGGAACAGGGACGATCAGCTTAGAAAGGTTGCGGAGGTGGGCTTCGGACACGATGCGTTGTAATAAGCGAACACCGTACACATCGTCTGCCGGGGGAGAGTTGGGCACGGCTTCTGTAAGCTGTTGAGGAGTGGAATGAGGCGAAGGAGAACGCGATTCTGGACGAGAGTCGTCGTCCGCAGGTATCCGTTCATCGTACGGAGTATCGATCAAGACAATGGTGGGACGCAAATCCACCATAGATTCGTCCTGGAGGTAGAACAGTTTTGCTATACAAGCGTTTCCCGTGGCGCAAAGATGGACTAAAGAAGGAGGCGAAGAAAGGTCTTGTTAGTCGCAAATGCACGAAGCGATCGACACTGATTGGTGGACATGGAGTTTAACACTCACCATCGCCAAAGACACTGGCTAGGAGGCTGACATTTTCTCCCAATGTGCGAGACTCCCAATCAACAGCCAGCGAGCTGCCTTCCTGTGCGCCTGTTGCGTCTGCGGGGGCTGTCTCGGACTTGGCACGGTGGATGCGGTCTTGTCGGATGGCACGGTCGACGTAAATAACGTTGCAGAGTGTTGCGTCCATTTCTGTTGTTCAATGCAGTAGCCCAATCAAAATGGCTGGCGGTGCCGCAAAGAAAATGAAGTGAACGAGGAAAGAAAAAAAAAATGGCGAGACTGGTACTCGCAATGTAGATCAAAGATTGGCAGGGGAAATTGACGTGCCGAGTTTGTTGGCTTTTGAAGAAGGAAGGGGGGGGATTCGCCAACCCGAAACACCAGACGGTGCGGCGAAAACCAGAACGGAGGTTCCGAACAACACCCCTTGTACAACAACAACAACCACCACTCGCCGCGGGATAAACCTGGTCGGATGTGAATAGATGCGGGCTGTGGGTGTGGAAGAAAAACGGCGAGGCGAAAGCAAACACGGCGCGGGAGTGAGCGTCGAGTGGATTGTTGCTAGTGTCCGGTAGTAGCGTCGCAGAACAAGATTACCGCAGCGTATCGGGAGGGCTGTCAAGTCGCACGAAGCGGAATGTGGATGTGACTCGAGACTGGCGTTTGCAAGTCGGTCAATTGTCGCGTCGGCGCAGGTCTGGGGGTCGCGTGCGACACGAGACGTGGTTTATGTCAGGCACAGACACGAAGAGCACTAGTTTTCAGACATTAGCTTGAGCCGGGCGACAAAACGAACATATCGAACGCCGGCAGCACAGAGCGAGCAGAGAAGAGCGAGCACTGGAAGCTCAGGACGAAGCAGTTCCATGCAAGGCGCCGTCCGTTCCCGTCTCCCCGCTTGCCATTCCCGAGCGACTCAGTCCAATCCGGTTGAGTGCACGCCAATTCACGCCAGTGCTATGTGCAACTGGTTCCCGTGTGCAGATGTCGTTGCTCGGTGAGGCCTGTTTGTCCCACGTTGAGACGACGATAGCAAGGCTTGCGGGCGGTTTGGTCGGCGCGAGGTGGTGACGTTGGATTCCAGATGGGACAGTAGGTCGGACAGGTGGAGCAAGTAGGACAACGACAGTGCGAATGTGGAGACGGGCCTCAGAGTTGATGGACAAAGGATTGCGCATAGAACATTCTTTTTGCAGACGTGTAAGACGGCGAGATTGCCTGGGGTCGTCTGTGTCTCTCTGGACCTGGCTCATGTGTGTCGGCGATTCGTCGTTTTGGGAGGGCGACTGCGGCTGCGACGATGTCTGGCGATGGCGATGGCGATGGCGATGGCGACACAACAAAATAGAGGCTCGCACAGAGCAGAGAATGGCGTGAAGCAGTACGGCACTGGGGTGGCTCTGTCACAGGCGGTGCGCGATCCGGCGCAAAATGCAAAGAACAATAGGAAATGGTTAATCTTACCTTTGTCGTCTCATGGAGGTAAGCGCAAAGAGTCGTCAAATAAAAGAGCTGGGGCCCAGCGGACGAGAAGAAAACGAAGAGGTGGCAGTGCGCCGGCAGGATGAGAAGAAAAGAAGGGTGTAAACGAGTAGCAGAATGAGGGGAAAATGGGGTTGTGAGAATATTAGTAGAGGAGCGATATACACCGTCGAGAGGATGGCAAGACGAGGGCGCCAGTCGCACGTTTCCAATGCAGATCTTAATCGGTTGGGGGAAGTCGAAAGAGAAAAGGTCTGCGCCTTAACAAGGGTTTCTCAGCGCACAAGAGGCGAAGCGGGTGAAAAAACCGGTGAATAGAAAGGGTGGTGCTTCGTTTTGGTCGATCCACGGCAGCGCGAAAGCAAGATGGCAGAAAAGAGGAAGGCGACGGCAAAGGGAGAAAAAGGGAAAGAGGACCAAAAAAAGGGGGAGAGAGACGTTAGCTAGGGCGCGCGGGAGAACAATCGCGGGAAGGAAAGAGAGAGTAAGAAAAGAGAGGTCGAGGTGTAAAAGAGCAAAAGAGGGCTAGAGAATTTGGAGAGAAGTTGGAAAGAGAGAACTTGATACACCCAGAAACTATTTGCAACAGTTGAAGAAGGCAAGTGTCAAAGCTGGCACTGGTCCAATGGGAGCCAGAGACGACGGAACAGGGATGGCAGAAGGACCGGGGGGTGGAGGAGGGTCAGCGTGGTGAGCGGGTGGACTTGCTCGTGGAAAGGATAAACGGGGGCAAGTAAGGGAAGTGGAAAAACAAGAAGGAGCGACGGGCAATGGAGAGAAGAGCACAAACAGCAGGGGCGACTGGCGGGCGGGACGAGGGCTTCGAGAAGGGGGAAGGAACGACGGGAGGGGCGTGGACGGCAGAGGGCAGGAGCGAGCGAGGGAGCGTGTCGGCCACGTTCTGGGGCTGCAGATGGGATGGAGGGTGGGCGGAGGCGACAAGAGACAGGTCTGTCTCGCGATGAGCCTTTGTCAGAGACAAAGTCGAGACTCGAGAGTTGCTATTACAAAATAAGAACAAAGTATTTTCCTACCAGGCGTTGCACTAGGAGCGTAGCGGGCAACGGCTGCAGGGCACAGGAGGAGCCAGGTCGGGCTGGGAAGGTAGGTGCGAGCGACAGAAACAGAGGCACAGAAGGTGCGACTGGGTGCGACTGGCGCTACGCTGTATCTTACACAAGCAGATATGCAGGCAGGGAACACCGCAGGGAAGGCGCAAAGGAGGGGAACAGGCTTCGAGAAGGTCTGTGGAAGCCTGCGCCGAAACTTCGCTGGGTCCCGCCTGCGTTAGCGCGGGTGGGTCACGCAGGCAAAAAGGGAGATAGTGAGCAGATAATAACGAGATGGATTCGATTGGTGAGGAAGGACCAGCGCAGGACCCGTCGTGCGTGGCCAAATTACAGAGACAATAGGGAAGGTTCTCTTTCCGCTTGGGGGTAGCAATAATGGGATAATAGCGTGCGCGGGTGATTTCCAGTGGGTTTTGGCCCACTACGGCAGGCACGACTGGCGTGCATCAGAGTAATGAAAACGTATTTGCATTTGCACACAATATGCTCCTGCCTTGCAATGCCGCGTCCTCGCGTTGCCGGTTGTCGGGAATTCTGTCATTTATTTTGGCTTTGTGCCTTTTTTTGTCTCTCATCTGCACGACCCCCTGCTCTCCCTGTCCATCCACAATTTGCCGTCCTCGGCTCAACTCTGTTCTCTATCATCTATATTATAGATTGAAGGCGATATCGTGCGTGTGGTTGACGATTCGTTCAGCCGCTGGCTGTCGTCTATCGTGTCTTTTGCTCTTGGCTTTGCTTGATTCTGGCTTGCGACTCTGCCATTCTCGGGTGCTTTCCTCTTTTCTCGTTAATTTTGCCCTGTATTTTTTTTTTTAGTTGGATTTATTCTTGGGGGGGGTTAAGTCTCTCTTTTTTGTTCCGATTCCCCTATCTTTTTCCATTGCCTTACCACTTTTTTCTTCCCTGTGACTGATGGCAAAGGGGCCGTTCGATGGAGCTGACCTGCTAGTCACTTGTTCTAACTGTTTTCTAGCTGTCCTCGAAACTGCCCAATGATCGCTCACCTTGCCGGGTCTGGACTAGCGCACGTTCCCTAGCCTGTAGGTGGCCAAAAAAAAATCAAATTAAAACGCAAAAAGAAGAGTCAAGTCAGAACCAGAAAAAGTCCCGACCTTCCTTATCTAGGCAAAATCGCCAATCTTTGCGTTTTCCCCGTCGCTGCCACCAAACCATCGCCTGGGAGTCGTCCCGGTCTCGATATTGCTCTTGGCGCCGATCCCGTGAGCGAGCATTGGCGGGAGAGCTTTGGCATGGATCGAGGAATCAGTTCTCAGCTGGCAACGGCCTGCGACCTTCCTTTTCGACGGCACCAGGGAGCGCAGCCGCTAGCAGTTGATGCAAGTCTGGTGGGTGTCTCAAAGCCTGCGCTACTTGTGGTGTCTGCCACTGCCTGGCCACTCCAGGCCACTACCAAGCCACTCCAGGCCACTGCCAGGCCTCTCCAGGCCACTGCCAGGCCTCTACCAGGCCTCTGCCTCTGTCAGGGCTCAGAACCCGCAGACCTGCGGACCACCTCTGTGGTTATCTCAGAGATATCTCGGCTCCCAATCCCTACCCATCCCTACCCATCCTCACCCAGCCTGCAGGGCAGCAGGGGTGACGCCTTGTGGCCGACAAGCCAAAAAAACGGGGAGTCCCACTCTATGATACTGAAGCAACCACTACCGTCGCTCTCCCATAGTATCTCACCACACTCTTTCGCCCCCCCTACTAGGGTCTCGACATTGATAAGAAAAATCAAAACAGGTGTCATTCATGATAGCACACCAAAACCATCAAACCAAAGAAAACGAAAAGACGCAGCCCGGACCCCTCCACCCTCTCCCCCCCCCAGCAATCAAATCATATCAGCCTGCAAGCACGCGCCCACACCCTCCTCCCTGGGCCTTTTCGGTGTCCCTTCCCCTGTACACTCCCCCCTTGTTGTGTGGACCGCAATCTTTCTCATCCCCAGGCCCGAGACACGGCGTTGGGAGACAAGAAACGGCCGTTGGCGTTGCGAGCGAGCTGACAAGCACAACGTGGTTCTCCTGCATGCAGAGGAAGAGTGCAAGACGCGAACAAGGCCGCGCCAAGTACCTGTGGTCTGTCTACGCCTCGTTTCGTGTCCCTGGTCGATAACGAGCACAAGCTTGCTTTTCTTAACGGAGCATGTAAGATACGAGCTTTTTAGCCGGCCGACCTTTGAGTCCAAAGCTTTGCGCGCCCCTTGTATTATTTGCCCTATCTTGAACGAAGGATTCGATTGCCAGGAACTGGGCGCGCCCCTGCTAAAAAGCAACAGCCCAGCCCAAAAGGATTTGTGCCTGGTCCCTCCCACGTTTCGTTATCCCCAGGTCTCATCCGAACAGCCCGGGTGTGGGAACACACACAAAGCTGCGACGCGGGTGATGGGGGATTGGGAGAGCGCGAGAGGGATTGTGCCTCGGTGTTCGTTTTGGTTTTCTGACTACGGCCACAGGCCACTACAGATATGATGCAAAGTAACGGATACTCTTTCAGGTGTTCCCACACTTTTCGCTACTGGGTAAGACTGTGTCCATATTGACGCATGCTGTCTTGGTCAGTTTAGTCTGCAAAAGCCGTGCTACTTTCGTAATGCAGCTGGCCAAGCACGCGCTTCCCCTTTTCCTTATTCCCTTCTCGCTCTGATGCCCCTATTCTTTCTTCTTTTCGCGATGCGCATTTTGTTCGCCGTCCGTTCGCCGTCCAATGGGCTTGTGCGTCATATAGTGCGCGATAATGGTGGCTACACACAGAAATGACCAAGAATAAACGTCGGGAAACGAAACCGACAGTGAGGGGGTCTAATGAGAATGGTCAATGGTCTATGGTCAATGGTAGCTGCCAAGGGCCGCCACGTGCGTCGACGTCCAGCGAGTGAGAGGATAAGAGAGCTGTGCAATCATTTTGGGGTGTAGGCCATTTTGTGATGAGCTATTTGCGAATGCCAAAGGCCCCAATGCCAATGTTAAAACCGAGCCCTATGCAAGGAACTTATTCTGTGTATCCAACTTGGAAGGCAGTTCCAACTCTCTGGCGCGGCCAATTCAACGTCAGCCCAATGGCACGCCGCAACTTTCTGCGAGCCCACAGCCCACAGCCCACAGGGCATCAGCTGACAGAATCTCTCCGCATTGCCGCGCAGCACCTTCCAATATAAGAAGCAAAAGGTATGAAGAATGGGGATCGAACAAAAAGGAATGAACAAAAAGGGGAATTTAGAAGGAACAACAAAACCCGCGCTCGTATACTCCGTAGTATGGGCCGAGTCGAAGCTCTGGCCAGCATCAGAACCAGAAAAGGACACAAAAGAACGAACGAATCAGACAAGAATGAATGACCAAGACAGGAACCGTCAACTTCAAGATGCGCTGCAAGCGACGTTGTTCCCTACCGGAACGGGAAAGAGGCAGGCTGTGGACAGAAGGCCACCAAAAAAAAAAAAAAACGCCGCGAAATAGACCCGACAGGCAATTGGCAGCCCCAGCGGCATAATCCAGCTCCTTCCTTTTTGGCCGCTCTTGGACGTGCGCACCGAATAGGAGACCTGAGACAAAACCGATCAGATCAAAAAGGCACGGGGAGATGCACGGGATAAACAAGAACACTGTTAAAAAGACTAACCAGCACATTGGTAATGACAAGTCGCCTCTGCCAAGAGTTCTAGTCTGGCCGATTCGCTCGTTCTACTCGTCGTTCTACACCGTAGACGTTTTTTTGTTTCTGGGATTCCAAATTCTGGCCTATTCCTCTTTTCCAAAAGAGAAGGTGCCTCTGCCGGCAAGTGATTCGTGGGGAGAGAGGGAGAGAGAGAATAAGCAGCTCTACCCCATATTATCTTACCCTCCCCCTGGCATTCCTATTATTGACCGTTTTGAAAGCTCTTACCTCTATGAATTTGTACATGGGCTTTTTTGGGAAACAGTCTTTATCGCCAAATGTCACCATGGCTGAAGGCTGCGAAGCTGCCAAGATTGTCAATTTGAAGAGAAGAAGAAAATAATCAAGAGCCACGACTAAGAACAGATATGAAACAGCAAAATAACCAAAAAGCACGAGAAAAAAGAATGAAGCCCATTCCAAATATCTCTCCAACTCGGGCCAATTACTTCCTCTCTGACAAAGAACCGTCCATTCGGTCCTCCCGCGCGCTGTCGGTCCGCCTTGCCCCAACCCCCAAGGGGACAACCCCCCCCCCCCCCCCCCCCAAACGACGCCTCCCTTCCCCGGATATCTCCTTCAATTTTGGCCCCTCCCTTTTTGTGGCAAGTTTATTCTTTAAAGTTTCTTTTTGTTCGCTTGTTCTTTGGTTTGTTCTATCCGTTCTATCCGCCTTCCATCTACCTTCTACAGGCCTTCCATTTCGATTCTAAAAGGTCGCCTTGCCTAGTGCAACACTCTTTTTTACGGGGATCTCCGCAAAAAACGACGTGGGGGCATATCTGATGATGACAACAAATAAAGATACGATTGCCAGTCGTATTATTGTATGAGATTAAATGAGGCAGTGTGGCTTGCTGGCTAACGAGAATGGAGAGATGAAATACCACTCGATTGCACACGTGTCAAGAAATAGATCAAACGTCTCTAGAACAATCTTCTAGAAGCCCTTCCAACTCATCTGTGACAAGACTTGACAAGAGAAATAACAAGACGCAAGGTACAGAATACAAAGTTTCAGGAATACACCATTACATCACCGCGAGGCTTAGTCCTGGCACGCGCGCACTCGCCGGCATCATCTGTCCATCTGTCCTCTCGGAATGCCGGCAGGAAGAACCACCCCTTTTTTTTTCAATCATGACGTCAGTTGTATAAGTTTAATATGTATGCGTAGACTTTGTTGGCTTTTTTTTTCCTCGATAAAGGGAGAGAAGTCGAGAATTTTTGTCTTTTTTTTGTTTCAACAGTCATATATATATCAACAGTCTTAATATTTTTGACTCGCTATGACCATTGCTCTTTTCCTGTTTGCTTTTAATGGCCCGTGACGGCTAGACACTCGTCGACAAGTCCCGCTGTGTAACTTTGTGTTGTTTGTTTTATTCCGTTTGTTTAAAAGGAACTGGTCGGGCAATCATAAATGTCTCGTAGTCGGGCGGGTTGAAACTATTTTTACGCCTTTATTCCTGTGCCAAAGCACAATAAACAAACCGATCAATATCACCGACAAAAGAGTTCTGTCTGCATCTGGTTTCGTTTGCCGTAACAACGAAAATTTGTCTGGAGTAAACTTTTGCGAATATGTGATGGACTCCTTTTCCTTTTAATGTTGTTTTCTTTTCTTTTCTCATTCCTTCTTATCTGTCAGTCGTCCCCCCCCATTCTTCTTTTATTTATCATCGATTATTTAATATTATTTCTTTCCTTTCCTTCACTGCTTGCATCACATTTATGCCTCATGCATCCCTCTTTATAGATATGTTCTTGTGTATGGACTTTTTGTTTAACTGTATGCTATCCCCGTTGTTTCTGTCCAGAAACCCTTTGTATGTACTGCAAACCGACAATGTATAACGAGAGAGCGAAAGTGTTTTGTTTTATGAATAAAAACAGCACCAAAAAAGAAAGACAGGGAATCAAACCCGTGAACCCAAAGCATGACTTAACAAAAAAGGCAACGGCAAAAAAAAAAAAAAAACATAAAGAGGAAGACAAAAACATAAAAAGACCTGCAGCTCCTTTGTGCAAGGTTCTCCATTCTTATCCATTCTATCGTCATCATTTCATCCTATCCGTCATCGCCCGTCCCGGGCAATGTAAACCCAAATAGACTGCCTCTGCTGAGGCCAGTCGTTCATCCAGTCATCCACAACCCCCTCCAACAGCTTAGCCGTCCATCTTGGCAGTGGCCGTTTCATCCTCCTCGCTCAGATTAATGTCCACAGCTTTCTCCGAGTCAACGTCGTCGTCATCATCGCCGCCTGGCACAATCTTGTGCATCGTGGCCGCCTCTTGCTTGCGTGCCCACACTTGCTGCTGGATGTCGTCCATATTGGCCTGGTTGTAGGCGTCCAGTGCTGGCGGCGTTGGGGACAATGCAGTTCCTCCGCTGCTCTCATCCACTCCCTCTGCTGCTGTGCCCAGGCTCATTTTGTCAGAGTCGTTGTTGGCATCGGCACCAGTCTCGTCTAGGTCGTCAATGGCAGACACCGACACGTCGGCAGTACTTGGGCCAAAGGTCCATGATTGCTTTGTCCACTGTGTATCCTGCGGGGCCCGGCTGCTCTTATTGGCAGTTCCGCTCGGGAAACGGTCCACCATCTCAATCGACTTGCGCACATCGTCTCCGCTGTTAGAGGTGCTGCTGCTGCCAAAGTTAAGGACACTCGACGACTTTGCCGCATTACTGACTATCCCCTCGTCCTCGTCTGTGGATGAAGAAGCATTGGCTTGGCTGTAGGTCGGCAGGTAATCAGGGTCATCCGCCGCGTTAAGCGTCTGAGAGCTGGTAGTACTACTACTGGCCAAACCAGGACTTGCGCGAGGACGGAGAGCTGCTCCTCCCCCTACTAGTGCTCCTTTCGATGCGCTCGACGACCCAGTTAAGGAGGAGCCTGTGTCGAGACGCCGACCTTCCCCCGAATCCGACATGTCCTCATCTGACGCCAATATCTCGCGGTTGAACCGGTCGACAATCCTTTGGAACCGTGGACCACCCAACGCTACATCAGACCGGCGCCGGTAGAAGAGGAGGTAGGCTGCCGACGTGACCACGCGGCTAGGGTCATTAACCTTCGACACCGACGAGTCTGGCGGGATTTTGTTAGAATAGATGCCCGAGTTACAAATCAAAGCTGAGAATAATCAAACTTACCGTTGTACTCATACCACTCGTGGTCGATAAAGTTTCTGGCGTATGCCGTGTAGTGGCCACCGCCGAGACCACCCCAGTGGTCATCTACGGCAATCAGGTCGTAGATTTCTTGTTTGCCAGTCTGACGGTCTAGCACACGCTTGGTCAAGTCCAAGCCCTCGACCGGAAAGTCGACGTTTGAATCCAACTTGTCGCGGCGCCAGCCACTTGAGCTGAAACGCTTGAGATGCACAACCAGTATATCTGGTGTCTTCCACAGGTCGAATTTCTTGCTGGCGCGACGGTGTTCCTTGCAACGAGGGCAATACCACGTGTCGTTCTCGGACAGGATTTCCTCGCGCTCAAACTCGTCTAGGCATTCATCGAGTGTCAGGCCCCGCTTACGGCGTGACACGCGCGCACGGCGCTTCTCCAGCAGGCCGGGATCATCCACAGTGGGAACAGTTCCGCTAAAAGTCGGCTCGCCACGGTTGTCGTTGCTGTCGGAATCGTCACGTCCAAAGACAGTATCCCAGGCGCTCGGGTTCCAGTCAACCATAATACCTTCGCCTGGCCGGATGAGAGGGCCGTCGTCGGTGGCAGATGCGTCAATGGAAGTGTCGGCAGAAGACTCTTGATCAAACTGGCCGGATGATGTCGTGGCAGCAGAGGTGCGGCTGGACACCGAGTGCAGATGCTTAGGCCGCCGTTTCGAAGCCTTGGACCCGTAAGTTCTCTGGTGGGGTTTCAGCGCCTTCTTACGTCGACCAGGACCACCTACTTTATTGGCAACGTTGCTGCTGTTGGCGCCGGCGCTGGTTTTGCTGTTGTTGCGGAACGCTAGCTGCTGCATGTGTGTTAGAAGGGCTCGCAGGTGAAAAAACAAAAACAAAGCACAAGAAACAGATAAAAACACGTACCGTTGAAAGATTGGCGTCGTCGTCTTC
The DNA here is from genome assembly GCA_002778245.1 of Raffaelea albimanens. Lineage (NCBI taxonomy): Eukaryota > Fungi > Ascomycota > Sordariomycetes > Ophiostomatales > Ophiostomataceae > Raffaelea > Raffaelea albimanens. The sequence continues at coordinate 1,885,559 of PCDJ01000006.1, read as the reverse complement.
ATCGGACTCATCCACCATTCTGGTAGGAGCATCAGGCACGAGAGATTCTAATTCCGGCATACTTTCGTCCTCCTGAGGACTGCCGTCGTTATCGCTACCATCCGCACTATCCCAGTTGCCGGAACTGTGCATTTCCTCATCGGCCGGTGCTGGTTCAGGAGACGGCGGCTGGGGCACGCGCGACCGCAACCTGGGGTACTGCTTCTCGTCGCTTGAACCGGCCCATTTTATGGGGATCGTATTGTTGTCATCGTGGTAGTATCCCATTTCGAAGAGGTTCTGCAGCTCTCCGCTGAGGTACATGCTTGGATCCACCACCCACTTGGGTCGGTGCCGATTGAACGTGCAGAGGACTTTCGAGGATCTACAAAATGCTGGGTTAGCAAACCATGTTGGAGTCGGGCAGTGGTGTTACAAAGGAGGTAATGCGTTTGGCTGTCTTACTCGGATGTTTTGGCAGAGGCTTCAGGAATCTCGACAACATCAGTAGTAGCATCTGTGGCATCTTTCATAGTCACATCGACCAGGTCGTCCTCGCCCTCAACAGACTTGGCAGTCACCTTGGGGCCAGAACTCGAATCAGACGAGCCATCCTCAAGACCGGTGGTGCCGTTTGTTATCGCAGTGCCATTGGCCACAGCCTTGCCAGATGCTGCTTCGGATGTCGCTGTAGACATCGTCTTCACCTTGGCAGGTTCCTCCTCTGCCCTGGCGAATTCGGCCCATGTAGAGTAAGACGCAACCTTCTCCAAAATCTTCCGCCGAATGATGTCTTCGCTGCGGGCTTCTTTCTGGCCCAGCACAATAAAGTGCGGCGGGCATGCCAATCCATTAGACGTCCTGCGGTTGGCTGTCTGCTCGGGGTCAAAGCGGTGGATGACGGGTACCAGCAATTGCTTAGCCGTGGGACTGTCCCAATGGGGGATGTCAGCGTCCTCACCGACCTGCAGCATCGACCGATAGCGACGCTTTGGTGCCTTGCTGGCTGTCAGATTGCTTGGGGCCGCCTCGACTTCATAAACGACAATTGTGTCATTATGGCTGATGTCTTCAGATACGCAGGCAAAATCGTCAAACACTTTGATGATATTATCGCGAAGATCCTCAACACCAACTAAACGCTCAGCAGGCACACCGACGCGCACCCCAACAAACTCCTTGAGCGCCTTGAAGCTGCTCGTTTTATCGAGATCGACGTCGATGTTGACAGGAGTGTCATTGAGAGGCACAAACTTCACCGTCTTGGCCCAGACGCTCTGAATAGGCAGCGGCAGAGTCAAGTTGGTGAAGGGGTCGAACGTGATACTGACTTTTTCACAGACGGGGCAGATCAGTGTCGACTTGTACATTCCAGTGAACAGGTCGGCAATGATCGAGTCATCGCGGCGCTTTGTGATGTCCCAGACCTTTTCAGCCATCTCACGGATGGCGGCCGGGTTGTTGATCATCTCATCCGTGGAGTCGGGCTTCTCAATATAGGGCTTCTTCTTGACGCGGCTAAGGTCCTCTTGGAGGCCGTCGAGCAGAAAGCCCAAAAACTCCTGTGAGTCTTGCTGACCATATCCGGAGAAGGAAGGAGCATAACGACCAATAGTACTCTTAAAGTTCCGAGGCGAGATCGAGGTCGGTGATGGGATTTTGTACATCTCGTCCAGAAGATGTGCGTACGAGTTGGCGACGTTGCCACCATGGCCCAGCGGGTTATCGTAGTTGATCTCCTGTTGATTCTCGTGGACCAAAAAGTACTTGGTCAATTCCTCAACGCTCCGGACGCACTGCAGTGCCGAGTTCATGTAGCATGTGTTGCCCAGATTGCTCAAGCCGACACATCCCATTGTCCGGCCAGACTTTTGCTTTGTGCGACCTCTAGTCACTGGCCCGGTATTAATCGGGCTGCTGCGGCCACTACTTGCCGCCGTGACAGAGGTTGTTGGCCGAGAGCTGTTGTTAGCAGCATGGTGGAGGTGAGCTCGAGCAGATGAGTTCGAGGCAACACCCTTGTCTTTAGCGCTACCCTTTGGGCGGTAAGTGCTGACCCATAAATTGCGTTCGACATTTTCGTCCAGGACAATGGTCTGGTCAACCGTCAGGGAAATGAAGGCAAGCGTACGCGTGCCATTGAAGTTGCTGTCGTTGGTCAAGTCCTTGACCTGGGATAGTTGCTCACGCTCGGAACCTGGCTCCAGCTTCATAAAGTCGGTGACTTCCAACAGGAGGCGTGACCATGAGTCTTGCGGGTTGCTGGTGTCGCTCTTGTTACCGCTGCCGCTTGTGGCAGCAACAGCGGGGGCAGCATTGCCGTTTGTGACGGTTGGTTCGAGCTTCGGAGAGTCTGGCGGCGTCGACAATGCAGGTATGGTAGCCCGAACCGACGAGGCAGTGTTGGTGATGGGCGTACTAGTGCCGCTGGTTCCTGCCGGGTTGCCGGCGGCCAGCTTGCGTGGAACACGCCAAACACGCACAGCACGAGTCATGGGAATGTGCAGCAGAGTTTTGGCGCGTTTCAGGAACACCTGCAGATTGCACGAACTGGAGCACATGAAAGCAGGAGGCAACTGGCTGGCGTCCCCAACTTCCTTTTCATGCGGGATGCCGCTGATGGCCGACCATAGGCGATGCAGCGTGAAGACAGGAGGGTGAAGCTCAAACTGCAGATTCGGGATCATAGAACTCGTGGCAGTGTTGTGAGCAACCCGAATAATGGGCAGTTGGCCTTCGGTAATGCCGTGCCACGCCATCAGGAGGTCCCATGCAGATTTGGGGAAGAGCTCGAAGCTCTCAAGGCCGATGCCAGGAACAAGCCTCACGGCATAGCCGCCGGTTAAATCCCGTACATAGGAATCAATGATGTCACTGTTGTCGACAGGGCCCAGCTTGCCTCCGGGTACTTCCTTGGCGATCTTGACGGCATCGCCGCTGCCAAGAGCCTGTGCCTGTTCCAGCCATCGGCGGGAGACAAGGTATGCTACTGCGCCCTCAGCGAGGTCCTCAGCGGCAAAGCTCTTAACTAAGCTTTCGACCTCTTTGATCTGTTCCTCAATAGACGGCGGTGTGACCTTGGCCGAGGCATCTTCAACCTGCTCGAGGCTGTTCGCCCGGTCCGGGTCTTCTTCTGCCGGCGTATTAACCATCTCGACGTCTTCCTCCTCTTCGGCTTCTTGCTGTTGTGATTCTTCTTTGCGGAGATGTGTGCCGGGGTTCGCTGTGGGGACGTCGTCCGCCGAATGATCCATACTGGATGCGGGCCGTTTCAAAGGCGAACTCGATCGTTGGGTCGGCAGATCGGAGCCGGCTCCGCTCATGATAATAGCGCGGTGAGAAACGGGAACGAGCGGCGACTGGCTGCGAGTAAGTCGGCCGTTCTGTTGTTGGTGGGTGCGGTGAGCCGGCAGGGGCGGGTAGAGAGAGGAGGAGCCTGATGGAGCAAGGCCGTATTTCTCCTGCAGGTCCCGGCGACGTTGGTCAGTAGGACTTGTAGCGGCAGTGTACCCTGCAGTCTCGGGGTCGGTGTCGTTTGCGGCGGTGTTGGAAGCAATACGACGTCCGACTCTGCGGCTGGAGCGTCGGTCTCGTGTGGTGGTTTTGATAGCCGAGCGAATACGGGATGTGTTAGCTGGAATGCTGCTAGTGTGGCTTACTGCAGCTTCCGAGACTGGTGACGAGCTAGACGTGGGTGATCCGTCTTCGGTGGTGACAGCGTCTGCATCGTTCGTCTCGTCGGTATCGGCTTCGTCGTCGTCGTCGTCGAGGACGCTGGCACGGTTCCAAAGCCGGTTCCGGTTCCGATTGCGGAAGCGAGTGTGTTTCTGGACGCCGGCTGGTGGCGGTATTGAACCGGCCCGGCTGTAAGTGGGCGAGGTTGGTCCTGAGGACGCAGTTGGCGAAGCGGCCGAGAAGGAAAAATTGGGCTGGAAGTCACTGTTGGTGTCTTCCTCGTCCTGGTCGTCTTCTTCCTCTTCTTCGTCGCTGTCGTCGTTGACGCTGTCGTCCTCGTCTGCGTCCTCGTCCTCCTCTTCCTCTACTTCTCCCTCTGTGGACGGTAGGATGCGCTGCTGGTCCCGGTGGCCGTTCAGGCGGGCTATCGGAGAAGAGTGGGTTTGGGGGAGGGTGTCGTTCTTGTCGCTGTGATGCTGCTCACGCAGATGGTGCGAAGAGCGAGCTGGCGCCGAAAGCTGCTGCGGGAACGGCGGTTGGTGGTGCTGTCCTAGTCGCTGTTGGTGCTGGTTCGCCCTGTGACCCTTCTTCTGGGCCTTTAAGCTGCTGCTCGGCTGGTTGTGATACTCTGGGGCGGCCGAGTCGTCGCCTCTTCTGGACAGACGCGAAATCTTGCGTTTCTTTAGGGAAGACGTGGTGAAGGGTGAGCCGCTTCGGAGCAGCTCAGGGAGAGGCGTCTGGTGGGAAAGGGAGGACAGGTGGCTGCCCAGCACAGGCGTCGCGAACGTAAGAAGATACTGAAGAGTACAGCCTTCGGGTGGGAGGGAGGAGGCAGTCGAGGGTCAATCAATAGTTCGAGAACTTGTCGGTCACAAGGCCTCAGACAAGGCTCACGGGGAAGGAAGCAGGGCGGTACACGAGATCGGGGTATTAGAAAGGGAGGGAAGGCGCCTTTCCCCTGTTGTTTCCCTTGAGTGCACTGTAGTTTTGTCGCCTGTAGAAGCGCTGGTCGAATCGCCCCCTTTAGTTTTGGCGCTCGTTGTTGTGGTTGTGGTTTCCAAGGGCTGCCTTGTTCGTCGTTCTGGCTCTGTCTGGGAATCCCTGTACAGACGAGGCAAGCCGCCAGGTCTGCTCCTTCTCAAAGTCGCTGATAATAACACACCGTCCGTCGGCGGGAGGGGGTGTGAGAAGGACGGGCAATCGACAGAGGCAGGGCTGTAGGAAGAAGAGGAAACAGCGCTGTAAACGGCAATGCAGGAGACAAAGGGAGGAAAAGAGCAGAAAGAAAGAGCCAAAGGGAAGATCTCAGAGGGCACTAGGAAACAGCAAAAAAAAAAAAAAAAAAAAAAAAAAAATCAACCACTTAAAAAATTCGAACGAGATGGTACACCGTCCCTTCCTGCAAAGACTGCTAATGCTGGCGGGGCCAGTAAAAATGAAAAGGAGGGGTGGGTTGGTGGAGGCGCTGAGAAGCAGGCACGGAAGTGAGGAAGGAACCAGAGGCGTTGGGAAGGAGCGACCGGCTTGCCTAAGAGCTCCCTGGCGGGCTTGCTTTACCGCCGACGGCCCTTATCTGCCTCTCTCTATTTTGCAGTTGTGCCCCTCAGCCGCAGCCAGGCTGCATTGAAACACGACAGGAGGTGTCCGTGCAGCTGCCACGCGCTGGCCGGTAGGGGCGGCCATGATAAATCACATTTACTGGGTCATGGGCCTCTGGTGAACTTTGCTGGTCCATGGCCTTTGCAAAATCAGGCCTCTCCTCTGCGTCTTACAGACTCACTGTGTAGACATGTAAATACACTGTTAATATGATAGAAATAGCAGTTGCTGAAGGGGGGGTGGAGAAGGATCCATGGCTGAGAGGGGTTCTTGACAGGCCCCAGCCAGTTGTTCCTTCCTCAGCGCGGGCGTACCGCTGACCGCTTCGTTGCAGCGGGAAAGGGCCTGGGGAAAAAATAGTTAGCCTTTTATGTGACCCTAGCGCGCCGCCTCCAAGGCTCACTCAGGCCCATTCTCGGCCACCCAGGCTTCTTTGCTTGGCAAGCTGGGGCCCTGACAAACCGACCCAGAAGTATCTACTGAGTAGATACGCTGTAACGGCCGGCGCCTTTGCACGCGCCACCTGTGTGCTGCCTGTCGGCCGCCAAAAAGGCCGACAGTCTTGAGTCATGACCTGGTCATATGAGTCTCATTCGTGCACCTGCGAGAGCAATGGGCTCTATTTTTCTTCTATGTCTGGCCTGGGCGTCTTTGCGCGCTTTAGAAAACACGAATTGCTTCTCTTTGCAGTCTTTACAGGCTCTTTTCCACCCCTGGCACCGCCTTGTAACGGTTCCCGTCCAACCAATGACGTCATCGCACCCCGGCCTTTCTCCTTCTGCGCGTGCACTTTTTCACATTGCCTCCTGTCAGACCCGGCTTTGACACACCGCATCCCAGTGTGTGCTTTGTGTTCTTCCCCTGCACAATGTGTCGAAAATCACAAATGGAAACGAAGTATAAAAGATGAAATAGAAAACAAAAAAAAAAAAACAAAAAAAAAACAAAAAAAAAACAAAGACGGACAAAGAGATGTGAAAAACCATAACATGTGTTCCCCAGCGAAACTGAAATGATCATGAAACAAATAGCAACCACAAGAGTTCCGTACGTAGCCTACCACGTTGAAAACCCCCAATCTTGCCGCCCTCCAAAAATGAGAAACTTTATGATGTTGCGTTAAATCATGAAATCGAGTCAAATCAAAGTTTAGCATCCACGTCCAAGAACTCGCTGATATCGGTTGTTGCCTGTGGTCCAGAAGTCAACGCAAGGCTGGACCGGAACCCCCGAATGCTATCAATCCGCACTGGTGTGGTGCCGTTCAAAGACTTTTCGACTGTGCCCTCCTTGGCCGCACGGCTCGCCTTGCTCTCCACCTCATGGTAGTGGACGAGAGGCTTCCACGCTTCCACAGCTGCGGCGATCTTGTCCTCGGACACGCTGAGGTCCTTGGTGAGATACTCCTCAAAGCTCTTCTTGATGTCGTTTTCGTCTTGAGACCCGGCAGTCAGACGGCCCTGGAGGTCTGCTGCGGCCTTCTTTGCGGTCTCTTCGTCAAGGCCAAGACCCTTGACTAGCTCGGAAATCTGCTTCGAAGTGACATCACTCTTGGCCTGTGCCAAAAAGTGTACAGCCAGCTTGGACCGGTTGGGCGACTTGGGATGGATATAGTGGTTAAAGAACTCGATCATGTCAGCCTTGGTCAAGAGCTTGATTTGCTCAGTGTCTCTCTTGGCTGTTAAAAATAAAACACAGTGTTAGCGACACTCATAACGTCTGATAGTACCGAGGTGGTAACTACTAACCAAACTCAAAGTCATAGTACTCGTTGTAGATCTGGATCCAGTGTCGTGTAGTCTCCTGGTACAGATTCTTTGGTTTTTCGAGCCGGCGCACAATTAAACTGCGCTTGTGGCCCTCGAAGTCTTCTTCGCTCATTTCGGCCAGAGTGTCAGCGTACTCTGTCAGGAACGCGTCGACGCGCTCCTCCAAAAACATCGGCACCTTCTCACTCTGCACTAGGAATCGGTAACCCATCGTGGTTGTCGATGACCGTGCTCCGCTAAACACGACATAACCCAGCTGCTGTTTGGTCCGCAGCTGGTCCCAGGCAGGCTCCTGTGTCAGTTGATCGAGGAGCAACGTGCGTGCGCGCACCTGTCGATCTGACCGACTGCCAATGTGTAGGTGGTACTCGAGCGCATTGTTCACGTTGGCTTCGTCCTCGAGAGTTTTCTCAAAGACAAAGTTGCAGCCAGGTGGCAGGACAACCTCGCGCGAGATTGGCCATTGTGCCTTGGGCAGCACGCGAGGCCGGAGGGTGGATTCAATCATGTCCGTCAGCTTCAGTGCGTCCTCCTTGTAGAAGTTTCCGTGTACATGGATTTCCATGCGCAGCTGGCTCAGTAGCTCCTTTGAATACCTGCGCATCGACTCGGCCGTGACGTCAGGAAGCTCGTGCGCCAGCTCTTCTACCATGTAGGCGATCGGCGACGTCAACCACGACATGTAGTCAGCCAGTAGGTGATACGGCTGCTGAAATGCATAGTTCCGCAGACCACGGCTGGCTCGCTCCTTGATTATGTCAAAGCGGTCCTCCTTGATCTCCAGATCGCGCATGGTGACCAGAACCTGTTCCAACAGAACTGGAAGCTTGTCATTGTACCCAGATACCTCGATGATGAGCGAGTCCAGTTCCAGGTACACGTTGTAGAGCAGACCTGCAAGGTCTGCGTCATACGAGTACTCCTCAAGGGCATCACGAACAAGCTCCGTGAAAAGATTGGTCTTGATAAAGTTCCCTGCCACTGAGAAAATGATTGGGTTTTTCAGGCTCACAGTCAGCGTTCCCTTGGGAACCCAGAATGTGTCGTCCTTTTTGAACCACGTCCGTGCCAGCGCATCGTTTCGAATGATGCGCGGAGACGGGGCTGGCTCCTTGGTCTCCTTCTTTTCCACCTCCAGCTTTGTTGGAACAAACTGATTCTTGTGAGGCAGGTGAAGCTTCGGGATGCGCTCTGACTTGCCCATCGAGTAGGCTTTTTGGACGTCCTCCATGAGATCTTTGGAGATCTTCTCCACCTTGTATTCGGTTCCGTACCACTTCTCCTTCTGGTCCCAATCACCTGGGAAATTCTGAGACGTGATGTTGATGCGGAAGTTGTCAGGCCGCAGACTCGCAATGGACTTTTCGATGAGCTTTGCGTCGAACTTATGGAGACGGCTTACTCCACTCAACAGCCGCTCACGGGGGATAGGGCGCTGCATGGATGAGCTTGTCTTGCTCGTGAAGCGGCTGGCAGGGGTCTTTTGCTTGAACTTGAAATCAACGTCGGCCATCTCCTTCAATTCTTCAAAGATCCACTCTTGCGGGGGAGTTTCCCGGAGCATAGCGACATATTGGAAGAAGACCTTGACGACCTCTTTGTAGTTTTTCAGACCCTGCCAGAAGACACAAACGTTAGTGACGTGAAGGAAACAACAATGAACACAGGGAAAACTTGGAAAGATAACAATACCTCTTCAGTCAACCGAATTGTCACCTCGAAAACTCCAGGAGAGCCTGCGCAGATGGGGTAGTAGCCGGCTCCCAGACCATTGGCCCAGCCCTGCGACTTGATGTAGGACATCAAGCTGCCTGGCCCTTCGTGGCCAATGAGGTGGCCAATATACCGGCTTGGTTGCGAGTCGTAGAGGAGGTTTTCGTCGGGAGAAGGAAACCGAAGGGACAGGTCTCTCGAATCCATGACAGGCTTCACAAATGTCTGGGTGCCGAGGAACTCTGGTGTGTACGGGTCGGCCTCAGTCCACGTGTTTGGTGGCAGGTTCTTGTTGGAGATGCCGGAGAACAGTTCAGACACCCAGTCTTGCAGAACATCAAGCTGCTCCCGTCCCAAGACAACCAGCTTCATCTGGTTCGCAGAGTAATACCTGTCGTGGAACTCGATAAACTTGGCGCGCACGTCGATGCCGCGAGCTTCAGGTTCATGCTTAAGGGTGTCGAGGCTACCGGTGGTAAAGTGACAGAAAGGATGCTTGGGATTCGACAGTGACTTTTCCAGCTGATGGATACGCCACTGGTCGTTCTGCAGATTCTTCTTGTTTTCCGAATCAACAGCACGAAGCTCGCGGTCGACGGTGGAGGCTAAGAAGAGGGGTTCAATGAAGAACTGAGCAAATCGATCCAGGGCGCCATACAATGGAGATGGGTTCGTGGCTGAAGCTTCGCCATCGTTGTGCGGTTTGCTGGAGACGTCAAAGAAGTAGTTTGTCGATGTGGACGAAGTGTAGGCATTCGAGCTTCCGGAATTCGAGGAGAGGTACTGGTTATAAGCATTTTCCTCAGGGTACTTTTTAGTTCCCATAAACAGAAGCTACAGGGAAATTAAAAGAAAAGGTTGGTTAGCTTGACTTGATCTCTCATTTTTCTCACTGCACCGTGACCACGCTCTCTCCGTCTTAGGCATGAGGGGAGGAGGAGCGTATCGATAGACGGCCACAAACACACAGCCATCCGGGTTGATAGCGACGTACATGTTCCACTGCGTGGGCTGTGCCAGGCATGCCCTCTTCGTCACTGAAATTGCCAACACCCACGTCGAGGGATGCACTGGCCTTGTCGGTTTCGGCATCATGGACCAGCAGGGCCTCGAGCCCGTTGGCGAGCTCGACGACCCTGTAGGACCGGTCATCCAACGACGGTTTCTCAACGGCTTCCGTTACGACCTTGACAAAAGGAGCCTTCTCATCGTGGTTGCCCACCCGCGGAGGGTTGTCGGCTGCACCTCCAGTGGCAGCTCCTGCCGCATCTTGTGTCATGGCTGAATAAAATCTCTGACTTGTGAGGCCAAAGCCGGCCGCTTCTGAGGATGCCTTGGCGTGCAGCAGAGCAAAGTTCCGGAAACCGAAGCTGGCTGGTCTTCGGATCGATCGTCCTTTCGCGCTACCGGGTAACACGGTAACCGATTGTGGCAGTGGGCGTGAATGGCGACGTGCAGAGGCCCGAGATGGAGAAGATAATGCTGTAGGAGGGGTTGAAGTGGACAGAAGACGTTGGTGCTGTGAGAAAGAGAGGGGAGAGCTACTAGTAGAGTACAAAGGGGAAGATGGAGAAGCTAGGCGCGCCGGAACTACTGAGTGGGGCGGCGTTAGTAGTGTCGAGTGTTGTCGTCGGACAAGGCTAATAACGAGGCGGCAGCGAGGAGGATGAGAAATCGGGCGGGTCTGGCGGCCTGTGTTGTTGGAGATGAGGCGAAAAGCGGCGTGGCCAAGATGTCTTTGACGGCAAGGTCTGTGCGAATGCACGAGTGGAGACTCGACGATAATACGGCCAGGCCAGAAACCAGACAAGCTGGATAGGCCGGGTGCTTTGGCGAGAGAGATGGCGGCCGTGGTGGCGGAAGAGGCCGTTGTTGTGGTTCTTGATAGTGCAGGCGAGGCCGTTGTATAGCGTTTCTCGGGCAGTTTTGCAGAGGGTTTCGCAGAGGGTCTCCCAGCGAGTTTTCCAGAGTGGCTCTGTCGAGGCAATCGATCTTCTTGGCACAGAGTCTCAGAGTATAAAAGACCGGGAAGATGGCTGCTCTCTAGCTTTAGGACGAAAGCGAGGGCCGGAGAAGCAAGATGCTTGGATGTAGAAGAAGGCAGCCGGTGAAGAGCCACAGGGTGGGGGGGAGTGCACGACTAGGGGAGACTGCTGGAGCACACTGGCGTAGGATGGGCGAGAGATCCTGCAGTTGACAGAAACAAGCTGCTGCTGCGTCTTTTTCAAGCTGGGTTGCCGGTTCTTTTCCACTTGCTGTTGCAGTTGTTGGCGAAGGAACCGAGACCGTAGCATCGGCAGACCGGCTGGGAGGCTTTATATCAAACCGTGGGCTGGCCAGAGCAGGGTTGCCTTTCCTTTCCAGTCGTTCTTTTTTTTTTTTGCCTCTGCCCTACTTCTGGTTTGGGCTGCCTTTTACGCCAATTTGGTGTTTGGGGAGCAATTTATGCTATGCTTCCTTACGTGTCAGCCCTGGTTTGGGCTGAGGCGACCTGCTTCCTTCGCGGCAGGCGTACTTTGTTTGCTATAATACCAGAGCTGTAAGTATGCATGCGTAAGTTGCGTGAGCTTGGGGGTTGACGTAGCAGCGGGCTCGGGTTCAAGGATGTGAGTGGTACGAACCCCTTGTATGGCACAGGGTCTGTCAGCACGTTGTCTGGATTCCTCTGTGCTCTGCTCCTTGAGGAGTGTAGCTCGTGGCGCCGGAGCCGTGGTGCTGGGTACAAGACGGGCGTGGAGACACGAGAAACCGGTGGTACCGAAGTGTATCTTACACCGGAAATGAAGAAGAAGAGAGGGAACGTTCTTCACGCGCTGGGGCTGCTCTATAACGTCAGAATTTATACCAGGGGTGAGAAATGAAAGTAGAATAAGATCGACGGGGCCGTGGGCGGAATAGGCAATAATTGCCTTTGTTTTCCCGCCCAGGGGAGCGGGAAGTCTGCTCCAGAAAATAGACGGGGTCGTGGAGGGTAGAGAAGAAAGGGCACGCAGTGTTGAGAGAGTTGAGGACGGTTGGGCAGGGCAAGACAAGAACAAACAGGGACCAGGGTCGTTGACAATAGCGGCTAGCCGTTAAGAGGTCCACCCCCCTTCTCTCCCTCCCCTCCCACTTTGCAGACAATCTGTTTGGCCAGCCAGTCCTTGGGCGCATGAGAATAAGAGAGACATGGCCGAGATGGAGAGGCCGAGTGGACTAAGAGCCAGGGCAGGCCATGCCGCCAAGAACAAGCTGGCAGCCCAGGGCTGAGCTGAGCTGCCCACAGACAGAAGTTTGCATGACGGTGAAGCCCATGGTACTATGCAGTTCACGGCCATGCTCAAACTCGGAGCCGGGGGTTCGGTAAGGGTAGATCTGCCAGGGTACGGGTTTGTAGGGAAGACCAGCCCAGAGGTCTGAGGGTAAAGAGGAAGAACAGGAGATCCCCCGGACAGCAATAGCAAACCTTGGGTGATCTGGGTCCGAGACGTTCCCGGCAGAAGCTGTCCCAGCAGCGGTCCCGTGGTGGGACTTAAAAAGAAAGGGAGAGATGGAAGGAAGACACCAGGTTGCCGGCCGGCAAAGGAAGTGACAACTGCCAAATAGCAAGGGCGAATCTGGAGGAGTAACAAGGCAAAGATCTCATGAGAAGCCTCAGCCTCACCAGCAAGGACGGCCGGGAGTGAAGGGGGGATGCAGAAAGCCAAAGCATGTAAAACAAGACCCAATGGGAGAGCAACTAACCTTGAAACACGCCGGGGTAGAAGGTCCGCGTAGAGAGTCGTGGGCTGGGATGAAGAGACAAGACGCCAGAAGACGCGGCCAGAGATGCAATGCTTGATTTGACGCCGGCTTTTGTATGTCTGGAGAACGCAGTTTGATAGACAGGCAGCAGGCAGGCAGCAAGCAGGCAGCCAACCGGTGACGGGCTTAAGTGAGATAGGGACGAGTGAACAAGTCAAGAGTAAGCTGTGAGTAGGCTTGTCAAGTGACTGTGAGACGCAGTGGCGAGGCTGATACGAGGCCGACGGGCACTGTGTCCAGGGGGGTTGAATTCGGGAGCACAGCTGGGCAGTCCAATTGCAGCTGGCAGCTTGTGTTGGCCTGGGCTGAGCTTTTGCTGGGTGTCGTCGCTCGGCTTGGGCTCTTTTATTCTTCTCGCGGATTGGACGTTTAGCACGTGCCGCGGTTATGCAAGAGGGGAGGAAAGATGCAGAGCAGATTCAGATAGAACAGCCCCTCCAAAAAGGCCACACACAATTGCCAGGGGGTGTCTATTCATAGCGAGCTAGGCGACAGGAAGCGGAGGTGTCTTTGTTCGGAAAGAGAGAAAAGAGGCGAAACAGGGCCGCCCAAAGCGGTCTTGGTAATTGGCCGGCCCGCCGCTGTGGAAAGAGTGACGCACTAGGCGCCTTGGTTGGCTGGCCTGCTGGCCACCCTGGCCAGCCACCCTGGCCTGGGCTGCACTTTGACGCTGGTGGGTGGGTAAGATGGAAGATAGGGCGTGCCGTTTGTGTGATTCGGTGCGGATTTGCTGTGCGGGTTTGGGGTGCTTTGTGTAATTCGTCTGGCTTGCGTGTACTACTCGTCGTGTGAATGTGGGCAAGTGGGCGAGTGGGTTTGCGAGAGGGGCCAGCTTGGAGAACCAAAAAGAAGCTTAGTAGGACTATCAGCCAGGTGCCGTGGGTTTCCCGAGCAGGGCTTAGGAACGCGCTTTCCTCAAATGTATCGTATCTTACGAGAATACCTCGCTCTTGCCAGGGGCTTTGCTGAGGCAGTCGCAACCAACTGCAGTTCGTTGCTTCCTGATTGGGGGCCAGCGGCTCGCGGCTCCTTCTCTTCGTGGAAAGCGCCACCCATTACCTCCATCGTGCTTTCCTCTGGCTCCATCTACAAGTGTCGAAAGGAATTACGAGTGCGCATCTTGCGTGGTAGCGCCTGCCGGACAGGGGTCTTCTTCAGGTAGACCCTTTACCGTTTTGCTTGGCTCCGCCTTTCTGGGTCCTTTTCCGGGGCTGTCGCTGGCCTGCTTTTCCTGTTTCGGTCGTCCTTCGTGTCTGACACGCTCTTTCCTCTTTCTGATGTTCTGATGCTGCGCCGTTCTGACAGATCTCCTTTGCCAGCTTCTTTTGTCTCTGACTGGCTGTTCGTGTGCTCTTGCGCTCGCTCTTGCGCTCGCTTTCTTGCTCGCTCACTCCCTGGCTTGCTGCTCACTTGCTCCTCTTGCTGACCTTGTTTTCCCATTGCTGGGCCCTCTCCAGCCTATGCCCACTTCCATCCCCTCCCCCCTCCCTCTGGCGCCTGCCGCTGTTCCTTCCGGAACTTTTTGCCGCCAAAACCGCCACGGCTGGCGCGTTCACACTGCATCCAGGTGCGCCAAGTTTGTCACTACCTGCAGACGGCTGCGCTGAGCGAGCCAGGTGTAGGTTTGAGTTAGGCCTGCACTCCTGCAGACACACAGCAGGCTTGCTCCTAGACCTGCAGTAACGCCTGCAGCCAGCCAGGCCGACCACTGGCTGCTTGCTTTGGCCGCCCCGCCGCGGTGCAGCTGCACATGTGTGACGAAGGCGGCTGGGTTGTGTGCATTGTCGTCGGCCGATCGAGAATGGGGGAGGCAAATGAAAAAGCGTTGAGCAATTACACACACCGCACTCTCCGGAATTGAAGATCGCCTCGTGCAGAGTGCAGCCAGCCCTCGTGGGAGGTTCCATTCCTGGAGATGCCTCTGCTTGGCACCGGATCCACTGCCCTTGCATTGCATCCGGCCTGTGGGTGCTTTCATTCTCTGTTTTCTGGTTCTCATGTTCTCTGGTTCCGTCGTTCTTTGGTTCGGTTTAAAATTGACCATGGCAATTTTCTTTTCCATTTTTGCTGCGGCACTCCGAGCTCGCGTCCTCGCATCTGCTATGTAATGCCATGCCATTTTTGTCATTTTTTGCCTCTGGTTTGTCCGATTTCCGTTCTGTTTCCCGGCCTGTGTCTTTTGCGTGTTCCATCTCGTTCCATTCCCGGCACCTTGCCTGGTGGTTTCTGGTCTGAATCACTAGCTTGAATCACTGGCCAAACATATCCCAACGGAGTGCCCGACACACAAAAAAGACGGCAAGTCAAAAAGGCGGTACGATGCAAGTCAAGCCGATCCAGTCTGGCCATCGGCTGCAGAGTTCTCGGGAAAGTATACGATGCAATTATTGTGTGTGGCAGCTTCGATATAGGACTTGTATGGTAGTATGACCAAGGGGGTGTTTCGTTCTGGGCTGGCCGACCTGCTCTCTGCGGTTTTGTGGTTCTGGTCACCGAAGAACATTTCCCAGAAGACAAGATCGGTAATACCCACTCCTCCCTATAAGGAAACCGTATTAATATGGCTTTATTAATGCCAGCTTTGTTTATATGCCACATGTTGCCAGGGAGCAGCTCGTGTGCTTCTTTGCCGAGAAGGCTCCAGCTGTAAAAAGTTCTTATGTTCATCTGTCCACCAACATTTCAAAATGCCTTTTTTTTCACCGCGTCCGGCTATCCGCCTGAACTGTGAGAGTTCTCCTAGACTTGGCTGGCTATTTGACAAATAATGTGCGAGACATCCTCATAGTCTCAAACATCATGGCTCAATGCCCATGCTGGTTAGGCACACATGGCATCAGCCCCCCTGCCACGCGAAGTAGCACTCACACACGTTTACAAAGTTCTGCTAGTAAAGTACATTTGCTACCGGCAATAGGGATATACGTAGTAGAAATAATAGGCAAATACACGTTATTATGCAGATTCTTTTAGGGAATGTTGGCGGGCTGGTGTGCTGTGTTATGCACCGGCTTCCTGATATCTTCATTTCCCCATCTTAAATGCATCGGCATCTGTCTCAAGCTCCTTACTTTTATGGTTAGCCCAAGTGAGGCACGCTTTATTGGGATTCACAGAATGCATTCGTGTCGTAAGCACGGCACAGAACAGGCAACGGTGCCGTCCATTTCTGCACCCCTCTTCGAGTGCAGTCATATGGCCCAGGTCGAACCATTTCTGGCATCACTTGATCAGGCAATGCGAGATGGGTGAGAGCGAATTCAATGGGATGAACGTAAAATGAATAAACAAGATTGACCCTACGAGTACACACACAGAGTAAGCCAAGTGAATTCATCTCGTCTACTGTGATGAGGAGAGTAGATCAGGTTTCTAATTTTGCGAAGATCTTGGTCATTTACTATGGCATGTACTTGTATCTTGACAGCCGGTTCGAGAAGCCTGCAGGCAGAGGCAACAGGTTAGCCTATGAAAATAGCCCGCTTGCACATGGCATTGCATCCCCCTTTCTCACCGCCGAACTTCACTCTTCCGAACCATACCTCCTACCGTTCGCCCTCGCCCTTCCTCTTGCTTCCCGCGGATACCACTGTGTACTAACAAGCCCTCCTCCTGTGCTTCCCGTGGATACTACTTGCCCTGTTTTTTTCGTCTTTCTAGTCGTATGCAACACGACCTGCCGGCATGGGACGGCAACTGCCATCCAACCCTCCAACCCTAACATCCTCCAGATAAGAAGTGTAATATCACATCTTTGCCGTTGCTGGCCAGTGAGCGGGAGTGATGCCCTGGTTCTGGTTGGTGACTAGGTCAATCACTGTTCCTCTGGCTGGCTGGCTGGCTGGCTGGCTGTTGACCGGGCCATGATCCGGTCCTGGCCCTGGTCCTGTATTCCACAAAACGTACCGCTGTCGAGCCAAATCCGGCTACATGTATGGTTTTCGCTTCGAACAGGCACGGTAAGAAAACGGAAAGTAGTTTGCTTTCACCTCAGTCAAACACACGAAGCCTGGCGGCCCTTCAAAGTGTCTAAAGGACACATACAACCCCCAATGACACCTACACTCTCGAAAGCGCCATTTTACTGGGCAAAAATAAAAGAAAAAAGCCCAAAAAACAAACGACATGCCAGGGACCCATCCGGAAAGCTAACGTCGTGTCTACCACAGACCAAAGAGAAAAAAAAGGCCCAACCCTAGATGAAACGGCATAAAGTACTGCGCACCAGGTGGCCTGCAGAGATGCCAACTGGACTAGGTGGAGATGGAGACCCCCCCGAGCCTCCGAGGTTGTAATGCCTTCCAGCAGAAGCTCCACAGAGGCACACCAGGCTCTGGGCGTACATACGATCCGTAGCTACCGTGTGATTCTCCTCCTTGCCGTGTACATACTCGGTACACTTCTTCTCCCCCCCCCCCCCCCCCCGAAAAGCAATTGACTTGTCATCTATATTTTCCCGCTGTTACGAGCAGTTCTACTCTGATACCCAGATTTGCCGGGCAACCAACTCATGCTGAGAAGGGAAAACGAAAAGAATACTTTTTAAAAAATGAAAAAAAAAATACACAGATGGGTCAAAGAGGGGATCCTCACACGGCACGGCTGGACGGGTGTGTACATGGAGAGCAGATCATATGAAAGCGGAGCACAGCATGGAAACTGGGGAATGGACAAGATCGAGGCGTCCGGCTGGCACAGTGACAACGGGGTGTGGAAAGACGGAAATGGGGAAAGGGGAGGAGACAAGAAGACAAGAGAAGGAGAGCAGAAACCACAGACATACCACAGAGACCACAGACAGAGACGACAGAGTGAAGAGACTTTGCAACCATGTAGTATACTTTTATGCCGTCCCCTAGTGACCCCCTGAACCACGACATTGAGAACCCAACACTTAAATTGGAACCGTGTCACCGAACAATCCAGAATGAACAAAAAACGAGGCGGGAAAAGGAAAATCAATGCAGACCATCGTTTTCCCAAACACGAAACAGGACAAAAAAAGACTGTGATCACGTGGGGGTTTGGGTGTCGGGTTCTCCCCCCTTTCCTGTCTGAAACACTCTGAAGACGTCCCCAAGACGTCTAGAAGGAGAAGAGCTGCCTTGGAGTTGATGACGTGGAAGACGCATAACGTTGCGCAGCCACAATGGTGACATGAGTATCTAGTGTCCAGATACTCTTCCAGTCCCCAGTCTTGCAGTCTTTGTCCGATTCTCAGTGTCTTGTTGGAAGCGGCTCCAAATAGAATATTGAAACGGGTCCATGGTTCGCGGAATCCCCTGGCCGTACACCAAATGCATATTATCAATACCAGCACCATTGTGTTATATGCATTACTCGTTCACGTATCATAGCCGACTTGTTAAGAGCAATTTTTTTTTTTTTTCGTTGAATCCTTCTATTGTTCTTTTTTTCTCCTTTTCCATTCCTTTCTGTCACCCACTGAGAAGTGTTCTATCCCCTGTCTATGACTGTCCTTGCGTGTTGCTCCATGTCTCATAGTACGTCCATACCAGTCTCTTGTCTTGTTCATAATACACTTTTAATGCCTTCCGCCCCTTTCTCCTAAAAATCTCTTTTATGGTCGACTCTCTCATCTTCCTTCTAGTCGCCGCTTCTTTCCTCCCTCCTAGTAGCCACTCCTTTCCCTCCTCGTGGTAACCACTCCTTTCCTTCCTTTGCCACTATCTGGTTGCAACTGGTTACATTCGGAGGAGCCTTTCCCTTCTCGATCTTCCCAGCCGGCGCCGGTCCCAAGAGGATCAACCGCCAATTATCCCTCTTGCTTTGTCGCCATTCTATTTTGTATTGCTCCTCCGTGTTGTTCATTTTCTTTTCTTTTTTTTCCTCGGCCTTGATCTCATTCTACTAGTTCCCATTAATAGAGATTAAGCCGTTCCAGCACAGGCCACCCCAAAAGTGAGGGCAAACAATACATGGCATCTTAGCATCTTTGGAGAATTTTGCAGAAATTTGGGAATGGCTTGTATCTTACCAGGCAGCTGCTATGCAGCAGTTAGGCCCGGCAGCAACTATCTAGCTCCTTTGATTTACCATGTATTTGCTATTCCATTCATCCGCGGCACGTCTTTCTATTGACTCTGTCTTTTCATTCCTTTGCCTTTTGCCCGAAAGGGTGGCATCCTCCTAGTACGGCAACTACAGGTACAAGGAAAATACGACTAGAGCATCGCAACTCTTCAATGCCAGCCGGGTGTAAGACGTTCACACCGCCGACGGATTGCTGCGCTGCACAGCAAGGCCGATCTACCTCGCAAGTGTCCTGCTCCAGATTCATCCCCTCACCTGGAGATGCCGGGACGTGCCGCTGCGGCTGCACACACACACACCTCCACACAAGTAAAAAATGTGCGGTAGGGTATACTTCGTTGCCCGTCTTTTTGTTTTTTGCCACAATCCGGGTTCTCTTTGGGATCCGGCTCAATAGACAGCATCTATCGGTTGAAGGTGTTTGGAAAAGGGGGGGGCCTGTGAAAGGCTCAAGAGGTTACAAGTTGGAAAGTGAAAAGAGGGACCTACTTGGACGGGGCATCTTGACAAGGCAAGTGCAGCCGTCGGCCCTTCTTTCTTTCCCGGCCTTCTTGCTGGTGTTGTTTTTTTGGGGGGAGTTCTTGAAAAAAAAAATTCATCTCCTCCGTTTGGAGTTGCTGGATGGACAGCCGCTCGCCTTATGGCCAGGCTTGCCACACCGGTGGCAGGTCATCTTTGAGCTGCTGCTGCTGCTGCTCTGGCCACCCTGCGACGAAAGGGACGTCAGACCCTTGAGCTTGACGTGCGGCTCCTTCTTTTTCTGCGAGGAGTTCGCATCCGATCGCGACCGTTTTCGGGAGCCGTTCTTTTGGTTCTTGGAATCGCCATCGTCGTCGTCGTCGTCGTCGTCATCGTCGGACTAAATGTATTGTTAGCAATAGCTTGAAGTTGGAGTTGGGGGAATGATGGGCCACACACCTCTGATGCTTTCTTCATGTTGAAGCGCATAATGTTGGGCTTTTCTTTGAACGGTTGGCCGTTGGTCTCTTCATCGCTGTCGTCATCGCTGTCTTGCTGCATTGCCTTGTCGATCTCGGCCCAGCCGACATATCCGATTTGTGGCTGCTTTGCCAGGGCTTCTTTGTTTTTGGCAATCTTGGCAGCGATTTCTGGCGGAAGCTCCCACGTCCAATGCTCATCGCCCAGTTCCGCGGCGCGCTTCTTGACTGCCTCTTGACGCTTGCGCTCCTCTTCTTCGACGGATGCCTTCATTTCAGCCTGCATGGCCGCCATAGAAATGTCTGCTTGCGTCGAAGGCGACCCGCTCAAGGTCTTTCTGCGCTTGGTCGAGCGACGATCATCATCGTCATCTCCGTCGCCCTCATTCGCTGTGCGGGCTCCAGACTTCTTGCCTGACTGGGGTGTTGATTTGGCTGAGGCTAGAGGTGAGGATGCCGGTGTCGAGTCCCCTCCGAGTCGGTTCATAAATTTCATGCCCATCAGACGCGACGTCGGGCCGCGTGGCGGCGTCGCCTTGGGCGAAAACGTCGGTGCCATTTTTCGTCTGTTGTGTATTGGTTTAAACAACACTGTGAGAGAAAAGTGTAGGTTTAGGCAGGGATAAAATGGTTTGCAGGGAGGGAGATCTTGACGATTTAACGCGAACGGTGGTTTAAAAAAAAAAAAAAAAGAGATAGTAAACGATGGCGATAAGATAAGGGAGGTGCTTGAGGCAGGTACATGTTCGGATAGGGATTTAAGTTGTTCCGATTATGAGAAAGCTCGGACCAGTTTGGAACAGCCGGACCAACCAGAGGCAAGGCATTTTGCTTTCCGGTATTTTCAGAAGATCAACCACTTGCTATTGCCAAACCCGATCTTCCGACCTCATCGTGTTGTCGCTGCACTCGAATTGTAGCCCTGTGGAATTGGCGACGACTTACGAAACACGACCAATTGAGCGACGACCAATTGCACGAAACCCATACACACACAACCCACCATGATGTCTGCGTCGAGATTACGAATGGGCAGCACCCGCTGCTTGGCCCGCAGCATCCAGCAGTCCACCCGCTCCTTTACCGTTTCGGCATTCCGCGCCCAGGAGGCTGAGTCCTCGTCTTCCTCGTCGTCGTCCTCGTCGTCGTCTGACGGAGCCGCCCTCACTCCCCAGTCCACCTCCTCTACCGACGTCTCGATCCAGCAGGCGCCCAACCGCGCGGGCGTGTGGACGCGCAGTCAGCAGCCCCGCGAGAAGGCCATGACGGGCCCGCGGTTCGAGCAGACCATCTTTGAGCTGCAGCCGCAGCCGCACTCGGCCATGGAGCTGATCCACAAGCAGCCGGTCAACTGGACACACGAGCGTGTGGTGGCGTGCGACGGCGGCGGCGGCCCCGCCGGCCACCCGCGGATCTTTATCAACACCGACAAGCCCCAGATTGCCGTCTGCGGCTACTGCGGTCTTCCATATGTGAGTCCAGCCCTAGGAGCCGATCTTCTGGGATTGTTGTTCTATTTCAGCTCAGTTCTAACTTTTATACAGGCCAACGAACACCACCGGAAGCACCTGGAGGCCCTGCCAGAGACGTCGTACCCTCTGCAATAGACAAGAGGAGACCTCAAAGAGACCAACTCTTTGTTCATGACTGTTTCGTTTATATACAATTGTTCCGTTTTTTTTATCAGGGAAAGGGAAAGGGTATGCGGGTTCTTTTTTCATGTCCCTTTTTCGTCGCCTTCCACCTCTTTACATCTTCCGCCATATTTCTGCACAACCCACCCGCCGCTCGCTCTCGTTTCCCTTGACTACAGGGAGAGAGGAGCATGTACATAAAGTTTTTATCATTAGACAAAAAAAAAATGAAATGAAAATAAAGCATAAACCAAATCTACGTGGAAACGGAACGGACGGACGAAGACGAGCTGGACAGCATTGCTGGAAGAGGAGTTCTCTGACGGCATACCCGAGATTGTGTTAGCTGTCAATCGCACAGAAGGAGCAATTGGATTTGAGCAACAGTTGCAATTTGGAGAACTAACAAGCAGGCGAACAAGTTTTACAGAGCTCAGCACATGTGCTGGCAAGTATGACCGTTCACAAAAGTCGGCGCGTCTGAGACATGGCAACAGAAATGGCAAGAAATGGAAAGAAATGGCGAGAGAACCGGCAACTGGCCAGCCCACAAGCTCAAGTTGACAACCCACATAGTTGCCACAAAGACTCGCATTTCCGGAGTTCGCTTTATCAGTGCTACTATCAAAAAACAGGGCTGTTCTTTTGACAGGTCCGGGATGATTCGCCCCCCCCCCTTGGCGTGATGCATCACGCATCGGGTGTTTTTCCAGAAGAAAAAAAAAGCCGAGACAAGACAATTATATCCCGAGATGAAATGGCAGTCGTTCACGGCATGCTTTTACAGTGAAAAAAAAAAAAAAAAACTGTTCTCCCGGGTTAAAGGAAATTCCCCGCGGCATCAGATCCCGAAAGCCGTGTCACATTGCCGGCATCACACAGATCTCGATAGATGCTCATTGTATGGCGCCATGTGTTTGTATTGTTCTGGCCAGCCTTTATGACTAGAATCATTTTTAACAAAAAAATTGCACAAATTCCTCCCATATTTATTGTTGTGTGTCCTTGTTCGTAGCGTCGGTAAAACAACGCAAAAGAAAACAACCGAAAAAAAAAAGTCCGCCCAATACGTGCTTTGTCCTCGAAGACAAAGAGCCTTGTAGCTCTGTACAGAAAGAGTCCCCCTTCACATTAACCCGTCAGGCCGGTAATGTTGGCTAGAAGAGGGCCGGCCAGTGCGTACTTGATGCTCTTGTCGTCCTCGCTCGTCTTGGTCATGTTGATCGTCGGCATGGCCCACGTCTGGACGTACAGATATGGAGCTCCCCAGAGGCTGGCAAAGCGTTAGAAAAAGGAAAAAAAAAAGGGGGGGGGTGTCCCTCTGTCGACCTAATGGCGGACCTACGAGCTGTCCTTGTAAAAGTGCGTGATCCAAAGAGTGAAGCTGTCCGGCGCAGCAAACTCCCCCATGGACATTTTGAAAACGGACGGGTACGCGCGGTCGCACACCCGGTACGAGACACCCTCGACGGGCGGCGGCGGCTGGGCCTCGCCTGTCCAGTCCTGGACGTGCGTGCAGCTGCAGGTGGACAGCTTGTTCTCGTTGACCGAGTTGGGGTCAAACCAGGTGACTGAACTGTCAGCAAGCCATGCGTAGGTACTAGGCAGGCAGACAAAAAAAAAAAGAGAGGCCGTATCTAACAGACACGTAGTGGCGACAAAAGAGAGGGCGTATCCAACAGACACGTAGTGGCAACATGACATGATCGACAGGCTTGTACACTTACACTTGATCTGACACCTGTACTCCTTGGCTCCCTTCTTGGCACAGTCGGCGCTGGCGTCGGTGAGACTGTACGGCTGGAATTTCAGCGGGTTGTTGGCCGCGAGGACATTCTTGCGGGCGTCGGGAGTGACGGGGTCGTGGATGGGCGACTGGGGGGTGGCGGGAGCAACGGCGCGGCCAGAAGCCACGCCGGCCGAGGAGCCGGCCGGGAACAGGCAGGCAGCCAGGAGGATGGGCTGGAAAGAGAGACGCATTGTGAGGACAAGTGAAGAGCAAGTGGCAATGTGATGTTGACTGGGGGGAGCAGAGTGAGCCGATAAAGCAAGGAAGGGGGGACCAACTTTCCAAAGAACCGCCCTCACTTTATATATACACGAGCTCGCACATTCATGTCATTGATGCAGCCTCCTGACATGCCGTGTCGGGACACAGACAAGATGCTCTTGCGAGAACTGCGGTCAGGCCCAAGAGCTTCGTGCAATGGGCCCCGTACCCAGGGAACAACATGGCACCATCATTGTCTATTTCGGCTGCACTTTTTTTCAGCTGAAAGTGGACAGTACACAGGCAAGGTTGTGTTTCATGGAAGCCGATGGGGTAATGCTTGTTCACTGACCGCAACGTTTCTTCCCATGATTGCATGCCTATGCTCTCTTTTTGCCTCCTCCTCCTTCGTCTCTTGTGTGGATATGTTTGTGTGCTGCATTGTACACGGCTCGAGAGGGGGAACAAAGACGGGATTGGGCCGAGCTGCCAAGTTGATGACTTGTAGAGAAACAAGAAACATGAAGCCAGACATTCAACTTGTCTGCAACACAAAGTCGGCCTCGGCACGTAGCCAAGAAGTGAAGACGAGAACCAATTCAAGATACCTTGAATGCAATGATTGGTCAACGCCTCAAAAAGTACAGACGAGCCACTCGCATCAAGTTGCCCATGTGCCTGTCTCCAGTCTCTCCAGTCGTAACCGCCCTTGCGCGACGTTTATTCCATGATTTGCCGTGTTTGACGAACCTCTTGAGAGAATCGGAGCGGTTGTGACATGTTGAGAGCAAAAGCATGGACATGATAAAATGCAGGCACGCCTTGTTCGCTCTGTTGCACAATGCAGATGCAGGCATGGTGCATACGATACGTGCATCTCCAATCAAGTACCATTCATATTTTTGTCTCGTCGTATTGGCATCGGAATATGCCGCCAGATCGGATGGATCAACTTTGGGGGACGACTAATACCATCACCACAAGCGTAAGAATGACTAGACTATCCAGATTTATAGAGAAATTCTTGCTTGAAAAGAGATATTTTTGTGATTATCATCATTTGATTCTAAAGCAACGGAAAGACCCCAAATGACAATACCGACTCTGACCATGTCCTT
This sequence comes from Raffaelea albimanens, assembly GCA_002778245.1. Lineage (NCBI taxonomy): Eukaryota > Fungi > Ascomycota > Sordariomycetes > Ophiostomatales > Ophiostomataceae > Raffaelea > Raffaelea albimanens. The sequence goes on along the minus strand of PCDJ01000006.1, from coordinate 1,861,307 downwards.
GAAGTTCGAAACAAGACACACCATAGACCCCTTCCACCATCTCAGTCCTTGCCACCAAATGCACCTCCCAGATCAAGTGGCCCGCTCAGACGGCTCTTTGCCACCAGCACATTGATCGACTCGTACCCGTACCGCAGCTGCGCCGTCGGCGTCCAGCTGATGTTGACCGCTTCCGTGTGCTGGTCGTCATTGTCCGGGCCGACCAGCTCGCGGCGCATCTCTGCAATGCACGGCAAAATCTCGTCGCGGTAAAAGATGATCGAGTCCATGCGCGGCGAATTTCTGGGACACGTCCACTGCGCAAAGACGTCTAGAGCTTTGGCGTTGGCCTCCACGAGCGAAGTGTACGAGCCCTCGTGGATGGGCCGGAAGCGCATCTCTCGCCTGGCCGTGTCTAGCTTCATCCCGGGGACGTGCTCGTGGGCTCTTGCCGGCTGCTGCTTGTCGACGTTGGACTGCGACTCTTTTTGGCGTGCAGCATGGTCGCTGTCATTAGCCTCCTGGCCGTCTTTCTTGGCGGCATTTTCTGAATTCTCCGTGCCCTTGTTGGTATCAGGACCTTTGTGGTCTTTGGCAGCTTCAATTTCGACAGCTTCACTGTAGTCCACGTCCATCTTTTCAGTCTCGGTCCTGTCTAGCTCCGCATGGACATCTTTTTCTGTCTCCTTGACGTAATCAACGTCCGTGTCGTCGTCGCCGCCGTCGTCTTCGACATCTGTCTCAACAGCCGCACGCTGCTCCTCCTCTGGCTCGTCGTACTGATACAGCTGATAGTGCCCGTCTGCCCCGTCGACAAATTTGTGTAGAATGACAAACACGTCGTACCGCGGCCGCAGCAGAAACGACTCGTACTCGGGGTTCAGCTCGCGGCCCTCGTACTGCGCCGGGTCGATCTTGCCAAACTGCTGCGTCTCGCGGTCCACGTACGTGTACGCCGCCTCGCCATTGTCGTAGTAGACGCGCCCGAAAAACATTCCGTCGCGCGTCGGGTCCTCTTTTCCATAGTCCATCTGGACGTGTGATACAGAGTCGTTTGTCGTGGCTGGGAAAAGCTTGAGAGCGGCGCCGTTGGCCTCTGCTTTGCTCAGAAAGGTGTCGGCACGAATGATCTTGCCGACCAGGTCGGGCTCGCTGCCGTCTTCCGGCATTGGCATGCGGCGCGTGTAGAAGACGGTGTACTGGTTGACGATGCGGTCCCAGTCGACCGGCAGCGGACGGCGTGATGGGGGCAATGCGGTAGAGTGCGAGGGAAGAGAAGGAAGGGCCAGGGGTGGAAGTTTGCCTGAACTGGCTGTGGTAGAGGAGGGCTTCGGAGGAGGAGGTTTCGGTCTGCTCTTTGGTGTTGGCCGTTCTCGGGTCGCCGGGTCGGTGTCTGGCTCCGGGTTACCCAAGTCGACCACCTCTTCGTCGTCTGCCAGTTGCGCCCGCTTCTCTTCTTGCTGCCGACGGAAGGACGGGTCCTCCTCCTCTGCAACCCTGGCACGTTTGGTCTCTCGACGGAGCTGCTCTTTTAACCGTCGCTTGCGCCGTTCCTCGGTCCGTTTGCTCGAATCTGCTGTTGCCTTTCGAATTTGAGACGGTTCGGGCAGGCGATCAAGGAACTGGGTGCTTGCTGGTGGCTTGGCCTGCTTGTTTTGGAAGCTTCGAAAGAGCGAGATGTCATCCAAACTGCTAGTCGACTTGTCTGCAGGCTTGCTTTTCTTGTTGCCGACGTTGCCATTGTTTCCTGCTGTAAAAGCAGTGTTCCTGGCATTGTCGGGCTGTTTCCCACGCGTGGCCGAGCGAGACTTGCATGTTTCAAAGTTATCAGGCAGCTTGAACGTGCTCGCATTGCTGTCGCGCAGTTTGGGTAGAAGCGAGGGCTTCGATAGAGACGGGAAAGGACGAGAGGAGGTCTGGGTACAGCCTAACGACGCCACATCGGGTTTGTGACTGGTGTTGGGAGGACTGGGGTTCTTGGAGGATTCACTCGAGCTTGTTCCAGTATCCAGGCCGCTGCTATCCGTCTCACTGCATTCGGTGACCACGGAGGTGCTTTCTTCGTCCGAGTCCGAGTCCGAGTCAGCTTCGAGAAAAGAGAACCGGCCCCCTATTTTCTTTGGAGCCTGCGGTACTGGCTTTGCTTGAGAAAGCTTTGCCGGGATGCTTTGCGAAGGGCGCTTGTTCTCCCTCCCAACGCTAGATAGTCTGGTTGCATTTAATTCAGACAAAAGATCGATGTTCTTGTCGAGTTGGGGCAAAGAGCTAGGGGTGCTGGTGAATCTATGTTTGGTGCTGCTGTTCTGGTTCCATCTAATGCTTGAGCCTGCGTTTGACTTGTTTGAAGATTCATCTGTTAGGTCAATGACCTGCGGAGGTGCCCGTGGTAAGTTTGGTAAGCCTGATACTGGTGTCGAAGGACTCGTCTTTTGAATGCTGGGAAGACTACCGATGGCGTCGAAGATGCTCTTAGACGACGATGGCTTGGACAATGAGCAAGTAGCCTTGGTTGCTACCGCTGATGGCGTCGAAGTTTTCTTTGTGAGCGCTGTTGTCTTTAATTGCATCGGTTTGGGGTGATTTCCATAGGGTCTCTGAACTGGTGTACTCTTCACAGCTGGTGCCGTTGTTCCTGCTGATTTGATTGGCGGCCGGACGTCGACTACCGGTAAATTATCAACCTCCCCTAATACACGAGATCCAGTTTGCAGACTTTCTAACCCGTATTTCGTAACCTGTGGGATTCTACTGGGGGTTGATGTGTTGGCACTATTCAGAACGAACTTCGGTTTGTTGTCCGAGTTAGTCCTCCGAGATGCCTCTAGTACTTGTTCTCTCTCCTTGGTAATTTTGGAAAAGAGAGCCCTCAATTCTTCTGTTGACCTCGTTTTGGGAGGGTCTTTTGGAGATTTGTCCCCGAACTGAGTATGGCCTATTGCTGTTGTTAGTGGGATATTCTCTTAGCGATTGTATAACAGACGGTTCTGCTAACCTGGTGGTTGTTTGCCACCCTTTGTCTGCCCACCAAGAAGTTTCCACGGCAGAGGCATGGTGACGTCCTGAGTGGCCCTGGGTTGAAGAAAAACCTAACGGGCACAGACAACTTCAAGCCGTTTCGATCTTAACGAAGAAATGGGTAATCATATGGTAGAAGTGATGGCGACGTCAGTGTAAAATGTCCGAGACTGGGGAGTCTACGCCTGCACTTTTGAGGTGAGCACAAGAAGGTTCTCATGTCAAACATAAAGCCAGGTCTCAGTGGTGATCTAAGGCTCGGGCCGAGTCCTCCTTGAAGATCGTTGATGCGATAATGGCTGAGTTGTGAAAATTGATAGGAGAAAATGTGAAAAAAAAAAGCATATGAAAGAGAGAAAAGAAGAGAAGAGAAGCAAAAGACCGCAGCATTTATGCTTCTCCCCTCGCACGCGTGAACGAAATGAGGTAAGCATTAGGTTTTGACCGACACCGACTTGGTATCGTCACTAAAGAGATAGTCAGACCTTTCTATATTTGAATTTACACTTGAACATCACGATGATCATGACCAGTTTGCGGTATTAGATCAGTTGAGGTATCCTATTTCCAACCGGCGTGCTATCTATATAGGTGAAAAAGAAGAAGAAACGCAAAATAACGTGCTTTTGAATCATTACATTGTTCCCGGACTCCGATATTCTTGCCATGCAAATTTTGTCTACCACTTCCCACCTTTACCGCTTCTTTCCTCCCCGGAATGTCTTGAGAGGGTTGGAACTAGTTCGGCCAGGTCCCCGGTTGCCACCCCGTGCAAAGTACTTGGCCTTCCGTCTGTCCATACGCTTCTTGTCGTCCCGTTTCCGCAGTGGCACAAAGCCCACCTCGGACGGGGACAGCGCGTTCTTGCCGTCCTTGGGCAGCAGGTACTCGGGCACGTGCTTGAGATGTGACTGTGTCCGCACCGTGCGCAGCTCTGTGTCGTGGCGTGCCAGGTGCTGGAACTCGGCCGGGTTCTCCTCGAAATGCTGCTTGAGCTTCTCGCTCTTGAGCAGCTCTTGACGAATCTCTCGCATCCGCGCCTCGCGGACTGCCACCTTGGTGACCGACCGCAGGGCGTCGTTCATCCGGTACCGGAAAGCCTCAACCTGCTTCATGTCGAAATGGTACGGCTCCACCTCCTTGCCGACCTTGGCCTGCTGGCGCACGATGCGTGCCATGATCTTCTCGTCCTTGGCGGCAGTCTCGACCGTGGTCGGCATGTGTTTCCGGTAGAGAGAGGCTGGCACGACAAACGACAGGGCCATACCAGTCTGGCCAGCTCGTGCTGTACGGCCGATGCGGTGTGTGTACGACTTGGCTGTTGTGGGGAGGTCGAAGTTGATGACAGCACGCACGTTCTTGAAATCGACACCACGGGCGACTCCAAACTCCCGGTCGCGCTTCTTTTTGGAAGCCTTCCGCTTCTTCTTCTTTTGCTCCTCCTTGGAGACATCGCCGTTGGCCTGGGCCTCCTCCTCCTCCTCCTCTTCATCGCCATCCTTTTCCTGGCCCTCGTTTCCAAGCAGCTCGTTCTCGTCCGAAGCAATGATAATGTCGTAAAGATTGCGGTTGAACTCCTCGATACAGTTTATCCGGGAGTTGACGGGCAATTCCGAGTTGAGGATACAGCTGCGGATACCAAACTGCTCAAAGAACAGCTTGAGCCGGTAGCAACGGTCGACATCGGCCACGAAGATGAGACACTTGCCAGTGACCAGCTTCAGCTTGAAGATGACGTAGGTCAGCAAGAACTTCTCGTCCTCGCCGCATGTGACCACATACTGGGTGACGCCTTCACCAGCAGCATCCTTCTCCACGAGATCCAGCAGTGTTGGGTTCCGGCAGAGCATGCCCTTCAAGGTCTCGACCTCGGTCGTCAGGGTGGCGCTCATCAAGATAGTCTGAAGGTGCTTGGGGATTGTGGCGGCGATGCTTTCGAGGTCCTTGTTGAAGCCAAACGACAGCACGAGGTCGGCCTCGTCGAGAACCAGGTGCGACAGTTTGTCCAGAGAGAGAAACGACGAGTTCGCGGCGTGCCACGCCCGGCCCGGAGTCGAGATAACAATGTCGGGCATGTTGGCGAGCAGTGACTGAAGGACATTGTCGGAAACTTTGTTGGTGATGTTGATACTGGTGATTTCGCCGCCGCAGAAGGAAGCAAACTGGTTGATGTTCTTGTAGACCTGGTCGGCCAGCTCGCGCGTGGGCACCAGGATCAGTGCCGATGTGAAGAATGACTTGTCTGTCTATAGTGATGGGCTTATGTTAGCACTGTGGTCCGTCATCTGGGATGCAAGCACCCTTCCCTCGTTCAAACGTACCTGCTTGCGCTTCAGGATGGCATGCAGGACGGGCAAGACATAAGCGGCAGTCTTTCCCGAGCCGGTCTTGGCCTTGACCAGCAGGTCCTGTCCCTTGAGGGCTAATGGGATGGCTTTCTGCTGGACCAGGGTCGGCTTCTCGAACTTTTGCTGTGCGATCGCTTGGAGTAACCGGAAGTCGAGGCCGAAGTCTGTGAATGCCTTGACTGCCTCTTCGGCCGGAGGGTTCTGTGCTTCCTTGGTCTCTGGCTGGGGATCCGCAGTCGTCTCCATCTCAGTGTCCTCGGCCGCGGCCGGGACGTCGTTTTCGTCGAGCTTTCTCTTCATGGTTGCTGTTGATCCGTCGAAATCAGGGATTGTTGGTATGGCAAACCGATTTCTGGATAGACTCTTAATTGGCATGGCGCTTTTTCTGCAAAAATATTTTTCTGCCGGGTCTATTCCCCTCGAAAAATTTCTTATCGCAGCTCTTATCAGTCTTATCGGTAAATTAGCGCCCACACCAGTTTTTCAGCCTAAGGCAGAAAACTATTCTTAGGGTCACATGACATTTAATTTTTGTTATTACAGAGCACTTGAACGATGTGACGCTGGTCGTCAATTCTCTGGTCCTCCTTCAACTCGGTGTTTCAAGAGGAACAGTAAACACTCGAACCACCAAAACACCAGAGCAACTGAATGGTCAACCAAGCTTGACGCGAACTTGCAGAAACGGCTCCAAATCGACCCAAACATGGATACAAGCCAGCTGAACAGGCTCCGCATGGATATGCGGACGGAGAATGGCCCGATGGTTCACCAATGTGATATCGTTCACGTCGGGGAAAAACAAGTTGTTGAAGAAGATATCCGCCGACCGACCCGTGATGTGGTACAGACACTCTCCATGAAGGGCAAAAAATCGGATTGTCACTAGTAAGCATGCCTGGAGATACTCCGACGAAATACCATGCGAAGGAAGACAAAGAAACGACCGGGGAGGATAGACACAACCCGACTGGCAGCGTACGCTGATTATTTTTGGGTTGGGATACTGTCCCAAAACCACGCGTATCTCGCAAAGTGTGATTGCCATGAAGAGAGACAATACCTGAAAGTCAAAAGGTCCCACGATTCAAGCATATTGCCCGAAAATTCCATTGCAACACTTTGCTTCAGCTCCGCAAGACTGGGAAGGGCAGGCCTTAATACTTGCCGCATGCAGAGACATGTCTATCTCCCCGGGCCGTGGCAGCTGCCTGGGCTACTGTCTCTGGAAGATCGAGCATTGGACCCAAAAGCCAGACAAGCTGATGGCTGGAAGTCTGTGGTTGCTGGAAGGGGCGACTAGATGCAAGAATTGACGACAGGAGGGATGAAATATACGAGAACGCGTTCACTGTGCGTGGCCGTTGCTGTTTACAACTAACTATTAATACAGACGACATGCAAGTCGCGCTTATCTTGCATGCGGTCTATCTTACGACTGCGCTGCAACTGCAACGCATCAAAATCGTGCCAATGCATGCAATTGTGCAGTTTTTCTTTTTGTTACCTGCTTTCGCAACTGGCAGGAGTTGCTTGTTTTGGCAGTTTTGCACACAACGGCCCGGTTTTCCACGGCTTGCGACAACCTATCATCGCCCCAAAGACAGCTCAAGTGGCGGCAATCTGTATCGGTGGGACAGGTCATGGGTTTGATTGCTTTTTCCTGCAGCAAACTCGTGGTGCTCCCCTGCATGAGCTAAGAGACCAAAACAATGGGTTGCTATGGCGTCAAACAGCTGGGAGGCTCTGGAAGCTCTGAAAAAACAACAAGGATTGCTGGGATCCATGTCGGTTCAGGCCAGGATCACGACGAGGATTGCACAAGAGGTCCGTGGTTGAGAAACACGCAGTAGAAAAAAACAGATTACTGAAATGCATCACCTGAATTCCATCGCGGCGTTGTCGAGCCTTAAATGCAAGCGATTGCCATTAAAGCGCAGAGCTGTTTAATGAGCTGCCGAGCTGTTTTGTTTAGAAATATCGAGCCAAATGTGGGGCTGCAGCTCTCGCAAGAGCTTCTGCAAACGCCTGTTTCCGGGGAAGAAAGACGACGGAGGTCCGCAAACAAAGAAACCAACACCAGATCAAGATCGTTCGCACCAATAGACCCGAAAAAATCAGGCCAGAACACACAGGGCCTCGAGTTTTCCTGGCGTGTGCATCACTGGCTGCTCGCCCGTATTTGTTCCATTGACGTCTCTGGTTAGTGGACTTGTGGTCTGTGCGCTGCAGTTAAAGTATTGGTTGCCCCGGCGACCCAAACCACTTAACCAGGGGTGGAGGGGCTGTGTCCCGTGTAGCTCTTTTGTATGGCTCTTGCCTTGTTTACATTTCTTAAGAGTCGGTAGCTCCTTCCTCCCCACACAACAGAGCCCGTTTTCGACAAATTTCTGTTTCCCTCGGCCGGTCGAGTGTCTAATATCCTTTGTGATATAGCGCCTTGTCTGTCTGGAATTTTCCCTCCTTCTTTGTGCCTTTCATTCTTCGCTTCTACACCATCTGCCTCTAGCATCTCATCGCCAGCATCATTGAAAGCAGATTTTTGTTCCCTGGCACGGCGCGGAGGAAAGCAGCTAGCTGTTGAGAGTCGAAAAGCTTGCAAGCAGCGCAGTCGTTCTTTTCTCTCCTTTTTCCTTCTCCCACTTCCATTTTGGTCGCCGCCGCAGACTGCCGTTTGTTGTTGTTCTTCAGACTTCAGTCGCCTGCTCATTGCACCTTCCGACCGTCGCTTGCTCGGCGCGTCCAACACATCTTGTCCACAGTCACGCCGACGGGGAGCTTCGCCACAGCTTGTGCGGCCTCCTTTCGCAATGGCTTCATCCGAGCCTGTAGGTCTTTCATCGCATCACGCCTTCAACATCGGTCTTGCACATACTGACAAACTGCAGGTGCACCCTCTGCGCATCTCCAAAACCACCCCGATGGGCTCGCCAGTAAAGAAGGGCGGCGCCCTGCCGCGCCCTCTCTCGGAGCTGTCTCCGTCTGAGCAGCGCCGCAACTCCCCCAGCTGGAACCAGCCATCAAAGGTAAGCTCTCTTCGTACAGCCCCGATACTCCTTTGCTGCTCGCCACCCTTTGCACCTGACTCACACGCCATACAGAAAATGGGCATGAGCAACAATGACTCCTCCCCCTTCCAGTCCTCGCCACTCGAGAGCACAACGTCGCCGCGCCTGTTTTGGCAGAACCGCAACGGCTTCAACTCCGAGAATCTCTATGGCGGCCGCTCTGGCTCGCCATCCCCCACTCGCCGTTCCTCAATCGAGCGTCTCCAGAAGGCTTCTCGCGTCAAGAACAGCAGTATCCTCGCTCTGGAGCAGAAGAACGAGTATGATCCGACGAACATCCCCAGAGTCGAGCGACCACTATCCAAGGTCCAGCCAAACGCATTTGGCGGACTCGGCATCACCAGCCCGCGCCCGGATGGCAATCACCACCGGGGCCACCAGCGCTCCCAGAGCAAGACCGACATCCCCCTCTACAGCCCGACCAAGGTGTCGATGTCGGCACCAGCACTTGCCACCACAGAATCACACAGGGAGGAGTCGGTGGAGTCAGAGCTGGAGATGCCCTCCGCAGAGGACGCGCAGTCCACCATCACCCGCAACACCATGACAATGACGCCCAGCAAGGAACAGACTTCACCCATCAAGTCATCGCTGTCCAGCCGGTTCCGGAACAGCTATGACGAGCATGTGGAGAACTCCTTCGAGGCTTCCATAGATGAGCAGGACCTTCCCAGCGCAAAGTCTCTGCACCGCCACGCGAAGAGCGTCACATTCGACGCTGCCCCTCCCCAGGTCAATGAGTACGAGATGGCCACCCCCGATATCTCATCTGTCGGCTCAAACTCCCGCGAGGGAAGCTTCGAGTCCGACGAGGACGACGATGAGTATGATGACTACCACTACTCCACTGCCGATGGGCCTGGTCAGGATGATAGCTTCGATGCCTCACTGGAGGACACAGATAAAACACCTGTCGTTGGTCCTGAGGATTGGCGCCAGGAGAGTCCCGACAGCCGCCGCAACGATATGTTCGAGCACAGCCCCATGCCTGAGACTGCCCCCTCGACTGCCATGGGCCACGACGAGAACAAGAATGCTACTAGCAACAGTGCCGAGCACCGCCCTCTGCCGCCCCTACCCGGCTTTATGCAGTCTCCCCGCAGACAGTCGGCCTCGTCTCCAGGCCTGTCTGCCACTGCCGAGCGCATGATCGGTGGCAGCCCTCGTGGCCTTCCTTCACCACCCCCAGCCTCCACCACCAAGTCGGAGATCCAAAACATTGGCACTGGCAAGATGACATTGGAGGAGCGCCTGAAGTTAATGATGCTATCTGACGACGGCAAGTCAGCTGCTGAGCTGCAGAGGGAGCGGCGCATGCGCCGTGCTGGCCCCGGCAACAGGGATCGGGCTAACAGCCAGACGAGCCCCGAGCCGGAAGCCTCTTTCCACGAAGCAGCGTCGCACCTTGATGAGGAAGATGATGTGGTTGGTGAGCTGTCCTGTCTCGAGGAGTACCAGCTGCCCCCTCGCATTTCGCGGGAATCCATTCTTCGCCGTGTCAATGGTGGTGCTTCCACTATCCAGGAGCGCGAATCAGACTACAACTTCTCCTCTCCAGCACCAAGCTCCAGCCCAGAACGGAGGCTGCCATTGGACCCTGATGTCCCAATCCCGAGCACTGAGCACGATGATGACAGCATCATGAAGGACGATGGCAAGGAGGTGAATGCGTACGATATTCCCGGCATGTACGTCACCGACGGTGATGACGACGAAAGCCACTACTCCGACTGTGTCGGTGAGGACAAACACGATGGCCTGATGGCACCGGAGGACGACGACGAGCTCATCACCACGCCTCGCGCTGGAACACCAGTAAAGGATGTTGGTAGCTCTCACAAGATCGAGCCAAGCGACATTCACCTGCCTGAGTTTGGATCTAAGCAGGGACGTATCTCCATTGATGCTCTCCACGTGTCGGAGGCTCCCAAGGAGACATCAGAGGTGGAGGGACCGAAGATGGCTGATGCACATGCCTACCTGCAGCGTCCATTTACACCCGAGCAACAAACTGAGCACAAGCCTCTGTCCAAGCCCGAATACGACGGGACTGGCTGGGGTGACGATGAAGAGTTTGAGGAGCCTGGCACACCAGACTCTGTAATCCACCACCCCGTGGAAGAAGAGGATGACATCGACATCTATGAGGATGCTCGGGAGGAAGACATGATTCCGGAGGAGCCAGATGTGCCGGAGCGGGTTGCCACAATCAAGGCGCCCGGTGCTAAGCTCAAGACCCGGCCATCTGCCACACCATCTGACATCGAGGCCATGCGGGAAGCTCGTCGTGTTGTCAGTGGTAGTGAAATGCCCCAGGTGCCGCCTATTCCTGCGCGTCACCGTGACCGCCTCTCTAAGAATTTCGATGCCGAGAATGGCGAGGAAGGTGGTGCCAACGAAGGTGGCCTAGAGCGCCACTCCAGCCTGAAGAACCGGAGTCTCACATTGGATCTAGATCTGGGCCTCAGTCTAGACCAGGACTTCGAGCGGGTGATTGAGGCACAAAAGGTGGCTTTACAACGAAATCCTTCCCGACTTTTCCACAAGACATCAGCAACCACTCCAGCTCCACCAACCCCCAAGAGACAAGCGTCTCGGCAAGCGTTTGGGGACGACAAGTGTTCGGAAACGTCTGGATGCCATATTAATAACAGCAACGAGAATCACTTTGAGAAGCTTAATACTAACGTTACATCTCGGAAACAGCGCGGATACCTCATGCGACAAAACACTAAGTTTGTGGCAGCCAGCGACAAAGACGGCGAGGACAGCCGGGGCGCTCGGTCGGCCGGTAACTCTCCCGTTAAGAAGGAGGTGCGCCCGCAGTCTTGGACCGTTGAGCCTTGGAACGGCCAGATGAGAACGAAGAGCGTTCGTAAGCGGGTGGCACCACAGACCGGCCCCGTCCCACCACTACCCGGCCAGGAAAGCAACGCAGCAGCACTCAACTCTCTTCCGGAAGATGATGCAGCTGCAGAGGTGACAACAGAAGAAGGTGCCGAACGCGGCCGCCTCTTTGTCAAGGTGATGGGCGTGAAGGACCTGGATCTTCCAGTTCCAAGAAGTAAGTGTTCTGCTGCTCATTTTCAGTATATGTCATCAGTGTTCTAACCTGAACAGACGAGAGGACATGGTTCAGCCTGACGCTTGACAACGGCGTCCACTGTGTCACAACAGCATGGCTGGAGCTGGCACGGAATGCTCCCATCGGCCAGGAGTTCGAACTTTTGGTGCCTAATGACCTGGAATTCCAGCTCACGCTGAATGTGAAGCTAGAGAAGCCAGCCCCAACCATTGTCAAGAAGGTGATCCACCAGTCGTCGCCCGTCAAGGTCGCACGGCCAAAGCAGTCAACCTTTAGCCGCGTGTTCGCATCGCCCAAGAAGCGCAAGGAGATGGAGCAGCGCTTCAAGGAGGAGGAAGAGCGCGCAGCGCGTGAGCAGCAGCAGCGTGAAGCCCAGGCAGCAGCAGCAGCCAAGCAGCAGGTCAAGAAGCAGCCAACAGCATACGACATGCTGTCTCCTATTGTCGCGGAGGACGGCAGCTTTGCTCGGGCATACGTCTGCCTTAAGGAGCATGAGTCGCGCTGCTACGGCCGCCCTGGCATTGTTGAGATTGCCTGCTTCAACGAGTGGGCGACTGAGGAGGCGAACTTTGCTTCTAGTGTGAAGAGCAAGCGTGGTGACCTGGCCGTTGTGCGGAAGGCACCATACAAGATTGGCAAGCTCGAGCTTCAGCTCCTGTTTGTGCCACGGCCAAAGGGTGTCGGCAATGACGACATGCCTAAGAGCATGAACTCGTGCATTCGTGAGATGAAGGCTGCTGAGGAGCGGCTCTCGCGCAACTACGAGGGCCACCTGAGCCAGCAGGGAGGCGACTGCCCGGTATGTCTTATAATGAATGAGTAGGAGGAGTTGGTGGAAGACAAAGCTAACAAGTAATAGTACTGGCGCCGGCGCTACTTCAAGCTTGTGGGCACCAAGCTCACAGCCTACCACGAGGCGACACGGCAACCTCGGGCGACGATCAACCTGGCCAACGCTAAGCGTTTGATCGACGACCGTCGTGCTCTGACGGAGAAGGAGACAACCGGCAGGAACGGCAAGCGTCGCCGGTCGGCCTTTGCTGAAGAAGAGGAGGGCTACATGTTTGTGGAAGAGGGATTCCGGATCCGGTTCAACAACGGAGAAGTGATCGACTTCTACGCAGACACAGCAGCCGACAAGGAGGGCTGGATGAAGGTGCTGATGGACGTGATTGCACGCGACAGCATGGGCGGCGACGACGACTCGATGACATCTCGCAACAAGACCAAGTGGTGCGACCTGGTCATCAAGCGCGAAGAGACTCTGCGCAAGCGGGCCGAAGGCGGTGGGCGCCGGGTGCACTCACGAACGAAGAGTATGTACGTCTGAGAGGGATGAAGAAGCTGGAGAAGTGGAGAAGGGAAGATTGGAAGAACTGGAGTGAAGGGTGTTATTTCTCATTTTGGGTGTTTGTGTCTTTTTTTTTTTGCTTTGTCTTATTCTGGCTGTTTTTTTTTTGTTCTTCTTTTTCGCACGTTCTTTTTTTCGTTTCTGTCACCCGTTTTCCTCTTATTTATTATGACGGACGTCACGGAATGCCCCTGCATGATTTGGGTTTTAATGTCGTCAACGACCGGGCCGGGTGCTCACAATCTCAGACGTCTGGGGTGTTGATGTGGCTGATTATTTGATTGTATTCGTTTATGGTTTTTGAGTCTGGAATGAAAAACTCTATATTTACATTGTGTGGGCTTTTTGTTTTTTTTGATAATAGTTGGTGACTGGATTCCAGATGTGCTCATTCGTCCTCCCAGGATCATGCTGCTGTCGTAGCCTTTTCCTCGCTGTCCTTCTTTTGGTTCCAGGCAATGCAGTCGGCCAGCTTGACGCCCGTGCCGCCAAAGCAGTCGAGCGCGCTGCCAATCGTCAAGTCGACCCAGCCGCCGCTGAGCCGCTCCACCAGAGCCAGGTCGTCCAGGTGCCGCGCGCCGCCCGCGTACGTCACCGGCCGGCCCAGCGGGCGGCACCACTTGGCCAGCGCCGATACCAGCTCGCTGTCCATGCCGCCCTGCAGACCCTCGACGTCGGCCGCGTGCACCAAGAACTCGCTGCAGTAGGGGGCCAGCCGGGCCATCGTCTCGGCCGACAGCACCATGTCCGTCAACGTCTGCCACTTGTTGATGGCAACCACCCATTGGGGTTCGCTCTTTTGGTCCTCGCTGGCGCTCGCTTTCTTTTGATCCTCGCTGGCGCTCGTAGTGTTGCCGGCTTGCGCCGCCACTTCGTTCTGTCGCCGCCTCCGACAACTCAGGTCAATCACCAGCCTGGACGCATCCCCCCCGAGCGCTGTCAGCACTGCATCCAGTCGGTCCTGTCGAAACGTATACTCTCCAGTCGTCTCGTCCTTGGCAAACAGGTACGACGTCACAATGACCTTGTCCGCCCCGGCAGAAATCCACGACGCCGCGTTCGTGTCCCGGATGCCGCCTCCAACTTGGAGGCCCCCTCGGGAGTAAGCGCCGTCGTCGCCAGCAGCCCCCGACGGCCAGGCAGTTACAGCCTCCTTTGCCGCATCCTCGTTGCCTCCCCCCAGCATGATAACGTGCGCCCCCACCAGGCCATTGTCCCGGTACAGCTTTGCATAGTAGGCCGGCGGCTGTGTGGCGACAAAGTTGGTCTGCAGGGCCGCCACATTGGCCGTGTCAAGCGTGCCGCCGACAATCTGTTTGACCTGCCCCGCGTGGAGGTCAATGCAAGGTCGGAATCGAGTCATGGCGAGCGTGCGGGTGTGTGTGTGTGAAGGTGGATGAGGCAGGCTGCGATGGCTAACACTGTGCTCAACGTGCGCACCAATAGCAGCCAATGGCAAAAAGCGGCCTGTGGCGGGCACTTTTTAGCGTGTGAAATTTGGCGGCAGAAAAAAATAAAGTGGCAGTAAAAAGAAAAAAAGTTAGCTCACCGCCCCGGCGGACTTCTTTTGTCCACACTTTGCAACATTGCACAGCGTTCTCTACGACGCAAACACACACGCACACAAACACACGATGAGCATATTAGGAAAGCGACAAAGGGCGACTGCCCCCGAAGCACCACCTGCCGATGCCGACTCCTACGAGGAGATCATGCGGCGGCACTTTGAGGCTCAGTTCAAGCCTCTGCAAATAAAAACCAAGAAACCGAAAAAGGTCGTGGTCGAGGAGGTCGAGGAGGTCGAGGTGGAAGAGGAAGAGGAGCCTGAAGACGAATGGGATGGACTGTCTGAGGAAGACGACAATGAGAATGACGATAACGACGACGACGACGACGGCGGCGCCTCTGACGCTTCCGCCAACGACACCCCCTCCAACACCGTCCAGGTCGTCGACCACAGCAAACCTTCCCTCCCAAAAGACCTCGACTCCATGACAAAACAAGAACGGAAGGTGTTTTTGGTAAGTCCCAAAGATGTGTTTTTTTTTTTTCCCTTGGCCTCGTCAGTATACTCACAACCACAGTCATCACGTCCTCCGTCTGCCATTGACGAGCCAAAAGACAACGACGACCAGCAAAAGTCCCGCCGGAAAAAGAAAAACTCAAAGGGCGACCCAGAAAGCGCCCCCGAACTCCTCGCAAACGACCTCGCCCTGCAGCGCCTCATTGCCGAGTCGCACCTCCTGGCCAGCACCCGCGTCGCGTCCATGACTGCCGCCGAAGACCTCAAGAGCAACCAGCCGTTTGCCATGGGCCGGCTCCGGCACAAGGCCCTGGAGATGCGCCTGCAGGCGGCGACGGCCGCGTCGGGCGGCGCGGGCAACACGGGGCGCGTCTTTGTGGGCGGCCGGCGCAGCACAGAGCCGACGCAAAAGATGCCGATGAACATGCGCAAAGGCATTGTGGCGGCAGCGGCGTCGCGCGAGGCCAAGCGGCGGCAAGAAGCCAAAGACGGCGGGATCATCCTGGAGCGGCCGGCAGCAGCAGCAGCAACATCTGCATCAGCAAAAAGAGCGGCTGCAGAGCGGAAACGCGGACCGAGAGCAGTCGACCTGCCGGCCGTGGGCAAGCTGCGCGGATCACAGCTGCGCCTAACGGACCGTGACGTGCGGGCCATCGAGGGTCCGCGGAAGAACACACAGGGCGGCAAGCGGAAGAAGCGGCGGTGAAGGCAGTGAAAGAACAAGGGGGTAAAAAAAACACGATAGACAATCATATATCATAATACAATCACAACTTGGCTGGCCCAGAACAACTTTTTTTGCTTCATTTGCATCGTGACGTACATCATAACATTAGAACATGTAACTGCTTATATATTTCATTTATATATATATATATATATATATATATATATATATATATATATATATATATATACAAAGTGCGTGGCTTTACCTCCTCCAGTTGTCTCTTTTTTTTTTTTGCGTCTTCTCATTTGCTTCAAGATCCAAATGCACACATGCACATATGTCCATGGTTGTCGAACGAGACCTTTTTTTTAATCCTCTCGGGCCAAGGCCCCCGTATCTATAAGTTCCACTCCGGGAACAGAACACCCCTTGGAGTATATGAACGCAAACTACAAAAACAGTATAAAAAGAAAGCCAGCGGCATATGCAAAAAGAAAAGGAACAGAAAAGGAGAAAACTGTGATGTGCCAAAAACTTGGAACGTGAGCTCAAAAAACAACAAAAAAAAGGCTGCCACGTTTCGTGTCCCGTGACGAAGGACAGAGATCCCATTGACAAGAACGAAACATAGAAAAAAAAAGAGACAATAAAAAACGTAAATCCAAACTTGCGGACATAGCCAAGAAACAAACATCAAACGGGGAATTAATCGTACACGGCGGGAATCGGAGTCGCATGGTGGGGGTGTTGTCCAACGTGCGTCGCACTACATCAAAGCACCGGCATTGATGGCCTGGGGTTGGCTCATGGTCATCGGCATGCTTAGTGTCTGCAGGCTGTTGAAAGCGGGAGTCTGGGACATTGCCGAGTTGTTGGCACCAGATGATGGTGTCATCGAGCTGTTGACCACCGAGTTAAGCGACGAAGTGACATAGCCGCCCTCGGATGATGGCGATGCTTCCTCGACAGATCCCAGCTGGTCCTCGCCGGAGTACTCCTCTTCTTCCTCTCCCGAAAGCGGGAAGTTGCCCTCGCCGCCTTCACTGCGATCGTGTGTCCGCTTGTGCCTAATCAATAATGTTAGCATTCCTGAGAATTGATAGTGGTAAACCGCGCTCTTGATTGTGTTGTGCGTGCAGGGCTGCTGTGTGTTAATGTTGTTCGCGACCTAGGCGTCTGTGTGGTTGTGATCTCCTCTGTAACGGTCGAACAGACTTTGTTCTCTGTCTGCAGTGGTGATCTGAATTGATTGTGCAATGTTGGGCGGATTGGGCTGTTCTGTCTTGTTCGGCCAGGTATTGGGCATTATGGCGTCGATCTTTTGATGGTATTTCTTGCTTCCGGACACAGGCGCGCACACACAACACAATGCAAGTTTTTTTTTCGGTTGACAAAGGAAAACAGAAAACAAGAAAGAAAGGTGGGGAGCATACTGTGCTAGGTTGTCTGATCGGGAGAAGGCCTTGCTACAATAAGGGCAGATGTACGGTCTTTCTTGGGTATGTGTTCTCACATGTCTGGAAAATCAGGTCAGATATAACGAACGGTGCAGGGTTGGTTTGACTGGTGAAGGGCTTGGTTTGGTTCAGTTTTGACCAGGCTTGGCCAGGTTTGTTTTCATGCTTTCGCAGCTGGTGGTCTTTTTTCTTCACCATGGTGAGTTTCATAGGGGATTGGGGATTGTGATGGTTCTTACCGCTTCAGGTGCTCGAGGCGCTTGAAGAGACGGCCGCAAGTTGGGATGGGGCACGAATGAGACTTCTGCGGGTATGGGCCGAGCTCCATGACGGTAGCAGACCGAGCGCGGCGAACCACGTTGGCGCCACCGTTAGGCATGGGCCGGCGTTGTTGCTCCTCGACAACAGGGACACCTCCGTTGGGAGGGAGCTCTTCTGTCAGTTGTGGGAACTCTGGCTGCTGGAGAACCATCGGGTTCAAGCCGGGGCTGCCCTCAACAGTAGACAGAGGCGTGCCATGACGGGACAGGTCGAGCAACTCCTTGTGTTGTTGGCTGGTCAAGGACATGGCAGAGTTGCTGTAGGTAAGGCCTGGCGGTGAGTTGTCCAGCGACTCGTCACCCTCAGCAACAGGGCCAACAGAGGCAGAAACTGACCGGCGCAGGTCGGACGGGCGGTGGACAGCAGTGGTTGCTCCCGTAGTTGTAGCAGCAATAGCAGACATGCCAGGCGGGATCGAGGAGCGCCGCCTCCGCTGTTTATACGTAGGCGAGCCCTCGATGACCGAGTAAACATTGTTGGTGCCGTAGCCACGGGAGAACTGCGAGCCCGCAGCCAGGTTGGATGGCGGAAGCTGGATCATACCGTTAAGGCCGTTGCCATTGTTCATGTGGTCGGGGATGGCCGTGTACAGGCCAGTCTCCTCATTGGCAATGTAGGCCGGTTCGGCAGTCATGCCAGTTGCCAGCTGGGGAGGGGTGAGAGGCTCAAAAGAGATGCCCCGATTGCCGTAGTCGTCGTACTGGGACGAGACGAAGGAAGGTGCCGGAGAGTATTCGAGACCATAGGCAGGCATGGACGCATGGCGCTGGTGGCCGGCTGCCACCGGAACGCCATTTTGGTTGTACTGGACGCGGGAGTAGTCAGGCTCACGCTTCACCACCTGGGGTGTCATGGCCGGGGCCATCTGCATTGTCGCTGCCGTTGTGAACGGAACCATCGCGTCCATGCCATCCGCCAAAGGGGCCATGGTCTGAGGCATCATCTGCGGAGGCGGCATGGCATCCATGGCGCGCATAACCGGCGAGGCGGTCTGCGACTGAGGGAAAGCTACTTGTTGGGCGTGAAAGGACGAGGAGTTGGCCTGCTGGGCCTTTGTGAGCTGGTCGTACAGCGACTGGGACGAGTCGTACTGGAACGACAGGGCCGGCTCGCTGACAGCAACCGTTGTGGCCTCCTGGCCCATCTTCTCACGCTTGAGATCGCGCTCGAGAGCGTCCAGGAACAGGCGGTCATGTGGCACGCTGTACCAGTAGAACACCTTCTGCTTCTTTTGTGTGCGGATGCAGTTGTTCTTGTACAGGAAGTCCAGGAAGGGGCTCTTCGGCTCTTCGAGCGAGGCATCGGTGCCGGACTTTAGGTTGCGCAGGTCGGAGAAAATGCCCTCCTCGAACTTCTTCGAGTTCTTGACAGGACGGCCAAAAGCCTGGAACCGGAAGGACAGACAGCGGACAATGTCTGTGCCGGAGATGTGGAAAAGTGTGTTCCAGAGAACGCAGGACACGTACTCGCCGGTGGGAAGGAGGAATCGTCGGATGTACTGGTCTGGTTGCCAATCGACAGGTGCAGAGATGAGGAAGTATTTGACTGGTAACGCGATGTTAGCAAACACGAAGCTGGCCGTTTTTCGGTTACCAGAAAACTCACGGTTGTCAACCTGCTGCAGAGCTACTTGAGCATCATGCGGCAGAGCCTGCTGTGCTTCTGTGCTCAACATGAAGGTTTCTGGCTTTTGAGGCGCAATGCCTGTATGTTGTGGGTACATGGTGAACACTTGCCACGCGGGCTCTGAGGTAATTGGCAGAGAAGAAATGAAAGCGGCTCAAGAAGAGTTCTTTGCCAGTTGCCGAGCAATGTGATTGCAACAACAAGAGGGAGAGAACGAGAGAGACAAAAGGAAAAGATATCTGATCACGGTGGACAAGCCAGTTGCTGGGAACAGAGATATGTGGGAGACGCCGGAGACGTAATATAGAAACGATGTGAACGCAGCAGATCGGCAAGCGTGCACGGAGGAGGATTGCGAGGTGGTCGGTTGCGTTGCAACGTGCTCGCAGGGTGTGGGTTTAAAAACAAATGGAAGGAATCCAGAAATCGAAGGCGCTGCCAGCGAGTCGTACAAGACGTATGAGAACAGTCGTAAAGAGAGAAAAACGGGCGGCTTGGTCTGCCCTTTGCGCTGTAATGCTATAAGATGGGTAAAATAGTCGAGTCCAGCCCGATTAAGAGAGGTGAGGATGGGTAGGAGGAGGGAGGCCTTGGTTGGCTGCGCAATGTCCCGATGCTTCAAGCGAACGACGAGGGCGTGGAAAACCAGAAAATGCTGCTGGGGCGTACCGTCAAGGTACACTCGCCAGGTGGAAGGAAGCGGCCGAGAAAGCAAGCTGCAGGAAGCAGGTAGGCAATATCAGCGGCTGCTATGGGGTGGGGAGGGGTGTGGTGTGAGGCTGATGATGCTGGCCGAGAGCCGCAATGGCAATGCGTGGGATGTGCCGGCACGCAAAGAAACAACGGGTTGACTGGACGCAGGCAGGCTCAGCAGGTGAGAGTCAGGCAAACAAAGAGTGCCAAAGAAGGCCGAGAACCACTGCCAAGGAGGTGAGTTGAACAAGTATTCGCGAGAACGGATGCTCATCAAACAGGCAAAAGTGGACGAGTGGCAGTGGCGGAGGGTCGCTCGATGATGCTCGCGACGTGCGACGCTGGGTGTCGGAGAGGTGTCGATGTGCGCTGGGACCCAAGCCCGTCGTCGAGAAGGGGTGGGTGTGTCGGTGGTGATGTGCCTCCAGGGAAGAAGAAGAAACTGAACTGTCAACAGGCCGTGGGCTCCGTTTCGGAAGCTCAGGCGAGGAAGAATGGAAGGGATCTGTCGCAGACCCTAGAAAATCAAAACGAAGATGTACAGAACGACACAAACAACGAGGCGGCAAAAAGGGCGTTAAGGGGCGCGAGAGAAAATTATCGTGAACGCGGCCTGAGGAGAGTGAAAGAAAAACGCGGAGATGCCCTCCTTGCACGCACGCGCGATTGGGGGGAGGAAAGAGGAGAGGAGAAGAGAAAAAAACGACTTGCAGAGCCAGAGACAAGAGGAAAGGAAAGAGAGGTCAGAAAGAGGAGACTCTGGGGGCAGAGAAGAGAGGGCAGATGGGAGGGTTTATGATTTGCAGACTGGGGGGAGCGAAGAGAAAAAGAGTGACAATGGGCGGTACTACGTTGGCAACCAGAGATACGAGTGCTGGGCAAGCAAAAGCGACTTGCAGAGAGGCAGGAAGGCAGGAGGAAAGAGCGAGTGGGTGGGAAGCAGCGATTGGAGAGGAGCAGCAGCGACCAGGGTAGGAAGGGACGACTGGCTAAAAAGGAAGCCCCAGCAAGAGCGACCGGGGTGTGCGATGCACACACAGAGACGGTCGCGCAGATGGCGATGACCTGTGCTGACGGCGAGGTGTGGGTGGGGTCACTGACAGGGATTTGGCAAGAGGGTACTGGCGCCATGAGCGGGAGCGGCAACGATCAGTCTGGATACGGAGAGAGAATATAACGGCAGTAAAATGAAAACGGAACCCGTCCCAAGCGGGTCTGGGAGAACAGCTCTGGTGACAAGGCCCATCGCATCCTGGCGGGTACGATACTTTCATGTTGGCAATCTGCAGAGCAAAATGGCAAGTACCTCAGTTCTCATGTCTCAAGATTTTCTGAGAAGAATGTGAAGAACCCGTTTAGCGAGCGTGGCTCTGCGTGGTCCTGTGACCATGCTGCCTCACTTGTTCCTTCTCTTTCTGTTCAATGCTTGGGACTGGAAAGTACTCTGCAGAGTGGGAAGGCGCGATGGTCGACATTTCCAGTTTTCCATGTTTGCTACTGTGTTCTTATGAGCAATAAACCTCTCTCTGCAGCTCGTAAGATACCCCGTATTATTAAATGTGCATCTCATCTCAGAATATTAGTGCGCACGCAACGCTGGCAAACACATTCAACATGGCGGCTCTGCGTAGTAGACGTGAAAAAAAGGCACTGAAACGGCCAGCCCGGCCGCAAGACCGCCAACAGCCGACTCAGCTTGAATGGCAAGCTCGAATATCCTGAACGGTGGTGGCCATAGCATACCAAACAAGCCAACGAACGGCACGAAAGAGGAGGGACAGCCGGACCTGTCCGAGGCTTCACGGGCTCGCGATGGCGGTCCAAGAAACGTGGAAGCGAGCGCGCTACGGAAGTAAGTATCTTACTTTAGTACGAAAAAATAAAGATACGAGTGCGTATCTGGGGGATGCTGACAGGACAGCACCGTCGGCGACCAGTTCTGGACTCGCGTACCTCGTAGCGAGCGCATTGGCGAGAAAAAAACAGAGAAGCCCGGCCACAGTCGCACTGCGCAGGCACGGTGCTGCGACTGTGGGATTCCTGGTGGATTGACACGTTCTGTTGGCACGCTCTGTTGACACTCTCTGTTGACACTGTTGACACGCGAGAAATGAGCATGTCAAAGACACGATGCCGACCAAGCCCAAGCAGGCAAAGGGAGACCCCAAAGCAGGCAAAAGGCCAAAGGGAGATCCGCTCCACACGACCAACGGCCGCCAAAGCATGCCCCCAATACTCCCAAAACGACAAAGCGCGAGGGACACGGGCGAAATTACAGACTCGCAGCCAGGCCACACTGCCCGTCGCACAGCGTCGCCCGATGCTGCCAAACACCCAGTGTTAATGCTGCTCGCATCTCTGGTCCACTTGGCGCCCTTCTCGACTTGTCTTAGACAGTGCTGCGGCGCTGCGGGAATGCAGCCAAAAACGCAGTGGACAGACCTGCAAAGCGAGAAAAGCGACAAAGACGTGCACCGTCGCAGAGACACCACACTCTTTTGCAGACCTTCCCCGCTATAATCTCCGCTCTCCTGACCGGTGCAGCGCAGAACGAGATGAGCAATCCCAGCTCGCGCCTTGCTGTTTTTCCATGTTTTCTGGGTGCCCCTTTTCTTAGCCTCTCCCAAACGGGCCATCCGTTGCGCGAGAGGCACGAAAACGGTGCAGATGGAAGCCACAATTCCACAATTCCATTATTCCATAGTTCCTTGCCAGTTCTTCTACTTGCCTGCTTCGGCCCTTTCGTGCCCTGCTGTGGGTGTACTTTGTACTTTTTCGCTGACTATTTCAGGTCTATTACCCAATTTCGTGCGTTTTCGGTTGGTCGAGTCGCCGCAGCTGGCTCAAAGGGCAAGCTGCCAATATTTTAAATTAGGACGTCTGTTTTTCAACCTCTGTTCACAACGCCGGCCGACATCAGCTCGATAGAATCCCGCGCCATGCAGGAATGCTGCATCCATTGAATGCACAATGCGGGAGCCCGCAGGGAGGGGGCGACTCTGTTTGTCTGTCTTCTGCTCTGCTCTGCTGTTCCTCGTGGTTGCATGCCAAGCAGAGCACGCCAGGGCACATGGGGCCATCCAGAGGCCCTGTCAATGTGAAACGCGCCTGGTGCAATGCTTCAGAAATAAATAGCACCAGAAGGGAGAGCCGGGGGTGTGGCTGCTACCTGATGAGTGCCTAGCACCATGGTTGGGAAGCATTGGAAGTGGGCAGCAGAGGGACGGTCGCTCGACACGGCTTTCCTCACTCTCCGGATGTACAGCTCCGCAAAATAGCACTGCAAGATACATGTGCCTGCCCGTTATACAGTGGCATAACTGTGTTCTCGCCGCAGTAATACGGCATCGCCTCGCCTCTCTACCGGAGTACTACACCAAGGCCAATGCAAAGCCAATGCAGAGACACAGAGCCAATACGAAGGCAGACCGAGCCGGGCACCCAGCAGAGAGACAGAGACAGAGAGCCGGGAAAGAACAGCTGGTAAGATACAGCCCCAGTGCATGCATCGCACAGGTCCAGGACACCGACTGTCCTCGCAGATCGCAGCGTCTCTGTGATTCAGGCACCGCACGACAATTCTCTGGTCCCTGGATTCGTCACCCCTTGGCTCTCATTGGGTTGTCCAGGTGCGACAGCAATGCAAAGAAAACAGAAGAAAGAAAAAAAAAAACCAAAGAGCCCAAAAGGCAGACCCCAGGCACAGAGACAACCGCAAAGCAGCCCATCAGAAACGCCCACCCAAGACAACCATAAAAGCCAATCCAGAACACATTTAACCTCAACAGAGACAGCCCACCAGTCACTGCACGCCATATCGATGGCATGGAATGGAGATGGAGAAATCCATCCGGGCAACTTCGCGGCCAGAAGGGATTGGGTGCCGTCATTCCTTCGCTGGTCGGTGGCGGGCCAATCATGGCGGCCAGCTGCCCTGGTCCTTGTGCTCTTCAAGCTTATGCACCCATCCGTTTCTAGCTTAACACTCTGATTCGTCCGCGCCAAACTCTGTTCGGCACCGTTTGCGCCGCTCACTGGGGTAATAATAGCTTTGTGCTGCTATATCGAAAGAGCCACGATGGGCACTTTGCCCACAGCACAGGACAAACCCTCTTCTTTGTTCTGAGGAGAGGCACGCAAAGTGCACAACAGAGGGGGTGTGGGCGAGAGAGCAGAGTGCGTCTTGTTTTCGATCTCACTTTTCACCTCGTTGCAGCTCTGTTCTGTCCAGTGGATACGCCAAGCTTGCCGTTGGGAGCCCGTGCATTCCTGGCCAGCCGTTGCGTCTTACGACAAAGGGAGAAACTCACAAGAATGGCAACAACAGCGAGAACATTAATAAGACTGACAAAGGGTGTCCTCCCAAAAGCCTCCAGCCTGCGTCAATGCTGTCTGTTGCCAGGGCATAGCCGATGACGAAGGGCAGGAAGAGGGGGAACTGGCAAAAGTGGAAAAGAGGTCCGACCGGCAGGATAAGGTATGCTCTGCTGCTGGGCTTTCTCTTTCGAATCCGAAACGGGGCAAGCGGCCTGTTTGATCTTCCCTCCTTACCCGCATCTGAGAGCCTGAAACTTGAGCAGAAGAATCACACAGGGTGATCAGTAGCCTTTCTGGGTAGCCGTTGGGATGAAAGAGGTGGCTGAATGCTGGTCGGCGCTGGGTCCTCGTCGGTTTGCATGATCGTCCCGGACTACCTCCCTGCAAAGGGTACGACAACCGACCGCATCCTGGCGGTGTTTGGGTGGATTTCATTTCCTCTTTCGTTGTGTTGCCATTTCATCCCCGCACCCGCACTCTGTATGCAGGAACAGCCGTCTCTCGCCGGGGGTCCTGAGCGTTGCGAAGCGACTCTGCAATGGCCTTGCAATCTTTCGACGAGTCCGCTGTTCTGGAGCGCCCTGCCCTTCAGTTGATTGCTCTCCGGGTTCGTTGGGACTGGTCACGCTGACGGACCCCCTTCCCCATCTCTGCTGTGACATGACACGGCCAGCGGCACCGCTGGACAGGCCGTTTCGTTTCTATCGTCATTGCCATTGCGACCGTTTCCTCGCCTTCGGTATCGCGAGCGGGAGGGGCAGCGGCACCGGAAGATACCACGGCAGTCAGGAAGACGCCCACAACACAGCGCTGCCAATCAGCCATACGTTGTGTTGCCACTCTCACAAGAAAGCCAGTTCTAAAAACAAATGGCCTCAAAATGGCCTGCATTGGGAAATTGCCATCAAGCAAGCCGCTGAACTCGCAGAACACATGTGCAACGACCTTTGAGCGTAACGCCCTTCTTCGTCTCTGCCTGGCAAGAGCTTTGCCGTGAGTGCAGATTGGCACACTTTCTCCGGTGGCCAGCCACCAGCAGTTGCTGTCCTCTCGCCTGGCGGCCCATGTCACGCTGTGGGAAACAGGGCTCATCCTTGTCGGTTCTTTTCCTGCAAGCCGTTTCACAATGTTCCCCTATTTTTCTTCACCTTCTTTTTGCCTTCTTGAAACCCGTCCATGCCCGTGGCCATCTGCTTTCCGCCGAGGTTGCTCCCTCACCCGTCGAGCCAATCACCCGCCTGAAGAGCTGGAACGGGTCTGCATGTTCTTTTTTTGTCCCGTTATTTGTGTTTTGGCTGCGGGCGATACGCAGACGGGAAAGAATTACGGGGGGCGATAGCTCTTCAGCCTCATGATTGGCTCCCTCAGATTTTTGGGCTGCAAGCACACCCCTGCTGCAGCACGCACCCCAGCTCGGCCAGATTGTCTGCCCCCCTTGTTTTTTTGCACAAAAGTATTTTTGTCGCTGGATTTCGACGGGCGTGTACATGCAAGCACTCTCTGTGGCCTCGTCCTCGGCCTCCTTCAGGCGGTCTGGCCGCGGACACAACTATTTCTGTGGCTGGGGAGAGAGCTCGAGCGATACACGGTAGAGTCCATGTTCTTCATGCTCGCCCCCCCTTGTGGCGCCGAGGATAACGAAGCAACCAGTGGACTGCGTTGCTTTCCGTCCGCATCATCTCTGTTCCTACATCAGATCCGGAGGCAGGCCGCAGGCCTGGCCGGGTGTCCTTTTTTTAACGCCCTCGTTGACTCGGTCCCGTGGTGTATGACATGATGTTCATGATGGGAGAAGACGCAAACCGATGATAGGGAATGGATGAGCCACGAGGAAACATGTTCCCCTTTCCCCCGTGGGCGCCTAGAGTCGGCCAGCTCAGCAAGCATGGGGGAAACTAGACAGCACAGCAATGACAACGCAAACGGATGTGTCTCTGGATGGCTTTCGTTATGGCCTGTGCGGCGGCGCGGGCCACTTCTCTGGAGACTTACTCGCCTTGTCCGAGTAATAATAGCATCTTATCTTACAAACGGCTCCGTTTTCTCGTACTAGCGGCGCCGGAAAACCAGGTCGCCACGGTAAATAGTAGAAGACAAGGACCTACGAACTGCCTATTTTGGGTGTACTATGTAAAGTGACGAGGCCTGCATATTGATTGTTCACACTCTCGCCAGTGCGTTTGCCGTGCAGGTGTTTGTTGCCCGCAGGGCAGCCAGCTCGTATTTTACTTGCACTATGCATGCATTGTACTCGTAAATGCTGCACATCACTTCCCCGAGCCCAAGAGCCTCTGGAAGACTCTGAAACAGGGCAGGAAAGGGAGAATGCAAGCTGAAAAAGAGGAGGACATTGTGAGATAACACTGACAAAATGCCCAAACGCAGTTTCAAAATGTGTTGAAACATGGGCATACATCCGCGTAGTAGTTAGTAGTGCTACTTTGCGCCATATGCAGCACCGGCCAGGTGCCCCGTGCCGAGGCGGCGAGGAATGACGAGATCCCTTTCCGAGTGGCTGGGATTGTGCTTTTCTTTTTAAGCGAGGAGGTGGAAGAAAGATGCTTGTGAGATGGCGATGGCAAGTTGAGAAATACACCAGTACACAGAATACTCACGCATTGGCCAATTGCTGTGCTGTCTCTCAGACCTGCCTGTTTTGTGGAGAGACATTATTAGTAGTCAAGAATCAAGACCCACAAGTTATTTACAGTGTATGAGTATTGCTTTTTGGCGTTCTTATTTCTTTTATGATCGTCGCCACTACGAGTGGTCAGAAGCGTTCTTTTTTCTCCGTTCGCCGTCCGCGTGGGTCTCCTGACACGTTTTCCTGCGCGCTTGGA
The DNA here is from genome assembly GCA_002778245.1 of Raffaelea albimanens. Taxonomy (NCBI): domain Eukaryota; kingdom Fungi; phylum Ascomycota; class Sordariomycetes; order Ophiostomatales; family Ophiostomataceae; genus Raffaelea; species Raffaelea albimanens. The sequence goes on along the minus strand of PCDJ01000006.1, from coordinate 1,834,514 downwards.
TTAGGATGTCTTGTAGCGGCTTTGTAGCGGCTTTCGGCTTTGTAGCGGCTTTGTGGAGTTGCTCGTACTCTTCTTGTACGCCCCAACTTTGGACGACTTTGGGAAGGACAAAGGTCCCTCAGACGGTGCCCTTTTGGTCCTCATTGGTGTTCCTGGATTTAGTATGGTCGTTTTTGTGCTTTTCCCAGGTAGATCGCTCTCTAATTTTGTTTTCTTTTTTCGTAGCTCGCAAGTAGCATCATGTAGGCCCGTCAATGCTGTCGACTAGTTTGACTGCTTTGTAAGAAAACATAATGCAGAATACTCGTACTTTTCATACTCTACAGCCGAATCGGAGATATATGTCGGAACTCTGTAGTTGGGCTAACACTCACCAACCTGCAGTGTGCTTTTTGGACGAAGGATTCCGTGGGTGTGGCCCTGCGCCTCCTGCCACCCACCATAAGAGCCGCCCAATGGGGACGAGGTGATCCTTTGAGATGGGAGACGTACGAAGAATAGGCAGCCGGTTCATGTGACAAAGTTCGTCACCAGAATGAATAATCGTCAGAGTTCACATCATCCTCAAAGAATCATCAGAGTCCTCAGTCCTCACAGAATCATCACTATTGCTGACTATTGGACTCTTTTTTTGAAATTATCACACCCGTTCGCAAACACCCGATCTGCCCGTTTCATTTCCTCTTCTGGGTGTGGAAAAGAGGGGACCCATTCCTCTAAAAAGCTGAAACGCGGGCGCGAGCGCGGCCGTTACTGCATACGGAGCCCAGAGCTCTACAGCTAGCAGTACTAACAGTAAAAGGTATCTTACGAGCTCTCATGGAGTTCCTTTTTTTCCCTCGTGGCCTCGGCAACGGGGCCGAGAGTCCAAAATAAAAGGTCACCCGACGTGACGGCGGCCGGAAAAAAAAAAAGAAAAGAAAAGAAAAGAAAAAAACTCCACTTGTCGAGATCACGATTCAAGAGCCCACCCCAAGACGACGTCGGGTAATAAGAAGTCGTGTTCAAAAAAGGAAAACATCATTGTGTTCTCCTTCACGAATAACCTGAAACGTAGGGCGGAAGCTTGGAAAGCAACGCTGAGCTTTTTTCCCTCTGCGCCAGATACGAGGGTGTCACCATGGCAAACCACCCCCTGTAGGCTGTGGGCAGCAGTACTACGGAGTACTACTGCGTACGTATTGTCCCAATGCTACCCTCGTTACTAGGTTAACTACATACGTACAGACTTCATTTTTCCATTCTTTTTAGCTTGTCACGGCTTATTCCAGAACGTCTTCTAGAGCTGGGACTATTCCACAATATTCCTGTTTTGTATGATACTATCGTAATGGGGTTTATGGAGACAAGCAATGATCCTGGTTTATTTCGTCGGGGGGGGTCTGGCCCGGAACTCGGTTCGCCTGAAAGAGGAGAACCTTTTCTTTTGGGAACTTTTCTGGGCTGTGGGAAACCCTGTGGGAAACAGACAGCGGTGACTTTGTATACGAGATTCAAAACGTACTTTCGTGGGCTCTCTTCCCCAACGTTTTTGTTTCGCCTTTTTTGCGATCTCGCGCTCGTTTCATAGTGTTAGCACGAGATGCCTCGTACTAGGGGCAGTCATCCGACGGCAGACAGACTGTGTAGTGCTCAAGCTCACCCAACACGGGTACATGCGGAATGCTACTGTGCCTCGCAAAAAAACCTTGGTTCCGAGTTCCCCTAGCTTGAGCTCTTACATAGTTTCATTGCTCAGAGACGACGAGTGGTTTTCCTTTTCCCCTCGTACCCCTCCTCTCCCTTTGCTTTTTCTATTTATGTCCTTGTCTGGTGAGTTTTCACAGTTTATACAGCCTTTTATAACCTCTCTATTCAAAAGGGTCTACAAGTGTGCCCGGCGCAACGTTCTCGGTGACTGGCAGTGGCTGGTTTATTTGCTTCTTCTTTAGCTTGAGGCTGATGCAATGCTTGGCTGCGGCAAAGATGCAAAGTGCCCGACGAGCAATATCCGTACATTAAGAGAGCACTCACTATGTAAAGGAGTGGAGGGATACTACATAGTACTAAGACAACCTCTAGTTGTGCACATGACCCGTTCGGGTGTGAGTTGCTCCTTCCCTTGCATGAATGTTGTGACGGACGGACAGAACGGCGGCAACAAACGTTCTGGCCCTTTTTTTCGAGAAATGGCCGAGGGCTCGGCCCCCTTCTCGAATCCTTTTCCCGCCTCTCTCTCGTGATCAGGTCGGGTCGTTGCTTGTGGCCGGCCGGGTGGTGGTGACTGACCACCCGGCACGGTCCACCGGAGCTGGGCCAGGCCAGAGGCTGGGGTCCAACTAGGCAGGCTGGCGGCGGCAGGCTGGTCAATTCTATCTTTGTCTTTTTTTTTTTGCCTGTCTCGCCCCTTTACCACCTGGGCGGCTACAGTGTACAGGAACCCGGCCTGTGCAAAAAAAAAAAAGAGGGGGGTGGGATATCTGGTTGGGCGGGCAAGGGGGCCCATGTCCGGATGACCAGGTTGCGAGAGCGGGACCCCAAGGCGAGGGCGGGCAAGAGCAGGCAAGGGCAGGCAGGCAAGGGCAGGCAAGGACAAGGCCCCCTAGAGAGAGAGACTCGTAGTGTGACTGACTGCCTGGACGAGCAGGGGATACTCGTGGATGGATGGACTCAAGACACCAAGCACACCAAGCACACCAGGGAAACGCACCAGGCCCAGCACCAGGGGAGACGTTCAGGAATCTGCTCGCCAGAGCCCACTCTCCAGATCCTGCATCCTTGCTAGATTCTTCATTCATGCCTCAAACCATGCAGCACTACTGTTTGCTCCCCCCCCCTTCTCTAAAGCACGCACTTTAGAGCATTTCTCTGCAAGCTTGATACAAGTTGCAGAAGAAAAGAAGAACTAACGACCACGAGGTTGATTAGTTTCAACTGTTTTACGTTTTACGATTCTGCAACTCAGCTCGGTGAGTTCCCAACAAGGTGAGGACCCGTTTATCTGCGTAGTACGGTCTAGCCATATGTCGGGTACTTTTTCTTTCTTTTCTCTTTTTTGCTCTATGCATGGCTCGCTTCTTTTCAGTCTCGTGTTTTGGAGACGGTCTGGAACCCTTTGGCCTAGTATTGTAGAGTATTAGTTGATTAAAAAACCTGTTGTGGACCTTGTTGTGAACAGGGCCTTGCCTTGTTGAGTTTCCCATTTTGGCATCAACTCTCAATTTTCCTTTACGAACTGCATAGTATGTCTACATGGTATTCTGTTGGTTCGTTTTACTCGCCCTTTGGGTGGCTTTTATCCGCAGGGATGGGAACAAGATTCCGGGAGTTGTGATGAATTAAAAAATTAAAAAATAAAGTAAATGTCGACGGTCGAATCAAATAAATACAGAACACGGATTTTGACTCTGTATCCCTTTGTCCTTGCCTTGTGCTACTCGTATTGTCAATTCTTAATGCAACTCCCCAGAGCATTGTCTATTTGTATCCTCCCTTGTGTGTTCCTGTCGTGTAAAAAAGGGGGCACCACGTTTCCCTTCTTTCTGCCCGTTTTCTCTTGTTTGTTCCGTTTCTTTTGCCCTCTCGTTGAACTGCTTTTTCAGTCTTTCACCCTTTCCTCATTGAGCCGTAAATCCGAATCACACACACACGCTGGTGTTTTCAATGTCATCATTTGTTCATCGATCGGTTGAGCGTCGTATTGAAGCCCACATCCCCATTCTCCCCTCGAGAGGGTTTCAGCGAAATCTTATCATGGAGGTGTCCTTTTGTTTCAAATATTCTGCGACAGATTGCAGCCCCCCGTCCCCTCCTCAAGTGCAGCCCACCACAACCGAGCCCCCTGAACAACCAGTGCGGGCCACTGTAGCACTCTTGTCGTGCGCTGGATTGGGGGGGGTGCCCCGTGCCCTTCCGCCCATTACCGTACCTGCATAGGGGAGCGAGCAGAATGGAGCGAGCGAGCGACTGAAAAGTGACCGTCACATTAGAGATGTTCTTTTTTTTTTTTTTTGCTTCTTTCTCGTCCCGTATTCGGTTTGTGTTGGGGTTGCAGGTACGCGTACATGGTATCGCACACTGTTCATGGCCAGGCTACTACTGTAGCATTATTAACTCCCCGAATCAACGATTCGCTTACCATTTCTTACGTATCTTATGTTATGGGCTGGCATCATATTTGTCGGTTGCTGTTCCGGTAGACAAGGGGAGAGGGGAGCAGCAAGTGTCCCTTCCCCCCTCCCCTGGTGCCTGCCTACCCATTCCGCCGCAACCACAGGACAGCCAACTATGGAAATGGGGAAAAATCTGTGCGTGTCTCTGTGTGCTCCGGACTCCTGTCCAATGCATAGATTTGAACAGCGTGCCATTGGCCTCTCTTCTGCTCTCTCAATGCTTTGGGCATAATTGCTTTTTTGCCACGATTTTACCCCTATTCTGTCTCTGTCGTCTCAATGGTTACTGTCTTCAATTGATTCAGATCGCAGAACGGGGACCATTGGAACTCTGACTGGCAAGATCCATTACCATTGTGATGGCATTTTTTTCTTGCTTTTCTGCATCTTCCCCGTCGTATGATTGTGACGAGTGGGACACAAGAACCGAGTTTCGCTCTCGGTCCCTTCTTGTTTTCCTGCACGGAAAAAAAGCCCGTCTTTTTGATCCACCGACGTAGTATTCATACTTTTATGGGCAACCTAAATCTAAAACAGAGGCTGAACAAGGGGAAGCCCGCAGCACCCCCCCCCCCCAGTGTGATGGAATTCTTCACAGGATCGAGGCATGGCTCGTACGGTGGCTCGCCTCGGTGGCGTCTTGTTTCTGAAGCCGAGCTGCAGAAGGGGGACATTGCCGACTTGAACGTCCAGAACAGCACAGACCTCGGCGGTATGCCCGAATACGTTTGTCCGGCGCTCCAAGATGGTTATGCCGTGACGATATGTCAGGTGTTTTTGTTGCCGTCGGCAGGAGTGAAAGTCCTGCTCGGGCTCAATGGTGAATGTCCGCTGCTTAAGCGGCTGTTCTTGTTCCTGTCTGCCGGCCGTCTCTGTCCTTCCACCCAGTTCTGCATGTCTGTCATATTCCTTCTTCCGTAGGATCTCTTTTGTTTCTCATGCCGTCTTCTGTTGAGCAATACTACGCTTATGATCGTCTTCTCTTGGTGGCAAAATGGTTGTTTTTGCTCTTCCCCCTGCTCCTTCTGTTATATTCCAAGCCCTGTGATATTATGTTGCCTTGCTATATGTGCTGGCTTGCTATTGCTGGCTGTTTTTCTCTCTCTAGGCTGTCAATCATATCATTATGCCTTCGACCATCGACTGCACCAAGGCCGGCCTGGTTTGTTTGTCCGCTTTGACGGACGGACAAACCACGTTTTCCTCTTTTGAGTCCAGCCGTGTCCGCCTGGGCTGATCCCTCGGGAAGTTGGTGGCATCGGGGGGAAGAGGAGGACAGAGACGGCATGATCATAACAGAAGCCCACATATAGCAGACAAAAGAACAAGAGTCTGCTAGAGGCAGCACTCACCTACTTTGGCGCCATTACTGCACAACAACTGTGAATGCTTGGTGACATTAAGACTCCCGAGATACTCTTACAACAAGTGCTCGCCATAAACACTTTCTTTGCTGCAGCAACTGCCTGGGTGACTGTCTAGACATTCTGCGAGGCAAACTCGGGACTACCGTGGCCACAAATAGTTTGAGGGCCTCATAAACTAGTGGCCCAGCACTAATCCCCCCAGAAAGAAGGCCGTGGTCGAGGCCTGGGTGTGTAAGGTGCCACCCTCGTGCGTGGAACACATTCATGTCGAGAAGTCGTTTGCAAGTGGGAGGAAATGAGAAGGCTAGAATTCGAATGGGCGTTGAATTAAAGTGGGTCCGATTTGCGACCCAATGATCAATCGCCGGGCTGCAGCTATGAGCTTCGACTTCAACCTGCCTAAACCATACACGAAGTCGGCGCAATGTTGCCCAAAGAAAAAGACAAAACGCGCTCAACTCCTCGCGACAGGCAGCCTTGGGAGGCAATGTCCGAATCCCTAATTTACTGTCCGTCACCATGGCCTCGATGAGCAGAGGTCTTTCAAAGGCGCGCGCGCGCCACCCCCCAGTGAAGCTGTCCAGAGCTCTTCAGAGGACTTTGCTAGAAGCTTTGGCAAGCAAAAACACAGGTGTGTTCGACTGATACGGGGCGATGAAAATGTGCGCTCGCTAACTTGCTTTGCGGCAGATCCAGAGACGCCCGAAGACCACAACCCGCAACAACGACAGCACGGTGAAAGCCCGGCTCTCAAGAGGCAGCGAGAGGTGTTGGACGACGCTCCCGGGCCGGTAAAGCGCGCTCGACTATCACAAAGAACTCTTCTTCAACCGCAACCGCAACCCCGGCGTCCATACGCCTCCTTCTTGCAAGATTTCGCCGACCCTACCCCTTCTCCCGCGCCCGAGTCCATCGGCACGTTTGTGTCTGCGTGGCTCGAGACTGTTGGCACACACAGAGAGCAGCACAGCCGATCAGACGGTTTTCTTTTCTGTTCTGACACTTGCTCCGTGTCCAGAAAAGGCACGGCCTCCTTGCCCGACATGGGTTCCGACAAACAGCAGCGGGATGCAGACGGCTTTGCCATCCCACAGACACCGGCTTCCCTTGGGGGTCGGTCGGCGAACCTGTCGTCTCGCGGCTCGGCCACATCTTCTGTGCGCAGTGAGAGCAGCTCCAGCAGCCGCCTTGTCGAGGACCCGGTGTACCGGACCTCGAACCTCGAAATGAACAACATTTTCATGCGCTATCCCTACGAGGCCCCCCCGCTTCCCGAGCACGCGTCCAGCCTGGTTGAGCAAATGGGCAGAAAGCGCGACTCGCCCGAGCCAACGACAGAGCAGGTGACGGGCGACACCAAGTGGCGGAGAATAACGAGGGGTGACGCTGAAGTGGAGGTGGCAGACTTCATCCAAGACAGAATCCCCCCCCACCAATCGCCCTACGAGAAAGAGACAATCCGTTCCACGCGGGACACGGACATGTTCATGTCACAAGTCCCCACTGCCCAGGGTCGGTATCGGCTTAGCAGGCCGAAGCCCGACTTGCTCTTTGGGTATGGCCTTGACGCATTTCCCGAGCAGAGAGTGCAGCTCAGCTCAATGCACCAGGATCCGATGGCAAATAGCACCGGCTTGCTGTATCCGTTCCTCGCGATTGAGTTCAAGGGGAATGGCGGAAACCTGTGGGTCGCCACCAACCAGTGTGCGGGCGCCTCTGTCACCTGTGTGAACATGATGGAGCGTCTCAACCGCTCTCTTTGCGAATGCCGCCGACCAGAGGTCCATCCAATCGACAATGCTGCTTTTAGCGTTGCCACGGACGGGGTCATGGCACGGCTCTACATTTCCTGGAAGGAGGACGACCTCAAGTACTACGTGCAGCAGACCGGTTCCTTCCTCCTGGAGAAACCTGATGACTATCTCGCCTTTCGCCGACATGTGCGCAACATTATTGACTGGGGCAAGGACAAGCGGCTAACAGACATTCGCACCTCGCTGGACTTTCTTTTGGAAGAGAGCAGGCTGCGGGCGTCGGAAGCGGCAAAGGCTCGACCGGCCCCTTCCACGGAAGGGTCTGTGGCTGGTGGCACCAGCAGCAAGAGAAGCCGGGGAACGCCTCGCAGGGGCAGCGACAGTGAGCGAGAGTAAGTGTATAACGTATGGTATGACTGATGGATTCTATGGATATAATGACAATTTTGGCATGAGCATCTCGCAGTATTGAAATTTTAAACTCGTGGTTACCAATTGTTTTCATTTCCACAAACGTAATAATACAATGTAATACTTGATTGCCTTTTGTGAACACCATGCATAAGAGCGGCGCTTTTCGGCATGGGTCCTCCCCTCAACGGGAGGGGGGTTGTGAACTTACCCAGGCAGCAAAGAGCTCGGCGCAAGCGGCGCAAAAGCAAGTCAGAACATGACCGAAAGAGCCAGACAAACCACGCCCCCCCATTGACAAACCACACCCCCCAAAAAGAGATACTATGATCGACAGTCATGAAACTCGAGCCCCCAGAATCCTGCACTTGCTTGGGTCAACTCGGGGATATCTATGCCATATGATCCACTCCAGTGGAGGCAAAAAAAGAGAATGTACAACGCAGAAAGACATGGAGCATGGGCACAGACTTTGGTAAGCTGGAGGGGGGGAAGGCACGCCCTCCGTTGCAGTGTGTGGCATGGACGTCCGATGAACGTGCGCTGGGATGCGTTGGGAGAGGATGCCCTGTGCATAGTTGGGAGTGCTACGAGTTGAGGGAAAGTATTCCCTGCGCATAGTCGAACTAGGAGCATGGGTTCTTGTGTTGCCACCAGGTATGGGCTCATAATTGCTACGATGTACTGGCCAAGTGGAAAGACTAAAGCATGCAGACATGTTGTTGGCTTTGCTAGCATCACGGGATAGTGCACATCTGTAATATAACAAAAAAGGCATAAATGAGGATTGGCAATAGCCTTTTGTAGATTGCCTGCTTGCCACATGCTTCTTGATGTTTAATTTATTGTTTTTTTCTGTATATGCCTCGTGGCTTCCCGTGTATTAATTAATCGACGGGGTCAAGGCAATAAAAAAAAAAAAAAAAAAAACCAAAAAAAAACTACAACGTCAGATAGATGACCGTGTGGGTGTGGGATGTGTTATATCTTACAGAACCAAGTATGAAGTGATATGATCGTCCTCGTGGCCAAGGATGAACGAGGCTGACAAAAGATCCATGCCAGATTTGTGGTTTATGCTGATGCCTCTCAAAGGAATCCTTTCCAAGAACAAACACTCCCCCCCCAACGCATGAATATTGTCCAAATTGGCCCACCTTGCCACCTGTCGGCCGAGCAGAACTACCTGACACTTGCTGACTACTAAGCTGGTAATTGGCAACACCTTTCGACGTCCGAACTCAAGGCTTCATCGGTGTTGGGCGACAGTGACGGAAAGCCGGCTTTACTTTTAGAGTAACAAACCAGATGTCTACTGGTGGGTTAGTGAAAAACAGTACAGAAGCAGAAGAATCGTGTGAGAATTATCTATACAAAGAGAGGACAATGGTCATGGTCTGCTAGAGAACTGTAGAGTATAGCACGTGATATGTAAGTGATGACGTTGTGATGAATGAGATATCAAATTCAAAAACTCTTCTTGATCGCTTAAAGTATAAACCATAGAGTAATGCAGCTTTCTTTTTGATTTTTTTTTGTCTATCCTGATGTTTAATGCTCCAAAAATAAATAAATTGACTTCTCTCACTCCCAACAAACTCGTAAAAACTCGCCAACACCTCCCCTTCTTCCTCACATCATGACGCTCTTCTCAAGAGCCTTGACACCCTCGCGCACCTTGGGGCAGTAGTGGTGCCGCAGCAGCTCTCCTTCCCACACCGTAGTCGCAAACGGGTTGCTTCCCTCCACCGTCTCGCTCAACGGGTTGAACCTGCCGTCGCCCTTGCGCTCCTCCGTGTTCCACAGAGCGCTAATCTTCTTGCCGTGGTTGTCCGCCACATCATGGAGCAGCGCCAGCATCGCCTGTGCCGACTTTTCGGGCACGTGCAGCGAAGACGACATGATCTGCTTTGTAAAGGCGGCCAGACGCAGTGGCGGCACTGACCGGATGTTGTAGTTTGGCAGCAGGACCGCCGTCAGACACCGGACGAGCAGGACTGTGGTCGTCTGCAGGTTGACCTTGGCGCCGCTTCTTGGCTTGTCGCCAAAATCCCCCTCGGCCACGGCATCTGCCAACTGCTGCTGCAGAGAATTGGCACGCTTCTCAATGTCGGGAGACAGCGCCAGCGGAAATAGACTGCGGAAGAGGTTGGTCGTGAAAAAGGACAGGTCGAGATGCAGGTCGCCCTTGGCATTGTGGGCGTCCTGGCCTGCCAGCAGGGCGTACGCCGTGACCGTGCAGAGGAGTGCCTCGCGAGTTGGGTTCCGGGAGACATTAAAGTCGTCTTCTTCATCGTCATCGCCATCCTCGTCGTCGCTGTCCTTGCCCTCGGCCCTCGCATCTGCCTCGCTGTGCCGGATCAAGTCCTTCAGCGCTTCCAAAAGGTCGCCAAAGAAGTCCTGGTTGATCAGGTGTGCGTACTTGGCCAGGCCCTCGAGCACGGCACCCATCAGGTGCGGTATTCTCAGCTTCAGGATGCGGAAGTAGGTGGCAAAGACTAGCTTGAGTGTCTCCGACTGCATGCGCTCGCGCTCCTCGTGGGCGACCAGCGCGTCCGCCTGGGCCATGTCCTTTTCCAGCGCCTTTTGCTCCTTCATAGCCTTGCGCTCGCGCTTGGTCCGGAACTCCTTCTTTTCATTCTTTTTCCTGCTTCCGCCGGGCCGCTCCACGCTGTCTTGCGATCCCTTGCCTCCAAACTCGGACAGAAGGCGCAGGTGCAGGAACATGTTCAGAACGCTCTCGTCCACACGGTAGTCGCGTGCCTTCATCATCTTGGACAGCATCGACACGACCTCCATGGACGGGCGGCCCTCTTCGTCTTCGTGGAACAGATTCTCAAAGGTCTGCCGGCACTTGACAAAGGATGCATCCACTCTCCGGCTGCTCAGCTTGCCCACCAGGATCCGGATCAGGTCTTCGCGGAAGTTGAAGTGTGTCACACTGCTGAGCAGCTTGCAAGAACAGGTAATGGCCACATCGGGGAGACTTGGGCCACGCGCCTTTCTGGCACCGACTTCTGGCTTTAGCCTGGCCACACGTGCCAGCTCCTTGAGGTAGTGCTGGTAGCCGACCAGCAGCGACTCCTCGTAGGCGCGGAGACGCTTCACATCCGACGACAGCATCTGGCCAGGCGCTTCTTCTCCAAACGTCCGGATCTGGTAGCCAGGGATCACATCTATGTAGACAGACATTTGCGTGACCAGGCACAGCTTCTGGACCGCCACAGACTTGGTCAACCGGCCGATCTGGGCGAGTGCCTTGAAGGACGCTGGGTTCTCCTCCGGGTTCTCATTTAGTTTCAGAGCAATCTTGGCCAGCTCCTCCTTTGCAATCCGCATTTGCTCTGCCTCTGATAGCTGGGGCTTCTCCTCCTCTTCCTTTTGTGGCTTCTGCTTGTGCTGGTCGTGGCTCTTCTCGTCCTGGTCGTCTTCGCTGCCAAAAGGGTCCTCGTCGCTGTTATTGTCGCTGTCATCCGCCGGATGTGGTTCTGCTTGGCGCACAACGCCATCTTCCATACGAATTGGTAGTCGGGTGCTTTCCTTTGGCTCCTTCTTCTTCTTCTTCCGTGCCCGCTTCTCGTAGTTCTCCTCTAGACTCCAGTTCGCAGCGTTCTTGAGGAAGGCCTTGTCGACGCCGTTTGTCGAGCCGGTAACGTCGGTGGACCGCTCGCCATTCGAGCGAGAGGGACTCACCCTCCGCCGCTTTGGTGGCCGGGTATTCATGGTCGGAATTTGGGGGGGGGGGGGGGGGGCTGATTGTCGGTGTGTGATGGCCTTGGAACTTTGGAATGTTGATGGGCGAACGTTTTTCTGCGACGATTTTCAAGTCTTATCGCATAAAATTTTAGCGGGCCTTTCTGGCAAAAAAAAAAAAGCGGACAGGAGCTCTGATATGCCAAATATGGACTAGCGCCATTATTGGCTACAGCGTCTCGTCCTCAACTTGACCGTTCGATTCAAAAGAACAAAAGAAAACAATCAAATTGAATTTAAAATGACAATTATTATAACATTACTAAGGCCCCGAGAAATCGGACAGAGGAGATATTCCTGTCAAAGGTCGACAGAGGCTCTCACCTCGACACCAAGGACAGAGAACATTTAAAATGGAGAATTTGTTATCGCTGACATATTATTGGCTAGTGACTGTTATCAATTGGACCCACCAAAAAGTTAAAGCAAAAAAAAAAAAAGTTGCCCAGAAAATATCAGCGCCTCTTCAGACATCTCTTTGCGAACTTTATCTTGCACCCTAACAAGGCAGCGTACCGGAGCAGCACACCCAGAAGAACGCCGCCTTGCAACAGTCGGCAAAAATGGCGTCGTCCCTCGCCGCGCAGTTGGCGCAGATCGCCGTCCACTCAAAGTCGACCCTGGACGTCAAGGCGCAACAGGCTGCGCATTCCAAGTCGCTCATCTTTGAGCCCCGAGTTGCCGCTTCCCAGAATTTCCAGTCGGTTTTCACGATATGCCGCGATGGCTTCGACGACCTCTGCCAGCTGGACGAGCGGTTCATCCCTTTTGGCAACACGCTGTTTGCGGAGCTGAGCCAGGAGCAGGACCGCACAATGATGACCCAGGACGAGAACGATGCGCTCGACAAGAAGATCGTCTCGTTTCTGCGCCTTTGCGGCGGAAAGCTGCGGCTCATGCCCACGATCAAGTCTATTGAGTGGCTGATTCGCAGGTTCCGGTACGTTCTTGCTTTCCTACCAAGCCATTCGACCCTACAGACATGCTAACATACCCAGGATACACGAATTCAACACCTCTGTCCTCATCACCACCTTCTTGCCATACCACTCGATCCCCGTCTTTACCACGCTGATGTCAATTCTCCCGACAAACCTGCCTCACGAGTACCGGTTCCTCGCCCCATACATCCGGTCTCTGACACTTCTTCCTCGGTCTGCCATTGTTGACCACGCCACGAACCACAACGAACTTCTCACGGTCATCTCCTCCTACACACTCGAGGCATGCCGCTCCCAGCAGCACTACCCCGGCCTGATCAACTTCTGGGGTGGCTTGATGACTGAAGCGATCAATGGCATGCTCGAAAGCGCCAAGTCTGGCCGCCGGAGTGTCCAGGTGAGCAAGGATCTGGAGGTGGTGCAGAAAGTTGCCCCGGTCCTGGGCGACGCTCTGGTGATCAAGAAGGTCCCGGGTCTGCAAATTGCTGCATACATGGCCGTGGCTATTCTAGTATCAAAGGCAAACCTGAACGACATCACACTCGTCGCTTTTATGGAACAGATTGTTGTTGGCTGGTCCGAGGAAACTGTCAAGTACGGCCTTGTCTGCCTGTCTCTTCTGACACAGCAGAGGCCCGCAAGACAGCTGCCACGCAAGGTCATCAAGGCCGTCATCAAGGTCCCCAGCCTATCTCTCGCCATCATTGACATTAGCAAGACGCAGCGCATCGACAAGCTGGCAAGCAGCATCGTTGTTGCTCTGGCGGATCGTGTCGCCACGAAGGCCGACATGCGCGGCCTGCCTGTCATCAAGGATATCCTTCGCGCCAACATTCTTCAACAGAAGCAATTCTTGATCACCTTCAAAGCTCTCGTTGTCGCCGCCCACTCCCTCACAGACGAACTCGACGCAGACGGCAGCAAGCGGAAAGAGCTGGGCGCAACCCTCGTGGTTCTGTCACAGGCACCAGCTGACGCAGGCGGCGACGCCGTCCGGAAAGTCATTGAGGAGCTTGACTTTGACATTGACGAGCTCGAACTGAAGCTGGACGCCTCTCTCCGGCCCAAGCTTATCGAGAGCGGCAACGGGGAGGAAGACACTGCGATGACAAATGGAGACGAAGACTCTACTGCTCACACTGTTGATCTGAAGGCGGCTATCGAACGGCTGTCTACTCTCTCTCGCCCAAAGTCGTGCCTGGCCAAAGACTCGGACAACGTCTTTGAGCAGCTCTGCCAAGTTCTTCTCGCCACTGTTGCAGACCACAGGCCTGAGCTGGACAAATTTGATGCCCTCCCACTGCTCGGCCGGGCCAATGCAGTCTCTGACAACTTCTACTTTAGCTTCTGCATCCGCGTCTGGTCTGGTCCTTACCCAACCCTGGCTCGCATGACAGCACTAGAGCTGGCAGAGAAGCGGTTGGCCCAGGATGACTGTACTGGTGTCGACTTCCAAGCTCTCGTGCCCTACGGCATCTCTGCCATGGCAGACCCGGCCAAGAAGGTCCGCAAGGCTGCTGCAACACTCCTGTACAAGCTGAAGAGCCTGGCACCTCCACACAACGCAAAGGCTGATACTAAGCACCACTGGGGGTTGTCGGCTCTTTACGATCAGCAAGACAAGCTGAACTGGCTGACCCCCAGCGTCCGGAACAGTCTGGTTGGTGTCATTACCGAATCTCTGGATGAAGCCATTATCCACGAGGACCACCTGTCCACTGTTCTCAAGGATGTTCTGGACAAGTCGAGCAACAAGGCTGAAACCAACGACGAGCAAATTCGCCTTTCGCATAGCACCCGCTTGGCAATTTTGACGTTCCTCGCGAGCCACACCGTGACCACTCCTGTGCTGAGTGTTAAACTCAGACTGCTCAAGACGCTCAACGAGATCCGCGGGGTGTCTGGCCAGTCGAGAACAGATCTTCTCCTGCCTCTGCTCGAGTGGTGGGCCTCTCTCAGCGCCGAGGCAGCCACCGAGCTTGCCGAGAAGGAGAGCCTGGTCGAGGGTGATATCGACGTGGCCTGTGCGGATGTTGTTGTCCCCAACGACAAGGCCGGCCTTGAGTGCTTCTTCAAGATCATCCAGGGCCCGCAGGTGCAGACCCGCCAGAACCTGGTGAGCTGTATCTTCAACCGGCTGCGCAAGATGTGGTCAGTGATGAAGGAGGAGCACCGGTTCCCAACTGCCCAGTTCATGCTGGAGCTGGCGCAGAGGCCATCATCGACTGGTGCCGAGGACGAGCTGGACTTTGCAAGTGCAGAGGCTGCCGATCTCCTACACAACGTGTCCTTGAGCACGCGCACGCTATCGCACTTCCTGAACTCTATCCAACAGTCTGCCAAGGTCGCCACGGCGTCGCCGGCCAACAAGAGACGTAGAACGAGCTCTTCGGCAGACCACCACCACGGCGTCCTGGTTCTCCATGACACCTCGGAGCTCAAGACCATCCTCAACCAAACTACGTTTGTGCTGCAGCTCATCCAGGGCTCCAACCCGGCCGAGCACCCGGAGCTGCTGGAGGCTCTGTTTTCTGTCCTCTCCGAGATGCAGACGCTGCGCACGCTCGTTGGCTCTGAGCTGGGCTACCTGCAGAACCTGGTGCTCAGCTGCTTGCTGGCCATCATGCCGACCTACCAACACAACAAGAACCTCAAGATCGACACATCTGTGGGCCACGGTGATGTGCTGGTTAACTGCATCCACAACTCGACCAGCCCGGCAGTGCAGAACGCCGCACTGCTTCTCGTTGCCAGCTTGGCCAAGACGGCTCCTGACGTTGTGCTGCACAGCGTCATGCCCATCTTCACGCTGATGGGTAGCTCCATGCTGCGCCAGAGCGACGACTACTCGGCACACGTGGTCGACCAGACCATTACCGAGGTCATCCCGCCTCTCATTGAGACGTTCAAGAAGGGCAAGCGCAACATTGTTGCCAGCGCCTCAGACCTGCTGGCCAGCTTCGTGACGGCCTACGAGCACATTCCGTCGCACCGCAAGCACGACCTGTTCATCTCGCTCATTGAGAACCTGGGCCCCACCGATTTCCTCTTTGCCATCCTGGCCATGTTTGCCGACCGCTACGGCACGACCGACAGTACCTGTGCCTTCTTGACCGACCTGCTGGCTACGTTCCCCGTGGAGGTGCAGCTGTTGTCGCTCAGCAAGTTCGTGGCACTGACCGCTGATATTTTCCGCAAGCCTAAGCCGGGCCTGTCGGCCACACTGCTGGGCAAGAAGGAGGACGATGGAACTGGCAGCAGCGGCCGCGGTGTCAACGGCACCCCCAGCGGCGAACAGGACGCTCTGCAAAAGTCTGCCGTTAAGGAGCTGACGCTGCTCCCAAAGCTGCTGACCAACCGTCGCCTCAAGGAGGAGATTGGCAAGCTGGACGAGACCGATGACGACATGGAGTCGGCCAAGATCCGCGAGCTGTACGTGCAGCTGCTGGAGGACGTCCTGAACCTGGCCGACACGGTCAGAGCCCAGGGCAAGGACAACAGCTCTGGTTCCGCAACTGTGGCCAAGCGGGCCACGCTCCTGCACAACCGCTGCGGCGACGCGCTCGCCCAGCTGCTCAACCTGCAGTCGATTGGCGAGTTCATCAAGGCCGTCGAGACGCTGCTGGACCGCCCCAACATGAGCGTGCGGCAAAAGGTGCTGCGGGCGCTCGAGGTGCGCGTGGAGAGCGAGAGCGTGTCCAACGCCAAGTCGCGCGCTGCTCTGCTGGCCTTCCTGCCGCAGCTGACGGCCGTCATCCGCGACTCGGACGACATTGCCTACAAGCACACGGCCGTGACGTGCGTCGACCGGATTGCCGATAAGTACGGCAGACGCGACCTCGAGGCCGTCTCGGCCGCCGCCGAGGCGATTGCCAGCGACACCTGCCTGGGCCAGGCCGACCAGCGCCTGCGCGTCATGGCGCTGCTGTGCCTGGCCTCGCTGGTCGAGGTGCTGCAGGACGCCATGGTGCCGATCCTGCCTGTGGCCACGCCGCGCGCCCTGGCTTACCTGCAGGAGAGCTTAAAGACCGACTCGGTCGACACGCAGCTGCACAATGCTGCCTACTCATACATGATGTCGCTGGCCCAGCACCTGCCGTACATGCTGTCCAGCAGCAACCTGGACCGCCTGTTTGTGCAGAGCTTTGCCTCTGCCGAGGCCGGCCTGGCAGCATACTACACCAGTGCTGCCCGCAGCGAGGGCGCCATCGACCCCAACGCCAGCCGCGTGCAGTGTCTGCAGCTGCTGGCCCGCAAGGTCGACGCCAAGGTCATGTTCGACGTTCTCCGCCGCAACTGGACCAATGCCGTCAATGCAGGTCAACTGGTAGGTGCCCCTCTCCCCAGCCTTTTGAATTCTTCCTACACTTGTCACGCACTAACTAACCTTGCAGGCCACTGCCGAGTTTGTTCAAGTTTTGACGGCGACGATTGACGCCCACGGCAAGAGCGCCGTCACCAAGAACCTGCCCGCCCTCGCGGCCACGTTCCAGAACGCCTTTGACCTGCGCCGCGTGGTGCGCATGGACGACCGCCTGTCGGCCGTGTTTGAAGCGTCGCCCGAGACGTCAAAGCTTCCGGCCATTGAGTCGGCCGTCAACGTGGCCGCCATCCACATGATCTTCAAGCTCAACGACGCCGCGTTCCGCCCAGTCTTTGCCGGCTGGCTCAACTGGTGCGACACGGACCTGCCCAAGCTCGACAAGCTCGGCCGGTGCCTGCGCCTGCAGGGCGTCTACGGGTTCCTGCTGGCGTTCTTTGACCGGCTCAAGACGGCCGTCACGCCGTACGCGTCGTACATTCTCGACGGCGCCGTGGCGGCGCTGCGGCACAACACGCACGTCGCGACGAGCGCCGACGAGCGGCTGCTGTGGGGGCGCATCCTGCAGACGCTGACGGCGTGCTTTAGGCACGACAGCGGCACGGGCATTGACGGGGACAGTTTCTGGCAGGTGCCGGGCCACTTTGACCTGGTGGCGCCGGCGCTGGTGGAGCAGTTCAGCAAGGCCAAGGATCTGCAGCGGACAGACGACGGGACGTCGGCCCTCGTCGGGCAGCTGATCCCCTGCGTGGTGCAGCTGGCGCAGGCGGCGCACGCGGCGGACAACCACAAGACGCTCAACTCGCTGCTGCTGAAGCGGACGGGCGAGGACGTGAACCCGGCGGAGCAGCTGGCGATTGTGCAGTGCCAGGAGGCGCTGGCGGACACGATTGGCGAGGAGTGGCTGGCGCTGCTGCCGGAGATGCTGCCGCACATGAGCGAGTTGCAAAATGCCGACAACGACGCGGTCGAGCGGGAGACGCACAAGTGGATGCACAAGATCGAGGGCATCCTGGGCGAGAGCCTGGATGCTATGCTCCAGTAGACAATCAAGGAGAGGAAAGAAATAAAAAAAAAAAGAGGGAAACAAGGTCCAAGCCTGTTCTTGGTTCAGCAAAGAAGGGGTGGTGTTTTTTTTTTTTTTTTGTGCCCAAAAATTTCAAGGATAATGGGGTTTCTGGCGCCCGAAAAATATGGTGTCGTTTTATATGTTGCTTTTTTTTTATATATATATATTAGTTGTCTGGTCTGTTTTTTTACTACTCTGTTCTGCAGATAAAGTTCCAATTCCGTTTTCATATTTTTCAGTTCACCTGCGAGTTTAAATGCGTGTTTTGAAGATCGCCAACGAAACGGGCATTGCCATTCATTGCATTATCAAGCAGTCTATCTACACAAACGTGTGAGAGATTCTACTTGGCAAAATGCAAAGAATCAGACAACCATGAGCCAAATTGGCTTTCCCAAATAAAACATGCGATACCTGTGGACTAGGCTTGGCCGAATTAAATGAAGGCTTTTCCATATCACCGGCCCCTTCCCCTTGAACACATCCCTCGTTTCCGTATCATTGACAGTTCAGGCCCACCTCTTGCTACTTTACCTTAGTCCTCGTCTTCTGGATAGTTCAACCACTTCGACATTTCTTTGCTTTTTTCTCTCTCGATTTGCTGCCATTTAAGTGTCCACTTTCATATGACTGGGGTAAACTTGCCCTGGAAGCTAGCTGGATACATAACGTAACGCCCTTCGCAGGAATTTCCTAGCTGTGACGGGACCCTTTCAGGCCGATGTTGCGAGGGGGGGGGAGGAGGAGGAGGGGCCACGGGACTAGAAAATAGAGTAACATGGTTAGTCACGGCCTAAAATGTTGCGTAGGACATCATAAATCCAATCGTACCTATCAAGATCCATAGGGCTGCTGGTCATCGAATCTAGCCAAGGTACTCGCATCCGCTGTGGGCGTTGCCAGGGCGTGCGCTCCTCTTCTGGGGTCTTGGGTCTGAGCTCCTCTTCCACAGGCTCGACTTCGCGGATTTGCGGAGGTCCTTCAGAGTAGTTCCAAACAAACGGCTTTCCGGCCTTGCTCAGTTCCAGAGCTTCACGAAGTCCTGTAGGAGCCATGGAAGCAGCCGTGGATGGAGTTTTGGGAGGGGCTTTGGAAGGGGCTTTGGAAGGGGCTCTGGGAGGAGCCACGGCGGGAGCCACGGTCGGAGCGTTTGGTGTAGGTATTTTCCAAGGGTTATTAGAGCCTTCCTTGCCTGTGCTCGGTGGAGTCAACGTGCTAAACGAATCGGAAAGAAGGTCCACTGGAGAGCCCTTGGTTTTGCCGTGGCAAGGGAGGCCTGGGGATTTGAAGTCGATCAAGTCTTCATGGTAATCGCCATGGGTCTGGGCCGCTTTGTTATTGACAGACATGGGCGAGAGTGAAGCCTGGACAGCCTTGCTAGTAGCAAATTTGGTTTGCACTGCTATGCTGTTAGTCTCTGAACCACAAGGTGTCTGCTAATCGACTCTGCAACGAAACAATACACCTTATTGATATTCACAAGACTGAACAAAGAGCTATCAGCTCCAAGAAACAAGAGAGCACAAAACTTACTTGGCTTAACTGAAAGGTCATAAATGTCGTCTGGCTTGGCTGGAGTGTTGCTCGCAGACTTCGGGTTGGATGCGTTTCCAGGCCGAGTTGTTGTAAATCCCACCTCCGAGCCAGATTTGGCCGTAGGAGGTGCCTTAGGTACCGTCTGTTCGCTATAGTAGCTGACGAGGGGCTTCCAGTTGTCATTGGTAGGAGGTGTTTCAGTCGGCTTCTTGCTTTGGACGGCGTTGACATTGACATTCCCAAGTGTTGCGGGCGATGTAGGCCTTCCAGACCTACCACCTGGGTTTTCAGGCTTGGGGGCTTCAAGAGAAGTGGGAGGCGGGGCAGGCTTCTTGGGAGCCTGCTGAGGGGGTTGATGAGGCTGAGGGGGTATCTGTTGCTGCGAAGGCTGCGAGGGTTTCTGCTGGGTAGAAAGTCTCGCAGCAACAGACCGTGTGATCATCGTGTGTCCGGGCGGATGCACATTCGGGGAGCTCGCAGTGGCTACACGGGATGAAACCCATCAGATACTGGGCAAAATGCCGACACATGAAGGTGTACATACCATTCGACGATAAGGGACGAACAAGGCCGTTAGAGGTGCGGCCTGCAGGAGCACCCTGCGAACGAAAAGTGCCGCTCGAACGATAGCCAGCACGAAGCTGCTTGGCTATCTCGACTTGGTCTGATGAGAAACTCATTGTGGAAATTAAACTGCTGTGGGAACAGCAGCTGAGAAAAGGGCCTGTTTACTTGGTTCGCGATGCTCTTATGTGTTGGGATGTATTTTGGTGGAAGGTTGTTAAAAAAACCCTGGGAAAAAGGAGAAGTGCAGGCATAAATCAGAAAAGACCGAGCTTCCAGTGAGGCAAACGCATGGGGTTACAGAAAAGAGAAGTCAACATTGGTGTCCGGTCGTTCCTTCCTAGAAGGGAAGTTGTACACAGAAGCCCGGCGTAACAAGCCAGCAACCAGGGAAGTATACGGAAGGTGCGAACGAGGAGCCACTGCCGTCAAAACTTGGCTGCCTGATATATTCACTAGAATAAACGCCCAAGACTGCCAGATGCAATGCCCTCACTCTTGAATACGTCCGAAGTATGACAAAGTTTCGTCTTTGGCATTGGACATGATCAGCGGCAACGCCATCAAAACCTGTATCAAACATAGAGCGAAAGACCTTGATGATGCTTCCGCGAACAGAAGTGTTTGTAGAAAGAGGTGCAAACAGAGTTGAGGAAAAAGCGTTGGGGCCTATTTCCAGCTCTGGCCTCTTTTATATTGCTTTATTTGTTTCTTTTCAAACAGACTCGTGATATCCTGCGCCGACGGCGTGCACATGCATGCATCTTCTATGATTCTATTAACACATATCTTCGCATTTGTGGTGTTCCCCTAAAAAGACATCGCTATTGCGCCTTTCTCTTCTTCTTCTGCCCAACGTTGACCTCTGCAATGTGGATTTGCGTCTCGCGGTGTTGACCTTCTTGTGCTTCTGCCAGCCATCGCAGCTCAATTGGTGGCACATGCTCCCGTAGGTACTGGACGAGGCCTTGTGACTGTGGTGCCCCGACACGGAGAGCAATGCTTGATACTCGAGGGATCCCGAGGCAGGCACTCAGTTTTTCCTCGCAGCTCCTCGAGAATCCAACTAAACGAATAGCTTTGGATTCTGACGGACCAGTGCCTATATCGTTCTCCTTGTCCTTGACTGACTTGCCGCATTTTGCATGGGAAGCAGCAGCAACCATTTGGGGAAAGTGAGAATAAAAGGCCGAGGGATGACCAGACCGGACAACAAACACTGCTGTATAGGGTGGTGAGTCTGGGGAATACACCTCAGGTGATAATTTTTCTGGCTCTGTTGTCTCTGATACTGTTGGTTCGGCGGCCCGGCCCACGGAGGCAGCAGTACTGTCGGCCAGGACACGGGTAATGTTGGCCAGACCAACGTCCACGAATGCAGCCAGTGCAGGTGGAGGCGGTGCTTCACCGTCTTTCGGCTCTGGTGGATGTTCTTTTTGCTGTTGAGCAGAGTCCGTACCCGCAGCAGCTACTTTCTGCTTCTGGTTGTCCCGTCGCCGGCTGCGCTTGCCATGTGACGGCTTGACATGATTTCGACGATGCTGGCCCAGAGGCTCCAGGAGGCTGATGCTGTCAGCGACGAGAGGTGGCACAGCACACAGAAAAAGACAGAGACTTACGTGCAGAGCAGTTCAAGAATGCCGTCCTGGTCTTCCTGGGGTATGGACGGCCTATACAGTTGGAAATTAGTCACGCCCGTCCTCTAATTGAAAAAAAAAACGTGCTTCTTTTTAGGACTGTATTTACCATTCCACATTCGAGAAAGGCGTGTCGAGTTCGGCGGTTTTCTTTCGACTCATCTTGCAACCGTTGACAGAGACACTCCTGGCCGGTGTAAAAACGTTTGTGGGCGTTCGTTTGCTTTCCCAACGGTGAGGAGCGAGGCGTAACAGACAAAGACGTTGTGTGTATCCCTTCTTTCTGGGCGGTCTGCAACTTTTTCTGCCCTCTGGCACATTAGCATATTATTCGTAGCGCCCGTTCCACACTTCATCCCATCCACCGACGATCCGAGCATGCTGTATGCATATTTTCACATCCCACACGCAATGCCACCGATCGTACTGTTCTTAACGGTTTGAAATTACGGCACACAAAGTGCCTGTTCCTGCGACTCTACGTCCAGTCTTAGGCCTTCACCGCCGATCCTAGACTGTGCTAAAACTGCTTTATGAAAGTTTCCGGCACTGTATGATGCTGCCTAGTTTCGCTGTCAAGGGTGAGCTGCGGAATCCTTGAGAGCCCAGGTCTTTTCGATTTCGCCGTTTTCCGAGCCTAGGGAACTCTTAATAATCTTCGAGAGGTCTGCTCTCCCTCTTTGTAGCTTGCTGGTGAGTTTCCAGGCACAGTCACGTTAGACAAGTACACGTCTTCACTCGCTAAATGTGTGGAGACCAAAGTACCTGCTAGGCTGCACAGTGAAGGATAGCAGATAGTTCCGGTGTTAATGATCAAATTCAGACGCGCAGACTGTGAGCCTTGGCTACCTGTTCTGCCCTGGCGACGATTTGTACCAATCAGAGGCGAAGAGTATCGGGGCTCTGTCTAGGCTGGCCAGGACATATTAAAAGCAACTCTTCGTCGTCGCCTTTGCTGCGACTTGCTTTCACGCTGTTCCCTGCCACCCTTTCTTTTCGAACGATACCGACGTCCAGTTTGATGGAACACGGCATCCGACAGATTTGACAGCCCGAGTTTGTCGAACCAGCTGTCTGCTGTGCCCAGGTAAGAGAGTGTGTCCCTGTCTGTTGGTCTTTCGCGGGTGTCAAATGCGCACAGGCTGCTGCAGTTTCTGTCTCCGAGGGGTGGTGTCTCTGAGCTGCGCCGGGTTCTTTCTGGCTTGTCTTCCAGGTTTGTTTGCTAGCTGCTGCTACTCTTCCTCGCTTCTCACCCGGCTGTCTTTTTTCACCCTGAACATTGGCATTTCTTGCCCTTTCCTTTTTCTCTTTCCTTTCTCCTCCTTCCTCTCTCTCACTCTCCCTTCTCCTCATTGCTACTGCCGGCCTCTGCCTCCTTCTTGCATACACCCCGAGTCGTCCGTGGCCTACGCCCATCCTGCTTCCCACCTTGCCTGCTTATCCGCTTATCGATTTTGCTGGGATCCGTGCTCGTTCCCGCGCCGCGCGTGTGGCTGCCGGTGCTTTAAGCCCGTGCCCGCTAAAAATCGCCCCTCTCGACCTCACCCCCCACCCACCTTACACTGCTCGCTCCTGCCTTACAGCTCTGTCCCTCCTTCCCGCCCAAATCCTTGTTTGGCTCGCTGGTACCTCAATCTGCGGGGCGCTGCTGCCTGTCTGGAAGTCACTGACGTGCACGCGGCTGCCAGACATGCCCCGCACCAGACGCCTTTATCTGTGGCTCCTTCTCTCTACGACTCTTCTTTTGTGCCTTTTTATTTCGATTTATTTTAATTGCTTCTTGTTTCCCCTACGCCTGTCCCGCGTCACATTGCACTAAAGCTGCCTCCAACACAAACTCTCCGTCAAGCTTGACTTTTGCTTCGTTCCTCGAGCAAACAGCACCCGCCACATCCTTTTCGCTTCTTCCCCGTGCAGGCCTAGTTATATTCCGCGTCCTTTTGTTCTTTTCTTGTGCATCTCTTCTTCTTTGTCTTTTACTTTTTTGTCTTTTACCCCCAGTCTCTTTCTCCCCCTCCCCGCCCAGCTCTACCCCAGAACCAGCAGCTTTTAGCACCCACCAAATCCGAGTCTGCCTGCGCACAGCCTCGTCCTCGACCTCCTCCGATCTGCTGGACCCTCGCATCACCACCAGCTGACCCCGACCGCCCGTGCCTATGCCTCGACTTAGCCTCATATTTTGATCTTTTTGAGAGTGGGAGAGTGAGCGAGCGAGAGAACGGGGCCGGGCAAGCACGGCAATACGAGAAAGAGGTGGTCTTTGAGCAGAAACTAGAACCACAGCAAGCAGTCCCGGAGACACAGCCGGGCAGCCCCCCTCGGCTCCCAGCAAGTGTGCAGCATCGCCTGTGTGCAAGCGGACGCTGCAGCCACTGCCACGCACAGCCAAAGCTGGTCTTTGCTAACCTCTGGACCTGCACAGCCAGTCCACGCCGAGCTTTCCGAGAGATTGTCTGCAGCCTCCTGCAGCTTTCCCCCGACAAGGCTCTGTTGCCGGTGGACAACCTTCCTTTTCCTGGATACTACCATTTCAAACGGCCTTCTGCAGGCCGCCTTGCCCCAGCAGTCCAATGGAACGCGGATCGCAGTCTCCCCAGACGGAGTTCAGAGATCGTGCTGTCTCGTCTTCTGAGCCCAGTGGACCGCGGCCGAAGCCATTCGACGACGACCAGAGTTCGCGGAAGCGACGCCGGACCTCCAACGGGGAGGGCCGCAGCCTTTCCGTCGAAACGACGGGGTCGTCCAAGGACAGCGAGAGCCGTAACAGCGGCGACAGCGCAGCCAGCTCGTCGCCCTCTGTGACCACCGCGTCTAAGGCCACGTCCACCACCGTTCTCGACGACAAGAGTGCTATGAATGTCGACGCCGTTGAAACCACTGCTGACGCAGGGACTAACACGAGAACCATGGGCAGCAAGACAGAAAACACGGCTGACCCCGTGGCAAGCCAAGCGGCTGCCGAGTCTGTTGCAAGACCCCACACTCCTGAGAATGCACCGCCGAGCACCGACACCGACAACGACCGCCCACCTTCACGGCCGGCCCATGTGACACTCAGCCTACGAAACTCGGCCAACCGCGTTCTCGACACCATCCCCTCATCTCCCGAGTCTCTTCCCCAGAGCCCCACGCCCGCACTGCCGTCCCGGCCAGCCGACGACACCGACCACCACGTTAGGCCCAGTGTAGAGCCGTCTGATGCTAATAGCGTTGCGTCTGCTGCAACTTTGGCTCGGTCCACCGTTAACGGCATGGAGACCCCCGATAATGCTGCGGACTACGCAGCAGAGGATGCGACCTCGTCACCCTTTTCCCGCTCCGCTACCGCTAGTCCCCCCGTTGAGGTCGTCGACGTCCAGCCGGATGAGGAGCCGAGCTACGTTGCCGAGACACCGAGCGTGACGATTCTTGCCGGCGACCATCTCGCTGACCCGGCTATCGATTTCCCTTACCAGAATGCCGGGGACTCGCCTGCAGAGATCATGATAAAGCTTTCCAATTACGTGGCAACAGGTATGTCTTTTCTGAATCTATCATCTACATGCTCTCATGTTGCCCCGTCTTCTCTAACAGCATCACCTCTCCGCAGATATTACTGTGCCGCAGAACCTCCAGGAGTGGATTGACAACTACCTCCTGTTCGCCAAGGTGGTGTCCTTCCAAAGAGCCGCCACCTCCTACCACCAACACCAAGCTCTATTTCTGGCCCTTCCTGACTTGATATGGAGCGTGCCGTGTCTACGCACCCCCAATTTTGGTGGCGCCGACAGGCTCATGCGGGAAAGGCTTCTTGGTTTCTGCAAGTCTTTTGCCCGCTTGACCGCCTATTTTGTCGAGCTTGACTACAAGTCTCTGCAGCTGCTGCCATCTGCCGATGAGTTCCAACCTAGGGATTTTATCTCAACAGCCTACATGTCCGCACTGTCTATCATCACTAAGAGGGACACGCTGCTGCAGAGAGACGAGGAGCATATTCTCCGGGTGAACTATAGGGATGAGATCTCGGAGATCATGGTCCAATTCATGGGCTACTTCCATGAGGCACCACCCTATGGCACTCTTCACCTACTCAATGCACTGCTGGAGGCACAAATTCCTCTTATGCCGAGCTTTCTCCGTATTATCGACAACTTTGGCAACATTGCTACCATGGTTTCGTTCAGTCTACGCGAAACCCACAGGAAGCTTTTCTTTGGCAACCTTCGCTCCCAGACTGTGGCGGGCTTGAAGTCCCGCGTCGCCCTGGGCCACCGGTTTTTCAAAACCGCCTCTGATGCCCTCTCCAGCATCATCGAGAGCCACGTTACCGCACTCACATACGAAAATGCCAGCAACTTGATTTCCGCATTGGGTGACATCCTCCACGTCAGCCTTGACGTGGACCATCCAGACGGCGCCGCCCTTGCCACTGCCTTTCTGGAGACTAACCCGGACATTTCGGTCGAGGACGTGCCAGACACATACGCTATGGAGTGGCGTTTCAGTATGTACTGCCGCCTCATAATGTGCAGCCAAATGCAGCTTCGCATTTTGGCCGTCACCAATCTGTGTCAAGAGCTTGTCACCTGCTGGCGCAGGTACGGGAATGAGCCTTCTGACCCCAGCCGCGAGACAGCTGTTTTGCGGTTCGTGTCTGATTTCCTTGCCTCCACCGGCGTGGTATCCTATCTGCTGGGACCGACGTGCCACCCAGAGATCACAGCGGAGAGTGGCAACATTATTGGATTCCTGGCTGTCTCGCGTACCTACACGAACGCCCACGCAGATCTCTTCTGGCAGACTGTCACCACCACCCAAGACCCGCGCATCTGCGAGGCCCTCATTCGTATGATGTGTCGAATTGTCAACCTCTTTTCATACGACTCTGCCCTCTATCTCTGCCAGAAGCTGTTGCTTCTTCCCGTCGCCGCTTATACACCTACCATGCGCGAGTTCTGCTCCACCGTCATCTCTCATGTCACCAACAAGGCTATCAGCGAGCATCTTCCTATTGAGACGACGTACTTTGCTGTGTGCCTGCGTCTTCTCCGCGAATCGTCCGTTCCTGGAATCAAGACACCCACCGCATACCCAGATGTGCAGGCCTTTGCTGTTGAGAAACTAACAGAGCTTCTCAAGAGCATTAGCCTCGAGCTGGAGGAGCGCCAGAGCCTGTATCGCAATTGCCTGTCCGACATTGAACAGAAGTCCAACACGACACTTGGTAGTCTTTCAGCCATCAACATCATTAACCGACAGTCGGGTGGCCGTGACCTGGCCGTCCTGACCTCTGGGCACAATTTGACCGAGCTGATCGTCGATGAACTTGAGAATGCTATCCGCCTGGGCTGTGAGCTCGGCTTCCCGGCCGTCATCAGCGGACCCACAAACACTCCACGTCGAGACATTATTCTCCATATCATCGTCAACTATTCGTCGACCCTAACACCGGAGCTTGGTGCCCGTCTCTGGGACATGATGATTGGCCCCAAAGCTGCCTGCAGAGAAGACAGGAACGCCTCGTGGAAGATTTTCATCGCGTGTGCTAGGCGCAATCGCAATGACAGCAATGCATTTTTGGCAATGTGCTTCAATGAGCTCCTGCCAAAATTGCCTCCCGAATGCTTCTGTGAGGGACTTTTGGACTTTATCCACGAAAGCCTTTTGCCCCTGGTCAATGATCCTACCAGCACCCTGCTTGATGAAGACGAGGAAAGTGCAGACCGCGGCGTTCTGGAGCAGCTCTGGCGTATCATTCTGACTGCTCCTCCCGACACCATTGAGCGCCAGGCGACAAACATGCTTGTCAAAGACGTGTACATTGAGAGCAAATCTATTCTGGTCTTTCCACACAATAGAGCCCGCAAGGTACACTTGGCCCTGGTGAATCGATGCCTCCACCAGCTATCCTCAGCCGCCGAGAAACTCAAGTCTTACAGCAACAATGAAGGCTCGTCTAGCGGAGATGAAGAGTCTTCCATGGTTGTTGTTCCTGCTGAGGCCCAAGTGCATGAGCAGGAGGTTCTCTTTATCCGCTCTCTTCACGTGTTGCGCGAGTTCCACCGATTGTACAGCTCGCGGGCGCAGTTTTCTGTCCCTGATCTACGCTTTTACATCTCAAATGGCTCGAACAGCGTTGAAGGTGAACTGGCCGAGCTCAAGTACCAATCTTTCGACGGGGACCGGCAGACAGATGTCCGGCCACTCAACATTGGAAAGCTCAACACTGCTGGATCCTTGCTTTCGAGCCTCAAGGAAGCCACGGGATTCGACAACTTCCGGATGTACTACCGCGGCCAGGCGTTTGTACCACTGGAGACCGACATTTGCCGGTCTCTGAATGAATTGCGTATCCACAGCGGTCTGATTCTTGTCAAGCGAGAGGTGGACTACCAGACAACTTCTAAGCATGTTCGGCCAGGCACTTCACCAGTTGACATTGAAATTCTTGGCCACTTTAAGGAGCTGTGGGAGTTCCTTAGCATGGAAGAAAAGCTGTCTCGAGAAATTCACCAGTTCATGACCCGTCTGCCTGTGGACGAGCAGTTTCTTCATATCTTCGACAAGACAGACTTGCCATATACAGAAGTATTCTCTATTGGTCAACCTTACAAGTCTCTCTACGCTCTCCATGCTCTCCGAGAGTTTGTGGTTACGCATAATCGGGCTGTCGGTCCCACCGAACGCACGGCGGCGATATCGGCTGCGGCGGCACAGAAGACTGGGGATCGTGCGATAGGGCAGATCTCCCCTCCAGCTTCATCACCGGGGTCGTCATCGTCCAATGGATCGCCCGGACAGGGGGCGACAGCAACAGCAGCGGCGGCAGCCGACACGGAAGATGGAGTTGGCTCTCCACCTCCAGAGCAGGACGAAAAGCCTAGTGCCCTGAAAGCGTACTTGCACGCCCTGGCAACAGCCAAGCGGCTAACTATTGCCGCCATCACAGACCCAAATGTCACGCAGCTAGCCACCAGTACTGAGCTTCAAACCTCCCTCTCATTGATGCTGGTGGATATGCTTGCCTACATTTTGAACGAACCGTTGCAGGACACCAAGACTGCGGGCCAGGATATTGACGCGGCGCTCCTCGACCGCCTGACTGACATCCTGAAAACAATGCTTGATGTTCCTTCCTCAGAGACGTCGATGCGCTTAGTACAGTTATGTTTTCAGGCTCTTATGGACTGCTGTGTGCTGAGCCGGCCGTTTTGGGAGGCATTCCAGGCATGCACTGATATGGACACGTTACTTGAGCACCTGCTGCTTGGTGAGTGGCGACTGGCTATCCGCCAGATGGTCGCAAAGCAGATTACTGAAAAGTCTACCTTCAACCATGCCGCGACCGGTGCCACAGCGGCCGAGTGTCGAGAGTTCTTCTGGCCCATTGTCCTCGGCCTCGTGCCCAAGGCCATGAATGAACCCAGCCGGTGCGAAGATGTCTTCAACCTGGCATTCAATCTATACCAGAAGATGCGCGACAGCAAATCTCCTGCCATGAACGTTCGAGCACTTGCCGGCCAGCTTAGCAATCTCTTGCTAGCTTACACGACGATTGAGGACGTGACCCAACCCGATATCGCTGATTATGTGGCTTTTGGACTTGTTCAGATGCTTCATTCTATTCTGCGAACCTGTCCCGGTGACAATATTCGCGCCGCGCTTCCTCCGTAAGACCTCAACATGACCCCCGTGAAGCTAGTTTCAATCGTTCGTCTTTATCTTTCTTTGCCTTTGCTAACCACCTCTTTCTGTTAAACAGGGATTTTGCGAACAGAATCTTTTGGAAACATTTGTTTCCACCGTGGCTCAACAGCGAAAACGAAGAGCACTCCATGTCGCCAAAACAGAGGTCGTTTCCACAGATCATCGTGCATCAACCAACACGGTCAGCTTTGCTGCAGATTATTTTCAATCTCGTGAATGACGATAACAGCCAGTTGCCTTCACTGGTTCGGAATCTCGATCAGCTGGTACCATGCGACAAGGCAGCTGATGATGGTATGTGCTGTTCGTCTTACTTGCCTTTCTCGTGTCCACGTTGCTAATCAAGACCGTATCAGACCCGTACCACTACGACCTCCCACAGCAGTTCGACAGATCGAAGGCTCTTCGAGCGCCATGCGGCTACGTTGGTCTGAGAAACCTGTCCAACACTTGTTATCTCAATTCGCTGTTCACCCAGCTTTTCATGAATGTTGAATTCCGCCGGTTCCTGATGAATGTCGAAGTCCGGGATGAAGCCAACACACAGAATCTCCTGTTCCAAACCCGCGTCCTGTTCAGTTTCATGCAAGACAGCATCCGCCGCTATGTCGACACCCAGCAATGTGTGGCAAGCATCAAGACTTATGACGACACGCCTATTGATATCCACAACCAGATGGACGTGGATGAGTTCTACAACCTCCTCTTTGATAGGTGGGAGGGTCAGATGTTGTCTGCCGATGAGAAGCGTCAGCTACGCTCTTTCTACGGTGGACAGCTTGTTCAACAAGTCCGGTCCAAAGAGTGTGAGCATGTTTCCGAGCGTCTGGAGCCCTTCTCTGCGATCCAGTGCGACATCAAGGGCAAGGCAAGCCTGCAAGAGAGTCTCCAGGCATATGTCGATGGTGAGATCATGGAGGGTGACAACAAATACAAGTGCTCGAGCTGCGATCGTCACGTCGACGCTGTGAAGAGAGCGTGCTTGAAAGACATCCCAGATCACTTGATTTTTCACCTGAAGCGGTTCGACTTCAATCTGCGGACACTCCAGCGCAGCAAGATCAACGACTACTTTGCTTTTCCACACAAGATCGACATGCGTCCCTACACGATCGATCAGCTGAGCAGCCCCACGGAAGAGATGTCGTCTGACGTCTTCGAGCTTGTGGGCGTTCTGGTCCATTCTGGAACGGCCGAGTCGGGTCACTACTACTCATACATCCGCGAGCGGCCATCCTCCCGTCCAAATGAAGGATGGGTGGAATTCAACGATGATATGGTCTCAGGGTGGGACCCTTCGCTGATGGAGGCATCGTGCTTTGGTGGAACCGACTTGCGGACCAACCATTTCACCGGCGAATCCACCAACCTTCTCGTCGACAAGTCGTTCAGCGCTTACATGCTGTTTTACCAGCGGTCGTCTTCGGTAGCCAAGGAGCAACAAGCCCTGGTCAAGGCCAGCCTCTCCAGTCCTCTGCGTGTTGATTTGCCTAAGCCTGTGTCTGACCACATCCGCCATGAGAACACGTCTCTCGTACGAAGACATTGTCTGTACGACCCTCAGCAGATATTATTCGTGTCCAAAGTACTTGGACACATGCAACACGTCAATTCCGGCGGGCAATGCTCGGCCACCCACAAGCTCGAGAATACGGCCATACAAATGGCGCTCAGTCATCTGGATCAAGTGGCATCAAGAACAAAGGATATCCCCGACTTTCTGACGCTCATGAATCGCATCACGGGTAGTTGTAACAAATGTCCACGGTGCTACTTGGCGGTCTTCAGTTACTTTGACGAACGTCATGATGTGTTACGGCAGATGATCCAACGGAGCCCGGAGCCTCTTGTTCGACACGAGACAGGTGCCCTATTGATCCGGGCGCTTTACAGCATCAAGAAGGCATTTCCTGAACAATATTGTGGATGCTCGGCTGACGAGGGAGACATGCCCGACGATGAGATGCAGCTTGACCAAGAGATGACTGTAATTCAAAGTGCTGCTTACATGATGCGCATGCTATGGGATCATTTCCATGTTGTCATTAGGTCTTGGCCGGAACTCTTTGGGTTTATGCTTGCTTTTGTGAGCATGGGCCGGCATGAGCTTGCCATTTTCCTTGACGCGGATGGCTTCCGAAAGGCAGTCATGGTCATTGCGGCCGACAATGGCATCGCCATGGAGCCTCAGTACTTGCGCATGATGAACACGATACAACGTCGTTTGCCAGCTAGGCCACCTTCTTACGACGCCGTGATTGGGCTGCTGGATGTCCTACTGGCTGGGATGTACCCGGATCGGGATAGACAGCGTTCTCGCGATGAGATGTTTGTGGATGATACCGAGAGCCGTTACTCCCTGTCATGGAAGGACCACAATGGAGATTTGCCAATGACACGATCGGAGTACCTGCTCATGGGACGCGACTGGATGCGCGAGTATGGGAACGTGTTTGTTGACAAGCTAGTCACCATCAACCAGAATGTGGCCGCCACCGACGCAATCATTGCGCGTCTTATGAGGACACATCCCATGATGGAAACCAAGATCCTGACGACGCTAAACGCAAACATTTCATCCGACTCTCTCGGTCACAGCCAGAGGCCGTTTCTTAGAGTGGCACTTGTATTTGCCCATAAGACACGATCACCCGAATACGCCAGGCAACTATACAGGTACATAGCGGAGCAATGCCGCAACCTGAGCAACCCAGAAGGACGCTCATTTTTCGAGGTCGAGCGGGATCTGTTTTGCGGTCGCACCGAGGACGGACAGCCAGATATTCTAGCAATCCTCGAAGGCTTGCAGCTGCTACCTGTCTGGGTTCCAGGACTGATAGGCTATTATGATTCGTCTGTCGCTATCGATGTGGAGCTCTTCTTGAGGGATGTCCTCTTCGAGCATGGTTACGAGCCTCAGTTTGATGATGACGAGGGCGGCGATCTGCGCGCAACGACAATCTGCATGACAGCTCAGCAACTGGGTATCGAGTGCCTCAAGTACATGGAAACGTTCTTTGTGGAACGCAATGTTCGAATTAACAGCATTGCCTTTGCTTCCTTCCAGCGGATCATTGCTTCATGCAGGCCATACTACTCAAACGAGAAGACAGGCGTCGAGGATATGCTGGACGAGTTCAACCGGCTTTGTGCTAGTATGTTTTCCATTTTGCAACGTTGAGAGAAAAAAAACTTCCAAAGCTAATTCGAAAATAGGTGTTCCCGAATCCTTGAAGAGGCTTGTCGTCGAAGACCTAGAAGAGGACGGTTCCGGTAAGTTGCTATATCTTGACAATTAGAACGGGGATTCCTCCACCCACTTTTAAAACAAAACACGACTAACTTCTTTTAGATTGGAACAGCTCAAGGGGTTCATCGGAGCCAGTTGACAGTCTCGGTGACGTCAATATGCAAACAGGAGCTGACATGAACGATGCCGATCTTTTGTAGCAGCGGACACCGGCAAATTGTTGGAGTTGATAGCGACAGCTATAACACCACAGCCACAGATGCCTGGGACACGATAATTTCGAACCAACTCCGAAGGTGGCTTATTCTAGCCTCTCGGGTACTGGTTTTCCTTTTTCCTTTTTTTTTTCAACTTGGACTTTTCACTTGGCCTTGTTTCATTGTTTTTCTCTCGAAATCCGGAGTTCTGGCGAGCGATAAACCCTGCGAAAACGGAAAGAAGCATACCCTTTTTTCTGCTTGTCAGGGATGATAGATGAACGAACACAACAAAACAGAAACGGGGAAGAACACGGCACATTGGAATTGCGGCGCGAAAGGGGCACTGTCTTTTGTTTCTTCTTCATTCTGGGGCGCGGGAACACCCAGGGGACTGGGGAGGGTTCGCGATGCACAAATATCAGGACCCGTCGTGCATTGTATTTGCGTCATTGTTATTTTTTGTTTTTGTTTTTGTTTGTCTCTTCGGGTTGCTTTGTTCTTTTTTTTTCTCCGAGACGGAACGACGAGACGACCAGATGGACAAAACTCATGGGCATGGACATGGGCATGCACCAACCCGCACAAAGCATGTCATTGGCTTTATTATTATCATTTCTTTTCGTTTATTTTTGTTGTTGTTTTTAACTTCTTAGGAAAGCGGCGGCGTACAGGGACAAAAGGGTTTGAGATTGTGAGTGGGACGAATAGTCAAGGACGCAGGGGATGGAAACTCCATGCCGTGACTGGGTCCATGTCACGACCAAAACAGACACAAAACTCTCCCTTTTTTTTTGATATGGCCCCAGGTTGTATTACTTGTTTATGTTTTGTAAAGATACCACAAGGTCCTGCTACATAGTATGGGTTTTTAGTCCTGTCTTTTTGGCGAGAGACATGGTCTTTAGGCAAAGGGTTATTCTTCTTTTTACGCATTGGTTTTCATCACGATCAACTTTAATACGTTTTTTCTCTTCTTCTCTCTATCCTCACTGGACAACGAGTTTGGTCAAACAATAGAGTGAAAGGTTACAAGAACTGAAAATGTGATTCCATATTAATTTCTTAATATTGATTGATTGGTAATACTTGGTGTACTCCTAGGATACGTGAGAGATGTCAAGTCAATTCTGAGTAGGCTAGTGTTTTTTTTTTTAATGACCAAAGTTGATTGTTTCTTAATTAAAAGGAAAGGATGGTTTGTTGATTTTAGCAGGATTAGTTATTTGCTGCTGTTAAGAGCTCGGATACAAGGCTAGAGATGCCGTTCACGTGACCATTTTGTTTCATATGAACGACCATGACACAAAGAGGCTCTTGGTCAGCGTGACTGACAAGAATGTAACAGCGTCTTACATGTAGCCAGGTAGCCAAGTTGCAAGTCTGGCCTTGGATACTCTGTTTTTCTTCATATTTTTTTCTCCCAAAGAATTCTTTTCTGCTCAATTCTGCGTTTGCCGCTCGATGTTTCCATCGCTTCACTGCGGCCCCCACTCTCTTCTTATATATGTGCAGATCGCGTTCGGCAACGCCCGCATTTACAGTGATCTGCAATATGCTCGTGAGTTGTTGGTAAAAGAGAGCACAACTGCAGTCAGGCACGAGGGTAAAAACAACAAAAAAACCAAAGGAACAAAAGAGAGGGACTGTTCGCTGTAATGAAACAAATGGCGAGATGCGGAAGGAACGTCCAGTCCAAGACGGAAAGAACGCGAAAAATGCTACGTGGACCCCGCCCAAGGTCTCGGCCGTGAGCTTCTACGCGAATGCCGTCTTTTGCCTCACCGGACAATTGGGCAATTGCGACATTTTCATCAGAAAGCTCTACTAGCCAGCCTTGGCGACTGCGACACTGACACCGTACACAGTAGACCAACCTCTTTTTTTTTTTTCTCACTGATGATACTCCTGGAAGATGTAGGAGTGGAGACAGTCGAGAAGAAAGAGAAAGAGCCAGAGAAGAAAGGGGAAAGTCACATTCGACCACGGAAGCTGTGCTCGTATTCGTGCATCACGAAGAGCGGGCATCGTCTGATTTAGCATTGGGAAACATTGACTTTTGCAACAGGCAAGACCGACAAGACGACACTATTGAACATTCGCACACCCTCGCCTGGATGGCAGCACCGCCGATCTCGGGAGTGCAGGCGGGTGTTCCTGGGCCTGGCAGTGAGCAGAGCTCGCCCAAGCGGCTTCCTGGGAGCTCGATTCCGCGAATCAACTGCCGCTTCAGACATGCCGCCGAGCGAGCCGTGGGCGGTCCCCCTCCAGCCCCAGGGTGCCAGCCCGAATCGAGAGCTACGGCCGGGCTGGGCAGTGGATGCCAAGATGCTCTCGACCTCTACGAGTAAGGTTAAAAAAACGGTGGACAAGGTGGGGGTTGCCTGGCGAGCTTCCAGCTTGCTCTCCCACGTGGATTGCTAAGTTAACCAGGCAGAAAGAGGTAAAGCAGGTCCTCGTATGGAATAGGAAGCTCCACCGGCCATCCCATCTTTTTTCCTATGCGCGAGGGTGATAAGATCATCTGATAAGATGTTCACCTCGAAGAGACTAGGCCACTTCCTCGCGGTTACCCACCACAGAAGGCTCCTTGGCAATGGCATATCCACGACTCCAACGACCTTAAGCGAGCAAAATATGGAATAACCTCACAACCTCAACAAAATGTGACTGGACATGAGGGGGGCGGCGATGGAAAAGAGGGCTTGGACAACGGCGGATGAATTTTGCAACCGAGAGACCCGACAATGTCTCCTGCCGCAGGCGCAGTGTATAAACATGGCCTCGTCCCGGGGGTTGAGAGGACTGCGTTGCCTTTTGTATGAGAGCTGGCAACCGAAAAAGCCTCTCACTTCCCCCTACCCCCTCTCCTGTTCCCTGCCCTCTCTCTGTCTCTGAAAAAAAAAAAAAAAAAAACAGACCAGCCATGGCACCCCGGGGATCAGCCTTGCGGGCTGCCGTATTGGCAGTGGCAGCTTCTTCTTGGCTGTCTGTCCCTGCCGTTTTTGCACAGGACGGCAGTAGCTTTGTCAATGGCCGGACAGCCTTTACGAGCGATACCAGCGGCATTGTGCCGGGACGGTACATTGTCGAAGTGGCTCCGGCGGCAACCTCCGGCAGCAGCCGGCGCACACGGGCAGAGTCGGGCGTCAATGCAGTGGTCCAAGACATCCAGTCGCTCGGCTACAACGCCGAGGTCAAGGAGGACTACTCGGCGCTGTCAGGCCGGTTTGAGGGTGCGGCCATTGAGATCACCAACTCCAACGCGACGGGCAGCAATGGCGACAGCAGCAGCATCACCAGCAGCAGCAGCAACACCGGCGGCGTGTCCGTCGACGACATCCAGGCCTTGCCTGCGGTGGCCAATATCTGGCCGGTCCACACGGTTGTCCTCAACACGTCCTTCACGCCCGCTGAGAGCACTGGCGGCAGCTGGAACCCGCATGCCATGACGCATGTCGCGGCCCTGCATGCTCAGGGCTTCACGGGTGCGGGCCAGCGCGTCTGCGTGGTCGACAGCGGCGTGGATGTCAACCACCCTGCTCTCTCTGGCCGTGTCGTTGGCGGGAAGAACCTCGTGGACAACAGCGACGACGTGCAGGACTGCCTCGGCCACGGAACGTTTGTGTCGTCCGTACTGGCAGCCAACCACAGCGACTTCCAGGGCGTCGCCCCCGGCGCCGAGATCTACATGTACAAGATCTTTGGCTGCGGCATTACCGTCTCGACCGACCTCGTGCTCAAGGGTCTGCTGGCCGCCGACGCAGACAACTGCGACATTGTGTCGCTGTCGCTGGGAAGCAGCAACGGCTACCGCTATGCCGTCACATCCCGCGTGGCCGCCGAGGTGGCCGCTGATCGCCTGGTCATCATTGCGGCCGGCAACGACGGCGCCAACGCGGCCTACTATGCCAGCTCGCCGGCAGTGGCTCCCGGAGCCCTGTCCGTGGGATCGGTCGAGGCAGCACAGGTGATGGCGTGGCCTGCAGAGCTGATTTCGTCATCCGGGGAGACTCTCTCGCTGTCCTACGTGACTCCAAACGGCAGCAAGTTCGACGCTAGCATCGACATTGCCATTGACCTGGACTCGGGCGATGCCTGCAACGTGCAGGGCTCCGGGTCGACGGACAGTGCAGTTCTGGCTCGTCGCGGCGTCTGCATTGACCGGTCGGCTGCGCGGTCAGCCGAGGAAGCAGGCTACGGCTACGCTCTGGTCTTTGATTCCTACGACCAGGGCGTGTACTACTCGGAGGACATTGTGGACTACTACTGGGGCGAGCTGAAGTTGTACGGCGTGACGGTGGCCAGCGTTGGCGACTGGGCAGCCGCGCAGGTGGCATCCAACAGGACCCTGCGTCTTGTCATCAAAGCCGGCGCCCAGCCGGCAGTCACCGACGCCAGCGACATTCCCCAGGCCGGCCAGGTCTCGGCGACGTCGTCGTGGGGTCCTTCGTTTGAAAACGACGTCTCGCCGCACATTGCTGCCCCTGGCGGCTCCGTCTTCGGTGCGTACCCCGGCAACACCTACGCCGTCGGATCGGGCACGTCCTTCTCGACGCCCTACGTGGCCGGCGTGGCCGCGCTGTTCTATGCGCATGTGGCCAAGGACAAGGATGCTTTCAAGCGCCAGCTTGTGTCGACTGCACACTCTTTGCCGACGTACAACGAGCTCGACAAGAGAATCACGTCCAAGACGGGGACGGTGGCCCAGCAGGGCGCCGGCCTGATCGATGCCAGCAGCCTGTTCGCGCAGAGCGTCAAGCTGCTGTCGGAGCCGGTGCTGCATCTGAACGACACCGACAACCGCGTGTCCACCCACGCCATCCGGCTGCAAAACACGGGCCGCAGCGCTGTGACCTTTAACATCACCCACAGGCCTGCCGCGACTGTGCAGACGCGCAACGTCAACCTGTACATCTACGCCTACTACCCGCCCCTGGACGAGTCGGCCGTCGGGTCGCTCGAGGCACCGGCGACTGTGCGTGTGGAGGCCGGCGCCACCGCCGAGGTGCAGGTGACCATCAAGGCTCCTGCGGGAGCAGACCCGGCGCGCGGCCTCTTGTGGAGCGGAAAGGTCGTGCTGGAGGGCTCGGACGGCCAGGTGGTGTCGGTTCCGTACCTCGGCTTCGAGGCCTCGACGTATGAATGGGGCGCCCTGCACCACGGCCCCGAGGTGTACCGCTACGACCAGAACACGGGCGAGCTGCTGCCCGTCAACGCCTGGGGCGACAGCCAGCCGTACAAGCCGCTCGATGGCGACTCCCCCGAGGTCTGGTTTGCCATCCGGTACGGCACCTACGAGTTCTCCATTGACATTGTCGGCCCAGACTTTGACCCGGAGACCGACTTTGTGTACCCCCCCGTTGCCGGCGTCGGCCCCAGGGCCTGGTACGGGCCCATCCGCCAGCAGGTGCTCCTCGACGACCCGCCCAACGACTTCCCCATGCGCGAGCTCGTGCGCTTCAACAATGGCGGCTACGTGACCTTCCGCAGCCTCGCCAACGGCACGGCCATCCCGTCTGGGCGCTACCGGGTATTCTCGCGGGTGCTGCGCATGTTTGGCACTGCCACCGACCCGAAGGACTGGCAGCTGTTTGTGTCGGACGTGTTTTCAGTGCAGAACGGCAACGACCCGGTGCCAGGGGCCAGCAGCACCAGCTCTGCCATCAGCTTGACAGCGAGCTCAGCCATCAGTTCGACTGCAAGCTTGCCAGCAAACTCGACGGCGATCTCGACAGCAAGCTCAACAGGCTCTACCTCGAGCTCCGTCCCTCTCTCGACAGCAAGCTCTGCACCCCCCGAGTCCACTGCTATCAGCTCGACGACCAGCTCTGCTCTTGTCGAGTCCATCACCTTTACTTCCTCGGTCATCTCTAGCGACCGGCCCACGGCCTCGTCCCAGACGTCCACGTCCGAGTTCCCAACATCAACCGGCCTGGTCGTCGTCCCCGGGCCCACGACCACTCTTCCGGCTGCAGGCGTCACTGCCACGGGCGTCGCCAATGCCTTCTCCAGCCTGACTCTGCAGCGGCTGCAGGACCCGTCGCCCGTGCTTAATGACCCGGGCGTCTGGATGGAGCTGCACATCAAGGTCTGGCTGGCGGAGCCCGTGGCCGACGGGGCCGCCATCAGCTTTGGCGTGCCGCCCGAGCTTGGCGATTTCCCCACCGGCGACTACCTCCAGGCTGCGGGAGCGTTTGCCGGCACGACGGTTTTCGACAAGGAGACCCGGCTCTTTACCATCAACCTGGGCAGCTGGACGACGTGGCACAAGAACATGGACGGCGACTTTTACGTCATGTGCCGCTTCACGCCCGAGTTTGCCGACGCCATGAAGCCGGGGACGTATGTGGTCGAGTTCCCGGTGGTGGCGGGTGTTCTGCGGTCGTCCGTGTACTACACGGCGATTGACCGGACCCAGGTCTACGAGCGGCTGCAGACGCTGCCGTACGAGCCGACCAACACGGACCTCTTCAGCGCCGACATTGAAGTGCCCGCCAGCGCGGGGCCCTGGGAGTACGTGCAGCTGGAGGCGCTGCTGGCGTCGGACGACGGCTACATCTGCGACCGGTCGGGCGTGTACGTGGGGTATGCGTCGCAGTGTGCGGACCAGCGGATGCGGACGGTGCTGCAAGACGTGAGCGACGTGTCGCTCAGGGCGGGCGACCTGCCGCGGCGGTGCGACGTGAAGCACTATGTGGCGCGCTACGAGGCGGGCCTGGACGGGCCGCGCCACGTGCTGCGCTTCACGGTGGCGGGCATCCAGGGCGACCGGGGCCAGTGGACGTACGGGTTCACGTATGCGCTGGACGTGAAGCTGAGCAACGGGACGATGGTGCTGTACCCGTACAAGACGATCAATTTTGAAAAGAACCCGCGGAAGCGGTCGACCAATTTCTACGAGTTTTCCGGGGAGAGGTCATGAGGGGGTGTATATAGATTAAGCACGAGAGAGAATGATCGAGAATAGACGACCAGAGACTATTCAATACAGACATTTGCTTTTATTTGCAATGATGTCAGAGACTGAATATTGTTGAGAACAAAACGACCAACACTAGTAGACAGCTTTACAAGACAAACAACCCCTGGTCAAAAAAGTGGCTGCTCTGTTGGATTGCTGTTACATTCCACGAAAAAGAAGCATGCGAGAGCAATCAGTGAGGAGGCGTGCACACGTGCAAGCTTACACGGCACAATGTCAGCATGTTGGGTGCACAAGCAAGGGGGTGTTGGGGAGGACGGGCGGAGACGGTCGGGGAGGGACAGGAAGGGAAGGGGGGCAAGGAAAGGGCAAGACGGCAAGTACGACAGGGAAGGGCTTCGGACAGGCGGCATGATGGGCTGCTGTTGGGTTAGGCAGCAGCAACGGCTCAATGTCAGAATGAAGAGAGGACCACCAGACAGCCACGGCCAGCCCACGCGACCGAAAAAGGAGGCCCAAGAAGGGACCTGTTGAAAACAAACAAAAGGTAAACCATGACAAAAGCTGCAAGCATCGCTTTCTCGGCCGGGGCCTGATCTGAGCAGACACGTATGAAGAGTATGTGTTGTCTGTCTCTTGTCTCCTATCTGATCCTGTCTGACATGTGTGTACAAAGTCAAATTGTTTACGGATGTGCTGTCTCCTGTCTCCTGTCTAATAACATGTTTGATATCGTATACAAATAATTGAAATTGTTCCCGCAAGTGTCCACTCCTCTGAACACGTCTGTTTCATGATACAGTTTTTTTACGTTCAGGACAATGCTTCTACAGTGAGCTGCTGTTTTTTGCTCTGCCCGTTTCGGATATTCATAGATTGCTCGTCACAGACCGTGCCAATCTCGACGAGCCATGAGACGAGACCAGAAACTGTCCCGAGGACTGTCCAATGTTTTGTGTTTCTGGGGAACTTGTCGACGTCTGCTCGGTCTAGGGAATTCCCAAAAAAGAAGCAGCGGCAATTAACATTTAGACAGGACAAGAATAGAAACGGCAGTCGAGAAGAAATAGAAAAGAAAAAGAAATAGAAAAAAGAACAAAGAAGCCGACAAAAAGGAAAGCGTTTACAGGACAAAAAAAGAACATGCCAACAATGACGCAGTGACAGAGAGTGCGCATCGTGGAATGAGCATCGTCGCTCCCATTCGGATCTAAATCTTGTAAGCGCTCGGGTTGTGCTGAGTTGTGCTGGGGTTCTGCTGGAGGATCTGGTGATTGGTTGTGAGCGCCAGCTCTGATTGGCCGTCTCTTACATGTAAACTTTTGCCCATCACCCGCATGAAATGCACCCCCTGTCCGACTCGGCCAATGACAGCTGCTGCAGCGCACTATCCACCTGGTTCGTCCCGGCAGGACGGACAGACCTAAAAATACCGGTTGGTCGCAGAGGGGACGCTGTCCAGGCAGGTGAATTTCCAGCCAATCCAGGGCCGTGTTGAAGCGCCGGCCCTGGGAGGTGACAAAGCGCCCGACCAAAGAGTGGTCCACCTTACTTCCCCCCACAACTCTCGGCTCTTAAGCCCTCTCCCTTTCCATTAACGGAAAGTGCAGTCAAAGCAAAGTGTTGGCTAGTTTCTGCGGCCCTGACGGGCCTCCAAAAGTGGCCCGAAAGGTCTGAACTTTACCCATTTTTGGCACAGGTCAACGGCCGCTGGTCTTCTGGTCTTCTTTCTGGTCTTCTTTCTGGCCTTTATTCTGGCCTCATTCTGGCCTCATTCTGTCCCTCAGCCTCCCCCAGTCATCCCAACTTCCGCGTGCGTCATCAAAACGGCCTCTCCACGGGCCCGGCAGACGTGTCTGGTTGCAGCTGTTTTGTTGTGTTTTGGACGGCCCATTTTGTTTAAGGATTGTTATGTTTTGGAGTTGTTTACTGTGACTGTGTCCTGTGATTTCGTCCGGTTGGTGCTGTGACGGATGCTACTTTGTAATTGCTGTCTCATCCAAGTTGCTGTGTCTCGCTCCTTCCCAACGCGTTGTACAAAACCCCTCCATTGGCCGCTCCCAGCCAACCACGGCTTGTCTCTGGCCACTTGACATGGTCTCTGCATGTAACCGCCGGGGCCTGCCCTCATCCGGGTATGCATGTCCATCCCACCCTGTGTGCTGTGTGTGCGTGCGGGCAGTGTGCTGCGCAGTGTGCTGCGCAGTGTGCAATGCGGACCAGCCTTGGTGTGCTCTCTGTGCTGCCCGGCCTTGTCAGTCCCCCCCGTGTCTGTTCTCCCCCAACCCCCTGTCCCTCTCCCCCACCACTTCCTAGCACACGCTATGTTTTATTTTTGTTTTCACGTTTCACGTTTCACATTCCCAATCTGTCAATGTTTGTTTTTGGATCTGCTGTTGTGTGCCTTGTGTTTCGGAAGTTTGCTTGTTTAGGTTTGCTGTCTGTCCCCCCTCCCCCCAGTCTTTGGATGTTTCTTTTTTTGAAACACGGTCGCCTGCATTAGTATGGCCCCCCTCTACGGTCCTCTCCACCATTCTCGATATATAATATCTCATCTCCAGTCAAGGCGATCTGACAGTCTCCTTCTTCTCGTCTCGTGCTTCCTCACCTCTCCAGCCAAGCCCAGTCCTTTGCATCAAGACTCGACCTTTCCCAAGGATCTCTTCGGCTGCAGTTGATCACCGTTCCAGCTTGTGGTTTCTTTCACTAGACATCTCCTGGACATTCATTCCTTTTTCTTCTTCTTCTTCAATTGCTCTTACTCTCCTTCAACTCTCCTTCAACCCCCTCACTCTCCTTCAATCTTGACAAATTTCACCTTCAACAACACCTCAACATGCCTCTCAAGGATCTCATCTCGCCGCCCCTCGAGGCTGGCCCGTCGGTCCTCGACTCCCACCACCTCCCCTCCCACCTGGACGCTGCTCTCGAGTACACAGCCCGCCGCCTGGCCCGCAAGGCTCTGAGCATCGACCTCGTCGTCATCCGCCGCCACTACCAGCTGCCCGGCTCGACCGTCTCCCCGCCCTTCCAGGCCGCCAGCCACTCGGACAGCACGCTTCCTCTCAAGAGCACCACTGCTTCTGTAGAGCCCCTCGTCGTGGACAACAATGGCGACAAGCCCCTGCCTCCCCTGCCTTCGCCTAGTGTTTCCGAGGCTGTCGTCTCCACTTCCACACAGCTCCCTCCCCTGTCTCCTCCGCCCTCGCGGTCTCGCTTCACAACAGCCATCAAGAGCCTCGTCCGGGCCGGCACTCTGCCCAGCCTCAAGTCTCCCCAGTCTGCCCCCTTCTCTTCCTCTGCCTCGGCTTCCGCATCATCACCGACCAACTCGACAACATCCACCTCGGCCGGCTTCCAGCTGTCGCCCATGAACGGCCTGTTCTCGCCGGCCCTGTCCTCCTCGTCAATGACTTCTTCCTCGGCCGCCTCCTACCCGTCTCTGTCCATGTCCTCGTCGGCCTCGTCGATGCCGTCCACGCCCGCCACACCCCTGACGCCGGCCTTGACTGTCGACTCGTGCTCCGGCCAGACCACCACCACCACGTCCAGCGCCATGACCGAGAACAACAACTGCTACTACAACAATCTCAGCAGCAGCAACAACAACAATGCCAGCGGCGGCTTCTACAACTTTAACAGCTGCTTCGTCTCCCGCCAGTCGTCCTCGTCGGCTTCGCACGACGCCGCTTTCGGCATCCGCCTCGTGCACGCCGACAGCCTGCCCGCCAAGCACGAGAAGCTCCTCAACCAGATCCTGGCCAAGGCCGCGCGCAAGTTCCACGTCTCGCCGCGCTGGCTCGCACCGGCGCAGTCGTCTGCTGCCGGGTTCCCCGCTGACCTGACCCGCCACTCGACCGACCAGAACGAAGTCATCTTTGCCGCCCCGGGGCTGACCCTGCGGTCCCTCGACCACCTGTACACGTTCAAGGCCGCGCTTTCCAGCTACGCCGCGTCGGGCAACCAGTACCGCCTCGAGGACGCCGTCGACGAGCTGCGACGGTACGTGCTGGCGCGCGGCGGACAGCGCCTGGGCAAGCACGAGCTGCTGCGGCGGTACAGCAGCCTGCAGTTTGCCGAGTCGGACCTGGCCGACGTGGTGCACATGTACAGCCGGGCGTATGGCGGGCCGGAGCACGACGGCGGGATCGAGCTCGACGGGCTGTGCTCGTGCTCACCAGCCGAGATGATGTTTGGCGAGGAGAGCGATGATGGGCGTGACGACGATGACAACGACGACGACGACGACGAAATCAACGAGGACAAGCTGGCACAGCAAGATGCCGAAAAGGCACTCCTCGAGCTTCTCGAGAACAAGGAGATGGCCATTGACGACATGGTCGTGA
The DNA here is from genome assembly GCA_002778245.1 of Raffaelea albimanens. Lineage (NCBI taxonomy): Eukaryota > Fungi > Ascomycota > Sordariomycetes > Ophiostomatales > Ophiostomataceae > Raffaelea > Raffaelea albimanens. Next base: position 1,790,606 of record PCDJ01000006.1, on the reverse strand, counting down.
TTGAGGACGACGACGACAACGACGACGAGCTGGAGGAGATGCCCGAGGTCAAGGAGATCCATATCGACGATGACGACGAGGAGGAAGAGGACCAGCTGGACACGCCGATTGCCCAGACGGCAGAGCCCGAGGAGAAGACTTTAGTTGAAACAACAACACCAGCAGCAGTCGTCGTCCCCCCTCCTACTCGCGCTGCACCGCTTCCTCCTGTCGCTGCGGCCACGTCGGTGGCCACGTCTGTGGAGATCCCCATGGCCACTCCCCTGGCTGCCCCGACGTCCGTCACCGAGCCCGAGCCGGAGACGCCCCTGTCGCCGACTCTGTCGTCGCTCCTGCTCAACTCGCCCATCTTTGGCATGACCAAGCGTCGGCGCGGCGGCGGCGGCGGCGGCGGAGGCGGTTCCGGACTCAAGACTCGCCACAGCGCCGAGGACCTGTCCGTCCAGGAGGTGCAGGTGGCCAAGGCCGTCAAGGTCAAGCCGCTGACGATTGTCAAGCCGGTCGAGCCGGAGGTCTCACTCAAGCCGGAGGTCTCACTCAAGCCGGAGGTCTCACTCAAGCCGGAGGTCTCACTCAAGCCGGAGGTGACTATCATGACGGCAGTCGTCAAGCCGGCCAAGGTCCCCCTCCTGAAGCTGCAGACGACCTTTGACAAGCCCAAGACGCCAACTGCGACGCCCGAAAAGGTGTCCTCTGCCACGTCATCCTCGTCTGAAGAGCTGACAGCCCGGCCGGTCAGCTGTGTGCGGCAGGTCAAGCGGTTTTCGTGGAACGTCAACACGGCGAGCATTGGAGAGCTGCTGAGCGCGCAGCCTCTGCCAGGACAGGGGCAGTTTCCGTCGAATTCTCAAACCCAGCTACCCTCCAACCACTCTCAAACCCACCTGCAGATCCCCAACCACTCCCAGACCCAGCTCCCCTCCCAAGAGGTCCCAATGACGCCCAACGACTACGACGACATTTCGCCGATTACACGGAGCGAATGGGGACTGCTGATCGGGGGCCAGTCGGGACGGCAAGTGACAGTGACGACGTTTTAGAGCAAGGCGGGATTGTGTCTGGAAGACTGGGCATGGTTGCTGCATGGATGTGTGCATTGGCATGGCATAGCGTATTCAAGGACTTTTTTTTCCTCTCTCTCTTTCTTTCCCTTGTTTATTCTCTTTTCATCTTCATTCTGGCATCTCCGTCATTGGGCATTAGCATCTCTGGTCTTTTGTTTTTCTTTCTCTATACCCACCATTGACTACTTTCGTTTTATGTAAACATTTATTTCATATGATCATAACCTAGATTTTAACAATCGTTTCAAAACAATGACATGGAAATGGCAAACGAACAAGTGTGGACCATGAGTGATTTGATTATCCCATTGTGATGTAATGCAAGCTGCAAGGTGTCATTGTCTGTCGATTTGTTACCCTCGTCTGTCGACCATACGTCCTCGTCTGTCGACCATACGTCCTCGTCTGTTGACTTGCTCGTCTGTCGACCTATACGGTCTGTCGACCATACTACCTCCACCCATACCTCCCCCCAGACTCCCGCTGCGACGCCCGGTTCTTGGCAAAGTTCTCCTCCAGCGCCTCCTTCTGACTGCTCACCGCCTTGACCAGCTGCTGCAGACTGTGCTTGCCCGGCGCCACCGTCTTCACCGGGTTGTGCAGCTGCTGCGCCTCCAGCTCCCCCGACTGCCGCAGCGCCTCGTTGTGCCGGTACTCCCGGTCCAGGTTGAACGTCGTCACCGCACCCGGCGGCAGCGACGACGGCGGCTTGCCGCCACGCCCAAACAGGGCCCGCCGGTCCCGGGCCGACAGCTGGAGGTCGTCTGCAAGAGTGTCCAGGGACTGGGGCTGCTGCTCGCCAGAGGGTTCCTCCAGGACGGCCTGTTCGGGCAGTGGCCGCGTGTACTCTTCAAACAGTGGCTGGTATCCAGGCGTTTCTGCAGACGTTTCTGGCTGCTCCTCTTGCTCTGGCTCGGCAGGCTCTAGCGAGAACAGAGAAATCTTTTTCTTTTGCGGTTTTGATGTCGACGTGTCTGCCGTTGTCGTCCCTGCCGTTCCTGTGGCCTCTGCCTTGCCCACTTTCACCCCCTCCGTTCCTGTGGCCTCTGCCTTGCCCACCTTCCCCCCCTTCACCCCCTTCACCTTCTTCCCCGGCTTCCTCGACACCGACAGCGGCATAAACATGAGCGGGTTGCCCACGAGCTGGACGTCCTCGGCCGCCTTTTGGTCTTTTGGTATCGACGGCGCCTTGGCCTTTGGCGGCGGGAGACTGAGAGAAGACGACGGTTTCGGCTGGCCCGAGTCGTCGCCGTCTTTGTCGTCTCGTTTGAAAGCCGCCTCGCCGCTCGTCTTCAAGTGTACGCCCGGTCGGGGAGCAGGTTTCGAGGAGGAGGTAGAAGAATTATCGAGAGATGTAGTCGTAGTCGCTTGGCCAGTCTTCTTGGGCGCAGGGAGAAACGACCCGAACCCGCTGAAGCGGCCACCGCCGCGCGCGGCAGGCCCAATCTTTGCCCTCTTCGCCGGCGGGCCGTCCTCTGCGTCGTCGGGTTTTGCCCCGTGGTCGCCTGCGACTGTCGGCAGGTTGACGACAATCTTGCCCGGGTTGGCGCGGTCGACGAGTTTCTGGAACGGCTTCTTGGTGGCCGAAGCAGTGGTTTTTGGCGCCGGTGCCTTGGCCGGCGCGGCGTCTTCGCCGTCGGACGACCCCGAGTCGGAGTTGTAGTCTACCAAGCCCATGATGTTTGAGGAGTTGAAAGTTATACTCTGGTAGCGTTCAGTCAGGTTTATCGTTGCGATGCGCCAACGTTTTGACGTTATCGCTTATCGCTCACTGGTAGAACGCCACTATAAAACCATGTGGCGGTGCTGTCGCGCCCCGTAATCGCAGACCGGCGCGCTACTATCATGTGTAACAGAGCAGCTAGCTCCTCCTCTCTCCCTCTCTCCCTCACCTCTGCCCGTTACACTTTCTTGGACTCGGCCCCCCCTCGTATCGACCGCCCTTTCCGCCAAACCCTGACCGAGCCCACTCCTCTCTGCAGAAACCCACTCGGCGATGGCTGGCCATCTCTATATATAGCGACAACAGATTTACAATTCGAGCTGGTCTGCCTGGTGTCAGCATAGAGGGGCGAAGACAAAAGACCCTCCGCTTGAGACAAACGCTCCTCGTCAGGCTTGAGAACAGACACTCCCACCAGAGTTGAGAGCTCTTGCTCCCCACACTCCCACCATGTCTGTTCTACAAGTCCAAGAGTATGCCCCCCCCCCCCCCTTTCTGAATACTGCCTTGGCTCTTCTTCTAACCCACAGCCTCGTCTCGTACCAACTACGAACCACCTACCTCACCGAAGTCGCCGACGGCGTGGGCGAGCGCCTAATCACCCTCAACGAGAGCATCGTCAACTCGGCGCCCTTCAAAGCAGCCGGCTGGCGCTCCAACCCGGGCCTCATCAAGCGCACCCACTCGCCCCCCATCCCCACCGCCGTCGCCTCGGAATACTTTCGCGCGCCCCGCCAGCTGGGGCTGACCCTCGAAGACGAGCCCGACGATGGCGCCGGCGTGCTGGGCAGCGGCAGCGGCATGGGCGGCTTTGGGGGCGGCGGCGGCCGCAGCATCCTGAGCGGAGGCACAGGCGCCACGGCGCCGGGCAGCAGGTCCAACAACCCGGCAACGGCAGCCACCAAACGACGACGGCGCCGCGAACAAATGGACGAAGAGGAGGAAGATAGCAGCGACCTCAGCGACGAGAGCGACGACGACGGCGCCGGCGGCGGCAGCGCCGACCAGCGGGCAGCCCAGCAGATAAAGTTTGCCAAGATGCCGCACCGCCACCGGTCCGGCTCGTCGCCGCTGCAGTCGTCGAACCTGCGCCAGCCCCCAATCACGAGCGCGAATGCCGGGACAGCGTCGACGACGTCGCCGCGCTCGCCTCGGCCGCCACGGCGCGGCTCGCAGTCGGCCCTGGAGGCCGTCAAGGAGCGCGCGCGGCGGGACACGGTGACGAGCAGCGAGGTGTCGTCTGAAAGCGAGATGCCGTCGAGCACTGGCTTCCAGCGGCACCAGCAGCAGCAGGAGCGGAGAGAGAAGGTCGTCGCTAAAGGTCGGGCCAAGGCCGCTTCTGCGAGGCTGCAGTCGCAGTCTACGTCTACTCTAGCTACAACAGCGACGACAAGCAGCAGCAAATCGTCGTCCCAGATGGACGGTACCGGGGACAGCACACCGCCAATCTCACGGCTCCAGAGACAGGAGAGCGACCTGCTGGAAGAAGAGCGCGAGGACGATGACGACGACGACGACGACGACAGCGACGACGACGACGACGACGACGACGATGACGGAGTCGAGATTGAAGACGAAGAGGAGGACTCGGACGGCTCAGACATTTCGTCTACGTTTGGCGGCAGCATAGACTCGGCCTCGATCCTGCACCGCGTCGAGAACCCGCTGAACGCGGCGGCAGCGACGGCGGCGGCGGCTGCTGCTGCTGCGGCTGGAGTGGCACCGCCAGAAGACCAGATGATTGTGGGCACGCCACCACGCGAGTTCACGCGCACGGGCACTATCCGGCGGTCGCAGCATCCGCTGGTGACGGGCGGCGTCCTCCCTCCGCGACGGCCTGTCAGCTCGGCGCGGCCGATGAGCAGCGCCTACGGTGGAGGCGGCGGTTTTGGCAGTGCCGGCAGTGGCCCGCCGCGTAGTTTGCTGAGCGAGGCACTGCAGGCGAAGAAGACGGCAGCCGCCATGCCGTTTGACAGTTTTGCGTCGCTGTCGGGCAAGGGTGACCCGAACCCTATCCAGGTGCGCATCTACACGCCCTTCTCGACGCAGCCCGGCGAGCCCTACGAGGTGCCTATCCGGCCATCGGTGCAGGAGGCGGCCGGCGGCGGCGGGGAGCGTCCCGTCACCGTGGCCGACCTGATCGGGCTGAGTCTGTGGCGGTACCTGGAAGAGAAGCGCGAGCCGCCGCTGCCGGCGAACCGCCTCAACGTCAACTGGTGGACGCTGCGCATGGTCGAGGAGGGCGGCGAGGTCGACGACGACTTCCCGCCGCTGGAGCGCAAGCGGCCGCTCGTGTCGTTTACGACGGCCAACAACAACAAGGGCGGCCTGCGGTTCCGGTCCAACAGCAAAGTGTTTGACGACTTTGCGCTGGCCGAGGCGTCGCCCGAGCAGTTTGCCGAGAACCAGCGGGCGACGCCGCAGTTTTCAGAAGAGAAGCCGGCCGAGGAGCAGCAGCAGCAGCCGGCAGACAATGGAGCAGTGGGACTGGGCGTCAGTGGAAACGACGGCGACACGACACCCCGGAACCGGACACCCCAGCCGGGCATGTCTCCTCCTCCTCCTCCTGCTCCCCCGGCAAGCACTACGGCTGCAGGAACAAGTCTGGCCCCTCCTGCTGCGGCATCCACTTACTCGGTGGCCCCTCGCCCGCGGAGCACAACGTTCCTGCCGCTGGCCCAGCCGCGGCTCAACCCTATCCTCACGACGACGTACCGCCACAATGCGCCGCATGCCGACGCGCCCGCCGCTCCGGCCGCTGCGCCCAACACCAACCGCGGCCGCAAGAAGCTGCTGCGCGTGCACATCCACTCGGCCAATGCCGCGCCGGGCCAGATGGTCACTGTCGACGTGACGACCGACACGTACCTCGAGGAGGTGCTGGACCTGGTGTGCAAGAAGCGGCAGCTGGACAAGAACAGCCACGTGCTGAAGCTGCCCGGGTCGGGCGTGTTGGTGCTGATGGACCGCGAAGTGTCGTCGATTGGCAACGTCACCGACCTGGACTTGTATAGGAAGCGTGGAGGAGGAGGCGGTGGCGGCGGTGGCGGCGGCGCAGAGGGTTCCCCCAGCAGTGTGCCGTCGCCCAAATTAGGGACGAGCGGCGGCGGCGGCGGCGGCGGCGGCGGCAGCGACCCCGGCCGACGGTTCCGCAAGGCGGCGGGCACGACGCCCGGGTCGCACCCGCTGGCGCGGGCGCACACGATCCTGGACGAGACGTCGGCGGCGGCGGCGGGCGGGCTGATCAACGACGCCAACTACAAAAAGTACACAGTGTGGCGGCGGCAAGGGCTCAAGATTATGGGGTCGTCGGAGCGGATTCTGACGATTGACGGCGAGTATGTGCACATTATGCACCCGCCGCAGCCCGGGACGGGGGTAGTGGTTGGCAAGATTACGACTGTGCACTTTAGCAATGTGGTTGGGTGCAAGGTGTCGCTGCGGCACCCGACGCACTTCAAGCTGATAGTGTACAAGGCGACGGAGAGCAAGCGGTATGATTTCGAGGCCAAGTCTGCAGACGAGGCGACGGAGATTGTGGGGGAGCTGAAAAAGGCCATGTCGCCGTACCGGGATATATGAGCGGCGAACTTTGAAAAGCGAGGAGCGACGAGTGAGGAAAACATGATAACGAATGACGAGCGAAGCGAGGAGAGAGAGGAAACTACAAGCCAAACGAGCGAAGCGAGGAAAGAAAGAGAAAAGGTGACGACTATCGAGCGAAGCGAGGAAAGAAAGAGAAAAGGTGACGACTATCGAGCGAAGCGAGGAAACGAAAAGAGTGTGTTGTATGAAATAGTAAAATGGCCTCAATGGTCAATGACTGGAACATGATGGGGCATGGACAACTTGAGGGAACAGGTTCACAGGTCGGACAGGCGGTCAAGTTTAGGCGTTGGATTACGGGACAAGTCATTTGCGTAGTCATTGAGGTCATGTATATTTCTGTGTATATATCGCGTATGGGTATCATATAAAAAAAAAAAGATCAACACATCCAAGACCCCCTGGGCCACCTCTCCAGCCTGCCGACCTGGTCCGACCTGTCAAAGTGATCGGCTTCTGTCTGCCGACCTAATCGCTAATGGTGCTTGGCCCTCGCCTCCCTCCACAGGCGGTCCACCACCTGGAAAATCGCAGTCACCGCCTTCATCGTCGACCCGTCCACACTGCCCCCCAGCTTCTGCTGGATCTTGTCAGGGTGCCACCGCACCCGCTCCTCCCGCAGCCGCGCCGCCACCGCCGCCGCCGCCGCCGCCGCCGACGACTCTTGCCCGAGAAAGAACTCTTGCACGTCCTTTAGGTACGCCTCGCTGCGGATCTCTTCGTTCCTCTTTTCATACTTTCTTTCCTCGCTCCGCTCGTCGGAACCTCCCCCGTTCTTCTTTTCCTCGCTCCGCTCGTTGGAGTCTCTCCCATTCTTTCTTTCCTCGCTCCGCTCGTCGGCTCGCTCGTCGGCTCGCTCGCCGTCGTCTCCAACCATGACCGTATCCCCTCCCGCCGCCTCGTCGGCCTCCGCCACCACCGGCACCGGCCACGCTATGCCCCCTGTCGTCGGCTCCTTCTCCCACGCCGCCCACCGCGCCACATACCCGCTCCACCGCTCGTCCCACGCCTTGCGCTGCTTCCGCCGCGCCCCGCGACGTAGGCTCGCCTCCACATCGGCCCAATACGACGCCGTCCCCTGCCGGGAGCTGCCGCCCCCGCCGCCGCCCCCACGGCCCCGCGACGACGACGACGCCCCCTCATAGTACCGCCGGTCGCGGTCGAACCGTTCCTGCCGCTGCCGCTGCCGCTCCTCTTCGCGCTGCGCCGCCTCGCGCTGCGCCTTTTTCTGTTGTTCTTCTCTGTCCCGCTTCTCCTTGAGCTCCCGCATTCCCTCGTGCGACCGCTCCCACATGCGCCGGCGGACATAGTCTGCATACTCGTCGTCGTTCATCGAGTCGACCCCCCCCTGGGAGGCAGCCTCTCCGGAAGCTTCTCCCCCCCCCCTGGTCTGCCTTTCTCTCTTGTAATCATCGACATATTCGTGGACCGGCTGGCCGTAGACGCCCTCCCAGTAGGCGGCGCCCTCGTCGTCGGCCATGGCGTCAAACAGAGACTGCCTGAACGCGGCGTCCGGGTCGAGCGGGGGCTCGGCGTAGGGGTCTTCTTCTTCGACGTGTTCAGAGGGGGAGCGGTGTCGTTTTTTTCGTCTGTGGTGGTGGTGGTGGTGGTGGTGGTGATGATGTCTGCGGTGATGGTGACGGTGACGATCGTCGCGGGAGTGCCGACTGTGTCCACGCGTGGTACCATCCCGGCTACCGTCCCGTCTTCCGTCACGGTCTCCCTGTCGGTCGTCTTGGTCGCGGGCCTGGTGACCATCGTCGTTGTCACGACTCGCTTGCCGACGTTCCTCGTCGCCGCCGTCATCGTCGTCGTCGTCTTTGTCGTCTCGGCTTCTGTGTCGCGACTCTGGTTCCCTCGACTCTCGCACTCGTCCTCGTGAGTCTCGGTCGTCGTAGTCCTTGTGTCTCCTTTCATTCTTGTCCTCCCTCTCCTTCTTCTCCGTGTCCCGTCTCGACTTGAACCGTATCCGGCTCTTTCGTGGTCGCAAAGTGTCGTCTGCTGCAAGGTTTGTCTCGTCGTCTGTCTCTCTTGTCCGTGATCCTTGCCGTGTCTCTGCGTCTGAAAGTTCCGACCGTCTGTCTCTGTCGTCCCGTTTGCCTCTGTCTTGCTCTCTGCCCTCGTACTCTCTCCTCGACCGCTTGTGGCGTCGACTGGTCGCCCCGTCGATGGAGCTCTGGAAAGGGTTGATCGACGCCAGAATGTGCGCCCGCAGAGGCGCTCTCTGGGGGTCTACCTCGTGGCAGTTGTCGTCATCATGGTGGCGGTCGCCGACAGGCGCGTGTGCCGCATGCATGGCCGGACATTTGTTGGTGGTAGTCGTGTTTTCATTAGAGTTGTAAAGTGTGAAAGTTGAGAGGCGACGCGCTATGACGTTGCCACCAAAAATATTTACAGCTTATCTTATCGCGAGTTCACCAAAGGAGCTTCACCCCCACACAGTAATACGGCATGAATATCCTCCCACACTCTTCTTTATTTCACAGTCACTTTATTTCACTTTGGCACTTTTATTTTCATATTTTTTATCATTTTTATTCTTGTATCTAAATGCTATGCCATGTCCATTCTGGATCTCAAGCAACCTCGGTTCATTGTAAAAAATCAAAAACCATGAACCACGTCATCATTTTTTTGGTCCTTTCCCATTCCAGTTTTTGTATCCCGAAAAAAGGCTTTCCCATGCTAATTCATCCATGCTCCTCGCAGATGTATGTATGCGAAACGCTCAAAACAAAACACGAAAACAGGCAAATGAAAACATGAGACAACAAATGGAAAATGAAACAGACAAGTCATTACATGATAATTCATCAAACAACAGGAGGCATGAGAAAAAACTAAAACGCAAAAACAGAAAACACAAAACACAAAACACAAAACAGTCTAATGCTTTTCATCAGACAACATCTCCTTCATGACATTTGCTTAATCAAACAGGTCGTCATCCTCCATGTTGTCGCCGACAATCTCTTCGACGGCATCTTCATCGTCCACCATCATCGAGTCCTCGTCTGAATCCAGCTCGCTGTCGTTGTGGTTGCCGACAATGGTAATCTTGTTGTCGATCAGGTCCACATGGGCAGTCTCGCCGTCCCGGATGCTGCCGCGCAGGATCAGAATGGCCAGCTTGTTCAGCACCTCCTTCTCAATCAGACGAGCCAGAGGACGGGCACCATAGGCTGGCGAGTAGCCTGCATTGCCCAAGTAATCCTTGGCTTCGTTGGATATTGATATGAGAACATTGCGATTGTTGTCGTTGAGCCGCTTCTGTATTTCGAATACCCGGAGATCCACAATCTTCCGGATCTCCTTGCGCGTCAGCCGGTTGAAGATGACAATCGACGAGATACGGTTCAGGAACTCGGGGAGGAAGTAGTTGCGCAGAGCGTTCATCACAAGCTCGCGCGTCATCGGGTCGATCTTGCCGTCCTTGCCCGAGGGCCGTGCCAGGTGCTCGGCACCCAAGTTGGACGTCATCACCACGATACAGTTCTTGGCGTCCACAACACGGCCCTGGCCATCGGTGATACGGCCGTCGTCCATGAGCTGCAGCAGGACAGTCAGCACTTCCTTGGCTGCCTTCTCGACCTCATCGAACAACAGGATCGAGAACGGCCGCCGACGAAGAGCCTCAGTCAGCTGGCCACCGGCGTCGTGGCCCACGTAGCCTGGGGGCGCACCGATCATCCGGCTCAGAGAGTGCCGCTCCTGGTATTCGGACATATCGAAGCGGATCATGGCTTTCGCGTCGTCAAACAAGAACTCGGCAAGAGCCTTGGTCAGTAGCGTTTTACCGGTACCAGAGGGACCGCAGAACAGGAAGCTGGGTGGCTGGTTGGGGTTGGCCAGGCCGGACCGCTGCAGCCGGATTGCGTTGGACACGGACTGCACGGCCTCCTTTTGGCCGACGACGACCTTGCCCAGAGCCCGCTCCATGTGCAGCAGCTTCTCCTTCTCGGTGGTCTTGAGGCGAGTCACCGGGATACCGGTCCACCGGGCCACGATTTCGTTGATCTGGTCAGGGCCGACCACGTCAGTGATCATAGAACCGCCAGTGTCGGCCGAGTTGCCGCCGAGAGCTGCATCGGCTGCAGCCTTTTCTTTTTCGAGCTTCTTGATGATCTCCCCCTGTTCGGGAATGGCGTAGAACTGGAGGTCGGCCGCGCGAGCAGTGTCGCCCACACGCGCGGCATCCTCCATCTTGACCTTGAGCTGCTCCAGCTTGACCTTGGCCTCCTGGATGTCCTTGCCACGCTTCCGCTCGCTTTCGTACTTTTCGCGCAGAGGACGGAGCTCCTCCTCGACGTTGCTTGCGTCTTGCTTGGCTTGCACAAGCCGCGTCTTGGATGCATCGTCCTTTTCCCGGGACAGAGCGTGGATTTCGATCTGCAGCTGCCGCAACTTGCGCTCCAGCGAGTCGATGATTTCGGGCTGCGACTCACGCGCCACACGCACGGCTGCAGCAGCTTCGTCGACCAGATCGACGGCCGAATCGGGAAGCCGCCGAGATGTCAGGTAGCGAGCCGCCAGGTTGGCTGCGGCCACCAGGGCGCTGTCGGTAATGTTGACACCGTGGTGAACCTCGTACTTCTCCTTGAGACCACGCAGAATGGAAATGGCCTCGGGGATAGTCGGCTCCTTGACAATGACCTGCTGGAAACGACGCTCAAAGGCGGCGTCCTTCTCAATGTACTTGCGGTACTCGGACAGGGTCGTGGCACCGATACAGTGAAGCTGACCACGGGCCAGCATGGGCTTGAGCAGGTTGGCGGCGTCCATGCCGCCCTCGCCAGACGAGCCAGCACCCATCAGCAGGTGGATCTCGTCGACGAAGAGCACAATCATGTCCTTGGACTCGGTGATCTCCTTGAGGACACCCTTCATGCGCTCTTCGAATTCACCACGGTACTTGCTGCCGGCCACCAGGGCGCCGACGTCGAGGGACAGCAGCTTGCACGCGGCGAGGTTGTCGGGCACGTCAGCGTTGACGATACGCTGGGCGAGGCCCTCAACCACTGTGGTTTTACCCACACCGGGCTCGCCGATGAGCACCGGGTTGTTCTTGGTCCGCCGTGACAGGATCCGCACAACTCGCCGGATCTCTTCTTCACGGCCAATGACCGGGTCGATCTTGCCCTCGCGGGCCATGGCCGTCATGTCAATGGTGAATTTGGCCAGGTTCTCGTTCTCCTCCTCGGTGTCGGCGGTCTTGGAGTCCACGCGCCGCGTGCCGCGGATAGTGGTGACGGCTTCTTGGACGAGCTTGGGCTTGGGGATGTTGGCCTCCTTGAGGGCCACCTGGAAGGAGGCGTCCTCGGAGAGGGCCGAGATGAGATGGTCGACGGCAATGTAGGTGTCTTTTTGCATCTTCTGCAGCTCGTTGGCCTTGCGGAAGACATTGTTGAGGGACGGCGCAAACGACACCTGGTCTGGTGGGGGGTCTTGGCTGGGCAGGCGGACCAGGTTCTTCTTGAGTGCCCGGTCAAAGAGTTGCGGGTCGCCGTGTGCCCGCTCAATGACTTGACGGAGGAATGTGCTGCTGGTGCCTTGGGTCTGGTTCTGCTGGTCCTTGGACTGGTCCGGCGGTGGATCGATCAGGGAGACAGCAAGGTGGACGGGCAGCACTTGGGAGTGGGCGTACTGCATCGCCAGGTTGACGGCATCCTCGACGGCTTTCTGGGCCCGGTCGGTGAATTCCATCTTGGAGTTCATGATGGTCTAGAGAGGGGTTGACTGTCGAGAAGTCTCGAAGTCGGGTATAGTAGAGAAGAGGAAAGGGTATTTCGTGTGTTCGAGAGCTGTTCGGTTCTCGAGTATCGTGTGTTCACAGAGTATGTGTCTCGGTGGAACAGAGTAGCGTCAGAGCCGTTGGTCTTTGGTCTGAAGCTGTGTATCGTTGGACGTTGAAAGGGATGGACGCTTTCGGCGGATTCTCCCTAGTTTTCGCAGTAGTGTTGCGTTTCAGCAATGGTCTGATTAGAAGTGAGGAAGAAAAGAAATCAGGAATGGATCGCAAAGACACTCGATGCCGGCAATTCCGTTATTTATGCTTTTGCAAGAGAAAGGTGGGCTGGTGCTGGGTGTGGAGCATAGAAGAGCAGAGAGCGTACGAGAGAAGGCCGGCTAGGCATGAAGAAGAAAGCACCCGGCGTTCGTGGTGGGATGACGGAGCGTGACGCTGCTCCTGGCCGCTCCTGGCTGCTCCTAGGTGCGCCAGGCTACTACTAGGCGCCCGCAGCCTCTGGCCACTGCTAGCTCGTGCTGGCAAGCTCCAAGAAGCGTCTCGAAACGCCTGGTAGGTGCTGGTGGGGGAGACGGCTATTTTCTGGGTATGATTGGCTAGTGGCCGAGCTCTTTTTAGGCTTTCCGGCGCCTCATGGTGGGGTGTTTCAGCATGGGCTGAGTGAGCGGCTAGAATGCACGTGACGACGAAAATGCCTGTAACACCAATGATCCCAGTTGGTTTTCGTTAACGGCTTCCGGCTGTGGCTGGTAGCACCAACCGATGTGGCTAGTGAGCCGCGTCCGTCCACGTGACCCAATTGGAAATTTCTCTGCAAAAAATGGCTTGCATGATACCATCGCCGCGGTCAGAACGACAAGGTCAATCCAGGACGTTCCCCCTCGACCTCCACCCCCCAATCTATGATGCACGGCCTGTCAATACAACAGAGCCTCCGCCAATTAGCGGCGGCGCCGGCTTTTGGCCAATCCCTTGGCCAGGCATTGGCCCCAAAACCGGTGGTGTCAATGTCGCGGACATGCATTCGGGCACAGTCGACGACGGCGAAGCCGGGCCGGCAGCACGGGACGCACTACCCGAAGAACCACGGCGAGCAGGTGTGGGTTTTTAACCACTTGACGACAAACCAGGTGGTGTATTCGCACACGCCGGTGTTGAAGGTGAGCCCATTAGGTCGGCAGATAGGGATGTGCAGTTGGAGGGAGAGCAAAGTGAGGGGGACTGAAGATTGAGGCAGTGATAAGAGTTGGTCTTGTTTTCTCACCACCATCTCCTGCTACGCGGGACTGGACTTTTTGTGGTTGTCTTGTTCTCTGCTTTTGCACCCCACCATCTCCTGCAGGGACTGGACTTTTTGTGGTTGTCTTGTTCTCTGCTTTTGCACTCCCCGCCATCTCCTGCAGGGGCTGGACTTTTCTACCTGCTAGGCGTGCGTTGTGCTAATCTACCTGCTTCACGGTGTAGGACAACCGCGCTCTTCAACAACTCCCGTTTAACGGCAAGAAAACCAAGCCGGCCAAGATCCGCAAAGACTACTGGCACCCCATGGCGCTGATCCAGTTCGGCCCCGGCCGCGGCAAGGTCGGCCAGTCCGTCTTCCAGAAACTGCGCGAGTTCCGCAAGCTGCACGAGACGTCGTGGGGCTACCAGCAGGACGAGCTGGGCTCGCTCGAGCGCAAGCAGCTGCACCGCGCGCTGTGCGACCAGCGGTCGAACAGCATTGCCGACATGGCGGCTGTGCTGGCGGGCGCGGGTGCGGGCAACCGGATATGGAAGACCCCCGAGGCGAAGGAAGCGTGGAAGCAGGAGAAGAGCGCGGCGGTCGCCAAGGCGAGGCAGTCTGTGGAGAAGAAGAAGAGTAGTGAAGCCGACCAAGACCAGGAAAAGGAGGAGCCGCTTGCCGTTCGGATCAACGACCAGCTGTACCTGTACGGGGCGACAGTGTTCTGGGGCAACGACGCGGACCGGTCGATTGCGCGGGAGTGGACGGAGAATGTGCGGCACGTGTCCGGGCTGCCGTCGCTCAAGACGGCGTCACCGAAAAAGGCCAAGGAGGCGGTGGAGCAGCCGGTGGCAGAAGCAGCATGAGACCGCAGTGGCCAGGCTACTGTCGACATTGGGTTCAGACGAGGTGATCTACGTCAATCTTGCAAATCCAAGAGGATCTCGAGTGTGACGGGGACGAGAATAGATCAACGAGGCGACAACATCACGGCATTACTTTAAAGCGCATACGTGTACAACAGTGTATATAAGAGAAGATGATGGACACACAAAAACTTTTATTCATTGGACGATATATGTATCATATCCCATAGGACAAAACAAGAAAAAAATCGCAACCCTATTTGATCAAAAGGGGATCCCAGCCGACATGAAACATAAAGACATTATGAGCAGAGCTCAGAAGTGAAGATGCAAGAGAGACAGATGAAAAGCAAAACTCAAGGGCAAAAAAAAAAACTAAAACTTGAGCGCAAACGACTTGAGGTATTCATAGTCGGCCACATTGGCCTCGACACAGTCGCGGATCACTTTCTGGCCTTCTTCGCCAAACTTCTTCCGCCACTCGCTGTCTTCGCCATCGGTGGTGGGTGTTTTCTGTCGAGTTAGAATTTGTAAAGGAGTCTGTCTGTCTGTCTGACAGGGGAACTTACATGGTGGTGCTCTCTCGGCTTAAGGCCCGTGCTGGCAAGGGCGTCGTTGTGGAAGCCCGCCCACTTGGCAAACGCCTCGGCCGCGTGCTGCTGGTTCTTGTCGTCGGCCCACTGCAGCATTGCCGGTGTGTAGTCAAGGCCGACGTCGCGGCAGAACGCCTTGATGGCCTCCACGGGGCGGTCCAGCAGGTCGTCGGCGTCAATGACAGTAATCGGGACGGGGCCCGAGGTGGCAGCGGCAGCGGCAGAAGCCGTACCGCCGACCATGCCTTCGACCCTCAGGTAGTCAAACAGCCGGCGCAGCTCGGTGTAGCCGGCCTCGCTGGGCATAAAGTCGTTGAAGTGGGTAGTGTCGACCAGGGGCGGGACGGTACAGCGGTAGTACGACGGGATGGACCGCCGGGGGTGGCGGATCAGGAATGCAAAGTGAAACCGGCGGAGGACCGCTTCCGGGAGGACAGTCGGGTTGTTTGATGTCTTGGAGGACGCCGCTCCAGAGAGCTCGCCATTGGCCACGGCCGTCAGGGAGGGGGCAATGTCTGTGGACTGGCCGTTGGGGGCAAACAGGTAGTAGGCCATGTCTTTGATAAACACGCGCTGGGTGGAGAAGGGGGGTTAGTTACTCTTACAAACAACTTGTGACATGCTCCATACATCGCCTACCTTCTTATCATCATCAAGGCGGTCGAGGACGTCCTTGTAGGTGGTGCTAGAGAAACCACTGTCATTACGAGTGGCAGCGTCGTCGGCAAAGCGTTCGCCGAGACGTTCGGGGCCGTAGTAGTATGCATCACCAAACGGCTCATGAGCACAGGCAAGGTCCCCAGGACGTGTCATGAAGACCTAGGCGTGTTAGCGTGCGAACTTGACCAGACACATCAAAACAGAGAGCCACTTACACGTTCAAAAGCTGTAGAGCATGACCGAGGGTGGGTGGCCACGAAGATTGGAGGAGCAGTCATTGTGAGGAATTGTTGATATACCGTCAATGGAGAAGGAGAGAATTTCCAAGGATTCAAAAGTCGAGAGTTCACGAGAAAGCTTCAGAGAAAGGGAGAGAAAACGGGGAAGAAGCTCCATGGCACCGGGCCTTCTAATGAGTCTATATAACTAATACCATTGTCCGGAGGGAAGGAGCGACCAAGCTACTAACACGGGAGCAGTCTACAAAGGAACCTTACAAAGATACATCATGTCTGGTGGGGAATGGCCGTGCGCATATGTATATTTGTACACTCAGCAAGTATCCATGGACAGGACCATGGGGACGGCGCGACAGGGAGTGGTTCAGGTACTGGCAGAGGGGGCAGGCGCGGTAGGTAGTGGATCAGGTACTGGAAGAGGCTCTGGAGCAGGTACTGGAGCAGGCCGTGGAGGTGCCAAAGGTACTGGAACTGTCACTGAAGGAGAAAAATAAAGTACCGACATAGGTGTTCGCAGACTGAGGCCATCGTTTACGACGGGTACCATGCAGCTCTCTCCTCGGCTTGATAAAGAGTTTTATCGTTCCAAGGGGGGGTGTCCTATTTTTTCCAACCCCACAATTGGCCCAGATCGTTCCCTGAAGAACCATCGACGTCATGGTGAGGGGGGGTTGATGGAGCCCAGGGGCCACCTTGGCCGGTACGTACTATGAGAGTGGACGGAGGGCAGAGGGGGTACGTACTGGACAGAAAGAAGAGGGTGTACTTCAAGTATCGGTTGGTCACAACAACGGGGAGGTGGTGGCAAAGCAGGCGGGCCAGCCTTACTAAAAAGTAGAAGAAGAAAATTTGAACAAAAAAATTTGAAGAATGCAGAGACGAGCCGAAGGCGAGGCAAAAAGAAAAGGAAAAAGGAAACGAGCCGTTGAAAAAGGTACGGGGTGATAGCGATAGCTGTAGGCCGGGAAGACCTATGGATTTACCTCGTGGGCTGACGGGCAGGTTTTGGGGCAGGTTTGGGGCAGGTTTGGGGAGCTTGGGAGCCTCCATTTTTGGTATAAAAGTGGCTTTACCGTGTGGTGTCTTTTAATGCCTTTATATCTCTCTCAGTCCACTGGTATCTACAGCGCTTTGCATAAACTGTCAGTTTGCTGTCCCGTTCTCCGTCGTCTTGTCGTATCTTGTATCCTCGCTCCGCTCGTTGGCCCTTCTTCTTTTCGCTCCGCTCGTTGTTCTTTTTCTCTCGCTTCGCTCGCTGTCCTTCTCCCTTTTCCTTCCTCTCTCGCCCCCCCAAGAGCCGACCGCCCTGGCTGCACTAAATCACCTGCTAACGCCTGCTAGTGGGTTCGTCCAGGCGGGCAAGTGGGGGCTCGACCCAGAAAAACGCCCCCGGATGTGTCTTGGAACCTGCGCGCTCCAAGAAACGTGTCTCCAGATGTAGCAGCAATGTCAAAGTACCGTTCTTTCAGACTTTTCACTTTTGCATTGCCATGGGCAGACCTTTCCCGCCCCCCGGGGCTCAAACTCTGACACCAGGAAATCCAGGGCCCGGAATGGATGCCACCTGGTTGGCCAGTCCGACGTGGGATGGTATCAGATAGGGGGCGGGGAGGAGGTGGTGAGAGGGAGACTGCGAAGAGCCAGAATGAAGAGACAGGCGAACATCAACACCGGCATACAAGGCGTACACACACAGACAACGGCAACGGGTATCATTGGCCGACCTGCCCGTTCCTGGTGGTGGTACAGACCCTCCTCTACGTCAGAGATAGACTCATCTAATTGTACATGCAGATATTCATACACCCGGCCAGCTGGCCCTCTCTGCTCTTCCCCGCTACATCACCAGATACCCCCGTGCAATCCGCATCGCTGCATCCGTGTTGCCCGCCAGCAGGTAGTACGTCCGCAGATTGTAAGCCGCCTCTGTTCTCAGGTCGGGGCGGTACGAGCTGTCATTGTCGCCAGTTTCGTCGCCGTCTCCCTCTGCCAGTACCTTTTCGTAAAACTCGGCTGCCAGGGCGTGCAGGCCCAGCAAGTGGTACGTCCGCCCGACGTTCAGGTACGTCTCCCGCCGGATATCAGCGTCGGCGGCCTGTAGGCGCATCCCCGCATACTGGTACAGGTAGTTGAACCCTTGCAGAAGCAGGTACTGCCGGTTCTCGGCCTGCCGCTTGAGAGCCCAGTGGACGTAGGAGAGTGCAATGAACAAACAAATCACTGGGTTCTCGGGGTCCACGGCGTGTGCGCGCTGGTAGTAGTTGAGCGCGAACCGGTAGCTGGTCGACGCCAGGAGGATGTGGCCGTAGACGACAAGGAGGCAAGTGTCGAGGCCCCCTGCCTTGGCAGATTCACCCGGCCCCGCCTTGCCGGCAGACTCACCCTCGGCCGTCTTGTCCCCAGAATCGTCCCCTGCCTTGTCCCCTGCCCGGCCGACAGTGTCTCCATCGGGGCCGGCCTCTTGACCACCCACGCCACCATCCTCCCGGCTAGGTACTCCCACTGCCACATCCCTCAGCTTGATCTGCCTCAGAATATACTTTTGCGACGGGCTGGCACTGAACCACGCCCCGATCCCCCCGCCGCCCACCCCGCCACTGCTCCCCCGGCACAGCCGGCACATGGTCGTAAACAGCCGATAACAGTCTGTCGTCCCCGGCCGGTCGCGCATAAAGTAGCGCGCCACCGCCACGCAGACGGCCTCGTCGCCCGCCCGCACCGCACACGCCGCCCACGTCAGGTGAATCAAAAACGTGCTCTCGTGGTCCCGGCGGTAGACGGTCGAGTCGTGGGCAGCTTGGCACACGGCGTACGCCTCGTCGGCGCGGCCGGCGTGCGCAAGGCTGAGGGCGTACTCTAGAAACAGAGCCAGCCAGTCGCCAAAGGGGATGCCTCGGAACTCGTTCCGAGCCGCAGATGTCGCCGAAGCGGCGGCGGCTGCAGCAGCAGCAGCAGCAGCAGGTGCACCTGCTCCAGAAGGTTCTTCTTCTATAGGGGCCAAATCTAGACAGAGAAAAAACACACAGTTAGCTTGTTGGTCCTCGCTTCGCTCGACTGGCCTCTTAACCAAGCCAATTCTTTTCTGGTCCCCGTCTCGCTCGATTGGTCTCCGACCAGGCCTCTCCTTTCTCCTTCCTCGCTTCGCTCGCTCTTACTTACTTTGCTGGAGTCTCTCGGCCAGGGCTGTCATGTCCCGGTTGCCGTCCTTGACCGATGCCGTTGCCGCCACTGCCACTTTCTCTGTCGCCGCCGTCGCCGCCGCTGCTGCATCCCCCGTATTGTCAAGCAGATTGTTGTACCCCAGAAACGCCACGTACTTGTCCCACGTGTAAAACTCGCGAAACGACCGGAAATCATCAATCAGCTCCTTGGCAGCATCCATCCACTCGGCAGTGGCCTCCTGCGCTCCCTCGTCGTCCTTGTTGTTGGCCCGCGCCTTGGCCTCCTGGCACAGCTGGTACCGCGCCCGCAGCCGCGACGTCGTGTCGGCCTCAAACTTGGTCTGCTCGGCCGGGCTGGCAAAGAGCCGCCGAGCATGGCCGCGGAAGATGCGTTTCCGCTGCGTAGGCCGTGGCCGAGTGGCAGTCCCGGCCTCGCCCTCTTCTTGAGCCTCGTCGGCATCGTCTTCTCCACCACCACCACCTGATTTCCTTCCTCCTCCTCCTGCCCTCTTCCTGGACTTGCGCGGTGACACCGTCTTGGCACCAGTGCCGTCCTTGAGCGTCGCCTTACGTCGCCGACGCACCACCTTGCCTTCGCCGTCGAGGAACACGCGGTAGGCCGGTGTCTCCAAGCTCGCTGCCGGTCCGCGGCGCCGTTTTGCTGGTTGCTCGTCGCCTGCATGCTGTTGTTCCCCATTGTCTCCTTCGTGGCCATGGCCATCACCACCATCATCATCGTCATCACCACCATGGCCTCCTCCCATACCCCTCTGGGTGTCGCTCTTTTGCCGTGCCTCCAGCGTCAGGGCCTCGTTCACCAGGATAAACGCCTGCTCCTTCTCCTGTGCCCGCTCGTACATCTTGGCCAGCTCGAATCGAGCATCGATATTCTCGTCGTCTGCCTCGATGGCGGCCAGGAAACACTCTTCGGCTGCTGCGTGGTCGTGCAGCTCCAGATTGCACTTGCCCTGGAGGACCAGCGCGTCGGCATCCGCATCCGCATTAGGGTTGTAGTCGCTGTCGCTTGGGTCCTGAAACTCGGCCGGGGTGCGGTTGAGCAACCGGTACAGCTCCAGGTACTGCAGTGCAAACTCGTATCGTTTAGCTGCGTACAACTCGGTCGCGACGTCTTTGAGCAGATGCGGGTATATTCCCATGGACTCGACCGTCCCAGGGTCCTTTGGATCGATCCAAGATAGGTGTTCCTAAACAGTTAGAAGTGTATAAAACATAAAACCAGTGATTGCCTACCATTGCCTCTTCTTCATGACCGAGCCTTAGCCGGTAGATGGCCAGCTTTGTGCGTAGATCAATCGGCAGGCCCTCGCCGTAGAACATGCCCGCGAACCGCCCCAGCACAAACCCGGGCACCCGCACCCGCCTCGGCTCGTCGTACCGATCCCACTCGCAGTCGTCGTCGTTGTTTGTCGCTTCGTACTCGGCCCAGTATGCCTCGTCGGGGCCGCCGCGGCCGAGCATCCACCGCGCCAGGTCTTTGAGCACCGTGATCGCCTCGTTGAACCGCGCCACCGCCGCATACAGCTCCACGTAAATGGTCACGTCCATCCACGAGAACGTGTCGTCGTCCAGCAGCAGGTTGGGCTGTGAGGGCGTCGACTTTTCCTTCAGGTGCGCAATCGCCTTGGCATATGCCGCCATGGCCGCCTCGATCGTCTCGGCGCCGCGGACCGAGTCGTACGACGCCTCGGCCAAGTTACGGATGACCTGCAGTGCATACGGCCGCCGCTTGAGCACGCGCACGTACTCGGTCGCGGCGTTGGTGGCCTGTCCAAACTCGAGGCAGATGTTGGCTTTGCCCAGACGCGCGGGGATATTGTCCTTGTCGGCGCGGATGGCGCCCGAATAGCACAGGCGGGCAATCTGGAGATTGTGCATCCGCTCCTCCTCAGTCTGGTAGGTTGCGTCGATGCCGCCGCCGCCGCCACCGCCACCGCCACCGGATCCTGTCGTAGTTCCTGCCAGAGCGTAGTCGGCCGTGCTGAGCCAGCCGTTGACGTGTTTCGGCTCCAGATGGGCGGCAAACACCATGGCCATGACGGCCTCGTCACGGCGACCCAGGTCTTCATTGATGGACGCAAGCAGTGTCCAGGCCGCGTGTGTCTCGGCATTCACACGGATGATCTCGTGGAGAACCTCGAGGGCGTCTTCGTAGCGGTGGTCCATGAAGAGCTGGTGGGCGTTTCCTAGCCGGAGCTTGACTTCGCCAGTCGGTTCGGCGGCCTTGCGCGGCCCGCGTCGTCGGCGCGTGGTTCCTGAGCCCCCAGCCCCCCTTGAAGCTGCAGCTTCTGGCCCCAGATGCTCCGTCAAGAAGGCCTGTCGGCTGGCGTCGAGGCGGGCAATGTCTGCCTGCAGTTCCAGGTAGTCCGAGTCGGCCTCGGACAGCTCGTCCGCGTCGGGATCGGCATCGCCTGCAGCATGCCCTTCTGCATCATCTCCGCCTCTCATTCCCACCATGGCGTCATCCATCTCGTCGCCCGAAAAGGCATCCTCCATGCTCACGTCGTCAGACATTGTTTTTGATAGTGCCTTTGCCGTCTCGCTCTTTTGTGTCTTTCGTGTGGTGCCGTTGGCCGTGCTCTCACTCCTCTCTCAAGGTTAGACCATTTTATACACGTGGCTTTTCTTGTCTGCGCGTGATTCGGCTGCTACGCAAGAGCACGAGTGTTCTCGTGGATGGTGGTAACTGCAATGTAGTTGAAGGAAGCTTCTGCGTCCTGCAGATTGTGTGGGGCTCCATAAAATTCCCTGGAGCAAGTACAAACAGAAGCTAGCTCCCCTGTAAGATACAGCCTTATTGCCTCTCCTTGCATTCATCAATGTTACGTCACTCTTTGGTCTTCATTTAATAGCAGGAGTCAAAACAGCACAGGATGGGAAATTAAAACGCGATACGGATTTTTATCGATGCCTCGTCTGAGGCGTTATTCTTAAGCGTTATATCAAAGTCGCTACCCATGACCATTCCAAATCTCAGGTTCCAAGTCATATGCTACCCCATCCGTCGTCAACTTTTCTTTTTGTCTTCCTTTTAAATTTCATGTCTCCTCCATTGACAAAACTGTCCGTCCTTGAGACACAGACCATGTTTGTCCCGTGTCTCTTTCTAATTTAGTGTTCCGTCATGCTACACAGACATTGGAATGAATACACGAAACGTTCCGGTTCAGTTGTTCTAGACCATGCCAGGTAAAATAGCACACCAAAGCCCACCTCCTCCTGTCTGTCTTATACAACTACTACATAAGCCGCCAAGATTCTTTCTCCAAATGCTACACCTTATGGTTGTAAAAAAATATTTCCAATCACTTCAGGTTGTTCTTCAATCTTTCGTAAATTAATTGCCTAGCTTGCCTTCAGCTTTGGCCTCTGTAGCACATGTCGGTTAGCATCTCGCATACTTCATTTAATCCCTCGTCCTTTTTGATGTATAGGGGAAACGTACCTTTCACCTGCTCAAACACCTTGAGCATTTTCCGTCTTGCACCCAGTGCATTGACACCCCGGTCTTCGAGCTGCTTGTCATCAAGCTCGATCAGGTCTGTCCATTTCATGTCTTTCAGATTATCCGTGTACTTGTGGAGGCGCAGGCTGCGAAGCCAGCTCGGAATGTCCTGCAGCAGTGAAGGGTCGGTCGGGTCCTCAGGCGGCTTCGAGCTGCCACGCCGACCGCGAGGCGAACGCCCACGCACCATGTCGGAGTGGTCCGAAAGATAGCCTTCGTGTCCTCCCAGACCAAGTTGGGCGCCCAGGCTCATTGCATTCAGCGACAACCCGTTGCCGCCAAGCCCGCTGCCATCGTAAGCACTCAAGAAGCCGTTGTTCTGAGGTGACGTGAAAGGAACACTGCCAAAGCTGCTCGGCATGATGCCGGGGGAGCTGGGCCTCGAACGGTGTGCGCTGAAACCCAGGCCTGGCTGTCCAGGAAGAGCCAGCATTCGATCGCTTCCGACCACCTGGCCATGCTCGTTCACCATAACAACGTTGGTACCGCTAGGGAGGTTGATAGTCGGTGCAGTCGGGGACATTGGGTTCTGCTGGCCGGGCGCACCTGGCGCATCGTTGGAGCGAGCCCGACGGTACTTGCGCACGTCATCGAGTGCAAATCGGTTGTTCACAGTCGACAGAGCTGCCAGTTTCATGGCAGTGGCGTTTGCAACCATGTCAGCCTGGTTGCCACCCTGGCCTTGCTGCTGCTGACCCTGCTGCTGCGGCGTCTGGTTGAAGTTGGACACCATGGGGGTGTTCACCATGGAAGCCCAGTTACCACTAGAAGCGTAAGGAGACAGTAGCGGCAGATCAGACTTGTCACCGGCCGTAATAGTTGTGCTCTGGATCTGGCTTCCGCCTGTCATTGGCGGCCGAGGAGACCGCAGACCAGCAGACGGCGGGGGCTGAACAAACTGGCCCATGGGAGGCAGGCCTGGTGACGACACCGCAGGGCGGAGAGGGTCGGTAGAAGACGGGGGGCCCCACGGTGATGTTGGGTTTTGCCCGTTGGAGGGGCCAGCAGTTGTGACACCGGCACCAGTTGCATCGATAGGCGTTGAAATGCTAGGAGCAACCAGGGAGTTGCGGGGGTCTATGGCGCTGTTTCGGTTTGACACCGGAGGGTTGCCAGTCTGTTGTGTGTACTTCGCCTTTTCGGTGGCAATGGCAGCGGCTGCATCGGGGAACATAGCATTAATCGTAGAAGGGTCGAGGCCAGACTGGCGTTTGCCGGTCGAGAGAACCGAGTTGCGAGCCAACGAGTTTCTCGCCGAGTCAACGCTCAGCTTGTTCATGGCATCGTTCAGGCGATTTGACATAGGGTCTAAACAAGGGGGAAAAGCACCACAAAGTCAGCATTCAACGATCTCTGCAGCAGAGTCCTACACAAAAGAAAACCGACCTTTGTCGAAATTGGCCGGCGAAAGAACGCCAGACATGGGGTGGTTATTACCCATCTGACGTAGCACCTGGATGAAGAACCGAATCTGGACTTGCGTCGTTTGTTGCAGCAGGGCGTACAATGCCGCTGTACGCTCCGCCTCGCTGAGAACACGGAACCACTGCTCGATAGCACTGAGCTCATCCTTGAAGTCCTGGTCCAACGTGGCGGCTGCCATCTCTTCGAGCGTCGTCTCGTATTGGTCGATGTCGGCGATCCATTCCTGAGCGAGTTTGTCCTGGGGGTCGAGATCGCCCATGCCCTGGCCCTGGCCCGACTGAGTCTGGCCGTAGAAATCGGAGGATGGCCGGATACGGCTGGAAGGCGCGGTGCCGGTCAGGGCAGCCATGTCAGCAGACGCACGAAGGTGCTGGTTGCCGCCGATGGCACGAGACGAGGGCGGGCGCAGAGTCGAGGCCTGGCCGGCCTCGGGCGTGCTCAACCGGTTGCTGGCGAGGTTGGACATGTTGTTCATGCTCAACGTGAAATGGTCGACGGTAGGAAAAAAAAGGCAAGTGCGCGTTTTGCTGCGCTCGGAAGGGTGTGCTGAATGTTGTGGCAAAAAAAAGTGAGGGGAATAAGATGGAGAGGAGGGGGGAATGGAGCAACGACTCAGAAGAGAAAGTGAGCGCAGACACACGCCGAGGCTAGTTCGGGAGAGTTGAATCTGATAAAAATGAAGGGAAGAATAGAAGAGCAAGCGATTGCGAGGTAGACGCTGGCGAGCCCGGGGATGTGATGCCGGTGACAACTGCGACGACTGCGGGCAATGGTTGATTTGCTAGCATATGAAACAGGGCCAGAAGTCCAGTTCGAACAAGTAGGAGACGTGTGGTCGATCAGTGGCCCGTGACAAGCAATGCGCGTTTCGAGATTTTCCCAGAACGCCCCGAGCAATGCTTCTGGCTAACCAAGAAAATTACCGGTTGTGTGGAACTCGACGACTCGGCGTCGGGTCTTGGCCGCAGGCGATGAGAAGGCGCAAAAAAATACGTCGGAAAGGCGATGGCGTCTAAAAAAACGGTGAAGCGCTACAACAAAAAAACCGTTGGATGTCAAAACCAGCTGGCGATGGGTCCGAAGAGCATTCAAGGAATGAAGCGAAGGAAAAAGAAAGCCAAGCAATTGCCGACTTTCTGTGTTCAGTGTTCCGAAACGGCTCCTGCAGCTCAGCTGCCCTGCGAAAGAGAATGGGATACGGGACCGGGGTTTGGTTGCGGGAAGGTTGGAGGAGAGATGGTCAAGAAATAGAGATTCTGGATCAGAGAAGAAGAAATGGACGGATTAGTTCACGCTATAATACGAAACGGCAGGGCAGGCCCGGTGGACGGAAGGGCCACGAGTTAGCTGGCATGCAAATGCAGTTGGAGGAGGGTTTAGCTGGGCGGCAGCTGAAGGGTCAGGGTGTGTTGGAATGATGGTGTGTGGGCAGAGGGCACAGGGGGGATAAGCGGAGACAACCAGGAGGCGACCAGGGCCGCAGCCAAGGGTGTCGAGCCCAACGATGGCATATTCGGCGGCCATCCGGGCTCGTGTGCCATTTTTGGCACCAGATTAGGTGGAGACCAGGTTAACGGGACGCTTGCCGACCGAGATGCAGAGATGAAAACGCTCAGAGCGACATCCAGAGTTGGGACAAGGGAGGTTTTGTGGCAAGGCAGGGGACGTGGACAAAGGCAACGAACGTCCAAAGAAGAAAGAGGTCGAGCAGTTGCATCGTGAACGGCACCCAGGGGCAAAGGGGCGCCGTGAAAGAGAACAAGCGAATTTGATCACACAACCACTCACATTAGAGCACAGCCAGGAGCCAGTTCTGGGCTGCGGATGCTGATAGGCGATGCAGAAACGAAATGCAGGCAATGCAGGCAGATGCAGAGTCGTGAAGGTGGAAATGAAATGAGCTCCAGCAGAAAATACGAAAAACCAATCTTAAAAGGAAGCCGTCAGAGTCGCAACGGGAAGCGGCGGCTGCAGCTAGCTGCAGTGTGTGCAATTGGGGGTCCAGACGAGAGCCTCACTCGATGAGACCCTGGAAAGTGCCCGAAATAATGCCCTCGAGGGGGTTCTCCAGCGACGAAGCGAGGCGAGCGCTCGTGAAGACGGTTATCCAAAGAGAGGGCTTCCAGGCAGGCGCACGCAAACAAAACGATGTGGAAAAGGGGACAAAACAACAATCATAGAAGACAAATAAGACTGACAGAGGTGGTCCAGAACTCACTGCAAGACGGAAGAATAAGACAAGAGCCAGAGAGAGAAAAGATACCAGCAAGCGAGAAAGAAGAAAAAATTGCGTTTGGTGGCTTTGGTGGTTTTGGTGGTCTGAGAGAAACCTTGAAACGGTGGGTTTGGGGTCCAGGGCCTCTAGTGGAAAGCTAAGCTGGCGCTAACAGGGCGAAAGGGAAGGAACGACCAGCAGTAAAACAGCGTTTTAGAATTGAAGAGAAGGTTTTTTTTAGAGCAGATTACTGGTGGGCACTCGGGGACTGTCGCTGGCGGGTCTGCCGGCGATGTAACCCGCTAATCCCAGCGTGAGCGTACGCCCTATCTATTTTGAACACAAAGAGATTGCGAGAGCCGTTCGTGCCAGGGGATGCAGAATGGCCTCCAGACGTTTTTCTCGGCCCGGGCTGGACGAGTACATCAGGCTGCAAACGTGCAGAGAACTGAATCTCGGGACCGGGAAACAATGTGGGACGTGCTTTCCCTATGAGTTGTTTCCCCTCTTGGCAACTGCCCTCTACAAAGTATGTTCTGCCATAATTGCGTCCGCCAACAGACACACAACTGCAACCAACTTGACGTCTTACGAACTTAGCAGACTTGCCCGCAAGCATCTTACAAGTGAGATAACGTGCCGCATGCAAGAACAAGATGTCGATGCCAGAAAGCAGGTCACCTTGTTTCAGTAGCCTTGTCTGTCTTTAGGCGCCGAGCTCCCATGACGGTGTTCTGCCGGATCGTCCACCCCAGTTGATACATGTAATTACGCGTATCGTATTAAAGACCTGACGACATCTCGTCCCGTTGGGTTTGTCAAACGACCGACTCCAGCCGTCGTTCATTGGCCTTGCCCGCATTGCCAGCGCTACGCCCTACGATCTCGCCTGAACAGCATGCCGTGATGCCGTAGACAAACGGGCAGCGTACTCACAGGCACACAGCATACGCGGGTATACATAGACACCAGTAACAAAGCAAAACTTCAAAAGCAGTAATGGAATGTTCCCCGTCATTCATGCACCCTCGCCGTCAGACAAGTCAATGGACGCGGGTGTTTGGTAATAGACGGGGATGGATCGATCTTGGCACGATAAAATTCCTTCAGCAATGAGCGTATGGGATAAGAAGCTCGCTGCTGTACACACTAATGCCGTTGTAGATGTGATCATCTGGGACTGAGACTCTGGGACTTGAGGCTCTTGTATGCCTCGAAAGAGGTAATTTTGCGATGGCTTGCTGGGTCAATCCAAAGTCAGGAATGGGTTGGGCGGCCGGAATGGTTGGCCACGGAGAAGACCACCTCCCAGCACGTACATCCTCAGCCTGCTTCGATATCATAGTCGTCGTTCACCTCTCCCGGGAAAAACTTCACGCATCGAGGCCGCGGGTCGCTGGGTTGGTATTTTTTCGTGTTTTCTTGTTTTTGCTTTGTAGATCTGTTTGTTGACACACCGGAACCGTTCCGTTGCAAAAAAAACTCCCAAACGAAGAAAAAGCAGTTTACCGAGAATGTTTCTTCTCCCTGTTTTTTGTTTTCCACATGTCATCCATGCCTTCCGCGCCGTGGTGTTCCAGTCCGATCGTTTATGCGTTTATGCCGACTCGCGCTTGCCCTCCTTGAATTCCTTCTACAGTGTTTGTTAGCAAATGTATCGTCAGGCCGCAATGACGACTAGATGGAGGAATTGGGAGAGTCGTCAAGATGGGTCGCTATCGTACCAGAGCGCGAGCAGTGCCGTGCAGAGCATGTCTGTGGTTTCTCCGGAACTTGGGGTCAGTACCCTTGAGCGAGGGGTATCTGGAGGTCTTGGGCTTCTTGATGCTGTATGAAAAAAAATCCATCGTTAGTCTCAATTTTCATTCCTTGTATATTCCTAGAGCAATGTGTCGCCCTATCTCTCTTCATTTTCCTCGCCGCACGCATCTCTTCTCGCTTCGACGGTGGTGGTCTCGACATACCCGTTCCGGTGCGCCTTGCGCGACTGGTTGTGCTGAGACGAGTTCTTTGACTCTGTAATTTGGTTAGCCGACGGCTCTCATAATAAATAGAAACAATTAGCACATCATGGTGAACGTACTGGCCATCGCGACTGTTGTTTCGTCGTTCGTTGATCAAGATAGTGATTTTGCGGTTTGGATGAAGAAAGAGAGAAAAGTACAAACTACTAGGGCGAAATTGGGAACCCTTTACAAATTTTCGAATTGTGCGGAAAAAAGGGCAAAATTGGAAAAATTGTTGTGGCTGACCCCGCCACCAGCCACAATGCTTCCAAGACCTGACACATCACGTGACAGGACCGCAAGACTACGTACATACAGTTAATAAGCAACCATTGTGTTCTAATTTCGTCCTTCCGTGAGTTCATTCGTAATATGTTTGTAGCTTCTTATCCAAGCTGTCAGGAACCCAAATCATATGCATGTGAACTCTCTAATAACGAAACTGAAAAAAAAATACGGAACAAAAAATGAAACCAAAAAGATGAATCCTAACATGATTACACAACCGCAAGTAAGACATGGTCTCCCACGAGATAACCCCCCTCCCATCTATGCCGGATCAAACTCTTCGAACCTAGAAAGTACACTTTATTTGGCAAGAACTGCCGGGCTCGGCAGTGGAAGCTTGCCTGCTGTCCGGGCCAGCTGTTCGGTCCGAAGCTTGCGGATGTAGCGGAAGAAGAGGATGAACAAAAGTTCGACCCTACAACACTGTGGTTAGCAACAGCCGTATGACAGAGCGGGGAGGGCTGGGCAAGATGGTGGACGTTGATGTGGCATACCTCTCCTTGGTCATCATCAGAATGCCCTGGACCAGAACACCCTTGAGGATTTGCGGGCCAATGCCCTTGAAGAGACCCAAGGGGCCCTCGTGGGCAATGATGAATTGCATCACCTCGATAAAGCCCTTGAACGGCTTGCCATTGCGCTGCGGTGGCGGCTTGGACTGCAGGCCAACCTTGGCGACAATCAGCGGCTGTGTGGCGATCGTGGCCAAAGCCTTGGACATGGCACCCAGGACTGGACCCAGTTTGTTAGTAAGCTAGACATGTGTAGAAATGGACCGGACGGTCCGCTCGAAGATAGGTCGACGTACCGAATGCCTCCCATGGCTGGAGGCTGACACGGCCAGGGAAGAGGACT
Source organism: Raffaelea albimanens (assembly GCA_002778245.1). Taxonomy (NCBI): domain Eukaryota; kingdom Fungi; phylum Ascomycota; class Sordariomycetes; order Ophiostomatales; family Ophiostomataceae; genus Raffaelea; species Raffaelea albimanens. Next base: position 1,761,414 of record PCDJ01000006.1, on the reverse strand, counting down.
TGCTTAAGTCTCTCATAGGCACCGTAGGTGATGGATGGGTTTACGACCAGCACCAGGCTAGCCTTCAAGCCGCGCCACAGACCACAGACACCGTCCTCGCTTTCAATGACCTCCTTGGCCGTGGCCAACAGGCCTTTCCGCTCTGCCTTGCTCTGTGTCTGCTGGCGTGTGGTGACCACCGCCACAGGGATTGTGAAAAGCTGCGCGACAGCACCGGCCAGGGCGCCAAGGGACAGCTCGACGGCTGTGGAGGGTGCCGCTGTTGACTTTGCATAGCGTGTGTACAGGGTCCGGATAATGGAGTACCAGTAAAAGTAGGCAAAGTTTGTGGATGCGACACCAATCAGCGCGCCGCCCATGCCGGCATACAGGCCGGAAATGCCGTCCTCATTGGCGATCTGGGTGATGGCATCCCATGTCGAGTCGTAGTGAGGTACGTCCGACTTCTCGCCGTCTTTCTGCTTGACTTGAACCTGTAATCGTGTCTTGACGCTATCGCAAGGGGCAGGCTCGTTAGCAACCGTTCGCCGCACTGCAAAAAAAAAACATATACAATCATCTCACATGTCTAGAGGGTACACCAGGGCATTGGCGAGCACGGCGCCCGTTGCGCCAGCCGTTGCTTTACCCCAGGGGCCAATGGCCGCCGGTTTGGACATGGCAGGCATTTGGACGAGCGTGAGTGCGGACTGGGAGGGTCTGCGCTCGGAATGTCGGGGGTAGAGGATGAAGAAGGGGAGAAATTAGGTTGAGTTGGAGACGAGAGATAAAAAAAGCAGTGCCGTTGCAGTCGTTGCGCCTGCAAGGCGGCAAAGATGTTCGGCCTAGCTGGCTCAGTGGTTGTGTCGAGATCTGCCGAGGCTCAGCTAAAGCGGGCCGCTCAGGGAATAAAGACAGCTCTGGCTGCAGGTGCTGCACACGACAGGCTGGGGAGTTCTGCGTGGGATAAAACGAGTTCCCTCGAAGTTTCAGTTGCAGATGCTCTAGATAAAATATGCAGGAAATTCAGACAATATACATAGTAGAAAGATCTGGCCCTTGAGACCGAGGAAGTCCAAGGCAAAGAGCTCCAGCGCGGTCCGCCCTGGCAAAATTGGCCCGCGGAGAACAGTGCCGCCAAACCTCGGCCATATCTCTGTGGTTAAAACACATGCACATGTGGGACGGGGTAGCGGCCAGAAACCTCGCCTGTTGTGCTTCTCCACACTCTCGACACCTGGAGCTTAGCGCTCCTTGCCACTGGCCCGAATACCTTTGTGAGCTCATCGCTTCCCCCCTAAACGGCTTACTCATCGTGTCTCTGCCCCCAACTTGCAAGCGTGGGCTGGTTTGGCGGCATCCTTCCCCCACCATTGCACCATTGCAGCCATACACCGTGTGTTGGTCGCGCCTTCCCTCGCTGCAGAACAAACTCGCTGATCTCTTTGGGCAAGTGCCACAAGACTTGCAGGAAGGTGCAGACGACGCCTCTAGCTGCCAGCTGCTTCCTGTCCAAGCCTTCCAGAAATTGACCCGACGAGCCAAAATGCCACGATGATCTACTGCCCGTCTCCCATTTCCAAAGTGACAAGACAGCATTGATCAACAACACCATCTCCTGGATCAAGATTCGTCTTCTATTCACTGCTCAGCCACACGTTGATATGCATCCAATAAGAGCGCGATCCTTTCTGCCTTGTTCCAGCAACGTTCCAGCCGTTCCAGCCAGCTTAGAGGGGCACAAGGCATTTTTCCGAGCTCCAGCAGGCATGAATGCAATCACCGGAAGACGAACTGTTTTATTGTCAATATTCCGAATTGGATGAGTTGATTTTCTGGAGAGAAGAATAACTCACCCAGGCTCCCTCAAAAAGACTTTAGCAATGGAGGCAAAGGCCAAGGTGTGTTTTTTTTTCTCGAGAATTTTTTCCTGTATACTTGATGCTAACCTTGCGGTATAGGAAGAAGAGGCCTTGATCAGCCAGTCGTCTGGCAAAGCCGCACTAGAGCATCTCATCACAGCCGTGGAGCTGTACATGAAGGCTGTGAAGGAAGCACCAAACCAGACAGAGCGCACGCGGCTACGCAAAAAATGCGACCAGCTCATGGCCTATGGCGAGCAGCTCAAGACGGGAAAGGCACCTCCTCTTGAAACATACCTGGCCTCATTATCATTGGAGAGTATGCCTCCAGCAAAGGATCCTGCCAGGCACACAGGAATAGCACGGAATTTTCCGGCACAAACTCGAGAACTGCCCAAGAAAGAGCAAATCATTCTTCTAAGAGCTTCGAAATTGAATGGAGCCATCTTTCCGCCATGGGACTCTGACCCGGCAGAGGACATCTTCAAGCTCGCATCTGCGGATGATCCTTCATACGAGTATGTGCTGATGCTTTAGCATTGGGAAGATTCACGCTAACAAGGTCCATAGAGATGATGCCAGCTTTTCCATGTCGTCACAACAGCGGGATATTTTTACCGGCTGGAGACGACCTATCGAGCTCTTTGTTGAAAATCTGCCACCAGAGAGTTTGCAAGAGCCGCCGTCAACAGACGAGTTCATGGTGGCCAAGCATGAACCCGATCTTGTGCAGGACATCACAACGGACTGCTCGGTTGTAGCAAGCATTTGCGCAATATCCAAGCACGCCACAAACCTTGGTGGGCACACGATGCTATTGTCTAAAATCATGCGTCCTTATAGCCATGAGAGTGGCCAGCCAGTCTGCTCAGAGAACGGAAAATACATTTTCAGAATGTATTTCAATGGCTCTTTTCGGCGTGTTGTTGTGGACGACCGGTTACCAGCGTCTACAGTTAGGACTCTTTTCGTTGTGGACCGCCGGAACCCAATGCTATTGTGGCCTGCCCTTCTTGAAAAGGCGTATCTCAAGGTGCATGGTGGCTACGACTTTCCGGGGAGCAACTCGGGCACCGATCTTTGGGTTCTCACGGGCTGGATTCCCGAGCAGATTTTCATCCAAAGCAACGAGGCCGACTTGAACCAAGTGTGGAATCGCATCAAGGGGGCATATGACAGGGGTGATATAATGGTGGCCCTGGGAACTGGTCGCCTATCCTCCGACGAAGAAGCGCTGCTTGGACTTGCTGCAGAACACGATTATGCAGTTCTGGACCTGAAAGAGGACAATGGTGTCCGCCAGATGCTGGTAAAAAATCCTTGGTGTGACGATTTGGTTTGGAGCGGGCTATTGTCCTCCACGACAACGGCCGCTGCATCGGAGAACACCACGGGCACCTCTATGACCGGCACGTTCTGGATCGGCTTTGAAGATGTCATTCAGTACTACGAATCTCTTTACTTGAACTGGAACCCGTCAATATTCAAATACCAGCAGGACCACCACTTCACCTGGACGCTGCCATCAAAGGCGATGGCGCACTCTCTGGCATGCAACCCTCAATACTCCATGAAGGCAGCAGCCGACGGCCCAGTATGGGTTCTCCTGAGCCGCCACTTTCAAGACGCGGAGCTCGCCATCACCCGCAACAAGCGACGATCCACATCTAGTGACCATCTAGAAGCCCCTGGCAACGTCTCCCCACCTCCGGCCTACACTTCTGGACTTGATCACACGGCAGCACACTCGAGCCAAGCCGGCTTCATATCACTGTATATATTCGCGACCAACGGCAAGAGGGTGCAGCTTTCTGACCGGCCGAGATGGATACACCGCGTGCCTCTTGTGGACTCGCCGCAGGCCCTGCTTCGTTTTGACGCACGCGCGGGCACTGCATACACGGTGGTGGTGGCACAGTCTGAGCTGCCGCTGTCGAGCTACTCGTTTACACTTTCGTTTTACTACTCGATGGCGACTGCGAGTGCGGTCGCGGCTGCGACAACAACGACGATGGCTGCGTCTGCGGCAGCAGCAGGAGGTGCTGCACTGCAGGTTGAACCGGCGACGGATCCGCTGGCGCACCAGCAGGAGGTGACGGATGATTGGTCGATGGCGACGGCCGGTGGGAGCCCTGCGTCACCTGGGTTTGTACGCAACCCGCAATATGCACTGACACTCCCGGCGGCTACACCGCTGACGCTACTGCTGTGCGCCGAGGCCGATGACGTGCCTGTGCGCGTGGACTTGGTGTGGGCGCGGGGCCACCGTGTAGCGTCGCTTGCCGTGCGCGACCTGGTGGTGTCGTCGGGCGAATACCAGCGGGGGTGTGCATTGGCTGCCGTGACACCGCGCACACTAGTTGCGCCAGGGCCCAACACGACCTCGTCGACTGTCAGCGGCAGCGTCAGCGGGAGCGTCAGCAGCGGCAATGGCAGCGGGAGTGCAGGCTTCGGCTCGGGCGTGGTGGAGGCGGGGACGTACACGATTGTGGCGTCGACGTTTGAGCGCGGGCAGCACACCAAGTTTACGCTGCAGGTGCGGGCGGCGGTGCCGATTGAGCTGAAGCCGATCCCGGCGGAGGATGCGGGCAAGTTCCGGGCTTCCCTAGAGCCATTGATGCTGAGCCTCGACAATTTCGACGACGACGTGTCGTCGTCGGGGAGGGCAGGAGGGGGGAACATTTCGGATACTGGCGGTGGAGGAAACAACAGCAGCAGTGACAACGAAGGCGGTGTTCTGCGGCGGACGGCCGTCTTGTCTACACGCCTGAACACGCGAATCAGCCTCGTGGTGCAGGCCGTGGAGAGGCGGGCGAGGACGGTGTATACGGCGACAGCAGCGGCGGCGGCGGCGGCGAGCACTACGGCTGTGAGGGTATCCATTGAGCGGATCTCGCGAGATCCCGGGGTCGGCGGCAGCACAAGTAGTGCTTCGACAAGTGGTAGGGCCCACGGCGGCAGCAGCAGCAGCAGCAGCAGACGGGTGCACCGAGAAGTTTTGGCGTCGACGGGCCAGGGCCAGTTCCAGGACATGACGGTGGCCGGGCTGCGGACAGACGAGGCGAGCCTGGGGCGGGCATTTGTGTATTCGGGCAGCGGGGGCAGTCTGTCGGAGGCGGAGCCGCAGTTCCGGATCGTGGTGGAGGCGCACAACGGGCGGCCGTTGGCGAATGTGGGCATCCAAGTAGACATTCTGAGCACGGATCGAGTGCAGGCCGGGCCGTGGGAGGCATAAGGAAGACTATGAGAATTAAAAGAAATGGTAGATGTTTTATAAAATGGAATAACGCCTCAATAACATTTAATTGACTTGATAATTGAATTTGTGTTTTTTTTTTTTTTTTTTTTTTTTTTTTGAATTGTTTAATATTTATATTTGTTTTGTATTTTGTGCATTTTGCCCATACACCCACCATAGTCCATTGCATGTAAATATAATTTTGTATTTTTAATTTTGTCGGCACATATACGAACCTTGATGTGGATGTTGAATAAAACAATGGCAGCGGATATCCTCCGTCCAATGCAAGCCCGAGGCGAAGAGATGCCTCTTGTCAGAACCCCCTATTCCCCTTTCCTAATGTCCGTTTCCTAACTGCCCAACGCCTCCGGCCATCCTTTCCTGTACCCTGTACCCTTTTTATCCGTCTCTTGAATATCTGGGGATTCGTTCCCCTTTGCGTCTCTCTTTATAATGAAGTTTTGTGGAAGTGTATCATATGCAGGTGGAATCATTGTCTCCTTCTCCCTCTCGTGGAACCATCATCTTCTCCCTCTTGTGGAACGTATCCATCTTCACTATTCCTAACCCTTTGCTTCGAGGTGTCTCAAAAATGACCAAAGAAAAAAGTTGACAAAAAAAGAAATCGTATTTCACTGCAAAAAAACATGGGTCTCGTAGGTCCATTCGGTATCAAAACAGGAACAAAAATCAAGGAAAGAAAACGTACGAAAGGAAAACGAGGAGTCCCGAGAAACAGGGAACACCTCCCTTCCTTTGGGCGGTATGTACATATATACGCCAACCCTTTCTTCAAAAATGGACAGGAGAATAAAAAAAAGAAAGCGAAAATGGTATGGACGTAGGCGCAAAAAAGTGTTTAAAAAGCAAGAGGGTATGTGTCGTAACAACGAACAGAAAACATGAGAAGGAAGAAAACATCAAGACGTGAAAAAGACGGGAGATCGATGCAGGCGGACTATATCTCGCACTGATATATAAGTACCGCTTCCACTTAGAGAAGACGTCTGCGCCGTCCCCGGCTGGGGCCATCGGGCCGCTGCGACAGCACATCACGCAGCTGCGGGTCTTCCTTGCTCTTGTCCTTATGGTGGACACGGACATGGCGCTGCAGGTTGTCGGGACGAGGGTACTTGTGTTCGCGGTCCGGGCAGAAGGGGCACACGTAGCCCGGCGAGTCGTGGACAAGACCATGGCGGATCATCTCGTTCTTGCGCTTGAAGCCTTTGCCGGCTTCGCCGCGTGGACACCCCGGGACCGGGCAATAATGCGGCCGAACGGAGGAGTGCACATTGGCGTGGGAGTTGAGCAGATACTGCGTCTGGAAAGGTTGGGCATTGCAGCCGGGCACTTTGCAGACAAATGCGGCCGGTCCTCCCGGCGATCCTGCGGAGCTCGCGGCTTGTGCCGATGCCATGAGAGACAAGCCTTCGTAGGCGGCGGACTTGTGCATGCTGGAAGAGTGCAGTGAGGCGGCCACAGTGGGGTTGCTGATAAGTCGACTGCCACCACTACTGTCGCCCTGCGACTCGCTGGCGCTGCTGATCGGAGAAAGAATCACACCGGCGCTCATTGGACCACCGCCTGGAGTGCTGACACTGCCCCGCGACGAAGCAATGGAGTTGGACCGTGCTATGCCGCTGCCACTCGTGGGGGACAAGACCGAACGCCCTGCAGAAGACCCCAGAGACTGAGGCACAGGAACTGGCAATTGCGGTACACTGCCCATCATTCCTCCGCCTCCAGAGACTGTCGATGCACTTGTACTGCTGCCTGGACCGCTAATGCTGCTGCTGATACTGCTGCTTCCACCGGCACTGATGGGAGAGAAATAGAACGGCGACGGGCCACCGCCACTATGGCAGCTGCTGCTGCCTGGGGAGGCCATATCGCCACGACGGTAATCGTCCGGTGAGATGGGTGGAGGTGACGAGTGGTGGTGGGACAGAGACGGCAAGCGAGGCAGACTGGCAGGGCCGCCTGGTGACGGGTGGGATCTGGACGACGAGACGGACGCGATACTGCGACGGGTGTCGAGGGCGGGCTCTGGGAGGGTACCACTGGCGATCTGATGGAAGGACGGCAGGACTGTCTGGGATCCACTGACAGAGTCCGAGCGGGCACGCACAGGCGGCGAGCCGTACTGCTGGATGGGGGGCAAGGGCGACGGGAGAGTTGCGGAGGACGAGGCCAACGGTCGTCCCTGGTGGTGCTGGTGCTGAAGCTGGTGGTGGTGCTCGACTTGGCTGCTGCTTCTGCTTCTGCTGCGCGGGGAGAAGGCCTGCCCCTGGTGTTGCATGCGTGGGGAAGTCGTACTGGAGCCAGCCATCGGACTATAAAGAGACGCATAGTCGTTGGGAGAGTGGGCAGAGTTGGACGGGGTGGCTAGAGAGGTGGCAGCTGCGGCAATGCCGACGGCGAGGCGCTCGTCGCGAAGTGTCGAGGGGGTGGGTGCGCCAACCGTCGAGCTGGACGTGTCGAGGGTATGCGGCGTCGCTGCGGACGAGGGGGTGGGCATATGTGCTGGGGACTCGGCTGCGCCCGGTGTTTTGCTGTCGCCGCCACTCGTAGACGAGGCATGGGAGGCGTGGCGCATGAGGGTGGCCAGCGACGGGCGCATACTGTCCATGGCTGCCCGTTCCGGGCTGAGAGGAGACGTGCGGCCGTCGCTTAAGCTCAGCGCGCCGAGGGCCATGGACTTGAGCTTGAGCGAGGTGGCGCCAGGGGTGGCCCTGGGCGTGGCGGCATCCTCTTCGTCGCGGGATTGCCGAGGGGCCGGCCGCTGGTCCAAAGCCATGGGGTCCTGACTGCCGGAGCTGGAGGACTCCCTCTCCGGCTCATTCCCACTGGCGGCCAAGGCGGCCATGGCGCCCTGGGCGATACTAGATAGGACATCAGGCGAGGTGGCGCCGCCGCTCTGGGCCGGCGACGAGAGCTGGGAAGGGTTGATGTCTAGAAACATGCCGTCTCGGCCGGCCGAAGAGCGGGCGTCTGTGGCGGAGAGCGGCAGGGGAGGAAGGGAAGGACTCTGTGGGGTGTGGGAGCTCTGGGGGTTTTGGGAGAGCTGCGAGATCCGAGGAGACGTGTCTAGGCTGTCGAGTCTTGGCAGCAGTCGAGAAGAATCTGGTGCAGCCTGGTGGTGGGCGAGTGAGGGCGGCGGCAGGGTCACGGGGACAGGCTGCGCTTGCTGATGTGGTGGTGGCTGGCGATGGACAAGCCTTTCGTGGGGCAGTTTCTGCCGTGGGTGGTGCCGGTCCTGGTGCCGGTCCTGGTGCCGCTCCGGTTGCCGCTCCGGATGCCGCCGCTGCTGGTGCTTGGCCTGTTCCTTGGCCTGCTTCAGCTCCTGCTTCGCCCGGGCCGCGTCGGCCGCGTCGGCCGGGATCTCCTCCGGCTCCGGGCCGCTCTCGTCGTCGCCGCCGCCGCCGTCCTCGTCGGCGTCGTCCTCGCTGTCGTAGGTAAAGTTGCTGGCGGACTCGGCAATGTACGGGTTCGACCAGTTTGACATGAACTGTATTAGCACACCATCGGCGCGCGAGGGGGCGGCCTTTCGACGGCGGTTAGAAGAGCGTCGACCAGAAGAACGAGCATGTCCAGAGGAAGGGTGCAAAGCAGGGTTGGGAGGACAAGAAGAAGAGAGACTAACTTCAGTCACTTCTGGCGGCGGCGTGGGAGACAGACGGAGCTTGAGGGTCTTTGGCAGTAATATCGGGCTGGATGGCGGCAGCACGTCGTCGGGGTCATAGTGGCCCGCAGAGCCGTACGAGGCGGCTGCAGCAAGGGGGGCGTTGCTGGAGCTGCGGGTCGATTCTACCGAATTCATATCTTCCGCCTGTAGTCTGCTGCTCAGTTGGGCCGCAGTCATGCCAGTGGGAGAGAGGGGGGGGGTATATACTCGAGGAGGACCGGTAAGGGAAGGCGGGACTGAAAGAAGGGACGGGGCGATAGTGGGAGCTGACTAGATCGCCATGGAGGAGAGCGTAGCAGTTGGAGGGCGAGAGAAGGGGCACAGACTCGTGAGAGACACAGCCGGGGTGGGTGACGAGAGGAAGAGGAGCACGGGAGAGGAGGACAGGGGGGTTGGCTGGGATAGAGGGGGTTGCAAGGTGCAAAGGGGGGGGGGGGGGGGGGGGGGGGGGTGTAGAGGTAGAGGGAAGCACACGCGGGCACTCCCAGTCGACAAGAGGTCAACCAGGGTGTCTCAGAGACAGACGTCAGGGTGACCTCGATCTCGTTCGAGGCTCCTCGGAGGTCCAGAGCTCCTCGGCTGTGGTGGCCGGCTATATCGTGCAATCACGAGCGGCTCTGTCCTCTGCTGTGCCTGGCAGCGCGGGCTGGGACCAACGGCGCAAATTGGCCTCCACAAGGGCGAATATATAAGGCTCAAAAGACTGACGGGCTGGCAGCCAAACGACGCCACAACGCCCCTGGCAAGAGGAGGAGCGAGGGCACGCGGGATGATATGAGCAGCGCAGAGAGGCCAGGCAGAATGCAGCGCGAGATAAAAAGAAAGGGAGGGAGCTGGAGAGCCAAAAAGATACCAATACTAGACGTATATGGTCGTCTCCTGTGGCGGCCGTGGCGGGTGCTGTGGTAGGACGGCCAGGCAGGGTGGTACAGTATATAGTTTGGTGATGTTTTTTTTTTTTGGTGACAGCTTTGGGCTGGGATGTTGGCTCTTCGCAGGAAGGCTGGGCCCGCTAGATCCTCGAGCTGGTGGTGGTCCTCGAGGCGGGTGCTGTCTGGGCCGTGGTAGCTTCTCTATTTGCCGCTGCCTCTCAATGGCACGCAAGCACGAACGGGTCTGCAGGTTGTCGGCTGTTGTAGAACTCCCTCTGTATTACCCCTTGTTGCCGTCGTTCTTGCTGGGCAGTCCTGGAGCTAGACCTTTGCCCCTGCGGCCTCGGGCTCTGTATACTCGGGCGGTGAGGCTCTATGACGCCAGAGTGGGTAAAACAGGAGCAAATCGAGCGCTGTCGGCGCGTCCTGAGGTTGCACAGGCTGGCAGAAACGGCGAGGAAGGTGCGCTGCAATGGCAGAAGAGGAAGGAAGGACTGAGGACCGAGGACGGACAGAAAAGGCAGGCGCGCACCGGGCCCGTGTCTAGATTTAGAGGTTAGGTGTGAAGGCGTTTGGGTGTGCGAGTCTAAGTGTGCCTGGGCGTGACGGTGGTTTTGTGTGTTTGCGCGCCTTGGGTGTGAGCAAAGGCTGAACAGTGTCGTCCCTTTTTTGTGGCCTGGCCGGCCTGGCTCGTTTCTTTTTCCCTTTCCTTCTTTCAGCTCGCCGTTGGCTGGGGTGGAGAGGGAACGCCCTAACCTCCCGTATGTATCTGGCAAGGTATCTCGCGGCGGGCACGGTTGTATCTCACGTCTACGTAGCGTGGCATCCCAGACTGCGCACAAAGGTAGCTTACGCCTCTCCTGCCTGCATCTTACACGAGAAGATACTTGCGGGCTCTGCCAGGACGTAGTGGTGGTGGGCGTGTGCGCCTTGTGGGTAACGGGTGATCCTCACCTTCTCCCGTAATGGACCAGCCAGGCCCAGAAAAAAACCGGGAGGGATTCTAGGGGGGGTGTGGGCAGGGAACGTCGCAGCGGATTGGGTCGACGACGGGGCGAGACTGGCTGAGGCGGAGACGGCACAGACTCTTGCAGATGCTGCCAGAGCAGAGCCCCATGGCCACGACAACGCCAGGAGGCCGCGAGCACAAGCGGGACGCAAGCATGTCGCAAGCACGCCGTCGGGAGGAAGGGGAAAGCGACCGGGGGGCCAGAGGTTGGAGCCACAGTCCAAAGAGGGGACAAGAGGACGGGCAAGGACGGACAAGGGCAGACAAGAGGAGACAAGAGGAGACAAGAACAACGGAATGGCTGTCAACCAGAGGCAGCTAGCAGGGGTTCGGCTGGAGCCAGGCGGCCAGGTTGCAGAGAAAGGCACAGTGGTGCAGCCAGACCTGCAGCCAGACCTGCAGCCAGACCTGCAGCCAGACTTGCAGCAGGTTGCAGCTAAAAGGCTTTTAGTGCGGGACCGCCAGACCCGCGTGACTGACCCTGACAGCGGTCTGGATAGTGCTGGATAGTGCGTGTTGCCCGAATAGAGTTTGTTTCGAGTGGGAGCACGGCCGGGGAAGGTGGTAGAAGAGGAAGAGGAGGTTGGCGCAGGAGCCGGGCAGGCAGGTGAGATGCTACGGGAATGTGAGATAGACAGGACTACGGCTACTACTGTGTACTAGATGCGGAGATGGGGGTAGGCAGTAGACGGGGATGGGCAGCTGCTATGCAGTTGGAATCATTGAGAGATACTATAAAGTGCGAGTATATGCGGCTGGCGACAGACTGCCAAACACCTCGAGAGAACAACCTGTGACCCTGACAGCCCAAACTCAACCATGGCAGGACCTGGCTGGGTCGAATGGATGCCCATTTTCGGGACAATGTCGTGGGATAATAAGACAAGACACGGCTGTGGGCTGGCCAAGGGGGTGTGGAGTCGGCGAGGGATTCGTGGTGCCGCCTGCTGGCGACGGGCGCGCTTCTGGTCCGCCCGTGTAAAAGCCTCATTGCCCCAAGCCCAGCCGATGGGGGCGAGAGGCAACGGGTGACGGTGCAACGGGTATCTCTTCAGTCCGTAATACTGCGAGTATATGTACGTGTAAGTGGTGGTGATGTGCATGCCTCGGACGGCCACGTAGGGCACACATGTGCGATAGTCATACGGAGGCTGGGTAGAGGACGACAGGGCGAGCGCTGCAAAAACACAAAAAAGAGAAAGATACGGGCTATACGGATGGACCTGCAGACAAGGGAATGTGAGAGAACCCCAAAATGAGGCGTAGCCCGACTAGAGGCCAGAGGACATCCCGACTATCACACCCTTCTGACATTAACTGCCGCTCTTTGCCCTGATGGGACTCGTGGGAGGGGGGACGATCGTCGCACTTGAGAGAGAGCGAGATAGAAGAAATGGGACTCGGCGACCTGAGACTGTTCAGGGACTGCCAGGGACTTGGAGATGACGGCGAGAACCACGGGCAGCCGGTAGGATCCCAGGCCAGGGTTGGCAGGGTGGTCGTCAGGTCGTTTGGTCGCTAGTCGTTAGGTCGTTAGTGGTTGGAGTGGGACAAGACAGGGGGTGGAGATGCTCCGCGCGCAGTGGAACCCACGGGCATTGATGGGCGTCGGCGTCGGCGGCCATTGTCGTTGCGTTTCTCTCTGAGCCGCTCACTAGACTGCGAGTAGCCCAGTGTTTGTGTCTGTGTTGCGGCGGGAGAGGCGGCCAGCATTGATTGGCGGCTGAAAAGAAGGCAGGGGTGGCTGGCAGCGCGAGGGTGTGTGGGTGGAGGGTGTTTCTTCCATGGAGAGAGGTGCTGCGGCGAGACATTGGTTGATGCGTTCTGGCAAGAACCTGTCGGGAGAATACAACCAGCATACAAGAGAATAAATAGTAGCCACCACAGCACAAAGTATTATCCTACATCCCCCTATCTTACAAAGCAGGGCAGGTCCTTGCACAACTCTGCAAGACCCGTGGCTATTGCTATGCAATGCCGCGGCATTTGGCAGGTACGGATGCTCTGCAAGTCGCGCCTTCCTTCGTATCTCAATTCTCTGCCTCCACTACGCCTCCGCCGCAATCTTGACCAAATGCCGCCAGGCCGGCGAGGGCTGCGAAACACTAGTGCAGGCTAATCGCGAGAGGGAGGGAAAGATTGGAACCATGCAACGGCTGGATATGGGGTGAGGCATGGAGAGCGAGGGGCGAGAGGACGGAGCATTGTGCGATGGTAAGACACCACTCTGTAAAGTTTGTATCTCCCCTTGCAAGAGTCTCACACTGGTACTTTGTACATTGCAAGCTTTGTCAGTCCTCGCGGAAGGGACCGACGCCTGGCCGACCAGCCTGCACAGTAGGTCTGTGCAGCCGGAGTTGTTGGTGCTGCCCAAACGAGCAATGGCTGGGGCAGGCGAGTGGGCAAGTAGCGATTGGCACGGCCTTTGTTCCGCAAGATCTCCCATTGGATCGCGCTGGGCCATAATTCCCAGTATTGGACAGGCGGATCAGCATTGGCGAAGAGGCTTTGGCGGCTGTGGCAGAAGCAGTATACTCAACCAAGTAGAGGACGTCCACGATGTGCAGAGAATTTCCGTAGTCTGGTGCCCAAGTGCTCGCGCACAGTAACTCGGAAGAGTAAAGCGCCCCCAACACCTGGAGGATTCAAGTCTGGCCCCTCTGAGTGCGTGGAGGCTCCAAGGCCAGCCGGTCAGCTTCTTTCCTGCCCAGACCTGGTCGCATTGCATGCCCTGAACGCACTCCCGCCAACCAGCGGCCAGGGAGGACCTGCCACTGCGATCTCGGGGGCCTGGCAGATGGCGTCCCCAGTTGCGCGCACAGTGGTGCTTGCACAATGTGCCGGCTTGGCCTCCGCCAATGGCGACGGCCGCTGCAACTGTAACTGAGCCGACAGGCATGAAGCAGCCATGAGGCCATGAGGCCATGAGGCCATGCTGCAGCCCATGCAGCCCATGCAGCCCATGCAGCCCATGCAAGCTGCCGCCGGCCATTCTCGCTGAATCTGTAGCACTATCACACATTCGTCAGGTTTGCAAAGCGCATCTGCCACTCTTCCTTGCTTTTCCGTCCCTCCTTCTTCTAACCTTCCCCCGACCTTCCCTGCCAGAAAGCCTTTGCCTGATTCGTGCCCCCTCCCAGTCCTGTCGAGACCCGTTCTCTTGGTCCTCTTGGTCCTCTTGGTCCTCTTGGTCCTCATCTCTTGGTCGGCTGCCTCCCAAGGCCAGTCCTCCCCAAGGCTTTTTCTTGTCTCTCCATGGTCTCCATGTCCCATGTAACAGAAACCCAACCGGGGTGCGGGCTCCACTCCCCTTGCTTTTTTTGAGGCTCTCTTTTTCTTGGTCTTGGCATGCCCCTCGACAAAGTACCATGTATCTCGCCCACCCCCGTGCCCGTGCCAGACAGGACTCTCAGGATTAAGTGGACATCAGGTACCGACGATCCCAAGAGCCTCCTCTTGTCCCATTTTCCCACACTAAAACAGAAAAGTCGAGACCCTTCTCCGCCATTTCCCGTTTCGTGCCCAAGCGAGACTGAAAAAACGACTCGGTGAGCGTTTTGTGGCACTTTTCAGTACTTTGTACCAGTTGGGGGTAGTTTCCTTTTTTTTTTTTTCCTCTTGTAATTCTTCATTGCCAAACATCAAATAGAAAAAGGCCAAGGACAGGACCATGAGAAAAGACAAAAATACTTCTCGTGAGATACTATGTAGATACAAACTACCTCTCATCTTACTGTAAAATGAGGCTACTTGATCCTACAACATGCCTGTTCATACTGCACCCACAGGATTGGTGGATGCAGGAATACCGAAAACACGCAAGCGGGGAGGGGACGAAAGACGAAAATGACACCAACAAGCAGCACCCACCAAAAAGTGCCTATGCTACTGGTTATGAACAAGGTGAGAAAAGTGAGAAATATCTCCTCAAGTCTACATACCACGCAGAACCATGTAATATCCTGGTGGCTTGCATCGCCCACCACCCCCTGGAATCACTGCATCTGACAAAAAACGAGCCAAACCTGGGAAATGTATATTTTTATCGCCTCCCTAAGCGGACTCTCGCTTACAAAGTCCCTGGGCTGCGTATTCGTTTTTTTTTTTTTTTTTTTTTTTTTTTTTTTTTTTTTTTTTGCTTCCCGTGGTGTTTGTTCTCATGTTCCAGTTGCATTTTCTCCTCTTTCTGGGTTAGGAGTAGCGGTATCTTTTATTTTGTTTGTGTGGCGTTTGTTCTTTCTTCCATCAGGTGCCAGACCAACCCTTTTACAGTTGGACCGGGCCTGCTTGCTGCCATGCAGATCTGCAATCAATAGAAAGAATAAACAGAAAGAGGGGAAGGTGGCTGAAGAAACGGTATCAGACGACCAACACCAAAGGGAAGGGAGAACAAACACAAAAGGGAAAGGACTTAACCAGGTATCTTGCCGTCATTCCATCACATTGTGCAAAAGGTACAATGTAGTATTCCAGCACAAATCAGGCGATCCTGCCCAAGATCCAAAGCCGTCCAAAGCCGTGACCCAAAGCCGTGACCCAAAGCCGTGACCCAAAGCCGTGTTTCGCAAATGCAATGGCCAAACAGATATTATTTGGATTCTAGGAAAAACAACACACTGCTTTTACCCGCGAGCGAATCTTTTTTCTGGCCAACAGGACGTAGAACGTACAGGACAAAAAAGGAACCCATTTCAGCCGCCATGTGAGGTGGGGGGAGGAAAGAAGACCGCTTGGCCTTGACATCGTCCTACTATGCACCCGTATAGCGTGCCAGCCGCAAACTGAGCCGCAAACTCTCTTGTAACTGCCGAGACTCTGTGTTTTTTTGGTGGCGTGTATACTATGAATACGTAGTAAAAGTGCACATGTATGCAGTCGCCAGTGCAAGCGGCAAGCGAAGCCCGGATTTGGACAAGGTCTGGGAATCAAAGAGAAAAAAAACGGGCGTCCAATCCCGTGGGCGTGTCGAAGCCCGTCAATCCCGTCCTGTTATCACGTTCCTCTTTTCTGTGCGGAGAATATTCATTTTCTGGTTGACGCTAGTTTTTGAAACATGAAACATTTCATACTCGGAACTGGCAGGGGTGGATGGTGAGAATTGTCGACTCTTGGGAATACCGACCCTGATGGAACTGGTTGTCTTGGAACTGGGAATACTACCGGAAGGAACTGGTCACAGCAGGGGCGTACAAGATATGCGGCACGGCAAAGACTGGGCCACGACAGGCGGACGGCGGAGGCTCGGGCTGCGGCACTGCAGGTGGAAATGCAGGCAACAATTGTCTGATTGAAACAGGACAGGAAAGGGGGCGGCAAACGGGAAACAAGCAAAAAAAGGAGACAACGATGAAACGGGAGGAAAATAAACGAGCCAAACGGTCGATGAATGAATGAATGAATGAATTAGTTTTAACGTCGCCCCAAACGGTCGATGGACTGCTATGATGGAACAAAAAGGAGAAACAAGGACAAACAAGGACAAACAAGGACGAATAGTCACAAAAATAGACTAAACGTCTATTCGTACTTTCCAAACACGCAAGCCGGCAGGCATCTTCAAACAACATGTCCACAACGATTTCTTGGCAGGTAGGTTTCCTAGGTGGCATCCAGGTGGCATCCAGGTGGCAGGTGGCTTTCAGGGTGGCATTATATGTGGCGACAGTGGCCATGATTCCATGCGGCTCCAAGATTCGCAAAGCTGGACAAGATGTCGTCGTAACTAGATGGCGCAGAGAGCTGTCGTAGCCGTCTAGATCAGACGGAGATTTGGTTTCGCAAACGAGGCTGTTTTGGCGAGTAGAACAAGCAGGACGACGGACGGATTACGTCGACGAATGCCGACAGACGTGACGTTGTCAACGACTACAGCCAACAACGCCTAACAGTCAACAACCGGGCCGTGATGTCCTGCGTCGACACGCCCTTGTCGGACAAGCCACCGCCACTATCGGCGCCTTTTGGACGTCATCAGACCAGCCCGTATCGCTGTCAATACTCATTTCACACTCTGACCATGGCGGCCCCTCCAGTCTCACCCTGCTGACACTTGTTGGCACAGTTTGTGCCATTTTTTATAACTGTTTTACGACTGGCTTTGAACCGCCGACGGGCTTTCGGAGAAGGTAGAAAAGATGACAGGAGTCGAACCGGACAGGAGAGTTCCCCAGAGAGGAGCTGAACACGGGTTAAACGGACTTTTGTCTCTCCTCCCGCAGGATGTCTCCCGACTTGTCCACATCTCCTGTCAGCATTCGCAATCAGCTCACGGGCTTGTCGTTTCTCTCCTGTCAGGCATCTCCTCCCTCATGTCCACGGACTTTTGACCCTGTCAGCACACGAGGCGGACTTTGTCGTCTGCCCATTAACAGCCGCACCCTCCCCGCCCTCGAGGCGTCAACCGCAAGGCAAAAATGTTTTCTCTGTCTGCTCTGCTTCCAGCATGACGACTGCTGCCATTGACTTTGCGTGTTGCACACCTCTTTTTTGTTTGATCTTTTAATAGAACGTCTGTGACGCTGCCGACATTACTACAAGCCTGCTCTGTCTGCTGTACCCCCGCATTTCCAAGCTGCATCCTCTCGGGCATTGCCGGCGGCCATTTTATTAAACCGCCTCTTTGAGGCTCAGCTGTTGCGTGCAGGAGGCGTCATGCCAGCGGGCAGTTGGTGTTGGCTTGTAATCTTGTTGCGCTTGCAAGGCAGACGTCTTGTGCAAAAAGACAAAAGCAGTCGACTGTGGAGGAAATCTCGAGATTGTGGAGGCCACAAATTTATACGGGTCTCTCATTGTTCAACAAGTTTATATGGACTTTTCATTGTTCCACTACCCATATAGCCGACTCAATAGAGATGGCTTTTCGAAACGGCGTTCGCCGGAGCCGCATTGTAAAGAGGCCCAGAACGCGGCCAGGCGGCCACGAGCGAGACCCCTCTTTGTGTGGAGTGCAGAGTCTCCAGATGCGGACCACCAACGGGAATGGAACCAGGACCACCTTATGGACTGGACCAGACGGACCGCCAATGGAGCCAGGACCACCATATGGACTGGACCAGACGGACCCAATGGAACCAGACTTGACCACTATATGGACCAGTAGTGTGATCAACTTGCTCAGAACCCCATGCCCATTTAACGGGCAAACAAGGATGGGAATAATCCAGGAAATAATCAACTGTGCAAAAGACTGGGGAAATAAATTGGGCAAGTAGCTAAACAAGACAGGTAGTTCCGACGTTAGGTGGTGCTTTTTTTTTTTTTTTTTTTTTTTTTTTTTTTTTTAATTCTCAAGTTCCCAGAGTACGCCGCGAAAACGCGGAGAAAGGGAGAGGGGGGGGGGAATCTCGAGAGGGGAAGGTAGTCAGTTCCAACGGGTACAGTTCCGGAATGGTATGGGCTTTGCGGTTATATGGTGTAGGCCTTGACATGTCGGCGAGTCAAATGAGGAGAGAGGAGAGAAACTGAGGAGAAGATCTGGTGAGGAGCAGTAGTAGTATATCTTGTGTTGTCTCGTCTTTGTTCGGAAATGGGGAGAGACAAGAATTGGATGACTTTGCGGGGCAAAAACTTAAAAAAAAAAGCACTCAATAGGCTTCGTCTCTCGTCCGGTTTCCCTCAGTCCACTTTCCTACTCCTCTCTCTTGCCGAGGATATTTACTGGATCAAAGACAAAAAAATCCACCACATCAACGGCTTCTCACAGTAAAGCAATAGTCTGACCAGACTCGACAAACCAAGTGACAAGACATCATCACCTCACACCACGCATCACCATGTCTGCTTTGCCCAAGACGATGAAGGCCGTCATCTTTGACGGCCCGCACAAGGTGTCGGTCCAGGACCGGCCAGTGCCGACGCGTGAGTATGCTCTGATGGATTTTTGGATCGTTTGGATCTTTTGGATCTTTGATCTTGTTGAATTTTACTTCATCTGTGCTACCAAGTACTTTGTTCGCTCTCTTCCAGTCTCGTTGTTTTCGTTATCTGCTATCCGTGTTATTCTCCTTTTTCGGCCCCAGATCTACGTCACCACTTTGATACTGACATCCTCCTCAAACAGTGCAGAGCGAAAAAGACATCATTGTCAAGATCCAGGCCACTGCTCTTTGCGGATCGTGAGTTTTCTTTGTTTTCTATATATTCTATTTTCATAAATCTCGTGAATTTTTCTTGTTTCTTTACTTCCAATGCCATGTCATTCAGCCGAGGTCCAAACCCCACAAGCTAACACCCCAGTGAACTCCATGTCTTCCGTGGCCACCAGCCGTCCACCACCGGCTTCATCATGGGCCACGAGTTTGTCGGCACCGTTGTCCAGGCCGGCAAGGACGTCAAGACTGTCAAGGTCGGCAGCAAGGTCGTCTCGCCTTTTACAGTTTCATGGTGAGTGAGAAAGGACGGCGAGCCTGAGACCTTGGAACCTCGACTGATGTCCGTTGACGGATGTCCCTTGGACCTCTCCATTCTGGATTTCATGTTTGCCTCCTTTCACTGTCCACTAACACACCACCCCAGCCAAGAGTGCTTCTACTGCAAGAACGGCTTCTCGTCCCGCTGCACCAACGTCCAGCTCTTCGGCTCCAAGACGCTCGACGGCGGCCAGGCCGAGTACGTCCGCATCCCCTTGGCTGACGGCACCGTCGTCGAGGCTCCGCCCCATGTCGACGACAAGGCTCTCGTCCTGATGGCCGACATCTTCCCCACGGGCTTCTTTGGTGCCCGCAACGCCATGCGTCTGCTGGACCCCCTGCCGCCTTCCGACGCCACTGTCGTCGTCGTCGGCTGCGGCCCCGTCGGTCTGTGTGCCGTCGTGGCTGCCCTCGAGTACAAGCCCAAGCACCTGTTCGCCGTCGACTCGGTCGAGAGCCGCCTGGCACTGGCCAAGAACCTCGGCGCCGAGCCGCTCAACTTTATGACCGACAAAGAAGGCATGTTCAAGCGCGTCAAGGAGGTGACGGAAGGCCGCGGAGCAGATGCCGTCATCGAAGTCGTGGGTCTCAGCCCGGCACTGCGGACAGCCTTTGACCTGGTCCGCAACTTTGGTGTCATTGCCTCGATTGGCGTGCACAATGCAGAGGTGCGTGTTTCTTTTTTCTTTTTTGGTGGCTCTTTGTCCTGTCAACTTTTTTGACTCTGACATGTCTCTGGACATGTCTCGCTCTTGCTCTCGCTGCCTCTGTCACTGCCACTGCCAGTCGTCTCACTCTTACTAACTTTGCAGATCCCGTGGTCGGCCAACGAAGGATACAAGTAGGTTGTGTGATCAAAAGAACGATAAACATCGTTCCCATACCATCCCTTTGCTAACACCCCTCCCCTCTTCTAGCAAGAACCTCAAGTTCCAGCAGGGCCGGTGCCCCGTTCGCTCAATCTTCAGCGATGCTCTGGAGGTCCTGGCCAAGAACCAGGACAAGTTCAGGTAGGCAATGCTCTGGCAGTGGCCCCCAAGGTCACCCCATGCTGACTTTGTTACAGCTTCATGTTCGACAAGATCATGCCCCTCGGCGACGCCGTGGAAGGCTACGACCTGTTCGACAAGATGCAGGCGCAAAAGGTCGTCTTCCACCCGTAAGACATCCACAGCCAAGACAACGAGATGAACAAAAATGTAGTCCAGCATAAAAACGACACAATTGTAAAGTAGATGGCGTGCGGATTGGGGGTTGCTTCGGCGGTCGGGGGCGGGCGAGCCAAATTGTTCATATTAGCGGGCAGAGGCGTGAGAAGAGGCAGGTTAACAAGTTAAAAAAAAACATTTGTTCCTCTTTGTGTGTTAATATTCAACCAAGTCCCCTTGTCGTCTTCGTCCGTGCTCAGTTCTGCCGTGGCTTCACAATGCCGTCGTGCATAAAGTAGTAGACCACCGTCGAGTCGTCCTGGACAACGGCCAGCAGGATCCGTTTGCCGCGTTTCGGGCCCCGCCATTGCAACCACTTCTGGGCCTCGTCGCCGAGGGCTTTCTTGTCAATTGAAGCGTCTTGCGGCCTCGGGAGGACATCGAGAGAGTCAAACACAGCCGCAAACTGAGACAGTGTTGGCTTCTCGGCAAGGTGAAGCGGCAGGACCCATTCGTACTCGGGAGGCTGGGGGATGCGCTGGCCGGAGCCGAGAGCCCGCTCGGCTCGCAAAATTTCAATCTGCTCGTCGGGATGGATGTACATTCGGCGTGGAGGCAGGCCAGAGATCAGCAGTCGGGGATGGTTCTTTGCGCTGTTTGCTCCTGCCTTCCCCTCTGCCAATCTCGCCTCTGACTCGGCCCCAGGCTTTTCTCCCCCAGCTGCCCCTGCGGCGGTCCCTGTGTGCCCATCTTTGTCGGGGTCCCCGTGCACCTGCAGGTCAATCCAATCCTGCTGGTGCTCCAGGTTGTTTCGAACTATGTCGACCAGATGTCGGAAGTGCGCTTCGCGGGTCGCGGCCGGCATGGTCGGTCGTCGTCGGGGCTTGGGTCTTTGTCAGCGGTAGGTGTGTCGAAGCATGGCAGTCTGGGGTATCGTGGTGTGCGTGCCTGGTTTTGCGTACTTCTGTCTCGTATTCGGTCGCTAATTTTCCATGGTCGGCACAAAGGGCCAGCCGGCGCCGACTTGGGACTCAAGCTTAAAAGTTCACCACTTTGCCTCCCGCTAAGTCACGTGGAGAATGCGACGGGTCTGCGCCAGCAGACGATCGGCCCTGGACGACCACCCAACGCCGTGGCAATCTGTTGGCCGACGGATGGCTGGCCATCAGGTTCTCTAGTAGGGCGGATTAGCGAGTATTCCGCCACAGTGCCCCCCCTCGCTATCAGTGCGCTAATGCTGCCAGAGTTTTCGGCAGCACAAAGAAATCTGCCCAGTACTTTTTTGCTGCCAGTTGCGTGTCGCTCTGACTCGAGCAGACATCAAAAGAAAGTGCCATGCCTACGCAGAAAAGCCAATTCACCTCTGCCCTTCCTCTTTCCCAGCCTAATTTCTCCCCGTCGATTTGTCGCTCACTTTTTCTGCGTTGTTTCGTCAGCCCGGCCTCATCCAGCACCCAATTTGGTGGCCGCCCCTTTTTCCAGTTGCGCTGACACTGACTATCGTTATTACTAGGACCTGCAGGCAACCTTATTTGCCCTGCCCAGGCCCGTCCGATCTGTCCGACGGTATCTCGCTCTTTTACGAGTCCGCGTATTGCTCTAGGTCTGCCACACGGCATCTGACACGCAGATCTGGGCCCCCAGCTTTTCTTGGGGATTATTTCCGCAATTTTTTTTTTGCTTTAATTTAAACTACCACCCTCGCTACTTCGCTACTCGCCGCGAGTGCTCTGCCCAATTCTCCGCACTCTGCGCCGCATTCTTTACGTCACGACGCTCGCAAGCAAACACTCGGCCAAGACGGCAACAGTGCGAGGCAACAGCCAAACGGTCGCTCCTTTGCTTTTCGGCGCCATCGCTGGCTGCTCTTTCCTCTCTTACAACCTTAATTATTACCACGGGCTATATTCTTTGTGCCCGTCCCCGGTCGCTCTTTCTTCAATTGTCTGACACTCCTGCATTAATCGCCACCCCTGCGCCCCCGGTGTCCACTGCTACTTCCCGTTTCGTTGCTACAGCACAGAAAAAATCATACATAATACACGGAAAGGGGAAGTCGCTCCAGACGACACAGTCACCATGTCCCGGTCGCAAGGAGACACTACTTTAGAGGCGTTCCCTCCCGTCACACCGCCTGGGATCGAATTGACGCAGACAAAGCAGGCATCGCTAGCGTCCGCGCGTTACCAGCAACCGCCTCCGCCCTTTGAAGAACAGCCATTCGCAGATGCAACGCCGCCGCCGCCGTTCCAGGAGACTCGCCATTCGTCAGTGAGCACGGCCACCAGCCTCGGCCGACGGCTCTCCAAGACCTTTCAGGAATCCGACCTGCCTCGCGGCTTTCTGGGCGCCACCGCCGAGCTGACGTCGTCCATGTACGCCGCGGCCCAGACCCGGTCCGGCACACGCACACGGCGCTCATCGACCGTCGCCACCGTGACCAACGACCCCGAAGCTCTCAACCGCGGCCTGCAGGAGCAGCGCACGCAGTCGCGCGAAAACACTCTGTCCAACAACCTATCGACCCTGCAAGAACAGCGCCTCTCATCCACCTCCTTCTCGAACGAAGACCGCAAAAACGCCACCGTGCTTGCGAACGCGCAAGAGGAGGACATTGCCCCAGGCGACAAGCGCGGAGGCTTCACAGCAGGAACAGTCGCGGCGGGGGCTGCCGCAGGAGCTGCAGCAGCCGGCAACATAGCGCCTGGTTCTGCCGGCACAGCGGGAGGAGCAGCGTCGGCCAGCAATGGCAGCGGCGAAGTTGTCAATAACGGTGCCCTGTACAAGGAGTACGACAATGGCTACCACTTCCCGCCCAAGTACACAGCCAAGGACTCGTTCCGGCACGGCGCCATAGCCTTTTGGCGCTTTACCATCACGCCAGTCGGCTTTCTGGTGGTTCTGTACGGACTCAACATCGTCGCTTGGGGCGGCATGCTGTTCCTGCTGCTCTGCGGAGCCGCTCCGGCCATGTGCCACCCCGACTGCAACGACATCAACTCGCCGCGCCGCAAGTGGGTTGAGGTCGACTCGCAGATTCTCAACGCTCTTTTCTGTGTGACTGGCTTTGGCCTGTGCCCCTGGCGATTCCGCGACTTTTACTATCTGCTCAAGTGGCGCATCGGCAAGGACGAGCTTGCTCTGCGCCGTCTGGCTGGCCTCTACCGCACATGGGTCCGCCTGCCTGGATCCGAGAAGTTGCCCATCGAAGTCGGCCCGCACAACATCCCACCCGACACCCCGGCTAGCTGCCTTCCGTTCCCGGTGACCAAGATTCCTGACGCACCCCTCACCGGCCAGCGCGCGCCGCCCACTGCTTTCTGGCGCATCGACTTTGTCATCTACATGAACATTGCCAACACTGGTTTCCAGTGCATTCTGTGCGGTTTCATGTGGGGCATGAACCGGTACGACCGTCCATCATGGTCAACAGGTCTATTCGTGGCTCTCGGCTGTATCTGCGGTGCCATTGGTGGTCTGGGGTCGTTCTTCGAAGGCAAGCGTATCAAAGCCATTGAAGGCGTTCCTCTGTCCGACGAGGATATCCAGAAGCTGTCGCAGGACCGCGAGATGGGCATCTTGCACTACAACAACCTTAAGGGGAAGAAGCCCAAGGAGACTGTCAACGACGCCGATGTGGAAGCCAATGCGGGCTTGAAGGGACACCATCCACACCTGCACCACCACAAGAAGCCGGAACCGGAGACAGTGACATGATCAGCCGGATATCTGAAAAGGAGTTCAACTGGGACGGAGGGTTTTTTGCAACGGTCACACAAAAATTACACTCGGAGTTGGTGGTTGGGAAGATATCATTTCGACGTGCCTTTCCTCTTTTGATACAATATGCATCCCGTCCATTTGCGTTTCTCTTGTCTTTGTTGTCGTTTTACTGCTTTATTGTTTCTGTCGTCTTTCTCCTTTTGAATCGTCGTTGTTGCCTTTGTTTTTTGCCGTTATACTTTGGATACTGAGACGCAAAGTCACATATCGCGCGGGCGTATAGGGGCGTATCTGTAGATACGCATTTTTTTGCATTTTGCATTGCTTCAGCATCAAGGATAGAGTCCCAACCAGGTTGCCATCCTGTTTTTTTTTTTTTTTGGATAGTTGTTTTCTGTGTCTTCTTTGCTACATTCGTTTTTTTTTTCTTGGGACTACAGAAGGCGGCACAAGCTCTTTTGGCTGGTTTGGCTTCTTATCAGTTTTGGATCACGTTTTTTTAAATGCTATGGCATGCTAGAGAAAAATTGCGGAGGCTAGCTCCGCAAACATAAAATATACAAACGATGCAGACCTTCCGGATCAAGAAGGTATCTCAAGACTTTGTCTCCATTTTGGCTCGCGATATCTGAGTACTTGTGCCCAAACAGGTGCCTGTTTTGCGCTAGGTGTTATGTGGCTCGTGCTTCCCCAGCCACACCTCGGCTGCGTGCTGCCGGGCCCTATTACGCAGTAGCTACGTCAGCCAACCAGAGCTAAGCTAGAGGCGGCCCTGATAACCTGTGACCGTTTCGGCGTGACACCCTTGCGCCTCGTCCCTCTCTCCCTTCGTCCCTCCCCTCTCTTATCAAATGACTGCCTAGTTTTCTTTTATTGTCCTGTCTGTCGGCCACTGCTTTTCTATTCTCGAAATACCGACGCAGCACGATCGAAGCAGTGCGCAAGTGACGACAGATTAGGCAGATACGACCGAGTTGGCGCAGCAGAAACGAAGGCGACACACGGCTATATCGGCGGCACGGATAGAGAACACCGCATTCGCGAGACGCGGCCCGGCTGGTTTCGACGACGCAATACAGTTCACAAGAAGACTGGGGACATTCTGTTTTTGTTGAACGTAACAGCAAACACCAGCATCCCTTGTTTCCGGATTTCGGAGTAGCTCCCACCTAGCCATTCCCCCTTGCCGCTTCCACCTGTCTGCCATCCTGCAGGCTTCCCAATCAGGTGCTATTCATCCCGAGTTCCGTCTTGTCAGGTGCCATCCGTCTACGACTGAACTTGTCGCTCAAAAGCCGACTTTCTTTGACTTGCATTCTCTCCGACTATCTGGTCTTTTAACTTTACCGCAATCTTCTTTTCATCATGGCGTCAAAGTACCTTATCCCGTTCCTGGTGGGGATGATGCTGTTGACGGGTGTCTGCAACACCCTGTTGACAAAGTACCAGGTAAGAATGCCGATACCTGAAGCAATATCTCTCTCACACCTTTGCTAACTCTCTCCCAGGACAACCAGTGTGTCCGGAACTGCGACGACCCCGACCCGAAGAAGCGCGCCTACTTTGAGCAGCCCGTGCTCCAGACGGCCCAGATGTTTGTCGGCGAGATGGGGTGCTGGCTGGTGGTGGGACTGCTGGAGCTGCGAAGCAAGTACCTGTCCAAGGGTTCGTCGCCCCAGGGCTACGAGGCAGTCCAGACCGAGGAGGACAATGTGCTGGCCGCCAACGGAAACGGGACCGACGGCGCTGCCGACGACGCCGCTAGCATCAACTCGTCTACGGCCCTGAACGGCAACGGCAACGCAAAGCTCGCCCATGACCACAACTCTGTCCTCCGCGGGTTCCGCATCGTGCTGCTGGCCCTACCGTCGATCTGCGACATCTGCGGCACGACGCTCATGAACGCCGGCCTGCTGCTGGTGGTGGCCTCGATCTACCAGATGACCCGCGGCGCGCTCGTGCTGTTTGTGGGCCTGTTCAGCGTCCTGTTCTTGAAGCGCCACCTGTGGACGTACCAGTGGCTGTCTCTGGGCGGTGTGGTGTTGGGCGTCGCTCTGGTCGGCCTGGCCGGCGCCATCTCGCCCGACTCGACAAACGTTGACAATGCCACTGCTGCTGAAAAGACGACCGACGGCATGGAGGCCGAGGCGGTGCGCGTGATTATCGGGGTCCTGCTGATTGCCGGCGCGCAGATTTTTACGGCGACCCAGTTTGTGCTGGAGGAGTGGATCCTCGAGCGGTCGGCGATTGAGCCGCTGCGGGTAGTGGGCTGGGAAGGCATTTTCGGCCTGTTGGTGACGGTGCTGGGCATGATTGTGCTGCACCTGAGCATCGGGCGCACGGCGCAGGGCCGGCAGGGCTACTTTGACATGGTGGAGGGGTGGCGGCAGATGACGGCGGACCCGCGGATTCTGGTGTCGAGCCTGCTGATTATGATTAGCATTGGCGGGTTCAATTTCTTTGGGCTGTCGGTGACGCGGAGCGTGAGCGCGACGTCGCGGTCGACAATCGACACGTGCCGGACGCTGTTTATCTGGCTGGTGTCGCTGATGCTGGGCTGGGAGTCGTTCAAGTGGCTGCAGGTGGTCGGGTTTGGCCTGCTGGTGTACTTTACGTTTCTGTTCAACAATATCGTGGCGGTGCCGATCCGGTCGCTGCGGCCGCCTCCCGAGGAGCCGGTCGAAGAGCTTCTTCCGGAAGAGCCCGTCGAGCACTTGTAAGTGGGGGGGACGGACGTTGAGAGATGTCCCGGGTAGGTATCGGGGAAGAGATGTGCCCCCAGGTGGTAGGCGTTGGGGTGAAGAGGTTTTGAGGGGAAGCGTGGATTTGGCAGACTTCTTTCTGTGCGACTACAGATTTACGGCATTCGCGGGGTGGCGTATTGCTAGAAGGGGAAAGAGGTGGTGTTTGGATTGCATACATTTTTGCACAATGGCTTGCATTCTTTTCCGGGGTTGTTCATGGTCAGGCGTGGCGTTTCGTTTCTATCGGGACAGTTGGGATATGGATCTAGAGTATACATGTTTTGTTTGATCTGTTTACTTTGCTTTACTTGTTCGATATTGGTCATTTGATATATTTGTTTTTGGCATTTCATCTTTCATCTGTTTGAGCCGTTTACTTTTATCAATTTGCGTTCTTGATCTGTCAAAGTTATTGCATCGTTTGTGGCATCTGTGCGTGTAGCTTCAACATTGTTCCTCGACAGCCTATATATACGCAATTACAACATATTTCTTTTACGTACGGCCATAGATACTGGAAAGCACGGGATCCCGTCCGCTCTCCCCTAGTTAAACCAGTAATCGGCGGATTAGTAGTTGGGTCGGTGACGACCAGCGAATACCCGCTGCTGTACGTTTTATTTTTATTTTTTAATTATTATTATTTTTTTGGACTTTTTGTTAACTTTTTGACCTTTATCTTTTTGCCGTGCTGACCAGACTGGCTGTACTGGCAACTTTTTTTGTTATCATTCTCATTTTCTTATTTCGTAGAGAGTACTTCCTTTAGTTGTGAGGTTCAAAAGTCTTACCACGTGACCTCCCCTTACACCCTGGAATGTCGACAACGGCCGAGTTGTCAGTTCTCCTGAATATCTAATTTAACTTTTTCTCCCTGTCCCCTGGAAATAGCAATCAAAACTCGCCAGGGACACAACAATGCACTGCCTGGAGAAGGTGTTGGTAATTTGACAATTTCGCACAAAAGTAATGTCTCTTTTTGCCCGGGGTACAGCTCCATGGCGGGTTTGGCAGATGATGGCAGGGCCATGATGGACCCCCCCCAGCCAGGCTCCACGACAGGCTCTGGGCCGCGGACTGGGAGATTGACAATAGCATGGAGGTGTCAGTACTCGGTAATCTTGTACGGACTAAGATGCTCGTCAGCGTTGGTTTGAAGTGTCTTGTCACGGCAACCTCACAGAGTCATTTAACTTTTTTTTTCGACGTAGCAATTCACCACAACGGCTGCCAAGAAATGGCGCTTCTGCTTTTTAACGGTGCTGCTCCATCTTTCCTGTCTCTGGATCGTGGTGGTGGTAGTGGCTGTCTCTCCTTTTTTGGGGAGTGTCTTTCCCCAGAATGTGTTCTCCGGCACGGGCAAAAAAAGAGGAATGGGCGACGTCATCCACGACGGACGGGCCACGACGAGACGGTCCAGCCACTGGCATTCTCCGGCGACACGACAGGTGAGGACGGGATAGAGTGAGCACATATTTTATGCATGTGCTACGCGTGCAGTCCGAGTAGTTTCTTTGGTGGACTTGTGTCGCAGCGAATAGAAAAGCTTAAAGTGTGTTTCGCGAGAACGAGAAGTTCGTACGAGGGAGGAGTCCCTCGATTGGATTACGAGAATTTCAGAGACATGCATTCCCTGGCATGCAGAGCGCGCGCGCTCACGCTCGCTGCAGCGCTCCTCCTGCGCTCTGCCCGTGTTAATTAAATCAAGGGACACGCAAAACCCACAATAGCGCGTTTCAAACAAGGGGGCGGCTCTGCCAATAATCGGATCCATTGGCTGTCGTTGGCCCAAACGCCACAGGGGGGCCCCTACGCAGAAAGGGGCCAAGAATGGGCCAGTGCAAGTGTTACGTGAGAGGAAGGAGCGACAGAAGGAAAGGAAGAAAAAAGAAGGTCCTCTTAAAAAAGAGTTGTCCAAAAAGGAAGCAAACATACGAAGCGCTGTAATACATACAAGTAGTAACACCACCAGCAATCACAGGGAAAAAACACCCCCTGGAACAGATCCCCCCAGCCAAAAGTCACCAGAGTTTCAAGACGACGCCGATGAAAAAGAAAGTCTGATCTGGCAGGTTGTACTATGTATCTTACTGCGAGTACTCAATATGGCCAGGCTATTCTTGCCTCCCGTGCCGCCTCAACAAAGTGTTATTTTACATCAGCACCCTGCCATCTCGCTTACACGGGCATTTCTTGTTTTCCAGATCCTCTCTGCCCGGAAATCACCACCGGCAGGGACTGCAAAGAGGGGCCTGCTACCCTGCATCTGACCTGTATCTCGCTGGATCCTACCCTTATTATATTACCCTGCAATATGTTTGTGCGCTTTGGAATTGTTTGTTTTCCCTGTTTCTTCCCTGGTTCCCTGTTTTCCTGTTTCCCGGTCATCGTTTGCTGCGGAAGGGTTTGCCGCTGTGGTCAGGTACAGGCGAGTCCGGCCGGGGATGAGGAACAAGAGCAACTCGACACGAACCTTGCCAGGGCGCTGACGGGTCTCTGCAAGGGTTTTTGGAGGGCCTTGCAGAGGCTGTGGCAGGGGCCCTGGCCGGCCGTCGCGGTCTTTTGCCACGTCCTTCAGAGATTTTACCAGGTATCACCAGGTCTAGACGGGACTGTAGGATCTCTTGCCTGTCCACTCTGGAGTCTTGGGCCTGCTTTCAGGCATCATTTTTCCTCTTCCTTCTCATCACATCAGTCAGAGTCTGGCTAGGCCCCTGCATATGTGCGAGTGTTCCTCTGCTACATCGTACTTTGTATGCCCAATTGTCCAGGACAGGCCCCGGCAGGCCCTCGGCAGGCCCTCGACCTGGTGCTGAGGATTCCATGTGCAGCTGGACCAATCGGTGAGGCCTCATTTGGTGCCCGAGAGAAAGCCCGCCCGGCAAAGTCTGCTCACCCCCCCTGCAGGCACTTTGCCCCTATTTTGTGCCCGGACATTTCCTCTCAACCACTAGCCAGCCAGCACGCTGCCCTTCTCATCCGGACCCTCAGGACGGCAAATCTGGGCCGATGTGACGCCTGGAACTTGAAGCGCTGTACGAGTACAAAGGTACCTTTTGCTTTGTGGCTGCCGTTCTCGTGGCTGCCGTCCTTTTCGTCGAGCTGTTTCGTCCTTTCGCCTCGTCGTTTCGTCCGTTTCGTCCCGTCGAGCTAGCCCCCGTGATCTTCTGTTTGTTTGTTTTGGGCCCCTCTGTTTTTTTGCTGCTGCTGCTTTCCGTCGTCATCCTCTTCGCCCCCCTTCCTTCTGGCCCTTTCTTTTTCGTCTTCCTTGCCGCCCAGGCTTGGCCGCAGTCTGCCTGGCCAGTGGCCACCGGCTCAGCACCATTGCGAGATATCCCAGGCCCCAATCCACCCCCAATGGCCCATCGCGGCCACTTTCATCCCATCTTCCCTGCTTCTTTGTTTCTTTCAACGTTGGCCTAGTCGACTGTTGACAGTTCCTTTGTTTCAGCACAGATTGCACCCGCAACCCTCATTTCTCAGCCTCCACCTTATCTTATTTCGTGCAGTTCCTATTTGCTTTCACCGCCCCGCCCTTTGTGTCTTTCTCTGTCTTTCTCTGTCTTTCACCACCGGCTGACCCCATGGGCCTCTTGCCTCCCTGCCTCCCTGCCCTTCCACCCCACCCCTGGCCTAAATAAGGACGATCGACTTGGAACCCACCCACACCAACCACCACCACCAGGGCGAGCCACCCGCATACTACGTGGTATTTTAGCGTAGGCAGGCACCGAATCCAGGAACACGCCCAGGCACGCCCAGGAACACGCCCAGAAAGAGGCGAGAAAACACGGGAAACCGCCGTGTTCTCGCTGGCAGCACAGGCTGCACCCCCATCCCACCAATACCTTACCGACCGCCCTGGTAGTCGGGAATCAGCAGCCTCACCATGTCCGTTGTAGTCTAGCGTGCAGCATCCCCTTGACAGGGTGCGAGTCCGTAGTCCCGTTTGAGGAGGCAGGCCGCCCATGACACAAGAGTAGCGCCCCTCCCATGTCCATGGCCGTCCATGGGTATCCCATGCAAAAACGCATGGGCGTTTCCTGGAAGGAGCGGAGTGAAGAAAATGTCAACGGACATCGTGGCGCTGGGCCTGCGTTGGCCTGCGTGGTTGGCCTGACTGGCCCTACCCCGGCCATCACAGCGAGTCCCCCCCCCCCCTTTCCTATTAGTCTAATCATAGTATTAGACCTCACCACATCCACCATATTTCCTCTCTTTCTCTCCCTCTCTTTTCTCCTCTTCCTCTCCCTCCCTTTGTTTCTGTCACTCCTTTGCTTTCTTTCCTGTTCACCCACACTCTCTTTCTCAGCTTTCGTGTCGCTCTTGTGCTCTCGCGAGTATCATTTGGCCTCAACTCTCCTTAAGTTGGCCTTTCCATTCTCTTGATTTTTCTGCATCTTTCTCCTTTTTTTCACGCTCCTTTTTTGCATTTTTGCAAACCACTTTCATTCTTTTTCAACAGGGTGAACTAGGCTTCCCCTATCCGATTTCTTGCAGAGCAACGACACCACTTTCACAGGCTTGCCTGACCCATTGACATTCCTTTTTTTTTTTGCCTTTCAAACGATTCTGCATCTGGTGTGCTCCGAGAACCACCAGTCAAATTACCCACAGCATCGCATCAAGAGTCCTAGAGACCTTGCCATTCATTGAAACGAACAGAAGAAACTAGACGGAATATACCACACCCGATCTACACGATCCACCTCATATCACACCTACCACCCATCTATCGCATCATCACCCACAATGGTTTCCGCAAAGACATTCACGGCCGTGCTGGCTACCGTGGCCGGCATGGCTTCTGTGGCTGCTGCCAAGGACGAGCGCACCTTTGCCGTCCTGCACTTCCACGGCGACGGCCCGCTGACCATGGGCCGGTCTGACCCCATCGTCGACCCCGGCAAGACGGCCACGCACTCGCATGCCATCCAGGGCGGCAACAAGTTCAGCAACTCTGTCACTGGTGAGGAGCTTACCGAGTCAACCTGCAGCACAGCTAATATCAAGGGTGACAAGAGCGCCTACTGGATGCCCAGCCTGTACTTCCACGACAAGACCAACAACTCGTTCGAGGCCGTCCCCATGTACTACATGAACGTGTACTACTTGTAAGTTCTGGTATCTGGGGTTGTTGCCCCTGATTCATTTCGTTTTTATGCCATTATACCGGCATCCCGAAATTGATTGTATACTGACAACCACAGCTTCGAGCCCACCAACGATGAGATCAAGGCGTTCCCCGTTGGCCTCCAGATGCTCAGCGGTGACTCCAAGAAGAGCACGCCGCCTGCCAGCGGCGACATCAACACGGACCCTACCAAGGGCGAGATCCAGCCGGCGCAGTTCACGTGCCCGCGCAAGAGCAACAGCCCGCCGTCGTGGCCCGCCGGATCTGACGGCACCAAGGCCGGCATCGCTGACAGCCAGAACACCGGCGCTGGTGCCGGCTTCCCCTTTGCCAACTGCGACCAGTTTGCGTCGCCCCTGCGCGCTGACCTGCACTTCCCGTCGTGCTACGACACGTCCAAGGACCTGACCGACTACGAGAACAACATGGCCTACCCCGAGCCCGCCGGCGACGGCAAGTTCGACTGCCCCAAGGGCTTCACCCACGTGCCGCACATCTTCTACGAGATGTACTGGAACACGCCGCTCTTTGCCGACCGCTGGACCCAGTTCAACGGCGAGCAGCCGTTTGTCCTGTCCAACGGCGACACTGCCGGCTACTCGCTGCACGGCGACTTCATCTCGGGCTGGGACACTGATGTTCTCCAGAACATTATCGACACCTGCAACGCCGGCGACCTGGGCATGGACAAGTGCTCCGGTGTCGAGACGGTCATGGAGGGCACCTGCAACATTGAGAACCCATCGCCGGAGAACATTGACGGCCCTCTGGACTCGCTGCCGGGCAACAACCCTCTGTTCGGCTGGACCAACGGCGACAAGCCTGCCAGCGGCAGCTCTTCGTCGGCTGCTCCGTCTTCCACCGCCGCCTACGGTGCTTCTTCTTCCGGCGGCAAGACGGCCGCTGCCGCCACCTCGAGCCACTACTCCAGCACCTACACTCCCACCACCTACGGCCAGGACCTGTACGCCACCTCGGCGTCCACTGCTGCGGCCTCTGCTGCTGCCGAGTCTACCGTTCCAGGCGGCGTCTTCTTCCCCAAGAAGGCCAAGACCACTTCGTCTGTCGCCGCTTCTGCCCCTGCCTACGGCTCGGGTGCTTCTTCTGGCAGCGGTGACTACACTCAGCCCCGCCCGATCTTCACCACCGGCCCCTACGCCAACGTCAGCCGCTCGGCCACTCCGTCGTCGTCTTCCGTCGATGTCTCCACTCCTGCTGCTTCTTCGGCTGAGCAGACCTCTCCCGCCGGCGGTGCCTCCTCGACCCCGGCTGTCTCGGTCCCGGCTGGCGGTGCTTCCACTCCTGCCTCGACTCCCGCTGGCGGTGCCTCTACCCCGGCTGCTTCCACCCCTGCCGGCGGTGCTGGCAGCGGCTCTTGCGCTGCTTCCACCTCGACCCACACCATCACTGCTACTTTGACTTCTACTCTGACCTCTACCGTCACTGCTGGTCCTTCCGGCGGTGCCGGCTCTGGTTCGGGCTCTGGCTCCGGCTCCGGCTCCGGCTCCGGCTCCAGCGGCGTCGACTCCACCGTCACCATGACCACCCGCTTGACCACCTACCAGACTGTGACCAAGTCCCACGCGCAGACGCCAGTGTCGCCCTCGTCGGTGGCCTCGACCGGCTTCTCGTCGTCTCCCTCGGCTGCTCCCTCGGCCAGCGTCCCGAGCTACGGCAACGGCACCGAGTTCAAGCGCGACGAGGGCGTCTACCGGAACCGCTTGGTGCGCCGCGCCAGCGACTGCGCCGCTGCTCCTGTGACCATCACGGTGACGGCCACTGAGACGGCGACGGCCGTCGTGTCCGAGACGGTGACCCTGGCCTCGACGCCGGGCGCCGACGGCACCACGACGCAGACAAAGTACAAGACGACGACGCGCTACGTGACCGTCCCCAAGGCGACCGAGACTGCCACGTACACCCCGGGTGCTCCGTCGTCGGCCACCCCGTCGTCGGCTGCCTCGGCCACTGCCTCGTCGGGCACCGCGCCGATCGGCACCGGCATCCCGACCGTGTCGCCGTCGGGCGCCTACGGCAACAGCACGTCGCACTACCGCCGTGCGCAGCACGCCCACCACCACCGCCGCCACGTGCGGACACACCTGCACTAAGCGGCAAACTGCCGAGCAGGCGGTGGACTTTGTGGTATCTGTATCACAGGCGTCGGTGTAGCGGCATGGCGTTTGGAACGTATTGCTCATTCCACTACCCCATGACATTTTATTTTACCCCCCCATTTTGACGATCAAATTCCCTTTTTTCACCCTTTGAATGATTTTATTTTTGTAGCATACTTTTTATTTTTTTTTTCCCCAATTTTGAATTTTATCCTTTCCTTTGTCTCTTCTGTTCAACCCTCTTTTTTTTTTTTTTGGATGGCTTCTACTTTTTGGATAGCCGACCAGCTTCTTTTTGGAATGTACTTGGACTTTTTTTTTGTATCTTACCAAGAGTAGAATTCTTAAAGAAAGCCTTGTATTTCAAAAAAGAAGACACTTGGATCGTCAAACCTTGAGGACGTGCACGGATGTGAGATATGAATACATGGTTATGAGCAAGTGATGTTCAATTGACGTCTAATCCTAACTGCCATCTCCACCGGCACTCTTTTACAAAACAGCCCACAAGCCACACACTCCTTTGGTTTGCTGTTAAGATCTGCGATACGCCTACAAAGCGCTTGGCACAAATGGTTAGCATGGCGGGACGGCCAGTTATCACCGATTGTAAAGTGTAGATTCTCTTGTAGCTTGGGTATCCCATCATTGGCTCTCGAGCCAAATCCGCACACCTGGGTGCATCCTCAGTCGTCAAATCCACCCCATTCGTCATCCTCGTCCGACTCCTCGACATCCTCTTCCATCGCCGTCGGAACCATTGCAACCCCCTCGTCCCGCACAAAGGCCGCCACAAAGAACCCCATCACGCCCCGCCCGTCGTCGGCATACGACCGAATGCAAGAGTCCGCCACCACTGCCTTGTCCAGTCCCTGGATCTTGTCCACGCCTTCTGCACTCTCCACCGCACTCTGCTCGCCCCGTACCGGCCACGCCCGCATCCCGCTCACCTGCTCGTCCCGGCGCATCAGCCTCCACCCGGTCCCTGCCCTGGCCGCTGCAGCAAGCGCCTTGACCACTACATGCTCGTTCTCTTGCGCATGGATCGAACACGTCGAGTACGTGACGCGAGTGGCCGCTGGGAACTCAAAGGCGTGCAGCAGAATCGTCAGCTGGAAAGCTGACAATCCCTCTAGCCGCGCTGCCTGGTCTCGGTGGTCCGACTCGGGGTCTCGTTCGGCCGCTGCTGCTGCTGCTGCTTCTCCTTGCTTCTCCACTGCCTTCTTGTTTTTGCCCTTCTGGCCCGGCTTGGCAGGCTCGGGCTGAGGCTGCTCTGCAGCACCCCGCTTCCGCTTCTTTGCATTCTTGGACGGCTTCGCGTTGGACTGTGCCTCTGCCGCATCTGCAGGCTTGGGAAGGTGCAGCTCCGGCATGGCGTCTCGCCCGACAATGCCGCTGCCTGAACAGCTGGGGTCCAGCAGCAGGGCCTTGACTTTCTTGTACTTGGGAGAGCTGGGGTCTGCCTTGAGAAAATCCTGGCCGGCCGCGATGCTCACTCTTTCCAGGGCGCCGGCTGTCGTCATCATGGACTGCAGCGTCTTGGACCGGAACGGGTCCTTTTCAAAAGCAAAAATGCGTTGCTGCTGCTTGGAGCAGGAGACGGAAGAGAGAGCAGCCAGATGGCTAGTCTTGTTTCCCGGAGCGGCACAGGCATCGATAATGTCGCCCTCGTCGCCCTTGCCGTCGCCCAGAGACTCGGGATCCAGCAGGTACGCTGGGAAGCAGGAGGCCTTGTCCTGGAAGATGATGGCGCCGGATTTGTACGCCTCGCAGCGCGTCAGTTCTGACGAGGCTGGGCCAGCAAGCTCTACAGCCACGAGGTCCGGCACATGCTCGTCCACGTAGATGCGTTTGCCATTGTTGTTGTCGTTTTCGTCGTCGTCGTCGTCTTTGGCAAACAGGTCGGCTAGCGATTGGACCCTTTTGTGGCCGGCAAAAGTGGCTCCCAGCTGCGCCTCCAGCGTGCTCTTGAGCCGGTTCACGCGGATCCATCGTGTGGCAGCTGCCAGCGACGATGCTGCTGTGCCTTCGGCTGCCGCCTTTTCGACCTGCTCGCGCAGAGCTTCAATGGTTGGCGCTCTCCGCCGCAGCCGTGCCCGGGTCAGCTCGGCCGTGAGGCGGGCCTTGTGCCGTTCAACAGATGTCCGCAGGCCGTGTACTGGCGGCAGTTGAATACCCGACTTGCCCAGCAGCAAATCGTGCACAAGAAGTAACGCCAGAATGGGCGTCAGACGTCGTTTCTCCTGGGCGAGCATCTCGGACCGGTCGACGACCTCGCTGAGAACGGCACTCCACTTGCAGGACTCAATGGCCAAGGCGTAGACTTGTCCTGGGGGTGCCTTTTTCTCAAACGTCTTTTTCTTGTCTCCAGAGGCATTGCTGCTGCTGCTGCTGCTGCTGCTGCTGCTGCCACCGCTCTTTGGGCCAAAAATGCGAGTCTTGAGGTTGCCGCCATCAGATGCCGGAGCGGTCAGAGCCGCCGCAGCCTCGTGGTAGAGAGACATCTGAAAGGAAGGGTGAAGGTAAAAATATATGTCCAAAGAGAATCCGTTGTAAATTACATCGTCTTTTTGGCATGGCCACTACTCTGATGCAAAGTTTGTTGCTGGCTGTGTCTCTTTTGTGATGTCTCTGCGCTTTTGCCAAGGTCAACTTTTTTTCTGGAAAACCCTTCAGCGACCAATCAGCAGAAAAGCCCCACCTTCCACTTACAAGGCGTTGCTGGACCGTCCCTTCTGTTTCGGGAAATGCCAGACCCAAGGCACTTTTTCTACGTCCATGCATCGTCTTGTCGCAGGTTCCGAGATTCCGAGATCCGTCAAGGCAGGCGCGCTTCAAGTGTGCCGCGCCTGCCGTGACCGGCTAACATTCTCCGCGCCTCCCTATAAACCAGTAAGGAATAAAAGAACGACGTCCCTTGTGCCTTCCTTCTACGAAACATTTGAAGAACACACGAAAAACTCTCTCAGCTTCTTCTCCTTTTCACTCACGCCTTTCACCTTTCGTTCGAACACGGCGCCTTTGTATTATTTGTCTTTCTCTTCGAGGCTATATCCACACACTCTATCGTTTTCTGTATTACATCCCACAGTACTGGGAATAGCTTGGTATATGTTCCATCCTCGGTTTCTCACTCAACCAAGACCCGTTTGACGCCGAAAAAAAGACAAAAACAAATACAAAAAATAGACGCAGACCAGTCAGGTATTTGCGCAGAAGCCTCAACGCCCAAAATCACAGAAAACAGAAAAATCTATGGCCAAATCCCTGAAAATGCCCAGTCCGCTGTTCTATATCAGATGCCAACAAAAGAAACTGAGGTACCCAATGCAGGGGGACAAGAAGCAACAAAGTGAAAACGAAACCCAAGCCGGATGGGAGATTGTATTATGCCGAGAAAGAAATCACAGGACAGCCGCTTATGAGGAGCCGTCTGCTCCCTTGGACACTGCCTTCTCGTCTTCCGTGTCGGTTGCGATCTCGGTGTGCGGGGCCGGGACGTTGGCGGCGGCGGCGGCGGCGGCGTGTCGTGGCTCGGCGTGGGAGAACGGCCGGCTAAGGCTGAAGCGGCGCGAGCCAGAAGCATGCGAAGCGCGCGAAGCGCGAGACGCCCGAGTGGCCTGTCTCGTGAGAGCACGCTCGAGCTTGACTTCCTGTTCGTGCTGGTCGGCCTCCTGGAGGGCATCCTCGACCTCGACGGGTTGGTGGGTCTGGCGCATACGCTTGAGCACCTCGGCGGCCTCAGCGGCGTACTTACACCGCATGCGGATGCGATCACCGTAATGCATGAAAAGAATGGGGAATGGCACACAAGCGAGAGACAGGAAAGCGGGAATCGATGCGGCCCAGTGAAGACCCAAGTTCTGATACATGTCTGTGAAGGGTCAGTTACCAGGTGCGTATGGCAAGAGCAGGGGGAGAAGGCTGCCACAAAAAACAAAACAAAAAAAAAGACACTCAGGAAACTTACAAGTTGTAAACAGTGGGAAAGCAGCACCGAACAGAGACCGGATGACGGCGTTGGCAGCCAGCACGGAGGCTGCGAAGACGACGTACGAGTCGATCAGGTAGTTCATCAGACTCAGGAACACCATGACGAGACCAGCACCAAAGAAACCAGAGCCAATAATGGGGACAATCCAGTGAACGGGAGCCGAGTTGGTCCACGCAAACCAGAAAAGTCCGACGGGAAGGAGGATAGATCCGACGACGGCGACTGGAAGACGGGCCTCGGGCGGTGCAGCACCACCGTGGGCCTTCATAACCTTGTTGTACCGAATGTTGTCGATCAGAGCGTATGTGACGGCAACAACCATACCGCAGGTAATACCCAGGAAAGCAAGGCCGCCAATACCCGCCGACCAGCCACGGTGCAGCTGGAAGATGATGGGGAAGGCGGGGAACATCATGTACATGGTACCGTACACAATGGCCATGTACAGCGATGTGATAAAGACAATGGGCTCGCGGAACAGCAGGATCCAGGGGCGCATAAGAGCGGTGCGGAACTGGGCTCCCATGGACGGCCGTCCGATGTGGGTCGGCTTGCCCTGGTGGTGGTGGACATCCATGCGGGAAACATAGACCTTGCCGGTCTTCTTGGACAGAGCAGCGGCGCGCTTGCGCAGAAGCACAGGCGCGTAGGTTTCGGGCACAATCAGAGCACCAACAATGGTCATGACACCGGTGAAGATGGCCATGAGGCCCTCGACCCAGCGCCAGCCTTCAGTCTCGCCCAGGAAACCAGCCACGATGGGACCCAGAGAGGGACCCAGGAAAGGCGCAGCGGCAAAAACGGCAGCAGCAACACCACGCTGTTTCGCGTCGAACAAGTCGGCAATGACACCACCGGCGTTGGTGAGAGGCGACGAACCGAACGAACCGGCAAAGAACCGCATAATGATAAGCGTCTGAATGTTCTGCGCGCCGGCGCAACCCGCATTGAAGGCGGTCAAAACAATGTATGTGCCGAGGAACAGCACCTGGCGACCAAAGAATTCTGCACGAGGCTGTCAGTTCTCCATGACAGATTTTCGGGTCAACGTGCTTTGGAAGCCATGGCAAACCTACCACTCATGGGAGCCCACAGAAGGGGGCCGATGGCGAAGCCGACAACGAAAAGAGAGATACCGGCGATGGACAACTCTTCGGAGATGTGGAAGTCTGCAATGACCTCCGACAGACCACCAGAGTAGGCGGTACTGACAAAGGCAATAGCCAAAGTGGCGACAGCCATGGTCAGAGTGAAGAGCCATTTCTTCCACTGAGGGAATGTCGTCGGGTTGTGCGGGTCGTCATCAAGGAACGAAACAATGTACGGGCTCTCGTTGGTACCGTCGCCGGGGTACTGGTGTTCCAGGACCTCCGGGCTCATGCCGGCTGGGTTCGTGAGCAGGTTCCAGTGGCTGACATGCTTGCGCGAGACCTGCGGTTGAGCGGGAGCGGTGGCAGCAGGCTCAGTGGCCGTGACCGACGAGGCTGGCGAGTCGGCCGGCTGCGGCGGCGCTGCTGCGGAAGCCATGACCAAGATATGGCTGCGTGCGGGTGCGTAGCGGGTGTGGACACGTCTTGTTTTGTCAAACTCGGGTTGTACAGTCCTAGACGTTGGCTTCTTGTTGCACCGTCGGTTGTCGCTTAGTGGCGTGACTGGTCGATGTTGGGTGAATATGGGACGTGGGCAAAACAATCAAAAGAGAAGAGTCAGAGATGCAGGAAGGGGGGGGGGCAAGGTTCACAACTTATATGGGCCGGGCTAGTTGTCGAGCCGGACGGGTTTTTTCATGCTTCCTTCCGTATGGGAGACAAGGCCTCCTTTAACACCAACGGGGGTGTATGGGTGGAGGGGGGGGGGGTGAAGGGGAGACTCGGAGACAAGCGTCACTTACCACCGGCGACATTGGGGTGCCACAGTGGTTTTTTCTCTTTTTATTTGTTTTCTCTTTCTATTTTCCTCTACTATGTATCTTTGGCGGGGCCGCTCCGTCGGCGGCCATGGCCACCCACTAGCTTGGGAGCCATCATCTGTTGGAATCAAAAGTGGGACGGTCCAGGAAGCAACCACAGCAGGACACCGTTCCCATGGAAGCGGACAGCTGCCCAAGACGGTGAAGGACTGGGCTAGCGAAACGGACCCCTATCGCTCCGCGCCTTGATTACAAACGTGTGGTTTAAACGGCCAACAGCCGAGGTGGTTGCGAACTTGCGGCTTTAGGGACCAAAAGGGACTTAGGGGTCTGAAACGGAGCGGCAGGCCGCCCTGGTGACCTGCTCCCCCCTCGCGTCGAAGTAAGGAAAACCAGAAAACGGAAACAAGCAGGCGCTGTTGGCGAAGCGATTCCTGCAGCACAGCAGCCAGGCTAAGGCCCTAGCGGACGAGAGGGCAATAAGAAGCAATTTCTACTACTAAGCCAACGGAAAAGCAGCCCCCAACGGCCCCATGAGACAAACAGGCCAAACGGACGAAGGAAGCCCATGGCTGAAGGATTTGCTGTTGGTCTCAGCTGAAGCAGGCCAGCTGAACGCAGCGTAGCCGCTGGCCGAGAGGTTCCCTCCAGTGGAAGGCTGCCTGCCAGGAGAGCCAAAAAAGGGCTTTCCATCTGGCACAGGGACTCCACCTTTCCGGTCGAGCAATTAGCAAGGGCAGCCTGCAATAAGACACACAACTGCGAGTACAAACACCACAAAACAAGACGAGTGCCTGTCCCATCTTACTTTTTTTTTTTGGAATTTTTAAGCGAGCATTTTCCTTGCCTATTCCTTCTTTGGCTGGCTAATACTGCCCCATTGGGCTAGCGCAGCTGATAATGTCCTTAGGGCAGGGGGGCTGCAATGAAAAGAACGTGCTCTGGTTCCTTCGGCGCAGAAAAACAGTGGGGACCGGGCGGCCACCCTGCTCCTCTTTTTGTCAGATTTCTGCACAATCTTTTGCTAGGCCGGACACCCAAATTCCGGTCGTCTGCACAGAAACAGAGAAACGCTCGGTAGCCACAAGTCTCCGGCAGTGTGTCTCCGCCAAGACCTTTTGTTTTCCTTCCCAGTGCAAACTGTATTTTTGTATTTTTACACTTTGATGACTGCAGCAGCGGCCAGGGTCGATTTCGAAATTGGCATGTCCTAGTAATTACAATGTGAGGGCGAGGCAGCCACGAAGAAGACAATTTTGAAAGTCCATTGCCCGATTCCTCTCTCTTTCGTCCCGCGGGCCATGACCGGCGGGGTCTTATTTCCAGCAAAAGAGGCAAGGACCTAAGCCCGCCGGATATGTGGGCCCTCCGTATGTCTTGGATCCGAGGGGCGAGACGGGCCAGACAAGCTATTTGGACAAGAATGACTAGATTTCGTTTTTCTTTTTTCGTTCTTGGCTTTCTGGAGTCGGACCCTGTTGGACTACAGATATGCGATTTGTGATCAGTATTATGATACGGAGTAGGATATATTGGTCCACTTGAATAGCAGCACCTTTAAAACGGAGCACTTGACAAGTCTTTCTAGACCGGGGCCCGTTTGTCGTCTATCCCGACTACTTTCAAGTCGCAATGCAGTCCGTCTTTTTCGATAATTTTTGTTTCCCCTTTTTATTTCCCACTGTTGCTTGGGCATTTGTCGCTCTCGGCATTTACAATCTTGCCCGGCATTTGTTTTTGTTTTTTTTTGTTTTGTTTTTTTCATCGCCAGAGGGAATCATGTTTTCTCTCTTCCGCGTGGTGGTTAGGCCTGTTT
This sequence comes from Raffaelea albimanens, assembly GCA_002778245.1. Taxonomy (NCBI): domain Eukaryota; kingdom Fungi; phylum Ascomycota; class Sordariomycetes; order Ophiostomatales; family Ophiostomataceae; genus Raffaelea; species Raffaelea albimanens. Next base: position 1,719,773 of record PCDJ01000006.1, on the reverse strand, counting down.
GTGACGGGCGGGTGACGTAGTACAAATCCTCTTTTACTCCAAATTCCTTCTTTTTTTTTTCTTGCTGACACCGCCCCCTCCGGATACACGGCACCATGGCCAAGGGAGAGCAAGACAAGAAAAGCCAGAACAAGTGGGGAGGGGGGGGGGGAAGGATGTCTGGTTATCAGTGCTCTACCCGCCGGCTTTTGCTTTCGCACCCGTCCGGACACAAGAACAGGAAGGAAGCTGGAGCAAAGTACTCCTCGTTGCCTTACATATGCATCGCTTGCATTAATAGGGGCGAACCCGGGACCCGGTGCTGGAAAGAGGGCCATTGACGGGCGGGCTGCATGGCAAGACACGGAGCAATATTCCAGCCGCATAGTGCTGCGGGATCGTGATGCAATCATCTGTCCCGGTTCCCGGGTTGGGATAAAATGTACAAAAGATGCACAGTTACTATCGGCAAGACGAGTAAAACGGAATCTCAAGATCGCCGATCCGCCGAAGTCGTACAGAAGAAAAAAAAAAAAAGGAGAATCCCAGAAAAAAAAAAAAAAAAACAGGCAGCCAGGCAACCAGGCAACCAGAAAAACAGAACAGGGGGTGGTTACAGAGGAACATTCCGTCATGGTAACGAAATGAGACACTCTTTTACAAGGACTTTGTTTTTTGGAGTAGCTTTTTTTGCGTGGCTTTTTTTTTTTTTTTTTCATATTTGGGTTACTCTGGTATCCACCGTTCCGTTTTCTAGTGCGTCTCCTGATGCCGAGGCATATTTGCCCTTGTGCAGACGTTTTTATGCAGCCCCTCGGACAGGACTAGTGGGCGACAAGAGCACCATATTTGGAAGTTTGTGCGAGATTTGTGTGCGGGTTGTGCGGGTTGTGCGCCTCGGCTGTGCAAGTTGTGCAAGTTGTGCATCTTCACAAACCTGACAGTCTTGCATAAACCGCTACTCTGCACTAGGTTGCCTTCGGGACTCGGGAGATCCGCCAGAAACCACTAAGCAGACTTGGCTTTTTTGGCAGGAGCGATAAAATCAAATAAATTACTCCGTACACACACCAAAAAAAGATACACCGAATTCCGTACCTTTGCCTGCTGAAGGAAAACGGCTTGAGTCACACAGAGGCGCAAAAGGTGTTGGCTGCCCTCATGCTGTACTACTTTGTATGTATGCCGTGGAACCAAAACCACGAGAGCGAGAGCGAGCTGCGTCTTGCCCAGAGAAACGAGTTCCGTTTTGGGGGGACTGTCATTGAAAGATACTCTGTGCCTCTGATCATATCGCGCATGCCATAACCGTCAACAAAACATGCTACCGTAGTATGATTCGAGATGTTCCCAGCGAGGAGTCACTGTAAGATTTCAGAGGGAATGCTACACGGTGCTCCTGCGAGATAAAAGTAGCCAGATACATTTGCAAAATCTTACTCTACACCACGTTTTCATCCCACTGCATCCACCCCCTGGGACCAGATCCCACGGAAGGACAGGATCGCCGGCCACGCAAACGTGTATAAAAAGGATCAGAACGATGGTAACACGAGAGGAGACGAAACTCTGACACGGCTATGACGGCTACCGTATTCGTATACGCGCAATGCAAAAAGGCAAAAAGTCATGCATGGCAACTGTGGGCATCACAGCCAGCCAGGACCAGAGACGACCATATATTCCCAGTACGAGTAAATCCAGTCACAGCCCTGTGCCCGGCATGGCCGGACCGACGAGTCAAGCACAAACTGCCCATCTCGGTGATGTTCCACGCATCACTGTGTGCCTACTACAGTATTACTCCCGTGTGTCGTTATCTTGTCATGCAACTCCCGTGTCTTGCTCGCTGTCTCCTCGGGCTCGCGCACTCCCGGACTCTCAGTGCTGCCCGAAATCCGTGCCGTAGTGGTGGGTGGGCTGTGCTGATGAGGCAAGAGGATTTTTAAGCAGCGGGCGAGAGAGAGGGAGTATTAGTGGAACCCGCGGAGGAAGACAAGAAGAAAAACGGAGCTCGGAAACATACCTCAAGAGATATGGAATGGCTGCCCTATGCAGGCCTGGCTCGGGTTGTGCTGGCCTATCTATGGCTGTACAATCCAAAGACAAAAAAGGGGGAAACAACTAACTATTTCAGCTCTCCCACCCGTATTTGTATTGCCAGTCCATGCCTGCACAAACCCATGCAAAAACACATTTCACCCATCTCGTTTTGGTCCGTGTCCAATTTCCAAAGAAGCAATCTCCTCCCGCGAAATCTCACTCCCAACATTTGGTTCCGAGATGCCGCCATTCTGACGCGTCGAAAGATGTCGACACGACAAAAAAAGGCTTTGCAATGCCTGTCGACAGTCTGGACTGTACACAGTATCTTGATCATGTTACAGAGTATTACAGTCGACTCTAGATCTTGCTCTTGCAAAACGTCTTCTGCCGGGTCGATCAAAGATGCATGCACTGTTAATTGCCCTCGGTATGGCCGGCTAGTGGCCGCAGAGCTGTGCCGAATAAACTGGACCAGGTCTGTCCATAGTGGGCCAGGTGGCCCTACACGGAAACTTTGTAAAAATCCAGGGGAGACGAGTGCGAGTACGATCTACCATAGATAGGTCAGTTCACGTCCACGAGGCCTGCGAGTGTCCAGATTTGCCCATTTATTTTTTGTTTTTTTTTACCCCCGATCCATATTAAAATCCCTAGTAAACAGTTTTATCCTGCCCAGTCTGCTCTTCCCTCTTTTCCAGTCCCCCGGGACTGGGCCCCTGGCAGGAGATCACCAGATGTGCACCGTGCGCCCATAGTCACTTACTGTATGTTCCACACTGTCTCCCGCGGATGGTGCCGAAAAAAAAAAGGTCTCGACTTGTCGGGACTGTGTTAGTTTGTTAATTGCTTCTTTTGGATATGTCGCGATGCTCTCGTGCGTCTGTGTTTGTGTGGTTGTGTCCGTGTGCTGTGCTCTCTGTCTTGCACTTTTTCTCTGTCTGTGCAGTTTTTCTACTCCTGGTGAAACGTCCTCTGATACACAGGGGACATTGTATTTCTGTCCTCAAAAAGCCCGCATCAAAATGGGCGTGTTCAAGGCTCCCCAAGATTGGAAGCAGACCCAAGACTTTTCGTTGTAAACTCTCTCTCTTTTGCATGCTTCTCTCGTACCAGCCAAGACCTTTACAGTCTTATGTCATCTTTCGGTTTTTATATTTTTTGAGAACAAGCCCCAACTTGCGTTCCGATATCAAACATTTCAAAACGAAAGACGACACCCTCTCTCTGACCGTGATACGTCTCGCTCAATTGCCAAGACACGGCCAAGACATCTCATTACCCTCTCCTCTCCTCACCCCGAAATGGCTCCTCTTGTCCCGCGCATGCACGTCTTTGAAATCGACGACCAGACATGGTGAGACAGGTCAAGGACCCCCGGTATCCCACAATCATCGTTGCTGACAATGGCAGGTTCCCGCCATGGTTTCGCGGCCGCGTCCAGGCCGCTCTTACTCGCGCGTGGGTGATGAAAGTGCCGGTTCTGCAGAGCGCCGCCCCGGCAGAGATTGTGGCAGCCGTGTTGAGGAGAGAGGTGTTGGGAGATGACTCTGGGGGCCCATTACGTACCCCGGACTCCCGAGTGGGAGGTTCCAGTCCGTCCGCAACGTCTTCTGGCCTGGACTCGTCGCCTGTCGGCTCCTCCTCCTCCTCCCCCCCCTGGATCATGATTGATTTCTGCGCCGGCGGCGGCGGCCCTACCCCCAGCATCGAACGAATCGTAAACGCAAACACCTCCACCACGCCAACCCGCTTCGTCCTCACTGACCTCCACCCCCACGTCCACGACTGGACTCTCGCCGCCGCCGCCAGCCCAAACATCCGGTACACCCCCGAACCAGTCGACGCCGCCGCCGCCGACACCGACGCCATCCTCGGCGCAGCTTTCGGCTCGTCCGCACCCAAGCCGCCGCGCGTCTTCCGCTTGTTCAACCTCTCGTTCCACCACTTTGACGACCCGCTGGCCAAGGCCATCTTGAAAAACAGCATCGAAACCAGCGACGGGTTCGGGTAAGTTTTTTTTTGGTCCTCGCTTCGCTCGTTGAGAGTATCCCCCAGACATTATCACTTCCTTTTTTTTCCTCGCTTCGCTCGTTTCTTTCTTTTCGTCTCTTTCGTCTTCTTTCCTCGCTTCGCTCGTTCACTCTTTCTCTCTCTTTTTTTTTCCTCTCGCTTCGCTCGTTTCTTTCTTTTCGTCTCTTTTGTCTTCTTTCCTCGCTTCGCTCGTTTTCCTCGCTTCGCTCCCAGACTGCCCTTTCCCTCACTAACACACACAGCATCTTTGAGCTCCAGGACCGCTCCTTTGGCGCCTTTGTGTCCACCCTCATCTTCGGCCTCGGCATTCTCGCGTCCGCGCCCTACTACGCCTGGGTCTGGAGGTCGCCCATGACCCTCGTCTTCACCTACCTCATCCCCATCCTGCCCTTTGTCCTCGTCTTTGACGGCTGGATGTCGATGCTCCGCACGCGGACGCCCGACGAGGTCGAGGCCCTGCTGCGCACGTGCGTGTCCGACGACGAGGCGGCGGCGCTCGCGCAGTGGGCTTTCCGCAGCGGCGAGGCGCAGCACCTGTGGCCGGTCGGGTATGTCAAGTGGATCGTCTGTGTCAAGAAGGAGGCGAACAAGTAGCAAGTGGGCTGTTTGTACAAACTCTGTCAGATTGTACTTTCAACATATATTTATGTCAGGCACATAATAGCAAAGGGTACACCATATCACAATACACACACGTCTTAAGCTTGATTCATTCTTTATTTCAAACTATGTACCCTTTCGTGGGCTTGTGCCTCACGACCCTTGTGAATACGAGACCAGCCTTTAATCTATAAATTTTTTTTTTTTTTTCCCAACTGATAAATAAAAAAATAACAACAAATATCAAATAACAAGAAAAGGAAATGTCGGTAGCACATCCTTTTTAATTTCTTGTCGTGTGAGAGGGTGGCGCCGCTAACCAATGATATTGAAAAGCACAATTAAATGGGCAAAAACAAAATAAATGGCAGGATCTTTTTTCTCAGGCAGTGAGTCCTTTTCTTGGTGGCTCTTCTGCACTAGTTTGATTTTGTTGTGTGTTGTCTTGTTGTCCGCGTTGTGTTGTTTGTGTGTAATGGCATTTTAGGACGTGCGGTTAAGAGAGAGAGGAAGAGAGAAAATGAGGAAATGTAAGGCGTGGTGATAAGAAGACGGCGTCGCGGTTGGAGATGCGGGACAAGAGCAACAAGATGTTCGTGTTCTTCGTCGACTTGGCGCGCTTACACGGCCGGGCCGGCCTTGACGACATCCTCGGTGGCCTCCGAGGAGTACTTCTTGAAGTTCTCCTGGAAGAGGACGCCCAGCTTGCGGACCTCGGTGTTGAAGCTGTCGGCACCGGCGGTCCAGGCAGCCTTGGGGTTGAGCAGCTCGGACGGGACGTTGGGGCACGACTTGGGGACCTGCAGGTTGAAGACGTCGTAGTTCTCGAACTCGACCTTGGCCAGCTCGCCCGAGTGGATGGCGTCCAGGATGGAGCGAGTGTACTTGAGCGGGCAGCGCTTGCCGCCCTGGGCGTAGCCGGCACCGACCCAGCCGGTGTTGAGCAGCCAGGCAGTGGCCTTGTGCTCCTCGATCTTGTCGGCAAGCATCTTGGCGTAGCGCATGGGGTGCAGGGCCAGGAAGGGCTGGGCGAAGCACGACGAGAAGGTGGCCTCGGGCTCGGTGACACCGTCCTCGGTACCGGCCATCTTGGAGGTGTAGCCAGAGATGAAGTGGAACATGGTCTGGGCACGGTCCAGTCTGGAGATGGGCGGCAGGACACCACGGGCGTCGCAGGTGAGCATGATGATGTTCTTGGGGTGCGACAGCGACAGGCAGGGGATCTTGGCGTTCTGGATGTACTCGATGGGGTAGGCGCAGCGGGTGTTCTCGGTCAGAGTGGCGTCGTCGTAGTCGACAACACGGGTCTCGGGGTCGAAGACAACGTTCTCCAGGACGGAGCCGAAGCGCACGGCGCCGAAAATATCGGGCTCCTTCTCGGCCGACAGGCCAATGCACTTGGCGTAGCAGCCGCCCTCGATGTTGAAGACACCGCGGTCGCTCCAGCAGTGCTCGTCGTCGCCGATCAGGGCACGGTTCTGGTCAGCAGACAGGGTGGTCTTGCCGGTGCCGGACAGACCGAAGAAGACAGTGACGTCGCCGCCCTTGCCCTCGTTGGCAGACGAGTGCAGAGTCAGCACGTTGTGCTTGACGGGCATCTCGTAGAAGAGCACGGTGAAGACACCCTTCTTCATCTCGCCGGCGTACTCGGTACCCAGGATGACCATCTCCTTCTCGGCGAAGTTGATGGCGACGGAGGTGCCCGAGGTCATGCCCTCAGTATAGCGGTTGGCGGGGAACTGGCCCGCGTTGTAGATGGTGTAGTCGGGGTGGAAGGTCTCCAGCTCCTTGCGCGTGGGCCGGATCAGCATGTTGTGCATGAAGAGAGCGTGGTAGGCGCGGGCGCACACAACGCGGACGCTGATGCGGTAGCGCTCGTCCCAGCCGGCGTAGCCATCGATGACGTAGATGCGGCTGCGGGTGTTCAGGTAGTCGACGGCACGTTCGCGGTTGATCTTCCAGACCTGCAGGTTGAGACGGTTAGCATTTCTGCGCTTTCCAAGTGCGTCGCGGTGCGTGCGACCGCATGCTGCAAGTGTCGCGTGACCGTCGTCGACAACGGCGACGAGGGATGTGGAGAAGCGGCAGGAGCCATGCAGGGGAACGGCAATCTGGGGTATCACGTGATGGGAAAGGGTGGGGGAAACCGGCAGCGAGAGGAAAACTGCCGTCTGGCTCGGCTGGGCGCGGGGTGCATGAACCGTGCTGAGGAAAAAATGGTCCCCGTGGCCTATGGAGCCGGACGAGTGGAGGCAATGGGTATTGTCGGAAGGAGAGAGCATCGTGATGCACAATTGGCAAAGTGACGACGATCGCGATTCGGAAGGAAGCCGCCAATAGGAAGCCAGGTAAAAGGGATGGGCCACAAGACCAGGATGTAGACGTAATAGCGGGTACGGGCGAGAGGGGTCATGACGTAAGCGACGAGGAATTGGGGAATTGGGGTAATGGCCTGGCAAAGTCGGCGAGAGACGGCAATTATCGGCTGGCGACTTCGGGAGCATGTGGCAGTGACGACAAGAGGCTGACAGAGGGCGGGGAAATAGGAACGACAAAACGGGCGACATTGCGAGGATCGCGAGGAATGCAGAGGGACAAACAACCAGGGGGTCATGCAATTGGGGGACTTACATCAGGGGTCATGGGCTTGTTGACAGGGCCCCACCAGATCTCGTTCTCGGAGCCAGGCTCCTTGACAATGCGCTTGTCAGAGGGCGACCGGCCGGTCTTCTTGCCAGAGTAGGCAGTCAGGGCACCGGCCGACGAGATGCCAGAGCCGGGCTCGTAGACGAGGGCATCCTCGTACAGAGCAGGGACGGAGGGGTTGGGGATCTAAGAGGTGACAGGTCAGCGTCAATGCGCCAAGCAACAGGAGCGCCTCGTGCCCGGTTATTTCCCGGAGCAGAGAGAATTGGGAAGCAACGTACAATGGCGACATGGTCGTAGTCGATGTGAGCCTTCTCGTGGAGCTCCTCCTCTGCAGATTGGTTAGTATTGCTGGGGTATTCAGGCGCGGTGGCCCTGGAAGCAAAAGGCGTCGCGCCTTGCAGGACATGTGCATACCAAGCTCGGTGTGGTGCTCCTCATGCGGCCTGGCATGTGTTAGCGATTTTGAAGCTTCAGAGACAAGTTTGAAGGGCAGTGCTGGGGAAGAACTTACTGGACACCGCTGGGGTGGAGGTTGGTCTTGTTGACGGTGTTTGCGGAAACCACTGGAGAGGTCAGCTGTGAACAGGGAAGAGAGATATGAAGGCAAGAAGAGCAGAAGGCGTGGCCAGAAGCTGGCCAAGACGATCAAGTCATGAGCAGCCTCATCAGCCAAAGTCAGGAGCACTCACTTTTGCGTTGATCGGTCTGTCTGGCTGCTAGAAGTTGGGCTGAAGGTCCTTTGACGTTGGGGTCGACGTAGGGAGAAGTAGTGCGTGGAACGGGGTCCTTCATGATGATATATATATCTCTGGATGAACAAAATTGTCAATAACAAAGTCTCGGGTCCGATCCGGGTATTCTCTTGCTGGATTCCCCGTTTTCGTCTGCCCTTCGGCTACTGGGGGTGGGAACTTACGCAGGAGTGGGTTTTCCGGTAGGAGGCTCAGCGGATTTGGAGCTAGGGCCGTGTTTTTCTCTTGCCCTTGCTTACGGCGAAAATGAACAAGTAGTCGAAACGACGAAATGGCAACAGAGAGCTGGTGAATGATGCAGGCTGCACACGAGCGAGGCACACTCAAACACACAACACGGTCTGGAAGGCGGTAGACAGGGTCGCAGTCTAGCGTTGGTTCCTTAGTCTGATGGGGGCACAGGGATGCAGAGTGTGGAAAGGAAGGAGCAGCGGTTCCACTCTGGAGAGTGCGAAGAAGGCAAAGTAGATGGTTGATTGGCAGGAGATAGACTTTATGTGGTTCTGTGGATGCGTTTAAGCTGCTGTTGCTTTATCGAGGCGAGAGAAGGAGTTTGGGGCTGCCGATTAGTTTGCTTTTATAATACCACTACATAGTACTCGAGCGGAGACTTTTGGGCCAGACTAGAGCCACGCCCCCCCACTTCCCTTTCCCCTCCTTCTCATGTCTGGCCCCGGGTCCTGACTTTTCCTGGCCATTCCTGATCTTTCCTGGTCCTTTTTGGCCGCTTCCTGGTCTTTGTCGCCTCTTGCTCGCCGCTGGGAAGGCGCAGCCAGCCTCTGGCCCGAAACTGAGGATCCGCACCTGCCAACAAAGGGCCCAGAGCCTTCCCGAACAGGAAAGCTGGGGTTGGGGGGAGAAACCGGAAGAGCGCCACGAATTGTTTTCGGAACCGCGAGGGACTTTGATCTGCGCGCCAGCTGCTGCGTGCAGCCAGGTACCCCTCTGGCCTCGGCGACGAGAGCGGCAGATTCTGAAGCTGTCTCTCCAGCCCCGGCCGGCGTTCCCCCACGAACCGGCCAGCCCAGCCAGGCCCCAGCGCCTCTCGAAACCGGCCATGCAGATTCACATTTGGGCCATGCGCCAGCAGCCAACCACAGCGGCCAAACAGCCACCCCCCCTCGTTCTGTGAATACTATGTATGGCATGGCACTATTAATTTCTGATCGTTCTCGGAACGGTTGCTGGCGATGGCGATGCAGAACCCCCTCATTCACCAGGCGAGACGCGCCGGCGCAGGGCCAATAGGACGAGCTGGACCACGCTGGGCTCGCGTTTCCCCTGGTGATCCCGGCGCCAAGTTGTCGAGGGCGAGAACGTTACGCAGCCTGGCAGGCCCCGACCAGGCCGACCTTACGGGAACGGATACGGAAGGGCTGCCTGCCTCGAGGGCGGCTCCGATTTCTTGTCTCGTGTTATTGCGTGGTCTGTCTTGAGTCAACTTACGAGACAAGTTCGTAACAGCTGCCAGTCGGAACAGGGCCCTGAGGCCCAAAGCGACATAGTCAGTACACGAAAGTAAATACACATCGCATGCAGCAGACCGCCCGGCCCAGCCATTAAGCCGATATCCCAGCCCTTTGCCGAGCCTGGTGCCGAGTGGCCAAAGCCGAAAACCAGGAGCGGCCGGCACAAGTTTCTGCCAGCTCACGACGCAACAGCGGAAAGTGACAAGGCATGCACAATTTGGGACCAAACGACCACGCGCTGGGCTAAACCCATAGTGTGGTGACCGGCATGAGTTCGACGCATCCGGATAGGGGGGGCGTAAGGGTGTGGTGGGTGGAGGCGAATATCACAGACAAAACAGACACAACCGCAACCCATGTTTCTTGTCTCTGCAAATCACGGCAGTGGCCCCCCCCTGCCAGAGTGACGAGAAATGGTGTCAATGCTGCTCTCGACAAGAAATTGCACTTGCTGTCGTGCTATCTCTGCGGCCAGCAAAGACCGCGATGCCCGGGCAAGACGTCGTCTCGCCCTGCCTTCCAATTGCAGGCGCTGAGTTTTCCACTTACACGAACAGCCGAGTGTCAGCCGTGGCTACAGAGAAACAACAGCGCTGGCCTTGCGTTGCCAAGGAACAGAGAATTGCCCCGCCCAGCCAGACCAAACGTAGAGTGGAGAAGGGCGGACCCATGCCAGAGCCAATGCAACTAAGGCTGAACGTCATCCACCAGGAAAACCAATTCCCCTGTCTTTGATTTGCAGCCAATGTACTCTAGTCCCTGGCCGTGTACCTGCTGGGAGCACATTTACGCTGGCGGGACAGTATGGTTTCTCTCTATCTTCGTTTCCTCGGACAGCTGACGAAGAGATAGGGACAACTCGGGGCAACTGCCCTGGCAGGGTGTCGGAGTGCAGAACCAGCCCCGCATTCTGACACCTGCAGGCCGTGATAACGCGGAGTAAAAAAAAAGGAGGCCTCACTTTTGTCTGTTCAATGTGCTTTTTGATTATCGTGGACCTTGGCAAAAGTATCAACTTTGGGTACTTTTCTCGTACCAAAATGGAATGCTCCGTGCATTGGATTCAGTGACGGGACTGGGATCCGTCCTGCTGCACATTGACAACCGTTTAACTTGCTACACGCCCCCCCGTTTCGGGTCGTGGTGGCTCATGTTTTGTTCGTGATCCAAGCAAAATTGATACTTGGCTGGGTCCAGAACTACAAAGTGGTGGTCCCCACGACGGCGGCGATCCAGTGGCCACGCTACTGTCCCCGCCATTTTGTGTCTTCCGACTTGTTCCGACGCACGTGAAGGGTCATCACCCCTCCTGGTCCCTCAAATCTTCTCCGCTATTCACTGTATGGGCGGGGCAGCCGTAGGTGGGGAGCCGTGCCTTACGTAACGCAGCGTACAGCGTGACCGCGTAGTGGGAAAACCACGGACCACAGGGCGAACCACTAAACACGTTACAGACCCAACCCAGCCAGCTGCAAGCAGCTGACCACAAAAACTGCTGTTCCTTCTGCTAGAAGACGAGTTCAGACTTTTGCCTTTTTCTTTTCTTCTTTTTGCTTTTCCATCGTGGAATGCTTTTCCGAACTCGAGAAAAAGAACAGGAAATTAGAGGAAATCACAGGAAAATTCACAAAGCGGTAACCGCAGCCGCACACCGCGTTTGTTTCCCCCTCTCTCGAACAGGCAACATTCCTCATTCTGGAAAAAGCCGGAACAAAAAAGTAAAGACATACGAGAAACAAGGAATCAAGCAATTGACCGCCTTTTTGTCACTTTTTTGCTTTTGTGTTCACCATTTGTGCCAGTGTTGTTGTCATTATGCAAAAGAGAGTGGTGTTGGAATAAGCAACAAGAAACCACCAAAACGGCACAACTGGGCTGTGCTGTGCCCAGTTGACAAGGTACTTTGTAACTCATACAGAGAACACGAAAACAACTCGGAACCGCCTGTCCCCTCCATACCCCACACTTGCTGCAGTTTAATACGTCCAACTGCAACTGTCTCGACCATGGCCCTTTTTTTTTACGAGTTGCAGTAGGGGACAAAACAGCATTATTCTATTTAGTTTCATTCACTCGGCCACTAGCGGGATCGTGACCGGGGGTGGAGGAGGAGGAGGAGGGGGGTGCCTTTTGTTATGACAAGAAGAGGGGGAAAAGAAGGAGCAGAGGAATGAGGAAAGGGAACGCGGCGGTGGAGGCAAAAAAGAAGTAAGAGCCTGACAGATGGGAAGAGTGATGCGCAAAGGAACAAAGACCAGTGACAAGTCACAGGGTAAAAAAAGAGCAAAGAAAAAAGAGCAGAAAGACAAAGCAAAGAGAGCTTCCTGTAACAAAGCCCCTAGCAAGAAAGACGTACTGCCACGGAATACCGCCCACATTCCGCCGGCTTCCCAAATCTCAGATCCAAAAGCTCCTTTGAACTTTTTGTTGCCTTGAATCCACAACAGGCTTAGTTCTCACACACACACACGCACACGCCCCCCTTATCTGGAATCTTGCGTAGCATGGTGTCCTTTTTTTAGGAGAAGGCCCTGTCTGGACTTGACTGGCTGCATGCGGTAGCAGCAAAGTAGTATTCCCATAGTATTACATAGTATTGCAAGGGTAGCCCGTGCAACGCTCGTCCTCTCCAGTCTATCCGACTTGTGCCGACGCTCTGCGGAATTGGGTACCGAAATTCCTCGGACGGCCGAGGACGTTGCCAGGAACACACCAAACGGGCCTCTCGGTAGCCCTTTCCACACCCCAGCCCAGCTTCCTTCGGCCTTGGCACGGTCGGCGCGGGACCCACAGGTTTGAAGATGCATGGTTAGTGGCTGGCGGCCAGAGTTTGAAGAGTCGTGGCTGTCAATGGCACTGTCGAGTTCGACCGCATTCGTTGCTACTGCGTCGCCGACGGTTCTCTCGCTCATGTGCATCGTTGCCACGAACACAAGACAACGCAGACGATATGGAAAAACTAGCAGCCAGGACAAGACCCCAAACGTGAAACTTGAAAGGTGGAAATTTCGTCATTGGTTCCAATTTGCGTGACTCTAAAAAAAAACAAGACGCCTTTTTTTTGTGAGGGGTCCTCCTTATTCCCTGATCAACAAGAGACCAATGTAACATGAGTGAAAAAAAAAGACTGGGAAAATATGCAGAACAGACATGAATAACCAAGCAACACCGGCAAGAACAGAAAAAAAAAAAAGTACAGCAAAAAAAGAAGTAGCAGCAGGTTACAACAATATACAGTATCAGACAAGAATTGTCGAAGGGGTATTTTTCGAGACTTGATCGGCACCGGCGCCGCAGCGGCGGTCGCCGCGTGTGTCATGTGTTTGTCTCCTGTTTTCTGGGGGGAGTTTGTTTGTGCGGAACCGTCATGGCCGTCGAACCGTCATTGACAATCATGGACCGTCATTGACAATCATGGACCGTCATGGACCGCCATAGCCGTTTCTGGGGCGTCATTGACAGTTGCTGACCATTTCCGAGGACGTCATTGTCCATTGACCGCTAATGGCCGCTTCTGGGACGCCATTGCCCGCCTATACTTGTCGCTTTGCCATCATGATCTTGACAAACTCTTCTTCGTTGACCCCACTGGTATTTTGTTAGCAAAGCTCTTGTGTCCGGGGAAAAATGTCTCGGGAAGGCTGGGGATGGGGAGAAAGCATCTGGGGAAGAGGGGGGTGTCTGGGGAACAGGAAGAGTCTCGGGAGATGGTCCCAAAGGCGGTCTGTCCGGGGAAGAGGAATTATCCTAGGGCGTGTCCGGGACGGATCCCTCCAGAGGGAAGTCTCTGGGGTGACCTTGTCTTGTAGGGGGATGGTGAAACTGCTTCCCTGGGAGTCACTTACCCTTTCCCATCAGCGTCGAACTCGCGGATCATCGCCGCAAGCTCCGTCTCCTCCATTGACTGCCCAATCTCCTTCATGACCCTCCGCAGGTCCTCGACCGTGATCATGCCCTTACTCTCCGTGTCGAACAGCCGGTACGCCCGCCGGCACTCGGCGTCCGGGTCCCGCTCCGCCATCAGCTTGCCCGCAATCCCCTGGAACGCCGGCAGCGTAAACTCCCGCCAGATCGGTGCGCATTCTTTCTCGCGGGGCCACGATGCCGGCGGCTGGGCGTACTTTGTCAGAAAGGGGAACGTGTCCTGCTTGGGCAGGTCAAAGCCGAGCGCGCGCAGGCTGAACCGGAACTCGTGGTAGTCGATCCGAGCGTCCTTGTCGGCGTCGAAAACAGTAAACTGGAATGTTAGAAGACAAAAGGACAAAGCATGGGAGGAAATGTACAAAGGAAAACACCCACCGCCTCTGTAATCTGATTGCGCTGGTCCTCCGAGAGCCGGTGAAAGTCGTCCCGCGAGGGCTGCTGGTAGACCGGCTCCTTGCCGGCCGCCCTCGAGGACATCATATTGCCAGCTGGGGAGAGCGCAAGAATAGAAAGAGACGTCGGAGAGTGCTAGAGAGGTCGAACCGTCGTCGAGTGTCGATAAATCGGCACTGTGCAGAAGCTGTTCTCGAATGCGTGCAAGGTCGCAAGATGCTGCTCAGTTGTATTAAAGTTGGCAAGTAAAAAAAGTGTTCGTCGTAAATCGTCGGCCAGAGTTATACGCTGTGTGGTGTCGCCTTGGGAGCAGGAGTCGTCAGTGCAGAGTAGCCAGCTACGTTCGTGATGTTCTCTCAATTTGGCTCGAGACGCGTGCTGAGCGCGTCTATTTTTTCGGCCCATTATGAACCAATCATAGACAGATATCCAGTCCAAGACCCACTTTACATCAGTTCCAGCTAGGACGATATGCGCCTGACAGCTTCTCAAGACTTAAGAAGTAAGAAGCAGTAACCTTGAAAATAACTTTTGAGAGAAGATACACTCATGATATCAACTGCATACCACATACATAATGCTGTTGCTTGACGTGAAGCAAATATCTTTTCTCATGCCCTGCAACACGCGTAAAGTGCCTGCATTAGCTAGTATTACTGCATTATATAAGCGGAATTTAGCGATAGTGATAGCGATAAACCTCGATAAGAACTTTTTTTTTTTGCGACAGATTTTCTGGCATAGAGCTTCGACGACGACAGACGGATGCGACAGCCTCCTTCGGACCCGAGATAGCTCGACGACCTTTTTGAGACCAAGTTGCTATCAAACCTCATAATGAACAAACCGACAAACCCTTCCAGCGCATCCATTGCGCCGCCTCCTGCCCAGTCTGCCGGCGACAAGTCCTTGACGGCCTTTGAGAATGCCTCACTCGAAGTCTTCCGCGCCCTGAAAAAGGCCCGGAGTTTCGAGCGCCAGCGGGTCGGCAAGAAGATGAATGACGAGAAGAAGAACAGCAAGAAGAGACAGCCGAAAAACTCCAAGAATAATGTCGACCCGGCCGAACTGCTCCAGCGGCTGGAGCTCGAGCTCGAGATCCTCAAACACATCAACCTCGAAGTGACGGCGCGGGTGACGCTGGCAAACGTTATGCTGCGCGCAAAGACGCTGAGCACAGCAGAAGGACCCCTGCCAGTTTTCCTGCAGAGGGCGGCACAGAGACCAGCGACGACGACACAAGAACAAGGGTGGCCAAAAGAGCGGCTGCACTCGGTGACGTCTGCGCTGTGCGGACGGCCAATGGTGCGCGAGGCCGTGGACAAGGCGGTGCGGGACATGTGCGACCTGCTGGGGGTGGAGGTCCCGCTGAAGCACCAGACCAAGAAGCAGCAGCAAAAAGCACGGCAAGAAGGAAAGCAAAACGGAAACCAGAATGGGAAAAGGCCAAGGGAAGAAGAGAGTGAAGATGAGGAAGAAGCCGAGGACGAGGATGAGGACGAGGGCGGTGACCGGATGGCTGTTGATAGTAAGCAACCAAGGCCGGAGGAAAGCGATGATGACGACGACGACGACGACGACGATGACGAGGAGGAAAAGGCATTATCAAAATACGATGCTCTGCTCGGCGGCTCGTCTGACGACGAAGATGGTGACTTTGGCAACCTGTCTGCACTGAAAGCCGTGGCCAAAGCGGCAGTAGCAGCAGAGGGTGGTGAGGAGGAAGAGGAGGAGTTTATGGGATTCAGCGATAGAGAGGATGAGGGCGGAAACAAGGAGGACAGTAAGGACGACGACGACGAAGACGACGACGACGAAGAGGACGATGACGACAAAGACTCCTCCTCTGATGAGGAACTACGCCCCGCCAAACGACGCGCAACGGCCGCTGCCGCCGGCCAGTCTGCTTTCATCCCCGCCCTCATGGGCGGCTACGTCTCGGACGGCAGCGACGGCGATAGCGACTCTGAAAACCGCCGCCGCGAAGACGAGCTGGCCACCAAGATGCTGGCCGCGCCGCGCAAAAACCGCCGCGGCCAGCGGGCGCGCCAGCTGATCGCCGAGCGCAAGTTCAAGGCGCAGGCCAAGCACCTGCAGGGCAAGAGCGGGCGGTTCGATGCGAAGCGCATCATGGGCGACGCGCCCGTGTGGCAGCAGCGGCAGCGCCTGCGGGAGGTGTACGGCCGGATCGGCGGCCCCGTTAAGAGCAAGGCAGAGGAGACGGCGGCGACGAAACCAGCAACGAAAAAGGACGACGAGGGCCCGCTGCATCCCAGCTGGGAAGCCGCAAAAAAGGCCAAGGAAATGGCCCAGACGGCCGAGTTCCAGGGCAAGAAGATTGTGTTTGATTAAGAAGGGGTGGCGGTTGGTTGACGGTTGTTGAGACAAGCTCTCAGGGATATACCTCAGCAAGGGAGCCGTTTCTTTTCTTTTCTTTTCTTTTGGTTTATTGTACATCAATGGGTCAGGGTTATAAATGTCATATGCTGCAAGCATTGGGTTCAGGAAAAGTCATATCCATAGCGTCACGGTAGATCATCTATGTTTTCATCGACTTCAAAATTCATATTTCATCTTGTCTACCTAATGTTTCAAAACCCAAGGGGGGGCAAACTCTCAAAAAATAAAAAAGACCGTAACAGCGTAAAAAAAACATGGATAGCAGTTTAACCGTTTGCGTTTGCCAGTCAATCCTTAACCATAAAACACATTTCGCTTCCTTTCAGAACCCGGTCCGCAGTCCATTCCCAAGTAAACAATTCTTCATTTTGTTGTTTTTGTAAAATTTACGAAGAAGGGGCAGTCGGGGGAGGCTCGAACTTGGGCTCGGCCGTGGTGGTCGTTGCCGTCGGTGCGGCTGCAGCAGCCGGCGCAGCAGCAGTGGTGGTAGTCGAGGTTGTGGCAGCGGCAGCAGCAGGGTCGGCCTTCTTCTCGGCACCAAAGATCTTCTCCAGGCCGGCAGCCTTGTACGAGCTGCCACCAGCCTCCTGCTTCTTGATCTCGGCCAGACGGCGAGCCTCGTTGTGGATGTCCTGGACCTTCTTCTGCTGCAGAGTGTAAAAGTCGACGACCTTCTTGCCCGAGGGAGAGGCAGTGGCCTTCTCAAAGTAGCTGTTGAGACCGGTCAGCAGAGAGCTGGCGCGGCTGGTCAGGTTGTACGACTGGTCGGCCGAGCGGGCCTTGTCGGTAGCGTGGTACTTGGAGTCGAGCTGGGTCAGCTTGCTGGCGAAGCGGTTGCTGACGTTGTGCTTGTGGTCGAGCTCGATGGCGCGCTGCAGAGCGGCGTCACCAATGACGTATCCGTGGGCGAGGTACTCGGCAAAGATGCGGGCACGGGGCTTCTCCTCCTGTGTCAGCTCGTGCTGCAGATCGTGGCCGTCAGGGCCAGTGGCAGTGGTGCCAGCAGCAGCAGCCGGAGCAGCAGCCGGGACAGACTTCTCCGGCTCGTCCACGACAGCAGTGCCGGTAACCGAGATATGGTTGGGGCCCAGCTGGGTGTTGTTGAGCAGGAGAGCCGTCTTTGCGGCAGTGTCCTTCTCGAAGGTGACAACGGCCGACTTGGACTCGCCCTCGGAGGTCACCTTGATGTCGGTGATCTTGCCGCTGGAGAGGTGTTAGCAGGGTAGGGCAGGCAAGGGAGGGGTATCACAGTGTGTTTGGGCTCACGAGAGCAACTTACCAGAAGCTGAAGAAGTCCTTGATCTCCTTGTCGGAGGTCGCCGCAGCGATGTTCTTGACGTTGACGGTGCTGGTGCTCGACATGATGGCGGTTGCAGAGGAAAGATTTGGTCAAAAACGAAGTGAATAGTGTGTTTTGGTCTGGAGATGATGAGGGAAAGAGAAATCGGACGATCAGGACGGAAGACAGAAAAGCAGGTGAAGACAGGTCTTAAGGGTTTCTGGCTGACTACGCGCGGCCACAACGAAAGGAAAGTGCAACCTAATGCGACTGCTGCTTCTGGTAGGAGGCCCTGGCACTACAGGCGAACCACCTAGCTTCTCCAGCTGGGGAGCTTCTAATGCGGCCTCCTGCGCCAGGGCCAAAAGTCACTCACACTACAGCCATGGCGGGAGCATACATGGGCCAGCATGGGCCACCACGGCAGCAAAATTGTCTCATTCTCTGCTTGCTCTGCGACTCTGTGGTGCGGGCGCTCCGTGGTTGCATGTGCGAAGCGGCAGGGAGCGAATGGGGCGGCAGGCGCTGGGCGACGCTGGGCGGGCAAAGGCGCCAAAGAGGGGCAGCTAGACGTCATCTCGCGAGCTCTAGGCCGCGACGAGGGGTGCAGAAAAGCGGGGCGCCCTGCCGGTTCCGTCAGGTCGACGGGCGTGGCTGTGCAGCTGTGCAGCTATGCAGCTCTGAGAGGGTCTGTTTCAGCAGCGTGGGTGATGGGGCGAGTTAGCGCTTGGCTAGTGAACCACGGCGTACGTCATGTCTTTGGTGTGAATGCGTTCACCTTGGCTGTTTGAACGGTATTGTTTCACGGAATGACGGAGAATAGAAGAGAGAAGAAAGGCAGAGAATAGAAGCAAAGCGAGAAGGAAAGACCCAGAAAAGACATGTAGAACCAGGATGGACAGAACGAAGGAATTGACGGACAAACAAGATAGATCGTGATAATGGGAGCTCGATCCCAGCTACGGGCGACCTGCGTCTTGGTGTCTTGGTTCGAATTGTCCCAGCATTCATCCCAGATTTAATTAATTTAATTGAATTTTGAGTTCTTACTCCGGATGCTTGCAGTATGTGTCAGTTAAGCCTTTGTGTGCAAAGTGGCTTGATTAACTGCATTGCTGTCCTGTCGTCTTTGTCTATCACGTCAACCGACTCGACAGTTTGCATTCTGTTCTCCTGCCCCTGCTTCTTTGTGGCTTCCAGTCTCTTTACTCGGGCTCCATGACGAACCCTTCTCCGAGCTAGCTGGTCTGATTTTCTATTTTTCTATTTGTCCAATCTTTTCAGCCGTAGCGAGCCCAACCTCTCTGTAGCGACCGGACCACTGCTAGCACAATAATACATTTCATGGCGGACAATGGTAGTTTTCAAGGGCCGGTTGAATGTGCGGGTCACCGGGCAGCTTCACTAAGAGTCGTCTTAATGCACCAGTCCTTGTAAGTGCCGCCCACGGTTGTGGGATGCCGCAGGGATGGCATGTCAAGATGTCACCGATCCGTTGTTATTCCCAGACTTTTCAGAGTATGAATACTAGAGCGATATGTCCAGTCTGTCGTCTATGATGCGCGCACTCGGGCTTGTCTGTTGTCGTCTGTGTCGTTCAAGATATCATCCAAAATGCATAGCTGTAAGGACAGTACGCAGACAGTGCTTACACGGCTTGAACACCGTGCGCCGGCTCGACCCCACCAGACGCTCGAGACAGCTGTTGATTCGTGGCGCCCAGCAGCAGCATAGCATCCAACCGCCAACCAACGAATCAGCCTCTCGCCTTGTCTGTGGCTGCCCGGAAACACGACCAGTTCGCATAAAGTTTCAATTTCCAACGCCTTAGCAGCCGACCGTGTGTCTTAATGGCGCGGCCAGCGAGCGAGTGTTTGTTTTGATAGCGAACGAGCGGCTGCTTGTTGTTCTTTTTGTTGATTTCTCGATTTCTTCGATTTCGGCCTTGCTTGCGACCTGATATCCACAGTGCTTGTCTTTCTGCCTAGCCGTGTTGCTCGTTCTCGCTCCGCCCTGCCTCGCACCTCCCGTGTCGCTCTCCCTCGCCTCCCTCGACTTCTCTCCCGACTCCCCAATTTAGCCACGACCTCGACCACGACAGCGAGACAGCCAGCACTGGAAACAGAACCAACAGCCTCGTCCACGCTCCTCGACCGTCTCTCCCTTGCCGAAACAACGTCCCCCCCCCTCTCCGACATGCCTGACCTTAACTCTGTCCCGCCGTCGCCCCGCGTGCTGGCCACCACCCGCCAGCCGACCTCCGCGCCGACCAGCAACACCCCGACGCCGACTTCTTCTGGAGCTACGCCCTCGGCCTCGGGTGCCGCTCCCTCGGCCGCCGCCCAAATGCCGCCGCCTCCCGTCCCGACGTCTCCCTCATCCATCCACGTCTTCCCCTCCAACCAGATGGCTGTCAGCCAAGGCTCTGCTGCCCCGGCCTCGTCAATGTCACCCCCATACTGTCCTCCTCCGGGACCAGGGTTTCCGCCTGCCTTTACGTCGAGCCAACCCGGTGATGGCCCCGGAGTCGGACCTGGGCCAGGCCCACTCAGACACCCCCGGCCGCTGACCGCCGCCGAGCTGCATATGCAGCTGGAGAAGGAGCAGGAAGCAGTGGTACGAACAAATCAAACCGTCGCTTTCACAGTTTGCCTCTTGCAGAGTACTAACACACCCAGGTGAACCGCCTCACACGAGAACTGACCCTCCTCCGAGCTCAAAACGCTTCCGTCGTATCCAACGCTTCCTCGACCTCTGCTGGTGGAGGCTCCGATGCCGCCTCCCAGGGAACTGGCGCAGCTGCAGGCAGTGGTGCCGACTCCCACCATCAGCTGCTCTCTGGCACTACCGGCTTCTCCATACCCTCATCTGCCGGCCGCCACAACCGCACATACTCCAACACAAGCACCCGCAGCCAGACGAACAATGCGAACAACCCCGGAAGCTCCAACCCTGACCGCAGCACACCCTCTGTTGTTGGCATAACTGCCCCAGCACCCATCCGCCCTACGGCTCCCGGCCTCAGCCGCCAAAACAGTACTGCCTCCCGCCGGAGCCGCACCAACTCACCAGGTCCGTCTGGATCGCTGTCGCTGTCGCACTCGTACCACTCTCATATGGGCGAGCCTGGCTATTTCCCACAGGCACAGTCGCCACATTCTTTCCGAACCACTGCTGGTAGCGGAGCAGCAGCAGCAGCAGCAGCAGCAGCAGCAGCTACACCCTCTGCTGCAGGTACTACCGCCGGAGCAGCGTCGTCGAGTGACATGTCCCCGGCCATTTTGCCTGGCACAGCCCGGTATGAAGAGACAGCGTTTTACCGTGCCGAGTTGGAGAGCGTCAAGCGTGAGAACGAGGCCCTGAAGCGGCGCATCCGCGAGCTTGAGCGGGCAGCAGCAGCAGCATCCTCGTCGTCTGCACAACATCCACCGACACCGTCGCATCACCACACTACGCATCACCACCATTCACATCAGCAGCATGCCGGCCACAGCAGTCGCCGGGAACGCCGCACCAGCGACGCCAGCCGCGGCCGCAGCGAGAGTGTCAGCACGACTGCTAGTATGAGCGTCATGACTCCCGGGTCGGTGGCGCTGTCGACGCCGTCGATTTCTGGCGGACCTGCGACTTCCATGTCCGCAGCTACTGCCGGATCTGTGGCCGGAGCAGGAGGAGCCGGTGGGGTCGGTGTGTCTGCCTCGTCGGCTGCAGCTGGCGGCGGCGGCGGTGTGGGCATTGCCGGACGCCGCGAGAGCGGACGGGAGCGCGTGACTAGTATGCTGAGTGTTGCCGGCAGTGTGGAAATAGGCGTTCCCGAGGACGAAGTGCGTGTTGGCGAGAGTGCGGCGAGTGCCGGTCTGCGAGCCCAAGAGGGTGCCACAACAGCAGCTGGGACAACACCTACCGGCCAAGCGGCTGCGCCAGGTCAGCAGTCTTGAGGATGTTGCGTGCATGATTTGAAATTTTCTCTTTGCGTTGGCGTTTTGTTTCTGTTGTTCTTGTTGTTTCATTTCCAAATATTCGGTTTCTCCTCCTTCCCTTGTTTACTTTCCTTCACCTTCACCTTTATGCCCCTGCAGAATGAATCCACGACTTTGCGTTTTAGTCTATTTGTTTATTATGCCTTTGACTGTTTCTTTTATCATTTCCTTATCCGTGTCACAATGGATGTTATGGGTGTATTCGGACAATGGGAGCCAACAAAAAGCAACAAATGTTTATCATGTTGAATTGCAAAGAGTTTTTATTGTGGCTGGTCCGTATCTGACCGGCAAGGAGTTTCAATATTTTTGTATTTTGCCATTACTTGTCGACTGAATTTTCAACGCCAAATGAATTCAACGTATCTTTCACGTCAATGAGTTGATGTTTCTTCTCTCGAATATCTTATGGCACAGTCGTACTCTTCCACCGTCTCTCTAGCCAATGATGTGATTGCCACCACAACCAACGCCTCTCTTGCATACAGTGTAGTATCTCCACATTGCCATCCTCGAGCCCTGACCCGAGCTGCCCGGTCGGTACCTTTTTGCCTAGCGGCGATCGTCTAAACCTGATTTGTTTGCAGTCTGGGGAAGCCTTGGCAGGGGAGTGTGTGTGGCAGTTGCCTTTGCAAGTGTGAGTCAAAAGTCTACAAGGGCCAGTGAATGTTTTATGAATTTTATTATTTTTAATAACAGCCAGTCTTGGGGACTGCTGTGCGTGGTATCATGTTCATGTTGAGAAAAAACCGTTTTGAGAAAGAAAAAACCCCCCTTTCCTATCCGCTCAAAGAGAGCCCCAAATCCCGTACTCCGTAAATCAAACGAGAGACCCCAAAACGAGTCAAAGATGTACTCAAGTCTAGACGACAGTGATGGCGACTTTGTGCTGACCACAGACCACTTTGTAGTCCATTGGCTGCCACTTTCCAGTCGCTACCCACTCGTGCACGCTGTGTGCACTCGTCGATCCACCTATTTGGTGGTAAAGTCAATCTCGTTGGCCGAGTTGGCCGAGGACGAGGACTCGCAGGTGCACTCGCCGGCCGGGCGCGAGCCGCACGAGCACCGGTCACCGGAAACGGAGTTCTCCGTGGCCGAGCGGGCGCAGTCGCACTGGAGAGCCGAGCGCTTGCCGCAAGAGCAGGTGGCTTGTTGGGCTGGCAGACTGTCAGTACCAGGTCGGCAAACTGCATGTTGGGTGTACTCGAGAGGAAAAAACTTACCACAGACGCACTGGGCACCACCCTTGCCGCAGCATGTAGAGGAAACCATTTTGAGAGAAGGATTTGGGAGGGTCTTGAAGACGAGGCTGAAGAATTTCCGTTTTAGGAAAGGCCGAGAGAGAGAGAGAGTGTGTGAAGAGAGAAGACTGAGAAGAGTCAAAGTTGTTTGAATGTCTGGATGATTGGGTGACTGGATGACGATGATGGATTTGTCTGAAAGCAACGAAGAGGGAGGCCTATTTATAAAAGACATCTGCGGCGTCGAGCCCACCCTGCCAGCCGACTTCTTCCCCAACAGGCCATTTTTTCAGCCTGGATCGAGAAATGGACCACGCCAAGGTGGTAATCAACAGCGCTCTGATTGGCCACAGATAAGATCCAAGATAATCTACAGCCAATGAGAGCCAGAGCGTTACAGGACTCTAACTAATCACAGACCACACAATTCAAATGGTAATCTAGCACTGGAAATCTTGGTCATCCTGCAATGGTCATCATTTTTCACTCATTGTCTTTGCCACAATTGGTCCTTGGACTTTTTGCCTCCATGGTTCGTTGACTTTTTCGCCAATCTGCCTGGTTCCGATTTGCTAACCCATTTCCAATCTACTCGGCCATTTCCGTCAAACTTGAAATCATTTGTCAATTTTTCAATTCGTTCAATGTGAAAGTTCCTTTGCACTCCAGTCCTTCTCCACCCTGCCACTTCTGCTGTCCCTACCACCTCCATTTGCTCTTCTTTCCGGCCGTGCTGTTGTTGTCAATGCTCGAGGCAATGTCGCCGAGATTGTCGCCGAGTGTGGCCGTCGTCGACGAAACGGGGCGGACATGGCGGAAGTCGCGGCCGTAGACAGGGCCATGGCAGGCACGGCCATGCCGGCACTTGTGGCATTCACCATCATGGCGCCGGCAGCCGTGCCAGCTGTGACGCCGTGACCTGTGGCCGTGCCCGCCCAGCCGCAGCCTCGCCGCCTGCTCGTCCGCTTGCTGCTGCTGCTGCCGCGCACGCACAAACGCCCGCTGGTCAGACCACAGCGCAAACCCGTGAAAGACAATCTGCTGCTCGGCAGGAGAGGCCCGATTACAGTCGTCGTCGTCGTCGTCGTCGTCGTCGTCGTCGTCGTAGTCGTCCCACTGCACCACCAGCTGCGGGAACAGGGGAATAATCTTTGCGTTTTCGTGCTCGTCCCAGTCTCTGTCCCCATAGACGGGACGCATGTCTTCCTTGTCGAGCCAGCGGCCGGGGTTCGGGTCGAGAGTGGCCCACAGCCGCTGGACAACTCGGCGACGGCCGTCGCCGGCACCCCTGCGGCCGAGCTTCATCTGCAAGGAGACCCAAATGTCGATGCCGTGGCGCAAGAGGTCGCGCAGGTCGTCGGCAAAGGAAGAGTGCCGCAGATTGCGAGAGGGCCAGACGTCCGAGTAGAGTGTCTCCAAGACGTCGTCGACTGCATTCTCGACAACGGCAGCGTAGACATGACTGGACCGACGGCGAGAGCTGCCGGACTGGTAGTAGTAGTAGTAGTAGTAGTCGTCGTCGTCGTCGTCGTCGTCGTCGTAGTCGGCATCTTCGTCCGGGTAAAAAGTGTAGTTGCGGCCGTGGCGAGTTTCCTGGTAGGTCCCGACAAAGATGTGGTCGACGAGAGCCTTGGCGATGAGGGATTCGACAGTGGCAGCCCGCATCAGGAGGGCCGTTTCAGACGACGACGGCGACGACGTCAGCTGAGGGATAGGAGAGTCGTCGGCAAAAGGTCTGGCGGCGGCTGTTCGCCCAAAAGTCATGGCGAGTTTGTGGCATCTTGCGGCAAAAGGTTTGACGACCTCACTGCAGTTGGGGGAAGAATAGAGAAGAAGAAAAAATCAATTCCGATAGCTGGTTAGGAAATATGCAGACACAAAGATGAGCGCAAACAGTAAAAGAAAGGCCTCGCACCAGTCACGAATGTCCAATCCAGACCACCTGTTCTCGCCGGTGCTGCTGCTTCGTCGATGATGATGGTTCGATCTCGACGCCAGCTTGTCGTGGGCGTCTCGGAGCTGCTCCTCGCTCTCTCCTAGACGCCTCTGCAGAACGGAGAGATCGGTCTGGAGCTCCAGGATCGTGTCGCTGCAGTACTGGCCATTGTCTTTGAGCGCCAGGCGTGTATTGTGGAGGGTTTTCTTCAAGACGATGCCGTCTTCGATAAGTTGCTTCTTGTCTGCCTCGCAAATCCGGATCTTTTTCTCAAGCTGGGCGATCTCGCGATCCTTTGCGCAGCGATGGGAATAGTTAATGTGAGGCATGCTGGAAGGGCTCGATGGAAATGAAGTGGTAGAAATGGTCAAGTTCAATAGTAGAAGACAGCAGGACCTGCACACTGGTCAACATCGAAACTCAAGAGGGATGGCCAGGTAATATAGACACAGGAAGGCCCTTTTGCATTTGGTCTTTATCTATAAACGTCGAGGTGGCTGAGGGCGACACAGTTTTCCTCCAAAACAATAAAGGCCAGACAGACTCGTTTCCCTGACCACCGATCCATGTCGCCTACACAATGGTCCCCCTTCACTGTGCAGATTTTGCTCGTTTTATCCGCTCGTTTCCTTCTTGCGTGACTGCCTTTGTGTGCCCTGTACCCATGCTTCGCCTGGTTCGCCGTGGTCTCGGTGTGTTCGTGGGATCGAGCTGAAGGTCATTGTGTAAAGGCAGTTTGCCAAGCGTAATGAATGTGCAACCACAGTTTGCCTGGAGAAGTCAGTGCTTGTGTGACAAAAGAAGCAATGCCAGAATGTCTTGGTATTGCACAAAACACACAACGAAAAGGGGCCGTTCTTTGTTCTTGCCTCGTTGGACAAGGCTGTTTTATGTATTGTAACGCACAGGCAACACCACCGGCTTCCTCGCCGCGTGGTCTCACAAGGCTCGCATTCGAGGAGGATAGTATAGATGGGAGTGGCATGCCGTAAGCAAGCAAAGTCCGTGTCGAAGGCTCTCTTGTCTCTGGCTGGTTTCATCCTTTGGTGTAGAGATAAATCTCCACGACTTCGTCGTCGGAATCAAGCACTGGTAGAGGCAGCTTGTCGCTCGCTTGCAGTTTCCAGCCGCTCTCCAGCATCAGTGAAAACAGTGCCTCTTCGGAAGAGTGGCGTGGTTTTCTCGCCAAAAGAACGCTGAGAGGCTCTTTGGACAGCGACTGCAAGGCAGACAGTGTCTGCACCAAAGCCGGCAGCATGTCCACGTTGTACGTGCAGTCGGAGAGCACCACCAGATCCCACGGACTGCCGGCTGCCACGCGTGGTCCAAAGACGCCCTGGCAGCCTTCGTCCCAGTCGAGGTTCTCGTATTCGAGGGTCGAAGAGAGTGTCGAGTGAGATCGTGATCGGTTCATGTTGGATGTAGCCCGCTCTTCTGCTTCTGGGAGGTCCGTCAGCAGAATGGTGTTTGTGCCGTCTGCACCCTCAAGAATCGTGCTCAGCCCGATGCCCAGAATGCCCACACCGCTGCCCAGCTCCAGCACTCGCAAGTTGGCCTTCCCGACCAGGCGTCTGATCGCGGCCACAAGATCGCTCCTCCTCCTTTGTGTCCCATTGCCTTTCATGCACGCATCCGCAAGAAAGGCGACCGTTGCCAGCCCAGCGTCCCACACATGCCGGGCAATGCTTTCGCCAATTTCTTCTTCCACCTCGACAAACACCTGCTGGTTGTTGTTGCTCGTGGTGGTGGCGGCGCTGTTGTGGTTGTCCTGTCCAACAGCCAGCTTTCGTATAGAGACGTGAGGGAAGCGTTGTTGGTCTGCTGGCATGTCCACCCAGGCTGGAACGATGAGTCCTTTGTTACTGTTGTTGTTACTAGTGCTGTTGACTATCTGTTGAGCTGTGGTTGCAGAAATGTCGTCGTCTGTCGGGTATATAAGCAGTCGCTTCCGGATGGAGGAAGGGTCCTCTAGATGCGAGGCCACACTCTTTGGTATGGAGACATCCATCTTCAGCACTCGCAGTCCGGTACTCCAGACTGCTCGTCCAGCCTTGCCCTTCTTGTCCCTGGCTGAAACAACAAGGGGGGAGAGCTGGGTCTTGTATTCTTTGACAGCTGCCGGTTGTTCGTCATTGCCTAAGCCTCCATCATCTTGGTCGGATATAGTCTCAGAATTCGTCTTGTCGGCTGTCTCGTCTTCTCGGACCAGCTCGGCCACCGTTTCTACAGCCACAGAGATGGCTACTGGCTGGTCTGGACAGAGAAATGACTCGCCCAAGTCGGTGGTGATGGTCAAGACGAGACTCATAGACGAGCCCGCTCTCGAAGTAGCAAGAACCGGCGGACGCAACAGACGAATATAATGCATATTGGCAGCACCCAGATGAGTTGGTTGATTGGAGGCTAGAATTGCCTTGCTACTGGCAGAGAAGATCGACCTCCCATTCAGCCCCACATGACAGAATTTTTCCTTTACACGAAAACGCTACTATTAGATTCAGATTTCCCCTCCCCCATGCCTGTACCTTGCAGCCCTATGCTAATGAGATTCTGGTCCCCAGCTCAACTTCGTACATGTCTTTTCCCCACGCCTAGATTGCCCGGATGGTGATGGCGTATTATGGCGTTCTCCACCGTTAGGCTGAAGGGAGAAGTGGACAAGGCGAATTATCGGAGGTCGCCGTAGTCGAAACTCAGCGAATGGGGTTGTTGGAAAGAAACGGTGGCGGCCGAACAAGCCGTTGAGACTGAAAGCAAACTAAGAACGATAACAATCTGTTTTACGTCAGAACAACCCCATCTCGGATAGCTGCCTGCTGAGATTCGTGCCTATATTTCAGGGGATTCTCGATGGGAAAGCAAAGAACAAATCTATAAAAGGAGCAATTCCAAACAGAAAAACAGAAAAACAAGAGCATCCAACAGAAACCGCAAGGGTTATCAAGCACACGAATAGCTGCCGGGAAAGTGAGAAAGAAGAAGCAAGAAACAGCAGCCCCAGCCACAATGCCGTCAGCCAAACACTCACCAATTGAGCTTCTGTCGAAGCTGCTCGAAGTCACTGAAAAGCAAATCGTGCCCTTAACGGCAGAGGGCGTCAAGAACGGAAGCAAGGTCTTTGGCGGAGCCATCCTAGAGCGAGACTCGCTGGCCGTGCACACGGTGGCCACCAACAACGAACGCGACTCGCCGCTGCTGCACGGAGAAATCAACTGCATCCAGACTTTCTTCGCGTCGTCAAAGGCAAGGCCGGAAACCAAAGGCTGCATCTTTTTCTGCACACACGAGCCGTGCTCGCTCTGCATTAGCGGGATCACCTGGGCAGGGTTCAACGAGTTCTATTACCTGTTCACATACGAGGACAGCCGCGACCTCTTCGCCATCCCGTATGACATTGACATTCTCCAGTCGGTGTTCCAGGTGCCCTCGCCCAACGACACACCCGAGACGCTCGCCTCAAAGCCGCTCTACAATAGAACGAACAAGTTCTTCCACTCGGCGCACCTCTCGGAGCTGGTGGCGCAGATCGAGGATCCAGCGGATAAACTCAATTGGACGGCGGAGCTGGAGCGAGTACGCTCGCTCTACAAGAGCCTGGGTGATACGTATCAAAAAGGGAAGGAGACCGGGGCCGAGACCTCGAGCGTATGGAAGTAACACGATCGAGACCGTGGCAAGAATGTAGGGCACTGAGAGGTTGAGGCGGCAGAAGGCCTCGAGGAACTCGGCATCATCAGGGATGATGCAGTAGCGGATGGAATTCAGGAAATCCTTTCTGTCGCGAACGATAGGCATGATGAACGGTTTGGTTGGATGGCGGTGTTTTGTTGATTTGGATCTGATCCTGGTGTTCTGACGTGTTCTGCAGAGAAGTGCCCGGTGTATAGGACAAAGTAGAAGCGAGCGAGACGCCGGTAGATGAAGACAACGAGAGAAAATCAAATATGGTGTTATAGATGGGAAGAAAAAGAGCGTGAAGACAAGGCTAAGCAGCGAGGAGTCCTGGTATGGTTGAGCTTGGGGTTGGGGGAAAAGAGCGACGCGTTGAGGGGGATATAGACAGGGGGAGCATGGAGAATAGGAGAGAAAGGCAGCAACGTAGGCTACACCACTAGACGTGATACAAAGGAAGGAGCACGACTGGGACGCTCCTGCTTTGTTAGGAAATAAACGTCTGTTTACCTGCTCGGCCCTCGTCCAGCTGGTCACTTGCCCCCTTGTTTTTTCAGAATTTGGGCTGTGTTGCTCCGAGCCCTCACTCGGACACACTTTATTGATTTTTTCCTTATGGCCACAGAGATTTCCCAGAAGCAACACAAATCCTCACCTGTCTTCCCACTTCTCGCAAACATCGCCATCCTCACTGCCTCCTGACAGCTTCCACCAATAACCATCATCGCTCAACAACATCACGTACCACCACCACACTTCTTCTTCCATTCTACATTCATCCTTCTACTCCTTACCACTCTTCGTTCTACAGCTATCTGCAGAACTGATTCTTCAATTCGTGTTCCCCAGCATCTGGATCTGAATCTTCCTCAACAGCACCTTGCTGCATCCATTTGATCACGACACGAACAGCGTCTCCAAACCTCCAGCACTCTCCATTACCATACCTTCTCTAGACACAAGTCATTCCTCCTACTCTATCCATCTTTGCCATTGCATACTCCATCGTCTTTGATTATTCGAGACTCCATTCTACTCTCCTCACATTTTTTCACCCGGATTTGACACCATTTTGTCAAAGCCAAGATTAGCAGAAGCGTCCATCAAGACCACCATCTTCTGTCACTTTCATACCATCGCCCCATCTACATCTCCATCGCATCTTCAGGTATGTATAGATACTGTGCTGTTATCGCATGTGTTTTCTTTGACCCTCCTTGATCCCATCTTTTGGCCATGCCTGTTTTTGTCGTCTATAGTCCGACAGCAAACACTGACTGGCCACAAAACAGAACTATAATCTTCGGCACAGCAGTCATCATAATGTCTGGCTCAAACTCCCCTGAAGTCTTCCACACTCCCACTCGTGGCCACAAGAAAGCCACCTCCGAGGCTCCTGCCATGGACCCCATGGAGGCCATGGTTGACAGTGGCTCGCCTGGACGGCCCCGCTACAACAGCTTCGGGTCGAAGGGCTACACACCTCCTGATGGGCTGACTTCCGAGACTCATGCCCAGATACTTGAGCAAGTCCAAAAGCGGAAGGAAGAGGAAAAGGCCGAAAAGGCCAACGGCCCCCAGGCTGCCCAGGCTGGTCAAGCTTCTCCGGCTGCCACGGAAACCCTGGCTCTGGGCATGCCAAAGACCAGTCCGAGCAAGCAGCCGACTTCCCCGAAGAAAAATGAACTGGCAAACAAGAGCAAAAAGTCCAATGGCAAGGGGAAAGTTATTGCCCCTGTTGTTCCTATCCTTGGCCCTCTCCCGGCAAATATTAAAGAGGAAGCTGGCAGTCTGCCCAAGACTGAATCTGAACCTGCCATCACCATGCCCAAAATCGGTGGCCCCAGGCCCGAGCACCCCAAACCCGCTCAGCTGCGCTTCGGGTCGTTCGACTTCAACCCTACAGACGGCTTCCCAACGGACACCCAGGCTCATGCAATCGCCATTCCGAAGGGAACAAGCTCCAAGAAGTACCCGGGCAAAGGTAAATCTCCCAAGAAGGGCAAGAAGGACAAGGCCATGGTCAAGCAGGGGACTTTCCAGGACGCTGGTTCTAAACGGGATGCTGAAACCATGATTACAAAGGAAATCCCCATCAACGTCACCGCCATCCCTTTCAGGGACCCGGATTGTAAATCCACCACTCCGGCCGCTGCCACCGTCACTCAAGAACCCACCCAGGACAAGGTCTCCCACGCCTCCTCGCCCGTGACGGATGCTGCCGGCCAAAACTCGCGGAAGGTAAACACTGCTCTGCCAGAAACGGCGGCAGAGCAAGAGAAGACCAACAACCCAGCCACAAGGCCTGATACGCCGCTGCGTGACTATAAACGTCTTCTGGCACCCATTCCACTTGTTCCCCTGCTCCCTCGAATATCGGCAGTGTGCCCCGGCCGGGTTATCTCTGACAGCTCGACGGCCCCGGTCTCCCCTGCTGCCCGGGCCATCCCTGCCCGGGCTACACCCTCTGGCTCCACCCTCACTACCGCTACCACTACCGCTACCACTACCGCTGCCACCACCGCCGCCACTACCACTGCCACTGCCGCTGCCACTACCGCTGCCACTGTCTCTTTTGATACTCTGACAGTTCCCGAGAAGGTGTAATGATGCAGTTGATGCTGCTGCTGGGAAGAACGAGTAGTTCAACCAGCAGCACATCAACTGTTTCCAGATGCAAGAACAATGGCAACTGCCATTGTTCTTGCATCTATAACTGCGACTATGGTTGTGGTGTGGCCGGGACACCGGCAACCCCCGGAGGGGACGGCAACTATATGGTACGTTGGCCGGATCCAAGCAACTCCTCTATATAAGACTGACAAGCTATCAGCCCAAACTGAATTGTTTTCAGTTTGGGCAGGGGAGAGGCTATTCTCCCCAAGAGAGACGGCCCTGCGTGGCCGTCTTTCAGCGGACGCAACGAACACACAGTCTGTAAGTCTTGATATATGCCCTGAGGAGGAAGTGATATTTTACTGACAGACGTCTGGATATAAAGCGTGTGATGGTGGTGGGCGGCGTGCGTCCGCGCCGCACAAAGAAAAAGCAAAAGGGAAGACTGGGGGGAGGGAGGAGGGAGGAGGAGGAGGGAAACGGACAATATGAATACAATATGTGGTGTGCGTTGTGAAGCTTTTTGTATTTTTTCTTTGTTTCTGTATCCAATATCAATACCCCCAAATCAAAACACATTGCATATATACACATGTGAGCAAGCATAGTCACCAATCCGTGACCGCCTTTAAAGACTTGACCATTCAAGGAGTTCTCTTGGCCGTGTTAAATATTGCTGGACTGCTTCTGGGTGTATTCTGAATGCTTCTTCACCATCTGATTTACCAGAACATCACGGGATCATACGAAGCAGAAGCAGAGGCACTGACATAAATCAATCCCATCCCAACCCAAAGAGTATGCCTGTGAGGTCCGCTACGGATTGAAAAGTTTATTTCGAGTTTATTTCAATGTTAATTTGAATTGGTAATTTTGCTACTTGTTTTGCATAGCAACGGATATTGTATACCCAAAAGAAGACAAGTATTACCTTTGTTCAACTTGTCTTTATTCAAACGCTACCTTGACTCCTACGCTCGTTCTCATGCCCAAGAATGCTTTGCAGTCCAAAAGTACCGCACAGTGTGCCTGCACTTGTCGGTGAGGATCAACAGGTGAACACAGTAAAAAGAGGCTGAAGAGTGCATGTTTTACAATCTTGAGAAGCGTGGCTCAACAGAGACGCCCCCGTCTACGGAATGTCTACGGGATACACTGGAAAGAAACGAAAATACGATTACACGCTGTACATAGGATTGGGGGCGTGTGTTTTGTTGTCCAGTTCGTACAACTGCCGCCCGTCAACGCGAGATTTAGAGTTTTTTTTTCAGGGCTGTCGCGCAAGAGAGGGAGAGAGCACAGCCACACAGGACGACGACGGCGAGGACGAGACAGGATGCAAAAAAACAGGGAATAGAAGAAAAGGAAGAGAGGACAAAAGGGGGGAGTCTGCGTGTACAGACTGGCAAAAGAGAAGGACGCTGTGTGCACAGGGCAAAGGACAAATCTGCGTGCAGCCACGGGGATAAAAATCGGATGGTCCAAAAATAAAACAGAGGATGGACTGTGCCTGCAAATCCGCAGGCAAATAGTTTCAAACGCAGACGGAGTTCGCAGAGTGCTACGCAGAGGGCGACGCAAAAGGAGGCGCCGTGCATGCAGCAACCACAAAAAAGGGTTCATCAGTCAGAAAGACAGGACGCTTACATTGTAATACACTGGAGAGTCTCGCTCTCTTTCTAGAAGGAGTTGCGGAATGGCTGTGCATCGTGTGGGAACGTGGGATACTGGACACAGAATAATACAAGGCGGACGAATTCGAAAAGATACATTTGTCTTGTTTTGCACGCCCCTCCATCTCCCAGCGTGGGCGGCGGCAGACGTGCCGTGATTGGTGCAATTGTTTTCGCGTGAGGGGCAGGGAAGTGACGTTGAGCACACTCGAGTCGAGCACTGCACATACCCAGCCGTCCGCTGTAAGCGCCCGGAGCAAAACCCTGGACAGGTGTGGTGGGCGGGTGACTATCACGAGGATCACGAAGAGGGGCAGCGATGAAAAAGGACGCAAACGGGGAATACTATGTACCAGGATCCGAGTCGAAGCGCCCGGGAAACAAGAAAGACCACTGACTGTTGGTGTCGGCAGGGAGACTGTCTTGTCTGACCCTTCCAAAATAAGAACAGCAGCAGCCACGAATCCCAAGATCTACACTCTAGATGAACTACACTCCATGAACAACTGTCTCCCGTGCAGACTCCCGTGCAGGCTAGCAAGCGCCTGGCCAAGGGCGGTTCGACAAGGGATCTACTCTATTGCAGAATAGCTTCAAAAGATGTACGCACGCGCGCACAGGCACGCACAGGCACGCACACACGCACATTGCCGCCAGCACTAACGCAAGAGGATGCATCGCTAGGGCGTGGACCGTGAACTGCAGAAACATCGACGCAAACGTGCACAATAGTTGCACTTTTAAAATTGACACTATCGAGCCTCGAAAACTCGCCCTGGAATTATCGCTGTGCAGCTTTCTCGAGTTCATGCAAGAATAGAAATGTGAACAAGTGCTCTTTTCGGAGGATCAATGCAACGCACTACTTCTCGATTGCTCCTCAGCCTGGCCTTGGTGGTTCTCGCGACGTAGCATCAGAGGTGGCGCACAGATACACATTACACACATTTTACACTTGAACAAGAAAGTCCCTCTTTGACCCTCAAGAGACGCAGGGAGGAACAACTTGAAACAATCGAAAAAAGAAAGCAAAGGAAAAAGAAAAGAAGAAAAAAACGCCAAACTGCCAGAGCGGCAAACTGTTTGCCGATAAAAGGTAACAGCGACCGGGAATGGCCTGGTTTAGTGGCCGTGGGAAGTGGCAGAAAGGAAAAGGGCCGCAGAATGGGTCCGCAGGTCTGGAGCACCTCCGCACAGGCCGATCAAGAGAGGGTGTGAACACTCTCGAAAAAAACTGAAACAAATGTAGAGAAAGACGTCGCCTTTTAGAAGCTGCAAAAAAAAAGATGCCATTCTGAAAACCAACAAAGGAACTCTTCCCAAGAATCCTCAGCGAATCGCCCTGTCTTGGTTCGCCTTGGAAATCCATGGCAAGGCTGTCGAAGTGGACTTGTGTGCGGGGGGACTGAAAGTGCACTTTTTAGAGTGGCCACTCAGAGGGGCCTACAGGCCACAGTTTGAGACCATCAAGGCCAGCTAGCGGCCAGTGGATGCAAGCCATAGGACACTCGCAATGGTCAGCGACCAAGGCCTCTGGGGGCTAAAGGATTTGGGAATGTGGTAAAGCAAACGAGTGGCCACTGGCTAAAAGGGGCTGCATCTGCACATTTGCAGGTGCAGGTGCAGATGCACACAGTTTGCACGTTTGCAGCCTGTAAATGTGCACCCAAACGCACAAGGCCATGTGCAGGGCTCCCACGGACGTTAATCCATCCTGGGTCCTACGCCTCCACTGTGCAACGGGAACAAGCCTCTTTTCTTTTCTTGTTCTGCGACTTGTTTCGTCACTTATCACAGCAGATCACGAACGTGCCCTGTGTGATCACCGCGCGGAATGATCGTCCTCCTTCGGGAGCCCCTTTGGCGGTTGTTGTCGTGTCGTTTTGAACAAGAAACGCAGAATGCTTCGGACGAAAGAAAACCGGTCTAGGGATCCTCGGTGAAAGGTCCAAGACCGACAGGGCTGAAGAGGAATACCATGTAAGACGAAAAAGGAAGACGAAAAGACGAAAAAAGCTCAATTGTCAAACAGGGCTGAGTCTCTAAAAAACAACCACAGACACACACACACACACAGCCAGGGCTGCTCCAAACAAACACTCTTCTTGTCTCATCCTGTCTGCCCGTGTCTGCACTTTTGTCGCAGAAAACAAGCGCTGATTTGCAAAATGTCTTGCAGACACGCCCCCAAGTATCTGGCCTGTGAGGCTCTACCACTTGATTGGCCTCGACGCTGTCCACTGCTTTTGCACGGAATGGCCTGGAGCAGTTGACTGGTTCGCTGTAAACTACGACCAAGGCCAATGATAAGCAGGCAATTGACCCTCAACTGACCACTGCAAACAGGCCAAAAGTCGGTAACCAATAGATGGTACTGCGGACAATAAACCCTTTACGAGTCCTCGTGTAAGAATTTACGAGGTTTTCTTTGTTCTACCAATGCGGATTGATGCGAAAGACCGAGTAGAAAACCGCATCACCAGTAAAGAGTAAGCACTTGATATTCGGATCCAAAGTACGACGAGCAAGGCAGCTGCACAAAGACTGGCGACGATCATTTCGGAGAACGGAAGGCGGCTGGTCGGCCTGGAAAAGTGCTGACAGCAAGCAGGCTGACCATGGACTAGAAAAGCTGCTGCAGCCTGGGCTGCACGAGTGCTGACAGAGTGGCTGACAACGGTCCGACAAAAAGGGTGAGCAATGCTGACGGGAGAGGTCATGACAATGATCACCGATTCCCAAGGGGTAAACAATTGCCGAGACAAGAGTGAATGGCCTGAGAAAGAGTGAATGGCCTGAGAAAGAGTGAATGGCCTGAGAAAGAGTGAATGGCCTGAGAAAAGAAAGTACCAGTAAACAGAAACAGAAGACACTTCTTGTTTACAAAACGTGCCCGCGTATTTGTCAATCAAGAATGTCTAGAAAAAATGACCCCTTTCAAGGAATGCTGACGCTCTGCTGGATTTTTCTACACTTTGCCGGCTGGCGCGGTCCTGCCCTCCCGTTAGCGCACCGACGGCCTGCAGTAGCGCTGTGAGTGCCCTGTAAAAAATGTAGAAAATCACTGGACCACTTTTTCAGGGCTGTGCGAGTCGCACACACTTTCACTTGACACCTTCCCGGACCATCACTTCCCGTCCGGACACCTTCGTTTCTAATGCTTCCTGTCTTCTGACTCTTTTCCTCAGTACACGTCATCTTTTCTTTTTTTACACGTCTACGGAGTAGGACTTCTTTTTTTTTTTTTTTGGTGGTGACATTTGGTGGTGTTGGGCACACGCAGATTCGCTGGCTTTTTGGCTTTTTGGTTGGGCTCCAGGAATAAAGAGTCACCATCTTGTTGGGAAGGAACGCGAGGGGACGATGGAGCGTTCTTTCCTTCCACGTACATACCATTCACGCACACTTGCTTTTTTTTTTTTTTTTCAGTTTCAAAATTTTTTGTGGGCAAATCATTCTCAATATAGGGTTTTCAATTTCAATATGATTGATTCTCTGCTGTGCAAACTCGCATCTTCCGAATCAAACAACAGACAAGGGGGTGGAAAGTTGACCACACATGAGAGTAAACAAAACAAAAACACCAAGGAGAGGAGATCATTGCGCAAGGGACGATCAGGGGGAGTGGAGAGTCTTTTTTCTTTCTTTTGCAAACGCACAAAAAAAGTAAAAGGTAACACAAAACTAACACCAACAACAAGCATTCAATTTAATCACCATAGCATTACAATATTGACGTCACC
This sequence comes from Raffaelea albimanens, assembly GCA_002778245.1. Taxonomy (NCBI): domain Eukaryota; kingdom Fungi; phylum Ascomycota; class Sordariomycetes; order Ophiostomatales; family Ophiostomataceae; genus Raffaelea; species Raffaelea albimanens. Next base: position 1,683,387 of record PCDJ01000006.1, on the reverse strand, counting down.
ATTAAACATTACTAGGTTTCAAAGAGTAGAGTAGATTTTTGTAATTTTTTTTTTTGCTTGACATTTAAAAAAAGGAATGGGGTATATCCAGCATCCGCCCGAGAAGAACAAAAGAGACTCAATAACGAGCGTAAAAGTTGGGAATGGAAACTCAAAAACCAGCGCCGTCTTTGTGAAAGCGAATTAAAAGCAGAAACAGCCAAACGAGACGAAGAAATATAAAAGGACTTGCAAATTGTAAAAAAAAAAGTCAGAAAAAGCAAGAGTAAAAAAAAGATGAGCTCAAAACGCCTGGCGATGTTCCCATCTGGTATTGAAAAGGAGACGAAAGAAAACAGTTAGGAAAAGCTGGTAAAAAAAGATATAAAAAAAGAGATCCTCCGATATTATATTCCGTATAAGTGTATCATCCATTGCGAAAAATCAAAGAGACCAACAACCAAAATCAAAGAAGCCGACACCCAAAACACAAGAAACAAACAAAGCTGACAAAAAAAAAGGAGAACTTTTTGGGATCCGTCCGTTTTTTTTCCCGCCGCCCACCGCCCAAATGCGCAACCTGCCCGAAATAAAGACAAAAAGGGGGGCGAATCCCTTCCAAAGGTGTATCATGTTTCCGCCTGTTATAATTGCCGTCATCGCTCCTTGCAATGATAACCATGGCGACTCGACAAATCCAATCCAGAAAATAGGGGAGGGGAAGACGGGTATAAATGCGTGTAAAGACAATAAAAAACTTGACAGGAGGAGTTGGGAAATGCCGTCGTACCAATCCAGAACAGCAGGTGCCTTCGCCATGGAAACCAGAAGCTTTGGGGTATCTCGTGAATGAGAAGAAAAGACAGGAAAGAAAACAGTTTGCCTTCGTGCCATGCAGAGAGTATTGCACCATCCAGGTCTAAAAAACATTCCCAAGACTGGAAAGGAAATTGTAGGAAAAAGAGTAAGACAAGAAAAGAAAGGAACAAAAGCAAAAACTCCGTGTACTGGAAACGACAAAACAAAAAGTGACTCCAGTGGACCGAAATTATAGTAGTACATGGTGGCTGTTGCAAATTGACCGTGTTCAGCCGATTTGGGGTGTTCCAATTTTCGATTTCTTTTTTTGGGGAAATTTTTTTGGTGTTTTGAAAGAACCCTACAAGCTGGAACAGCTTTTCCAGCTTGAGAGAAGTGAACTGCCAGGAGCAGCAGGTTTACTTCTGAGGAGTAGAGATAATGTCACGGCAGTTGGCTTCGAAACGCATGAGCCAAAGACGGACGTTTGCCATGAACTGCTCGGTACTCTTCAGAAGTTTGTCTCGGCCAAACAAGTGGTTGACCAGTTCGACACCGGCATTCGGGCCAAGCTGTTGCTTGCCGACCTTGCCTGTCTTGAGCATGGGCTCCTCGCAAAGCTTGATGAGGTCGCAGAGGTTGTCGAACAGACGGTAGCCCGAGTCGATGAACTCCTCGAGTACCTGGCGGTTGTGACGCGAGCGAACATTGCCCATGGCCTCCTTGCAATCTCTGACATAGCCGGTAAGGCTGATCATCATGAGCCAGAGGTCACCGGCAACGTCAGCCATTGGGGCGTCGGGGTGGTGGCGGTAGCAGGTCCAATCGTAAATCCACTTTCCGAGAGAGTTGGCGTCGAAAACACTTCCCAGTACGGTGATCGGCTCCTCGGAGGGATCCCAGTTCTTGATCGAGTAGCTGGCCGGGATGCCGTACTTCTTGGCATCTTCACGCGTGGCCTGGGCACGAGGACGGCCCTCATACTCGTTTGTCGCCTGTCTAACCTCCTTCCTGGCAGAGGAGTGGGTGCGGCGGTGGTGGGAGCTCGACGGGCGGCCAGTGGCGGTCGACGGGCGCTGCTGAGACACGGAACCGCGACGACGGGGCTGAGGCGTAGAGTGGCGAGGGACGTATTCATGGTGTCCTTCATAGTACATGCTGGGCTGCGGCTGCTCGTAGAACTCATTAGTCCTGCGTCTCCTCCCTCGATATTGTTGTTTTTCACTGCCCCAGCCGTAGCTGCCTTTCGGCTCAACATCGACAACGTGAATGATTCTCGGGGTTTTGCTGCTGTAGCGATATTCCTGGTCGGGGTCCTCAATGGGATATGAGGCCCGATTTGGAGAGTACGCCCGGTATCGTGCCTCGTTTCGCCTTGAGCGCGATGAACTCACATTGGCGTTGAGCGTAGCGTAGTGCTCTCCAAAGTTGGGGTGAAGGGGCCGGCGCGGCGAGTCTCTCATCGGGCTGTTGGTGCTGTAGTGGTATGCGCCGGAAGTGTATGGCGAGCCACGCTCATCGGGATACATGCTGGCGTGCCGAGCATGCCCGCGCGTCGGCCACTCTGGAGACGAGACGGTGAAGGGAGGCGTGGAGTCGCCGTAGGGGTCGTAAGGAGGTGTGGGGTATCCCTGGAGTGGCGGTGGTGGTTGGTATGAATACATGTTTGCTGATTCCGAGGTTGTGTTCCGGGATGTGACATAAGATGTTGACTTTCGTTTGGAAGAGCGCGACGAAGACCTGGGTTTCGGTTTCGGCGACAGGAAGAGTGCGGGGAGGATCTGGGATATAGATAAAGAAGAGGAGCGGCGATGTCGACGACGAGAAGACGAGGCTGCTGATGAAGACGTGGTGGAGGAGGGGGGGCGAACCCGTGGCCGTCGATGCGGTCACAGTCGCGGTCGGAGACAAAGAAAAGAGAAGAAAGAGGAGGCGGCAGCGGACGCGAAAAACAAAGCAGTGATTCAAGTCACCGTGGTATGCGGTCGGTAGAAGGAGAAAGGAAAGATTGTCCTCTGGTGGCCAACATGTCAGGAATTGCTTTCAAGGTAGTGGAAAAGATCCTCTCTGTGGAGACAGAAGTGAGGATGATGCGCGGCTCATTTGGGGGCGACGGGCGGTTCTGGAAGAGGCTGGACGGTTCGACGGTCCAGTCTGGCGAATGCAATGTGTAATGCGAGTAGCAATTGGTCGGAATTGCCAAAGTCTCGAAAGAATGCGCGTCGCAAATGGCGTGTAGACGTGAATATATGTGGATGGTGGTGCTGGAGAGGAGAAGACGTCGCAGGTCCAAGAGGCAGAAAGTCGAAAATACGAAGGTTGGGCTAGGGAGAGGAGGAGGCCGTGGTATTATGTAGGCGGCTGCAGACGTTAGCCCGTGTCCGCGCCGAGAAGGGAAGGGACAATGCGGTTTGGCTCTTTCCGCCACGAGCAGCGGCCTCTTGGGAGGGTGGTAGGGGAAAGGGGGCGCCAGGGGATGACAGAACACGTTAAACAGGGATGCTAGCGGCAAAGGAGAACAAAAGGTACTTTGGTACTTGTGCACTTGTTGGCTCGTCGGGCTAGTGGAGGGGGGGTGGCGATAGCACGAAGTACCTTTTTCTGGTCGGCCTCTGCTGGGTCTCCAACTGGCTCCTCTGGCTGCTCCTTCTCTCTTTCTGCCCCCCTTCGGGCGCGATTAGTCACACCTTAGCGTCCGTGGGGCGGTACTCCCGTAATCTGCAGTCGCGACCCAGCCACTGGAGGGCACCTGGGTAGGAAGCACAGGCGATGCAGGGGATGCTGCAAGAAATACAGGCCTGTCGCCCACTGAAATCAGGGTGCGCTGCTGACCTGAGGCGGCACACTGTTCGAGGGCCTTCCAATTCGCACTGACTGGTACACGCGATTGGCTGCGAGTCTCTTGCTGGGGAAATCGTCGCCAGCCTGTAGAAACCGGACTTTTGGCTCTACTCCGCAAGATGCTGAGGCAGCCTGGTTTCGCGCAGTCGACAGAAGCCAACCGAGGCGAAGTGAAGCAGAACGCGCAAACAGCGGCGAGGACTGTAGGGACTGGTCTACAGGATAAACGTCGGCAGTGCAGGCAGGCGAATTTGTTTCAGGAGTCTGTCTTTTCTTGCGACGGGCCGCGGTGGCGAGTTGCTGTTTTGCCTGCGCGGTTTGCTGTCCTCGCCGGTAATGTTGGGACCTGCCCTCCCTTCGTTCGGCTCCTCATCCAAATCCTGCCAACTACTGTGTAGAAACTGGCTGTTGGCTCTAACGAATGCCAGGGTCCTGTGGTTGGACAGACCAAGTATTATTGCTCGTATCTTTTCGAGGTGTCCTCCCACAGACACACGGCGCTGAGACGGGGTCCCGGAAAAGAAAGAAGAACTTCACAGAGCGACAAATTTCGGCCGGGGTTGGGTTGTTTGCTTGTTTGGGGGGCTGTTGAAAATTTTTCACTCTTGCGACCGGGATGTGTCGATCGAATTCCCTTGCCTGGAGGGAGAAGAGCCTTGTCCTGAAGGAGCCAATTTGCCAAACCGAGATTGGGTGGTGCCCGTTTTGGTTTCCTGTGGCATCCACTGTTTTCAGTCTGTCCGCGGGCTAAATTGTGCGTTGCTTTCTTTTTCTTGCGACGACGGCCTGGCTGGCAGGTGGTTGGCAGGCAACACGCCGGCTCTGATATTGGCAGTGGCCCACCGTTCGGAAGAGACGGGCCACGGAAGGTGCGTCCTCGTAATACTCGCAAACCGTAGCCGTCAAGTTCTCGAGGATTGTCGATTCTGGAACGAGGCGCACGTATCCTTACGCGCAACACGCCAGGGCTCTGTGTTCTGCCGCTGGCCGGAATGCGCGCAGGGCGAGGGAGAGGGGGGCTTCGTCCGTTTCGGGTTGCGGATCCTCGCAGAGCAGAAAGAGTCACACTCGCAATCTCCCGCAACGGCTGCCTGGCGAGAGAGAGTAATTGCAGGAAAGGCTCCGGCCTCTGACAGGCTGCCGCTTGGTGTGGGAGATGGCTGGTTGGCCAGTGCTGCGGAGGTGTGTGTGTGGTGTGTACTGGTAGAGTTTCGTTGGGACTCTTCGCCCTTCCAAGAGTCTTTGCGATGGCCTACGGCGCATATATAGACGTCAGCCGGCCGGAACAGGCGGCGATGGTAATGACGCAGCCTCGCGAAGAGGCGAGGCAGCGATGCAGATACGGCGCGGCGGAGCTTAAAGATGCATGCGCCAGGCAGCGGGACAAGGCCGCGACGAGTCGAGTCTTAGTCGTAGAGTGCAAATGCACGCGAAATGCACCACCAATGAACGGACCTCTACGGGTTATCACCACTTACAGAGGCCTGCAGCCATGCACGGCATAGCGGGTGCCAGTGGACAAATGGACCGCCGCAAAGAGGAAAGTTGGTCCGAGGCTGCGACTGCTGACGTCGTAGCCCCTTGCACCGTGGTATTGTGCGAAGCATGGTATTTTGCCACCCGCGTGGAGGTCGAGGTGTCTGCTGGGTCGTGTCCGCGGATCGTATTGGCTCTCGTGTGGGAGAGGCTGTTGGCTGCTCCTACGGCTGTCTACGGCGGGCTGTTCTGACCGGACACACGCGCTGCTGTGATTCGACCGACGGACAGCCGGGCTCTTCCTCCTTCCTCTTTCGTCCCCATGTTAATGGAGGGCTCAAGTGTGCGTGGCACGCTGCCTGACCTCCATCGTGCCTTCTTTCACTGTTTCTTCCTCCGTGATTCGCCGTGCGCATCTCTGCTTACCATGCACGCCGTACCAGCCACACGGATTTATCGGGTGCCCGGGCGTTCTTCTGTTTGGCTGTCTGCCTCTTCGTAAAATATCACTCATCGGTGACGCGAATGGATGCTTTTCAGGTGAACAAATTCACATGACTCAATGTGCCGTGGACCAAGGAAAAAAACGTCAGTCTAGGCCCTGGGACCTTGTCCATAACAGCTAGAGGAATATCGCCAAGCAGCGAACGCCAACCCTGTGACCTGATGGAGCGGTCGGTTGTGCGCGCCCGTTTGGTCTGCTAGCCGCCCCGGGGAATGGATGAACATCCCTTCCGAATGCCTGTGGTTCCGGTTTCCTGTTTTGAATCTGGTCTTCCTGGCTTGTGTGAGGCTGCACGCACGCGCTCGCCTTCTCGATGTATCGTTAATGATGTATCGTCGCAGCCCTGGTCCTTACAGCGGTTCATTAAGGAAATGCTGCGCGTGGGGTTTAAGTTTCCAAGGCTTGCGTTTTTTACAGTGCCCATAGTGCGCATCTCCAATGGTAGGATACAAAAGGTGTTAGATTCAAAGCGCCTGGTGCAGGGTGGACATTGCAGGGATCGCCAGCATCGAACCTGCAGGAAATCTGGGTTCTTTATTATTGGCGAGGTGGGTTCGCCAGCTTCAGTGGAGGTGTTCGCCAGAAACCCGCACCTGAGTGGAGACACACAGAACACTAGCCAGTTGAGAGGGTCCAGCCTTTTTTCCTGGGGTATTAGTGAGAAACAGGAGAAAGTGCCTGCATGGCAAATCTCGTCCCATCTTTTTTTAGGGTCTCGTCGCTTGCCCAATTGATCCGCGCGCCATTTCGCTTTCAATCTGCATGCATATTTTACCCGGCAAAGACAAGCAGGTGAACACACAGGAACAGCGCAAATCGCACACGCCGTACACGATGTGACGGCGTGGCGAAGATCATGGGAGTTTCCCAGTCATGGGATTGTTCCATTGTGAGATGCATTAGCAGACACCGAAGACGCTGCCCTTGTCCTGCAGAGTAACTTGCTTCTTTCCCAGAGACAGTTCGTCCGACGACACTCACTGCCATGCGAAGGTGCGCAGTGACTAGTTCGCAGTATGTTGCCTCACGCAACGCCTACCGAGATGGCTTGGAACATACCTCGTAGTAATGACTGTGCGGCTCACACAGACCGTGCACCCCTCCACAGCACGCAGCTCGACCACCCGGTGTTCACCGGATTGGGACACAGAGTTGGCGAATGGGGTGGACTCCGTGTTTACTGGCCATTGCACATCGCCATGTCTTTCATTCTCCTTGTGGCTCAAGCCCATCTTCTTGCTGTGCCACGTTCCCTACAGGATGCTATCTTACCAGGTAAGTAAGGACCGTGTCCAGTGAGCAGTCAGTTATGCTGTAAACGTGAGCCGTTTGTGTTGTGCCGCGATTTATCTATGTAAGACTACAATATCATAATACTCTGTACGAAGTCTTGGAATATCTTAATTATGCTGCCTACCAGAACGATGTGTGTCCATCGCCCGAAGGTCTGGCCAGGGTACACGTGTTGGCCATGGTCAATATATGCTAATATGCCCGTGTATTGGTAGGACTTCAGGGCCTCGTCATGATTCTTTCAACCATACCGGACTCATGCATCCGAGACAACGGCTGCCTCGTCATCAAATGGTCCTTCCGTCTTTGAGTCAACGTCCTCGAGTAACAGTCAAGGTAGGATGCCGTGGCCAGGGGACAAAGGGTTAACGGCAGGTAATTGCTTTTCTTCTTTTTGATTTAATATTTTGTGTCTTTTTTACATCTTTTCTTGCTTGCTGTTGGTCTCGGTCTAACATTGACAGCTTTGTCCCGCTCCATGGACAAGGGCCGGCTCTGGTGATCCCGCACAAATATTAAGGGAGTTTTGTATTACACAGTGGATAGGTGATCGGCCTCGCGGAGAGACATTCGGCTGGCAAATCAGGGTTGAGATGGATGCACAGCGCCGTGCTCTTTTCAACGGCATGGTATATGAAATACACGGGATGCCTCCCTTGTACACGGAATGACGGGTTTTTCTGTCGGGAACACGGGCACAAAGACAAACGGACGGTGCAGCTGTACGTGTACACCTTTACACAGACAAAGCAAGGCACAGCAAACACGGGAAATGCAGAGCATACTTACATGGTACAGAGTAATACCTCTCGAGGGGAATACAGGCAGAACTGCAAGTGTACTCGTAGGCAGAAATACTATGTATGACTGATGCACAGACACCAGACTCACAGGACGGTCCCCAGAACTGCAGACAGCAAGAACGATGCACAGACAAACGCAGGAGAGACACCAAGCCGGGACAGTAGTCGCCCACTCCTCACTCCCCCCTGAGACACCTGCCGAATTGCGCCGGCGGATACCCACAGCCAAAGCAACAATGTCTCTTTCAGCCTCCCGGGCAGACTGCCTTCTACGAGTACATTACAGGACGCGCCCGCTGCAGGTGCCGGGAGCACAAAAGTGTCTTACCGTTTTGTTGGTTTTCTAGCGCACCAGACTAGCAGCCAAAAGGGCAAACAACAAACCAACACACTCCACTGGAATGGCAACCCCGTCTATTCCGGGACCCGTTCCCGCCCGCCGTAGCCCGCCGGGCTTCGTTCGCGTACCAGAGTAGCGTGGTTTTTTTTGTCTACCCGTTTGTCTATCTGGCCTTTTTTTCCTTGTCGCACGCCCGTCCCAAGAGATAAAAGGACTGTCAATTCTTTGCACTGCACACCGCTATGCAGATCCCCTATGCACTTCTCGCGTGGGAAAAAGAGTCGGTGAAACTGTTTAAGATGATGGGCATTTGCAAAACAAAGACCAAAAAAGAAACAAATCGTGGAGAGGGAGAAAGATACGAGTGAAAAAAGGATACATTGCTGGTAGTGGCCCAGGGGGCAACAACAAAAAGTCGTTTACGGTACCCACTTTTAATTCTTTCCCTTGCTGCCTCACAGGTCTCCAAATCGCCCCAAAAAATCGCATCTGCTAGCGTCGCATTGTCTTCCTTTCCAGCGGTATTTTAGCGCAGGCCCCAGCTGCCTCCCCCCTAAAAAGCCTCTTAAAAGACCCTCTCCCAAGAATCCCAGGAAATCCTAAATTCCTTCCTGTCCAGCCTTTCCCCCCTGGCGCCGTTCCCACTCCCCATTTCCTTTCTAAATTAGCGTCCACTGTGGATTTCAAAGTACCCAGAAATCTTCTCGTACCGAGAAAACGCGCAAGGGGGGAGGCGGACACACCAAACGTTTTCTTTCAACTGACAAAAAAAATAGAGGCCCTTTTTTCTCCGTAGTATTTACGAAAAAGCACGGAAAGTGTGTGCGTCTTTGCTTGTTTAATTTGTCTGATGACTGGCATTTTTTTCGTCTTTTTCGCCCTTTGTTTTCTTTTTGCAGTTCCAAAATGCCTTTTTCGAGAATGCAAAACGTAGTGAAAAAGAAAACCAAACAGCCCCAAAAAGAAAACATAAACAGACCACATCAAACACACACAACACCCACGAGGACAGACGAAACCTGATGTTTTGCCTGCTCATTATTGATTGGCAACAATCAAGAGCAAGGGATGTTTCTTTTTTTTTTTTTTTGAGAAAGTGAAAAATGGTTTTTTTTTGTGCGTGTGTGTTCTACGAGAGTTCTCATTCGCGTATACGTGATTGGGTGTCTGTGTGTGAGTGTGCCCTCGCAGGGGGTCGCGCCTGCCTCGTGCTTGACCGCACCTTCTGTTGATTCTCATATTGTGCCTCCTTGTCCATCTTTTTTTTTATTGTCTCTTCTGGGAAGGACAATGGAAGACAGAGAAGGGGGTGGAAAAGAAGAAAGGAAGACACAGACAAAATACCAGCAGCGCAGGCGCAACAAAACACACCCCCTGTCTTTTTGTTTCGCTTTTCTCTTTTCATTTCCCAACAAACGAGGGCACTGGAAAGATACAACGACAGCCAAAAAAAAAAGAGGGGGGGAGGGGTGTAATTTTCAGAACACTTGCCATTTTCCAATGTATCGCAAAAAAAAAAAAAGATAAATCTCCACGGTCTTTTTTTGTTGTCCTGCAGGCATATCAAAAGCGGGACACGGCAGGGTTTCTCTTAATTCTTTTTTGGACCGGCTCGATTTTGCGATGCGAAAAGAAGACGACTCGACTCCCTCGGGCGGTTTTTTAAAAAGTTCCTTTGAGATGTCATCTCATTGAGATCCTTTGGGGTCTGGCCTTGAGCCTGTCATTGGATGCCGACTCCTTCCAGACGCAGACACAGTAGCGACAAAAAAAAGTACCGGCGAGAATTCAGCCCGACTCGCATTCTGCCTGCACCTATCATGTGTCTTTTATGCGCGACCTGTCGCGATTTTCCTCACCAGTCTGCTGTTTCGAGTCTTTTTTTTTTTTTTTTTTTTTTTTCCTGATGTGTTTGTTCTCGAGTACTCGCATGCCTGGTTCTACTCTTACACCCACAATGCACAGCCGTTTCCCCCATATGCGTTGCTGTCCAATCTGCATGCCAGAAAGTGGAGTTTGTCTCTGCGGCAAGTCGACAGACTATCCAAATCGTGCATGGCACTCCGAGGGGGGTGAGTGGTTCTCTCCTCGTGGAATACCACTTTGTACGAAATGTCCTTCTTCAGTCGGCGCCGGGCGGTGACTCCTTTTGGCTCACCGTAAAGGTGCAACTTGTTGCAAAAGGGGGTGGTGAGGGCTGGGTCCCGATTGGTGAAGCTGGCCTTTTCAGCTGGCCGCCACACTTTTGGTAAAGAAGGTTCGTCTGCAGTCTTGCAGTCTTGCATGCAAACAGCCACGCTGGCACACCGGCACTTTGGAGTGATCGAGTTGATGAGTATGACGAGTACTGCTGGTATCTCTTCTCCCAAATCGAAAAGCCTTGGCCAAGAAGACAGATATCCAGCTAATTTAATGCTGTCGTATTGCAGATGCCCACACCGGTCCCCCGAACGAACAGTTGCAATGGGTATGAGACCGGGGAGAGGGGGGTGTGGCCCTGTCAGCCACACTGGTAAATAAGGCATATCCACAACGAAGCCCACACTGGCAAGGGCCCAGAGCCTTTTTCCTTCCCACCGCCGGCTCCCAGTATCTTACAGTACCCACTGGATAACACCCTGCATGGGAGACAGGACAGGACAGCCTGCTAGCACACAGCCTTTGCAATGTGCGGCACAGACCACGAATACGACGAGTCAACAAAAAAAGTGGCAGTTGGGGAGACGGAACGGAGGTAATAGTGGAGGCCCAGTTAGCAATGGACACTGTTAAATGCTCCAACTTGCCGCTGTGGGTATTTCTTGCCAGGGACCCCTCTTCTAATGATCGACGAGTAACCAAATACTCGTAACTAGAGTATCATGGAAAAGCACGGTCGATTGACAAAGAAGGCATGAGGGGAGTGAGAGAATGGGAAAGAAGGGAAAAGAAGGCTTGTGTCAGTCACTTGTTACTTTAACTTTATTATTCAATTCTCCGTACTCGTAATCTCACTCATCCTCCTTTGCCCTTTGCATTACGAGTGCAGCACAGAACAGAGATCGGTTGGCCAGCCTGGGCCAAGGTGAGAATGAATGGCCTCTCAAAATGGTCAAAAGGTCGCGTCTTGTGGTGTGCATCTCGTGTTTTCTCCCAGCTTGCCAACAAATCGACCAGGGGTGAGGCCCCCAAGGCCAGGAAAGAGGCCGAAGGTGAGAAGTATTTTTTTTTTTGGATGGCCGCAAAAGGTCAGAGGCCAACGGAAGGCAACGAAAGCAAGATAAATGGCCTGCAACGTAGAGGAGAAAGGGACCGAAGCAAGGAAATAGACGACCTGCTGGAGACCAAAATATGTGATCCTTTCAAACTTGGACCCCTCGCTTACACCTGACCGTCAATTCGTCGTCCCCCTCTTGACAACACAAACAGCTACGTAAGAATAGCCCCTCTAGATCGTCTGGCCCGTCCTTTTTTTTTTTTTTTTTTTTTTTTTTTGCTTTTTCTCTTATTGTGTCTGAGTGCAGTGGGTGTCCAATATGCAACAGTGTCCATGCAACAAGGTATCAACACGTCCGTCCATGCAGGAGCGTCTACCATGCAGGGCCATACAGCAAGGTGTCCATGCAACTTGCTCTTCACCGACTTGTCGTGATTGAAAGTACGCCTGTCCTGCCATGAAAATCTTCCGACAAGAGGGGTGTGTATTAAAGGTCTTTTTGGGTTGGGCATTGCATTGGTTTGATCGCGGATGAACCGGTGCAGCTGCTTGAATGGCCCTTCAGTTTGTTCTGATTCTACCCCTCCTGGTGTAAGCCCACCCCATTATCAAATTGGGCCGCAAGGCTCCACAGAAAAGAGCATTCTCTGGGACGTAGCATTTCTTTACGTCTCTTGATCCTTTGATCTGAATAGATTTATCTTTTGGCATTTTTACAATGTGCAATGTTAGTCTAGTTTCTTGCTGCCCCATTTTCGACGCTATCCCATACTACCGAAAAAAGGCCTCCGGGAACGGATATGAAGTGATGCGTTGTCACTTTTTGGCGGCAAGAGGGGTTCTTGACGAATGTCGACTAGCCTGGGAGTTACTATTGTTGAGTGGACTAGTCGTCTCGAGTGTTAATGGTCGAGTTGACTACTGTTGACGAAGACTAGTCGTCTAAGCTACTACGAGTTGACTTGACGAATGTCCAAATTCGGCATTGCCCAGGTGCGGCATGGGATAGACAACTCTCGATTAACAAGAGTCATCTTCCTCAGTACCTCGCCTTGTTTTCTAACCGCCCACCTTGTTTCAAAACACAGCATTGGGCAGCATTTATTTCCCAGCCCCATCTCCCGGTCCATGTGCTCGATCAGGATGGATGCATACCGAACAAGAAGGATTGCATCAACATGTCCGTTCTACCACCCTCACATAACGTGGCTCTTGCCGCTGGCGCAGACAAAGAAGGGCATGTGATGGATTTCCCGGAACAGGCAGACCTGGTAGTGGTGGAGCTTGTCGACGATATTCTCGCAGACATCAGCATGGCTGGGCTTTGCCTCCGTGTTCGGAGGTGAGCCTTGACAAGTCATATATGCCCAACGTCGGGCGAAAAGACGGCGTATCCAAGACTAGTCTCTAATGTTGAATTCGAAAGTCCACAAACATTCATGAATATTCACAAGCATCCAGATTCACCAACATTCCTTCAAACGGTCAGAGTTGGTCACAACTTTACGATTCCAAACAGTTGTCGCCTAAAAGGGAAACTCTTTGAGATTTGAAATCGCCGGTACATCTCTGCCGGGTGTTGCAACCACACACCCCCTTCGGTGAGTCCCATGTTGAGATGTGTCTTTGCGTGCCCAGTAACGGCCTTGGTAAGAAAGGCTTAGACGGGCGGACGTATGTGTCAGATATTACATCCGTGGTCCATTTGCTCTCGGGGCGGCCTTGCCTGCAGCGACTGGCCAAACAAACCCAACCAGACGGTTACTGTGAATCCTTCCTTCTTTTTTTACAGCAGTTGGGTTGTGGCTGAGTTCGCTCCACGTGATCGTTGGGCATTACCAGGAGTCCTCCCACACTACTGTCGGGCGCTTCCGTCGACCCCTCCTCCGTCGTCGACCCCGCGGGTGGCCCTCGCTGATTCTTCCAGCCTTCGGCCGTCTTCTATTGTGCAGGGACTTGGCTGCGCCTGCTGTGCACTGCCTTTCGGTGTTTTGCGACAGCTTACGAGTTAACCATAATGCTCGACTGGTAAAATTTTGAAATCCAAAGATAGGAAATTTACGGGCACTGATGCCATCGTTTGGCCGTGCTAATTGTACACCCTTGAGCAAAAGTATCTTTATTCGCCCCATTAATGCAATGTATCCACGGTCTTGGGAAAGATTGATGGCCACCACACCACGCCTTTTTACCGAGAGCCCAGAGAGGCGAAAAACCAAAGAGTGACCCCAGGCACCGACGACTTTTTGTCACCGAGCCCGTGTCCCAGCATATATCAGTGACGAATTGTACAAAAGGCAGCTGCAAAGCTGTACGACAAACACCTGCCTATTGCTTTCTGCCTACAAATCTACACGTATGACGTCAGCCTTGCTTTGCACATGTAAAACGTCTTTTATCCTTCTTCCTTTTCAATACCCTGCCACTCGAAACCTTTTGGATGACTCAGACTGCTAAATGAATCATCTGCCACTCTACATCAATGCGCTCTGTATCATAGTTGGGTCATCTGGTCTGGACTCGACCCCTTGGTTACCTGCCTACGCAGGTAATAAAAAAAGCCTATAGTTTTCGGTTTTTTTTTTTTTTTTTTTTTTTTTTTTTGGCCCTTGTGTTTAAGTTATTGCTACGCTTACAGGTGTATTTAAGTGTTTTTCTTTTTTTCTTTTTTACCTCCCATTTAGCTTACAGCTACGCCTAAAAGCGTTTGATAATGCCCCTGTGGCGACCGTAACAGGCAACAAAGAGTGCACCGTTGTCTGATGCGAAATCAAAACGTGCATGTCCCGGCCGGATCTTGATGTTGTAATCTTTTGTAAACGACCTGGTACAAAGAAACAAATCCGACCTTCTCTGCCCTTCAGACAAGGTCCGTCCGGCAACCCAGCCGTTCTTGTCGGTAAACAACTTGTTTTGAACTGCCCAACTGAGAGTATTACAGCACGAGTAATACCGCGTCCTAACCGCATGCACATGTTCACTTTCGTGATGGAAAAAAGGGTTGAATTGTCTAGGAAAAAACTAGCTACTGGCCACGTAGGCCACAAACTTAAGATAACATGGTTACCCCTCCGCGGGGCACTACCCACGTGATGCCGATCACGTGACACACCTTTTTTTTTGAAAAAACTAATAGTGGTCTGAAATTAGACCTAAAAAATCGCGGAACTAAAAAAAGAGAGGTAGGCGTAAAGGTTTAGTGAATCCGTTTACTTGTTATTATGTAAATAGTATTTAATAGACTTTAATATCGCTAAGTTAAAATGCTTATCGTAATTAGTGTCGGTTAACGTCGATATAACGGAGCTTTATAATAAAGTTAAAATGTGGTTTAGTAATAATATTATAAATAACGTTATTATCGTAGTATATATTAAGTGCGCATAAGGATGGCGGCCATACGGACGCTCATAAACACACAACCCACTAAACGTGTCGCAACGCGGAAGGCCAGGAGCGCGCATTTTAACTGATCAGTCAAAATGCGCGCTCCCGCCCGTCGCATTTCAGCAGGTGTTAAGAGCGTCTCTTAGTTGTTAAGCTTGTCGTTTTCTTTAAAAGATTCTTCTGTTTGTTCGTTATCGTAAAACTTTAATTATTCTTATGTCTTTTTTTACTCCTCTTCTTCTTTTTTTGTTCGTGTTTATCCCCCTCTTTTATTTCCTTTTTATCGTTTATATCTTTTCACTTTTTGTTTTTAGTTTTAAAAGAAAAAGGAAAAAGTTCTTCCTCTTCGCGGCTTTTAACTAATTAGTTTAACTTATTATAAAAAGTAAAAGAGAAAAAGAGAGGGGGGGGGGGGGGGGTTAATACTTATATATTTACTCCTTTTTTTTTCTTTTTTCTTTTTAATAAAAAAAAACAATAAAAATAAAGAGTAATATAAGTTAAATAAATAGTTATTAAAAATATATAACTTTATACCTTTTTCTTTTTTTTAACCGCTGTTTTAACTCTCGTGTACTTTTTAATTTCTTTAAGTTTTTCGTCGAACTATTTGTTATATAATAGTCGGCGCCTTTTACGTAAAACCGATCGAGCTTTTATTAAGCTCACCTACTTATCCTCGCTTGTTTTAATAAAAGTCTACTTTAATACCTTTTACTTAAAAAAACTTTTAATTATAATAAATAAAGCTTACTCGCCTTTTATAATCGCTTATAGTTTAAACTTTTAAATATAAACCTTATAAAAGTGTGTGTTAAAAGCTAAGTAGTCGGTCGCTTTAACTACAGACACCGCGCCTTTTTTTTTCTTATTTTATAAGGCGATAATACGTAAAATAAACTAATTAAAACTATCGAATATATTATCGTTATCGTCTTATATTATACTTGCCTCTTTTACGTTTAAATAAGTGCTATACTCGTCGTTATTTACTAGCTTAACGGCTTTTTAAAGTGGGCCGGCGGCTTTAGTTAACGTGCTTTTTACGAGCGGGAGTTTTATAATTTATTCTTTACTATTAAATATAAGCAGTTATTTAAGTTTATATAGTTTTTTATCGAGGTTTAGCCCTCTTTTAAGTTTTATAATAAGTGTTACTAAGTACTTAAACCGATTAAGCAACTTTTTTTTAACAAGCTATACCTCTTTTTATTATAATTTAATAGCTTTTTATAGCTTCAACTTAAAGAGTTTAATTATACCTGTTTTATAATAGTTAACAAGCTTAACACTAAGTTCTTTTATAGCTCGGCGCTAATTATAGTTTATTATAAACTTAATATTAAGCTTATTTACTTTATAAAAAATATTTTTAACGTAATAGTTAAGTTTATAAAAGTAAATCGGGGTATTTAGTTAAATATAAGTTAATTTATTAATTTATTTAAGCTCTGCTTATAAAGTAAACTTTTACCGCTAAAGCATTATTATATACCGCTTTAATAAATTATTAGTTGTAAAATCGTTACTTTAAAGTTTATAACGAACGGTGAACACTCTTCTTTTTTAAATAGTAAGCTCTTTAAAAAAGAGCTGTAAATTCTTGTAAATTAAAACACCGTACTTTTACTTAGATTTTTATTTAACGTAAGTAAGATTAACGATTTAACTAATCGGTTTTTTTACTTTAAAAAGCTTATTATTATACCACTCTTTATAATCGTCGGCTTTTATTATATAATAAAAGTTTAAGTTATTAAAAAAGTAAAACACTTTGTTTAATTAATCGGTTACTAGTAAATTATAATACGAGTTTATATAATAAAAGTTAATTAAAAATCGATATAACTTAATCCGCTTTATAACTTTCTTTATCTTTAACTACAGCGTTTTCTTACATTATAAGTTTATACTTTTTATAATAACTAGTAGCGGAAGCTTAGTTAAAATATATATAATTCTTATAACGACCGATAAGTTAAAAAGCATTTCCTTGCTTACGATATAAGAAATTATATTATATAGCTTAGCTCGATAAGTTTTTATAAAAAGGTTGTAAAAAGCCGGGACGTTTTTATTTATAAAACGATTAAGTAAGCTAAGATAATATTATTATATAAGGCTTTTTATAGTTATTCCGCTTTTAAGTAAAGTGTTGTTAATAATATTAAAATCGATATATACTAGTTTATTTTAAACAATAAACTCGTTATATACAAGTTAAAAGTAATACGTTTTTAAACTTTACTTGTTATAAATAACGTTATATATACTTATATAATTTAGTTAACTTATAATATTAAACTGCCGCTTTTAAAAGCTACTATAAGCACTTAAAGTGGATATAGTTATTATCGGATTAATTAAACTTGTTTTAAATAGTGAAAGGAGAGGGGTAGATCGTGTTACTTTATATAGTGATATAAAAAGAACTAAATAAACAAGATGTAATAATATAAAATAAATAAAGCGGGAAGAGATAATAAAAAGAAATTAGTGTATAAATTAATAAAAATTAAAAGAAAAATAAAAAGTTTTAAAAAAGCTTGTTTAAAAGTTGTAAACGTTAAAAAGGGGATAAGTTAAATAATATTTAAACAAAACTTATTAAATTAATTAAAAGTTAATAACTTTTATAAGTTTTTATTATTTTTAAAATACAGCCTTTTATCGTAAACTATCGTACTTTTTTAATCTGGTAATTCTCCCTTTTTCGTTCTTTTTGTAAATGTTTAAAACGCCCTTTTTGTTATTAATATAAAAAAAAACAATTTAACTATAACTAATTAAAAAAAAAAACAAAAAGAATAAAAAGATATTAAAAGTAAAAAAAGGAATAAAAAAAAATAAACAAATAAAGGAAAATTTAATTAAATAAATAAAAGGAAAAGGTAACGAGTAGTTATTACTTAATTAGCTAAACTAGCAATTAAGTTAATCACTTATTAACTTTCTCTTCCTCTTTTTTAATCTTAACCTCTTTTTTCTTTTAACTTTAATCTTTTATTAACTCCTTTTTAACTAATCAGCTATTAACACTCTTACTAACTAACTTTAAACTCCTCGTTTACACTATACTTAAAAAAAAGGTAATATTTTTATCCGCTTATTTCCACCCTTAAATCGTTAAATTATTATTAACTTAAAGCTACGTTATCTTTTAAACAACACCTACTTTTAAAGCACCCGCTCTTATTATTACTAACGATAATAAGCCCGCCGACAGTTTTAGTAATATTAACGATAATAGTAAAACAAATTAAGTAAACGCTATTACGTCGACCTTTAAGCTCACTTTAATTAATAAGTCCCTTTTTTAAGCGATTCGACATTTGTTATTTAAGTAAAAAAAGCAGCTTTAGTTAAACACTTAGTTAAACAGGTAAAACAAGCTACTTCGTCCTCTTAGCCTGTTATAATAAAACCGCGTCGCTTTATAATAATAATAAAAAAAAAGCAACTTGTTAAAAAGACTAATCAGCCCCTTTTTACACTAGCAGCTACTGTTAAAACTCCTTCGCGTTAAGCTTTTAAAGTTAAAGCACTTGTTAAAAGAACTCGTAGCTTTAAAGACAAGTCGTTTATTTTTAGCCTAGTTGTTAAGCTGTTAGTTGTTAAAAGAGGTGATTTTAAAAAAAGGTCTGTTAAGTTTATAAGCGTAAAGTTTAAAGCCTCTTTTATTAAGCTTATCGTTTTTAAAAAGGAGAAAAAGACGCTTTTAAAGAGCGGTTTTATTAAGTCGTTGTCTTTAAATAATAGATTAGTCGTTTTAAATCCTTTTAAAAGCTTTATAACCGAGGTTAATAAGGTTAAAAAGCGCTTAATAAGGGATAAGTTTTACGTCTCTTTTAAAATTATTAAAGGCCTTTTATTATTTATCGTGTTTAACTTTAAAGTCCTCGTAAAAGCTATTAAGTCGCGCTTTAAAAAAGCTTTAACCGTAAAGCGTAAAAAAAGCGGTCCTCTTTTTATCTTTATTAAGTTATTACTTAATTAAAGCATCGTCGCTTAACTAATCTTTAATCCTCCTTCTACTTATTTTATTCCTTACACCGAGAAGTATCGTTATACCTTAAACCTGATTTTTATTTACGAAATTATTACTCCCGCCTTTACCACGTTATATAAAGTATAAATCCTTCCGAAAAAAAGAAAAAATCTTTCTTATTTACTTTTTTAACTCGAAACTAATACTAAAGTGAAAAGGTTCTTTAACTAAATACTACGCGTATAAAAACCACGTTTAATATTCGTTAAAGCGCTTAATAAAGGTCTTTTAAAATCTATCTTTACCTGATTAATCGGAGTTTTAAAATAATAAGTAGGTTTAGTGATTTAAGCTTTTAAGGTGGAAAACCCTATTTTTTACGAGCGATACGTTATACGGTTCTAGTCCACCTTTATTATTAAAAACGTTAAGTTCGCTAATGTCTTCACTTTGTTTTTTAACTACGTGTTTTTACTTAAATACTTTAACGTATATAATAATTGTTTATAACACGTCGATATTAAAGCCTGCTCTTATAACTTAAAGTTTTAATAACCGGCTATTTAAGCTATAGTCGAGCTTAAAAAGGATAGCTCTTTAGTTAATTAAGTGCAATTAAGTAATATATTTTTTATAAACATCACTTTAAGTAAAGCTCGTATAAACTTTAATTAAAACAAAGTTAAAATTACTATTATATAAGTAGTTATTCGGGAAAGAATACGCGGTAACGTTAATAAGATTCCCTTTATATTTAAAAAATATAAAATAAAAGCTCTTTTTATTAAAAAAAAGGAGTTAAACAAGCGGGAAAACACTTTAAGTAACAAGTTAACTAAGTATACGTAGGTTGTAAAAGCTAAAAGGGCTAATTAGTTAAACAAGACTTAGCTTAACAAGTTTTTTAATCCGGACCCGCTCTTTATAAAGTCGACGCTTGTTATCACGCCTGCTCGCTTTTAACCTCTTTAAAAGCTTTTAACTAATTAGTTTTAACAAGCTTAACCGGATATTAAGTCTTTTATAAGTCTTTTTATATTATAAGCGCGTTATAAAGGTCGGCCTTTTATTATAGTAAAAAAGCGTATTAGTAAACTAATTAAGCGAAATAGCGTTTTTAAAAAGCGTTTAATAATCCCGCTAATAACGAAAAAAGTAATTAAAATCCGTTAAGTGAAGCGTAATAAAAAAGAGTAAAAGGCAAAGTATAACAAGGGTATTAACGATCTTTTAAAGGCGGATAATAAAGATGTTAATATAATAAATATTAATTAGCCGTGCCTTAATATAAAGATATACACCTCGAGTACTTTACGATAAAATTATAAATAGTTTTTTAAGTTTATATTTATAGTTCGAGTAGCTTAATTAATCGAATCGTTTAATAAATTTAATAAAAGCTTTTAAATTCCTTTTTTATCTCGTATAAATACTTTAATCCTTCTCTCGAGGAAAGTGTTATTTAAAGTGATCCCGTTTAAAGTTTTAAAAACGTATATATTCTTCTCTTTTACTTCTTAAACTTAATATAGCCTTGTTTACTTATAAGTAAGCTTTATTAATATAAACTTGTTTATCTCTTTTAAGTTGTTTTAAATAAAAACAAGTATACCTTCTTTAATTACTTAATCGGTTAATCTTATACAATACTCGTTTATTTTATCCCGCCTTTTAACTAGTTTCTTACGAAATTTATTAATAGCTAAAGCGGCTCTTTAAACGTCTTCCTCACTACGTTATAACATTTAAACGCGTATAATAAAAAGATCCTCACTCGTTATATTAAACTCTTAATTTAAAACCCTTTAAGTTAAGATGTTTATATTAATAAGTAGCACCGCCTCTTTACCGTAAACTAAGTAAAAAGGTGTGTGCTTATAAGAGCGTCGTACCGCTATTTAATTAGCTAAAAGAGCGGCTAAAAGCTAGTTTATCTAGCGATAAAGATTCTTGTTTATAAGCTTTGCTAACACGCTAATAATTAAAAAATGCCCTCTCTCGACTAAGTTATTTGTTATAAAGTTATAAGTAAAAGTGATAATACGAACGATCTTAAGGTCTTAGTATATTTAAATTAAGTCTTTTTTAAATTTTAAGCTTTTATTAACAACGACCACTATTAAAAGACTATATTAATTAATCACTCGATCTTAAAAGAAATGTCAAATGTTCTTTAAGTTAACCTTTTTAATTACCACCGCCTCGACGTACTTTATTAATACGCACCGTGTTTTAATAATAAAACCTCGCTTACTTAATTAAAGCAAGTGCGTTACATTTAAATAAACTTTAAAAAAAGAGGTTAAAAGAGTAGGTTAAGCTATAATAAGGTTTTAATAACGGTAGAGATCCCACTTTATATATTTAAGATATAAAGCAACCGCTTAAGTTATAGTGTTATATATCCCTCGCCACTAATATTTTATTTTAAGTAAATAAAATAACAGCTTTACTCTTTTATACTTAAAGGTCTTATAAGCTTATCTAATTAGTTTATACTACGCTTTTAAGTTATAAACCACTTTAAAAGGCAGTTAAGGCGTTTTAGTGTTCTTCCGTTAAAGAATCTTATTATAAATAAAATAAAAATTTCCTTATCGCACTATCTTTTTACGCTTTTAACGTGTTATCCCTTTTAAAACCCGGTGGTCGATTAAGAAATCTTAAATAACTTAATGTTTTAAATTAAGTGTTTAATTAGTTAACTCCTTATCGAGGCTTTAAATATAAATTTATATATCGATGAAGTTATTTAAGTCTTCTTTATTTATTTTTTTAATTAAGTCCTCTTTTATAATAAGCTTACGTAACAGCTTATTTATAATAACGTTCTTTAAACTAAAAATGTGCTTTATAATAAAGTCGAAGTTATAAACCCACGTAATTTATCTTATAATTAAAGCGCTAAAAACCTCGTTAAGCGCTCCGTTTAACTAATCGGTTAAAACGTACGAGTCTGTTTTTATTAAAAAGTGCGTTTTATAAAAGTAGTTTTAAACTTTTTTAAAAACAGTAATAAGTTTATAACACTCCCTTTTAATAGTATTATTAGCCGCTTCTTTTAAATTTTAAAGTCTTAATTCGTACTTAGCTAGCTTTTATTACCTTTCAAGAACTTATAATAAAACACTACTTTATCCTTTTAAGCTAGCATCCACTTAAAGGATAATTAGTTTAACACTTTTTAAGTAGTCGAGCGTGATAAGTATAAAAGTAAAGGTGATCTTCTCTTTTAGTCTTTAAAAAGCTCGCTCTTATTCCTCGCCTTAATTTTATTTCACTCTCTTTTTAAAAAGCTTATATAAAAGGACACTTATTTAAGCGCAGTGCTCGATTTAAGCTTTATAAAAGTTAAAGATTTTTAAAAAGCTACGGAGCTCTTTTAAACTAATTAGTGCTAGCTATTACAAGATTTTATTAACTTTAAACTTCTCCGAGGTTTTATTAAATCTTTTATAAATATATCTTATAACGACGGTTAAAGTTTAGTATTATTAAAACTTAACTGTTATAACGGTGACTCTTATAAGTTTATAATTAACGAGAACTTTATTAACGTTAATTAAGTGCTTTATAATATACTTTTAAATATTAAAAAAAACCTCCTTGTTTTTATACTTACTTTTTAATCTTTTAATCGTAATATTATTTAAAAAGAGAAGTGTATAATTAAGTATAAGTTTATAAAGTAGTCGGATTATAATCCGTTAAAACTGTGTAATAAAGTTCGTCCCTCTTTATAATAAAGTGTATATATAAAATAGCTTAATAAGCGTTGCGAAAGTTGTAAAGTCGCAGCTTTTTATAACTAAAGTGATTTAATCGTACTTAGAGAAGAGGTTAAGTAGCGATAAAACAAAGTATATCGCAAATTCTTTTAAAAACTCTTTAGTTATAAGCGGAGTAAATGCGTTTTAAATAGTAAAGCGGTTATACTTAACAGCGTTATTAATTAGTTAAACTCTTTTGTTTTTCTTTTTTATTAAAAACTATAAGTTTTAATATAAGTTATAACTTTTTTTAATAATTTTACGTTATAGTTGTTATTTTAACAAGTTAATAACCTTTTTTATAAAAGGTTTTAAAATAAGTATACTCTTCGATTAAAAAGCTTTATAAAGCACTGTTTTAATTTACTACAGTAACGCTATTAAAAAGTTTAGTTTACTTATATACTTAAAAGTTTAAGCTAAAGCAGATTCTTTATTAAACAAGATCTACTTTAACACTTTTAACTCTTTAAGCAGTAAGATATATATTAATCGGTTTAAGATTTCTTTTATTAAGTTTTTTATTAATTTATAGCCTCTTTACTTAAAGTTAAACTTAAGCGTAAGAAATTTTTTAAAGTCTTATTTTATTAGTTAAAGATTTTTCTTCACTTTATTTTATTTAAGTCCTCTTTAATTAATATTACCTTTTAAAGTTAACCTGTTTAATTATATAGTGTTTATAAGATTAATTTTTTAATCTTTCTTTTTATAAAGTGTATTAGTTTTAAACACCTTCTTTTTTAAATTTAACTAATTTAACAAATTAATTAAACTCTTTTTTAAAACCACCTTTATAAAAAGGTCTCCTCTTTTTATTAATAACTTTAAAAGAAAAGGTAAATATTTAATATAAACGACGTTAAAAATAACTTTGTTTATATTTAAAAGAGGGACTAAGATAACGAAGTTAACAGCGAGTAAACCCGGATACTTGTTATTAATTAGTTTAAATTAACCTTCGCCTTTTTATATTCTTTACATATATTTAAGTGTTTAAATAACACTACTAGCCGCGTATTATTTAAGTTTAAACTAGTATAAAGCGCTTTACTTAACTAATTATATATAAAGTGCAACTATATATTAATAATAAAAGGTGTTTTAAAAAGAAGATCTTCGCTTATAGCTTTATACTTTATAATATAAAGGTGAATAAAGATGTTAATTCTTTTAAAGAAAATAGTTGTTTTAGTTTAAGCGGTAAACGGTCGCGATATTTAATAAAATTTAAAAGACTTCGCGGTAGTTAGTTATAGTAGTAGATTTAATTAAGTTACTTTTTTATATAAAATAGTGTTAATTTACAAGCTGGTGTTAATTAACATATTAATAAAGTCGCCGGAGTTAAAGCTTTTATACACTTTAACGTTTATATAAAAAAGCTTAGCTATTTTTATAAAGTTAAAAGTAACTGTAGTAGTTTGTAGTTGTTAAAGATTCTCGTTTTACGTTAACAAGTTAGTTAAGTTAACGTAAATAACTAATCTGTCTTTTTATATTTTAATAACTTATAAATTAAAGATAAAGAGGTTTATATAAGAGTCGTTTATTAAAAGTGAGGTTTCTTTATTTATATAAATAGTCTGTTACTTTAAGTTAAGTAGTTTTTATATATTAAAAGTTATAACTCGGGCGAATATTAAACTTAAAATAAGTAATTGTTAAAGCGTAACTTTTACTTATATATTAAAGGCTATAGTAAAGACTTGTTTACTAAGTGCTATAATAGCTAGTTCCGCTACGGTCGCGCCCTTCTTTTAATTTAACTAATTAACCACCGTGTTTAACGACTCGCTTTTTAAGCTTACCGTATAAGCTAACTTATCGTTATTAACCACTATTACGTAAAGGCGAGTGTTATTATTAACTCGGCGACGCTTTTTTAAAAGTGCGTATATTAAGAACTTATTTTAATTTATATTTAATAAATCCGTTATAAAAAGCTTATACGTTATAATTATATCGTTATTTTAAAAAATTCGCTATATATTAGTTTTAAAGCCGGTGTTAAATAATTTAATAGTTAACTTAATTAATTTAAGCTGTTTTAAAAAGTTAAGATATTATATCTTTATATCGACTTTAACCCTGCTCTTTTATATAACACGTATCTCGTAAGCGCTTAATATGTTAATATACCTTTTTAAGTATAAGTGTAAGAGATTTATAATCTTTTTAACTAGTTAAAATTACTTAATTAAAACACCGGGAAGTATAAACTCTTTCGTCGTTTTAAAGTAAAACTTTTAATCGTTAACGTCGTAGTGTATTAAGTTTACGTTAAAGTCTTGTTTAACTAAAAAGTAGTTTTAAGTTATATAATCGAGGTGGTTATAGTAAAAGCATTTATAGTTCCGTTTAAGTCGATTAAAATACTATTAAGTGAAAGATACGAATTCTTTTATAAAGTCCTTTTTTATATTATTTATTTAAAGAGTTTTTATATTAAACGTTATTTTTACTATAGGTTTTTTAAAAGGATTTTAGTCGACGGCTATATTCGCTCCGTTTTTTAATAACATCGCTTAAAGTTAACTTATTATAATTAATTACTAGTTTAAAAAAAGCTTTAATATAGCTTTAGTGATATTATTTATAGTGTTATCGTTAATATATATTATTAAAACAGCCGTTTAACCGATTAAGTTAAGTTAAATAGTAGTAACGGCGGGCAATATTATCTTAAAGTAAGCTTAGCTTGTTTAATTTAATAAAAGCGTTATTAAAAGCGTTTTAAAGCGATAAAGGCGAAAGTCTTTATAAAGCAAGTGTCGGTTATAAGAGGTAGTGTTTTAACTTTACGAAACGTATTTAATATTTTAAAGATAAGTTTAAACGCTGTTAAAAAGTTCTTTAAAAGTTATCGTATATATTTAAAGATAGCTCTTATTAAGTCGAGCGCTAAGTCCGAGTTTAACTTTATTAAGTAATACGTCGTATAAAGATAACGACTAATTAGATATATTTATATTAATACCCGCTTTTAAAACGTAGTTATAAAGTTCTTATAGCTTTATTAACAGCGCGTTCAAGTTGTTATTATACGGCCGGTTAAACTAAGCAACTATCCGCGATCGAGGAGTAGTGATTTACTTTTAATCCTTTTTATTATAAAGTTAAAGTATAAACTCTTTTAACGCTTTAAACTATAAACCTTTTAAGTGTATTAAAGCCGAGGTAATAAAGGTTTTAATAATGTCTTATAAGAGCTTTATATAATATATTATAAAAGGCTTAACTCTCTTTTAATTAAGTAAACTAGCTTTATTATAAAGCGCTTTATACTATCGTATAAATCGCGAAACATTAGTTCTTTTAAACTTAATAGTTTTAGCCGAGCCGAGTATAAGTATACATATCTTATATAATCTTATTAGTGCTTAAACAGTAAATTCCGTGTTATTAAAAGATAAAGTTAAAGTATTCCCACTTATATTAAAAAGAGGGATTTATAATTAATACTTTAAGTTAACTCGTCGTTTATAGTAAAAAGTTGAATTATGTTACCGTAGTGTTACACGATCGGTTATTTATGTTTTATAAAAAGAAAAAAAATAAAAAGAAAAATAATAATAGTGTTTAAAAGGGTTATAATAAAAAAAAATAAAAAGAGCGTAATATAAAAAAAACATATAAAAGAGAAAGTTAAATACTTAATTAAAAAAAAGTTAAAAAGTTACTATTATATTTAACTTTAACTCTTTTTTATTAATTACACTGTTTTTATTTTTATAATAGCAGATCTTTATAAGCTTTAAGTGCTTTTTTATAAGTATTTAGTTCTTATCCGCTTCGATCCTTTTTAAACCGATATCCGAAATTCCTTTTATAAAATAGATATAGTTTACAAGTAACGAACTATAAAGTCTACTAACAGCTTTAATAGCTTTACTTAATCGGTATAAATAACACTCTCGCCCCGTTTTTACTAAGCTATTTTTAAGTTAACCCCCTTTTAAAGCTTAAAAATCGATAGCTTTAAGTAAAAACTCTCTTTTACTCGACTTATTATATCTTTTATTTATTCCACTTTTTATTTTAATTAAAAACTAAGTTTTTCTTTTTAGTAATAATAAAAAGCTATTATTGGCGCTGCGTATAAAATTCACGCGCCGATTTTCACTTTTAGCCGGTTAAATCCTCTTTTTTAACTAATTAAAGCAGCTAAATCGGCGTTTAATCTTCGCTTTTAAACAAAAAAGCGCTCGCTTTTATCCGCGTTTATTATAAGTAACTTTCGCTAAAGCGGTTTTAACACCTCTTTTTTTAACTTATGTTTATATAACTTTAAAAAATAAACTTTTTAAAACATCCGATAAAAGAGTTTATTATTCTATTAACACTAACTTTAAGTTTTTATATAAACCGCTTTTAAAAGCCTTATTTTAAGCTCTCTTTTTTAAAATAAGTGTTAAACTAAAACTCTTTTTAATCACCTTTTACTCGTCGAGCCGTCCACCGTTTTTATATAATTAGTCTCTACTTAAAGCTACCGATTATAATATTATATAATCGACTATTTAATATAATAGCTAACTTCTTATATCTTTATAACGCAGGAAAATTTATAAAGTTAAATAAAGTAAATATTAAATAATAACGTTATATAAATACAAGTAGTTAATAAAAATTTTAAATAAAAAAATTAAATAAATAAAAGATAAATAAAAAAGAAGACGTAAATAATAATATAAATACTTATTTTATTAAAAGTGTTTTATAAGTTTAAAAAATAAAAAACTTATTTAATTAATTTATTTTTATTTAATTATAAACTTCTTTTTTAATACTTATTAAATCAATATATTATTATTAATATAACAAGTTATACCCGTACTAAGTTCGCTCTTTCTCTTTTTATAAAAGCAAGACCCGATTAATAAGCAGTTACTTACCCGTTTATTTTAAGTTTTACTCTTATCACTAGTAAATACATATAAAGATAACAGCTATATAAACGCTTATAAATACACAACCTACTAAACGTGTCGTAACGTAAAAGGTTAAAAGCGCGCATTTTAACTAATTAGTTAAAATGCGCGCTCCCGCCCGTTGTATTTTAACAAGTGTTAAAAGCGTCTTTTAATTATTAAACTTATTGTTTTTTTTAAAAGATTTTTTTATTTATTCGCTATCGTAAAACTTTAATTATTCTTATATTTTCTTTTACTCCTCTTCTTTTTCTTCCGTTCGTGCTTATCCCCCTCTCTTATTTCCTCTTTATCGCTTATGTCTTTTCACTCCCTGTTTTTAGTTTTAAAAGAAAAGGGAAAAAGTTCTTCCTCCTCGCGGCTTTTGACTGATCGGTTTAACCTACTATAGGAAGTAAAGGGGAAAAAGAGGGGGGGGGGGGGGCTGATACTTACGCATTTAATATTGATTAAGGTGTTAACGTAGCGTAGTTTAAAGTCGTATAAAAAGCGTGTAATAAAGATCTTTTCTTGTGCTGCTTAAGATATTATTAAGAGTTTTACTTTTATAAAGCTAATAGTGACGGTGTTTTACTTATTAGCTTTTTAAAGAACGGGCGTGTTGTTAACTTTAATAAGTAATCTTTAAAAGCTCTTTTAATTAAAGATATTATTAGTATAACTAGTATTAGTGTATATATAAAGTTAAATATAATATAAAAACTTTAAAAAAATATAAAAAAAACTTAAATTAATAATAAGGGGTAAAAGGGAAAAACGTAAAATAAAGTTATAAGTATAATATAAGTAAGAAATTAAAGTAATTATAGTTATAAAGTGTGTTTTAAATAGATTAAAAGTAAATTAAATAAGTTTAAAAATAATAAAAAAAAACATTAAAACAAGTGGTAAAAGTATATTATAAAACTACACTAATTTTAATTAGTATTAATGTGTTTTTTATATAAAAGCTTAATATAAATTAAGTAATAAAACTATTATTAATAATATAAAAAGTTATATATCGATAATATTAATATTAAATGTAAGTTTAATAATATATGTTTTTTAACTAAAGTAGATGTAGTTTATTTTAGTGTTATAACGAATGTTTAATATAAAGAAGAGTTTTAAAAGATTATTATTAAAAAGCGGAAACTTGTTTTTAATAGTTTAAATAATATAATTAGCTTTAAACTTAACTTTTTATATAAAAGTAATAATAAAATTATTAATATAAAAAATAAAAATAATATTTAATTTAAGTAAAATGTAAAGATTATTAAAAACTAAATAAAAACTAATATTTAAAAAGTAAAAAAATTTAAAAAAAAGTTATTATTATAATTTTTTATTAATAAGCAGGTTATATAAAGTATAACAAAGTTTTAAAATCGATGATAATATCTTATATTTAAGCGGTATTCGTATATACACTTTATATAATAGTAAAACTTTAATATAAGCGTTAACGACATCGAACTAAATTATCCGCATTTAAAACAATAAAACTATAATAAAAAAAAGTTAAAGCGAGCGAAGTGCTAATATACTAGCGTAAGTGTTTTAATTATTATCCGTGTATTAATCTCTACGTATAATAAGTTAAGTTTTATACTTTTACTACGATTTATTAAAATAAAACTTATATTTATACACTTATTTAAAATTAATAAGTTAATAGTCTTAAGCTTGCTTTTTATTAACGACTTATTAAGTTCCCACGTTAAAGTGTTTTTACTAATAGTCGAGTATAACTTGTTTTTACTCTAAGGTTATTTACAAGCGTTTAACTTTTATAATTATTTTAAAAGTAAAAAGTAGTTTTTTAATAGGTATATAACTTAAAGCTTTCGCTTTAAAAAACTGTTGTTTAATAAAAGTAAGAGCGGCGATATATTATTAACGTAAAACTTTATAGTGTAAGAATTTAACGAGAAAAACTTATTATTATATAAAAACTATAAAAAGTTTAAAGACCGATATATTAATAGTAAGGAAAAGTAAAAATGTCGAGAATACGAGCGGCGAGAAAAGGAAAATAAAATCGTGGTTTTAAAAAGATGTTAAAAATTAAAATTAAAAATGTGTTATATATTAAAGTTTTAATAAGTGTTTTATCTTTTATTAATTATAAAAGTTTTAATATAATAATATATTTTTATATAAAAAGGTTTTAATATAATAAATGTCTTTTAAGTAATGTATTATTATTACGTGTTATATTAAAAATGATTTTAAAACAAGCTATTTATTTATATTATTATAAAATAAAATGCCTTTTTAATCAGCTATTTAATTAAAAAGTTAATATTATAGTTAAATATCGTTTAATTTTAATAAAAGAGGAAAAAGACTTAATTAATATA
This sequence comes from Raffaelea albimanens, assembly GCA_002778245.1. NCBI lineage: Eukaryota > Fungi > Ascomycota > Sordariomycetes > Ophiostomatales > Ophiostomataceae > Raffaelea > Raffaelea albimanens. The sequence continues at coordinate 1,653,729 of PCDJ01000006.1, read as the reverse complement.
ACGAAACGTTATTATTTATAAAAGCGAAAAGTATATTTTTATCGAAAACTACGTCGCGATAAATTATAACTTTCTTAATACGCGGATTTTATAGTTAATATATATATAAGCTATTATATTCGACTAAATAACCGATTTAAGCTTAAAAAACAAAGCGTTAAAGTTTATTTATTTTTTAAAAAGCGTTTTACGTTAAAGTATAAGCCTTACATTTATAAACGTAAAAGTAAAAAAGGTTAAGCTAATAGTTAAAGTAGAGTTTATAAAGTGTTTTTTAAGCGTAATTTATAAAAGGCCGCTAATTATAAAAGAAAACAGCGGTGCGAATAGCCTCTAGTTAAAGATTTAAAGGTAAATTAAAAAAATAGTAAGAGAGCGGGTAATTATCTTAACTAGCGCAGCTAAACGTTCCGCTCCTTTATTTTAAATTTAGTTGTAAAGCGAAAATAGTTTATAACAGATACTACACGTCCTTAACTTTATACTTTTTAAAAAAAAACTTATTATCGCTTTTAAAAACTTAAACATCTCGGCTTAACTAAACTTTAAAAAAACAAAATATATCTTTTAAAACTGTATAAAAAGAATCGGTAGTTGTGTTAAAAAGGAAATACTTAATAATATAACTAGATAAGCGGTTGTAAGTTAATATAGTAAAAGAGTAGTTTATTATTTAATAAAATAAATATATGTTAACAGTTAGCCGTTATTTAACTAGCTTTAAAATAGTTTAAAATGTTTTAGTATTTTAACGTGTAGCTTTTATTATAATATATATATTATAAACGTATTATAATTTACCGAGTAATATAACGCCTTTAATATAGTTAAAAAGGTGTTAATATACTATTTAGCTAAGGTGTTTAAAGCGCGTGTATTAACGATTAGTTAAAGCTTTAGTTTTACGGGTTGTAATAGTTATAAGATAAGAGATAAAGTTTATTAAAGCTAATATTATAAGATGTTTAAAGTGGTAAAAGTTATTAATTTAAGTGATTTTAATAATAAGTTAAAAATGTTTAAAAAGTGTTAACGTAATAGTATTTTAAAAAATACTATTATCTTCGAGTTGTTTATAAAAGACTAGATTATATAAAAGATTAAAAGAAAATAAAATATTATAAAGCGTTAAAGTAAAAAGTAAATTAATAAAAGAGGAAATCGAAAAAAGAATAGTATTAACTTTAAAAATAAAAATAAAACCACTAGCTATTTTAATAAAATCTCGACGAGTAAGTAAAAAGTAAAAAGATAAAAATCGTTATTAAAAATTAAATATATATATAAAAACACTTAAGTCGAGTAAAATAATAAAACGAGAAATAAAATTAAAAAGAAAAGTAAAAGAATAAAACTAAAGTGTCTTTTTAATAAAATATTATTAGTTTATAAAAACCGAGTGTAGTTAAAGCTACGCTATAATATTAGTAAGATTAATTTAATTCTCTTTTTTTTTTATATATTCTTCTTCTTACTTTTAATAACTTTTTAATATAATATAAAATTTTTATTTTTAAAACAAGTAACAATAGTATTTGCCTTTTAACTAGGTTTTTAACTAGTTAAACAGAGATTTTTATAAAAGTATTAATAACTAGTAAAAAGATATTTATATAAGTTATAAGCGGCGTAACGTAAAGCTCGAGGTCGTTTTTAGCCTCGACTTTAACGGGGTGTGTTAATAGTGTAAAAAGCAGCGCTTTAAGTAACTTTATTTATATTAAAAATCTCTTATTATAAGCAGAGATTATTAATAGTATCTTTAAAAGTAAAGGTTTAATTACGAATATAAAAGCGATTAACGTTAAAAAAAAATTCAGCTAATGTAATATAATAAAGCGAACTTTTTTAATTAAACGTATAGTTTATTTTTAAAAAGATACTACTTTAATTAAACCGGTATTACGATAAGATGTTATTATAAAAAGCTATTTTTTAATCTAGCTAATATAATTAATAAAAATCTTACTTATCTTGTTTATAACTTTAATATAACGCTAACGAGTGTTAATAAATAAACGATTTTTAAAGATATCTAGTTTATCTTTAAAAAGATCGAGTTATTTAATAAAATAAAGACTATAAAGCTTATAAAAGATTCGAGCAAGTAGGGGGGATATATATTTAAGCATCTAAGTGTAAATATCTTTTATAACCTTTTACTATTTATTAAAGCGTCTTTAAGCACGGTTATTAGTATTATTTATAAGCTAAGCAAGTTAAAGCTAAAGCTAATCAAAGTCGACATTCAGTTAAATGTTAAAATTAATACAAGCAGTGACGAACTAACTATACTATTCGTTCTAGTCCGAGATAGACTTAAGAACAGTGAGCTGGTTAAAAGATAATACTTGCTCGAACATGTTAATAGCTTAAGAATTATCGTTAAGGAAATAAAAAGGAAGAGCTGGGAATTAGGAAAGAAAATGTAGAAAGTCGAAAGAATTTAAGAGAAGCTGATCTCGAAAGGAGGGAAGATTTTCTGGTCGAACTCAATGGTTGAAGTTAAAAAGACTCTTAATTGTTCACTTTCGTGATGGAAAAAAGGGTTGAATTGTCTAGGAAAAAACTAGCTACTGGCCACGTAGGCCACAAACTTAAGATAACATGGTTACCCCTCCGCGGGGCACTACCCACGTGATGCCGATCACGTGACAGCACATTTGACCAATCGCGCAAGCACGTGATACACAGAATATCTTAAAGTTGTCCACCTCTGATCATAAATTTACCGTCTCACGAGGAGCAAGAGAAATGTGCCGCGACGCGCCTTACTTACAGATATGGAGCTGGTAAGTGAAGCCCTTTATGTGGCTTTTGCTATTTTCACGGCGGCTGACCTGAAACTTTCTGCTCAGAACACGCTCGACATTCTGGCTGCCCAAACGGCCGGACCCCCATCCGAAATAGCAACTCCTTTGCGCGCGCCACCCGACGAGGCTGGGTTTGCTGCTATGCTGACAACCAAACTGAACTCTGCACTCTATGGATTCCGGATTCGCTCTAATATATACGGAGAGGAGATCGCATCGGAGTACCTCCCCCGATTCACGCCGCCTGAAGCACGAGAACAGAGAAAACGGGAGCACCAAGAGTGGCTGGAATTCTATGCTTCGACGCCATCATCGCCGCCTACGCCTGAACATATTCGAAAGAAAGAGGAGGCAGAGAGGCAAGAGCGGATTGCAAGGATTCGTGAGGAGAGGGCGAGGCGAAAAGAACGGCGCGCAAAGAAGAAGTTGGCAAAGGAGGGTACTCCCGAGCCACAAAGCGCCGGACCAGAAGACCGGCAGCCTGCGCCGCAAATTGCACAGCTGGCCGACCAGCGAAATCGGCGGGATGACCACAAACACAGCCGACAGACCAGTCAACAGCAGATAACACCTGGCCCGTCGCCTGGGAAAACAATACGGGAAAGTGCGGCGCCGGAGGAAGGGGAACAAGAGCAAAAGCGCAGAGGGAAGAAACGGGCATTTGCTTTCGAGGATGACGAGACCCACGATGCGACTGGCCATAACGACACCGGCGAGCGGCCGAGCAAGAGACGCGCCGCAGAGGAAACGTTTGTTGGACTCTCGCCACCGAGTGCTAACGAGACGGAAGCATCCACTGCACAAACCAGAGGGGTGTTGCCGGCAACCGAACGTGACAAACCACACGCACAGCACCTCGGACAAGACGACGTGGATGGTTCTGTTGCTGGTGTAGCCCGTAAGAGAGGAAAGAGAAAAGCAGGAACCGCAGAGCCGGCATCGGTGGCCAAGAAGAGGCTTACGCGGACGCGGCGAAACCAAGGGCAGGACTCTGGGTCACGACGATCAGCAAGGCTGGCCTTGCAACGAGATGTACAAACATACACACTGTAATAAATAGCACATAGAATGATACCCGGAAAGCAATGTATTCCCAGGAAGCGATGGCCCCAACCAAAGCAAACCAATCCATCAAGACGCAATAGTAGTCACGTGTATCTGATATCGACAACAACCTCAAACGTAAGAAGATACTAATCTCGAGGAAGCGATCCTCAATGGTGTTATTTTGTCTGCTATCCTGCCAGTCTCCCCCTTTCACCTGTTTTGCCTTGTTCCTTTTGTGGCGTCTCCTTGGTTTTTTTTTTATGTATCACGAGGGACCCTCCGAAAGTCTGTTAATTCCACTTGCACGGCGGCTTTTAGAGACCCTACTAAAAAAAAAAACCGCCAAAAAGGGTCAGACGCACCGTCCCGAGACGCGATCGTTTTTGAAAGTGTACTTTTAGTGTATTTGCCACTCAACAGCCCAAGGCAGGGCATGTGATGACGTTTTGGAGTTTTTAACATTTAACATTTATGCATCTAGATTCTACACATTCATACACTTTGACATGTTGCCTCCTCGCCTAATTCATTCGTCGTGGACATTGTCAGCAGGCAGCCGCCAAAGTGGTTATGAGGCCAACGGAGGACGGAACAGAAAAGAAATACGCCAGTTTGTTTCTGAATCAGAGACAAGGTAAACATAGTATTGCTTTGTTGTTTTCTCACAAAGCGTGGTCATGGCTTTTCTCTTGAGGCTTGGTTGCTGCCTGCCTCCCCGGCGTTGCCCCATGTCTACCGCCGAGGAACGACACAAGAAATAACAGAAAAAAGCAATCAACAAAAAGAAAAGAGTTTAACTTTTTTGTAGGTGTTTGAAAGTGCACGAGTTTGTTTGACAAGTCGTCGTCTTGACATGTGACTCACTTTTTTGTATCACATGCGTCAACGTCGAGGCACACACACTCAGCCTCGCGTGCAGTTTCAGACGGCGTGGTAGTGCAGACAACGTCCGTTGACGTCTACTGCAGAGACGTCTAGCAGACCAGTGCTGCCGCCAACTGAATGCCTGCATAGCCGCGCTGCCGCGGTGATGAAGCACACAAAGTATCTCCAACCAAGGTATACTTTGAAAAGGACTGCATGTTATCCACACGCCCTTTGAGGGCAAGTACCTTTTTGACTGGTGATGCTGTTTTGCTCCTTCTCGCATGCCTGCAAAAGCTCAGAGACGCCGAGATGGCCATGCCGATGCAGATGCCAATGTGTCAATGGTCAAGTGACCATGGACGACAAGTCTGCCAAATAGATGACAAGAATCCCGGGCAGCCTTGTCGAGCCGGGCCTCCAAAACAGGACTGCTGTGCCGGTCGTGGCTTCTCTATAGGATTTCACTTTTAGTTGCTCACATGGCCGTTGAGAACAAATAAAAAATAAACAAAAAAAGAGAACCTTGACCGCTAGACCAGAGAAACAAGAGTTTTCCTTGTGTAAACATGCAAGCATTATGTAACGTGCTTTATCTGACAATGAGATGAACAAAGAGAATTAACATGTCTTTTTGTATCCTAACGTCCTCTCGACCTCTGTTTTAAGAGTATCGATTGGTTGACAGCATCGGTGGCCTGACCAACAGTTGGGTGTTTATCATTTTACCAAACCGTTGGGGCTGCTCTTGGAGACTTGTAAAGAACCAAAAAAAAAAGCGTTAAAAAAAGAGAAAAGCAGAACATGCAGCAGACGTTTGTGTAGGAGAGGTAGGTAAAACGATAACCCTTTTTGGCCACGCAACATGGGTAGCTATGAAAGACCTCACGCTCGACGACATTTGCCAAAAAAGAACAAAAACAGTCCATACTTGTCAGAATGTGGATGAGATTTCTCTAGTAACGAATGCCGCCGAGCTCTTAAAGTAGTGGTCATGGAGGACCACTCTGGCCCGCCTGTGTCGCGGCAGGTCCTTACTCAAGTTCGAGGCCTCCTTGGACATCTTTAAATTCCTAGTTTGTCTCGGTATCTGTCACCTCACAGCCAAGAGCCAAACCTCACTTTTCCAAGCCGGGCAAGAAGATGCCGGGACTCTTGGATAGACAGGCGTACCCATTTGTGTACGGTTGAATCCAGCCACAAGGAAACCAGGTAACCTGCCAATTCCATGGCCTGCTACGGCCTTTTTCTTGTTTTGTGTGTTCTGGGTGACGAGTCCTTTAAACTTTTTCCATGCTCTTTTGATTCCAGCAGACGTGGCGGATGTAGCCGGGTCAAGGTCAAAGGAATTCCAACTCCATCTTCCGTGAGTGCTTTGGCCATCCATGCCGTACTGTCAGACCGGGTTGTGGGCTGGACGGTTGACATGATCAAAGGCTTTCGTGATGAACTTCAACGGAGATGAAAGAGAGACAAAGAAATATCCCGTGCCTTGAGCCGTGGCATTGCCAGGTGAAGCATAACAAGGACAAAAGAACACTGATGAAAGAATGCAACAAGTGTGTTTTGGTGCGCGCGAATGTAGGTTCTGGCCGAGATATCAGACGAAAAAAAAGGGGGGGGGAGTGAAAGGCCGCCAAATACAAATGTGCGCGGTTTCCGTCTTAACAAAGGATGCATCACGAAAAAGTGCCACTGGTATAAACAAAGGAACGGGAAACACCTCCTGGCAAGAACTTGCTGTTCTTTCTGCAGACCACCCGTCGCGGTAAACGAACAAAGGACAGTAACAAACATTTGCACAGACATATGCAAGCCAAAACCTCCTCAAGAGTGTACAATAGTAGAATCCAATTAATATGCTGCAGTTACAAAAACATCTGCTGCAGAACGGCATGTGGTATATATACGTTGAAAGCAAAAAAAAAAAAAGAAAAAAGAAAAAAAAAGTAAACCCAGAAAAAGATCAAAAGGCCATTGGTGTATGGGGTAATCATTGTGTTGTTTGTGTGTGTAATATCGTCAAGTCGTATCGTCGTGTGTGTTTTAAAATTAGCGAGGCTCTCTGGCCTACCCGTTCGTTCGTTTTCGCTTCCCTCGCTTGCCTCTCGTCTGGCCCCTACTCCATCGGCTTCTGTGCGTACACCACATGCAGTGGGAAGTATGCGTGCACAGACGGGTCCATGATCGCCTTGCGCACATCCACAAGGAAGATCTCGATCTGCATCGCCGACCAGCCCAGACCGCCAGCAGTCTTGCCGAGCGGCCGGCTGGCCCAGCCACGGAGACCGTCCATCAGAGCAGTCCGTGCCAAGAGACCGCACGACCGGAGGCGGCGGTCTTTGGGCCAAACGCCGAGCGGACACTTGTGTGTGGCCGAACGGACTCCGCGGAAGCCAGTCGCCCGAAGTTCGGACGAAAGGGTGTCGCTCAGGGGCCGGCGGCGAGCATGGCTCTGGCTTTGGTCGGCGACCAGATCACCGCCGGCCAGGGCGGGCGACTGCTTCATGCCGGTGCCAACGTATCGGAAAAAGTCTCGCAGAGCGTAGGGCGTGTTGTCTGTGAGGGTGTTGTCGTCGCACTGGGGCAGCGGCTGGAGTTCTTGGAACTCGACATAACCGCCGGGTTTGAGGTGGTGGAAGATGCGGCGAAGAAGCGCAGGGCGGTCTTCGACAGCAAACAATGAGTGCCGCATGTGGATGTAGTCGAACTGGTTGGGCGGGTGCACCCAGTCATCCTCAAAGTCGTCGACGGCAAAGAAGACATTGTCGGGAACGTAGTTGGGCTGGATAGGTGACAAGTCCATGCCGCGGACAATGGCGTTTGGGTACTTGTCGGCCACTGGGAAGTTAGAAAGGGAGAACCAGGGGAACCTGTTCATCGTTTTTACCGGGGGCGAAAATCAAAGATCCAAAGCTACTCACGTTCGATGGCCCAGATGCCAGTCCCAGTACCTAATATTGTTGTTAGCATTGTAGCAAAAAAAAAAAAAAAAAAAAAAGAAAGGAGAAAAACAACAAACAAGGGAGAAGCAAACATACCCAAATCATAGACATCCGCACCAGCTTCCAGCTTGTCGTGGACGGGTGCATAGAACTGTTGTCCACGCATGAGCAGCATCGACAGAGCGTGCTTCATGTCGTCGCGGTTCTGCTCGGTCTCGTCGTTGGGCAGCGAGTACATCTTGCCGCTGTACGTAGCCATGCCACCCTGTGCACCGCTTCCAGAGCCCTGAAATGCATGATAGCGCATGCCTTCCTCGTACACATGTGCGCGGACACTGCTCGTAACCGAAGATGGGTAACAGTCGTACGAGCTGGGGTCTCCCTCGTCATTTGCGCCGTTTTCTCGTTGCTCGCCAGTACCCATCTGTTGATTGTGGACAGCCGTGCGACCTGCAGCCAGCCGAGCCATCAGGTCGTGCCCGTCGATCTCGTCCCCCTCGCCAACGGCTAGTTCTTGCACGTCGTCCTCCTGGTCGGCGATGTTGTACTGGTAGTAGTTCGAGTAGTAGTTGCTGTTGCCGTGCTCACTGTAGTACTCGTTGCCGTAGTAGTCACCGTCCTCGCCAAAAACTCCCTCGACATCTTCGCCCACTTCTGCCGCCGCGGCAGCCGCGGCAGCGGCCAGACTTGCCTCGGCGAGTGATGACGACTCGCTGCTCGCTGCTGGCGGCTGTGCCACTCGCTTTTCATGGCCGTGTCGTGAGCTTTTGCTGTGATGGCCGGAGCTGGATTTCCCCCCCGGCGGTGAAGTGCCTTCGGAGGACCGATGGCGTCCACTCTTGTGTCCAGATCCTCGACCACTGTGCTTGTGTCCTTGGCTGCTGTGACTAGTCGAGGTTGTGCTTTGGCCTTGGCTTGGAGTCAGGCCGTTGCTGCTCTGGCCGTGGCTGTGACTGCTGCTGTGTGCGTGACCACGACTTTCATGGTGTCGTTTGCTGGAGGATCGGTTCATGCTGGCCTTGGGTGGTGTTGGTGACCGACTGTGTACAGAATTGCCGGCCGAGCTGGGTGGTGTAATCAGAGAGAACTTCATTGGGGTTGGTGATGGATGGGGATGGGGAAATTCGACTGGATGTATGGAAATACGGGTGGTGTCAGACGCTCTCGCTATTTGATGCTCTGCGGGACACGGCTTGCGGAACACCTGGTAGTATCCGCCGTAGTGCGGTATGTGTTGTATGCCGGAACCGTCAACGGTAGTGGCAGCAGCAACGTTGGGGGCCAGCAGCTATGGCTTCCTCCCCTAATGTGCAGACACGGCAAGTCCCTGGGGTGGGCTTTTGACGGAGATAGAAGGGTTCTGTAAGTCCAAGAGTGAGCCCACAAGTTGCCTTGGAAGGATACAACGCAAGTGGAAAAAGACAGCCAGAAGCCGGTATTGAAGGTTATGTGCAAGTGGAGACTGGAGATGGAGACAGACGATAGAAACGATGCGACTGTATGGGAATGGGGTAAGTGGGCGGAACAGACGGATGCAGGCTCCAGGACCAGGTCGAGGAGAGAGGGGGGCTTTTAATAGAACCATCCCCCACGACAAATGAGGATCATAGGTCCCTGTCTGACCCGTCCCTTTGGATCCGTCAAACCAAAACGGTAAGACAGACCCCGGCACTGAATCTCTTGACTGGGGCTGGCGGTGATTGACCGCCACAAGCGGCCGGAAAACGTGGATGCGGTCGCTCAGTAGGGGGGGGAGGAGGACACGGAGAATAGGAGAGGGGGGGGGGGGGGGGACACAAAACAGAGAGGGGCGACGAGGGTGTGGATGCATGTCCCGACAGGCTGGTATGGGGAGACCAAATACGGAGTGCGTCATGCAAGGAAGAGGCTTGCTCGGGGGATGTGGTGATGGTGGTGAGGATGACAATATACACACGCCAAGGCTACCAAAGGGTAGTACCGATGAAGTGGCAACCGGATTGCCGTGGTGCATGCAATACGGGAACAGGCTGGGACACGCCAGTGATACGGACAGGACGGGCAGCTTCGATATTAACTTACCAAAGAGGATCGGCCGATGAGTGGAAGAAGAACGAATGGCCGGCATTGGATTGCTCCCGCGATGCTAATGCGTTGATAATGTTGAGGCGGATTGGCCGACTAGTAATATGGATGGGCGCGGGATTGAGGAGGAAAGCGTGAGGAGAAGGGGGGTGGGATGATGCAATGATACAGGCTCGATGCAGCGCAATAGTACCGCCAACCTGGTTCTCGAAGAGGCGGTGTCCGGCAGGACCACCAGAACAAGACTATTTTAAAAACACAAGAAAGAGAAGCAACCAGGCGCCGAAAGGCTAGGACGAATCCACCCGACACTTTGGAACCAATGGAGTTGACAGGTGAAAGGCCGTGAACTCCAGACGACAAGGATCAAGGGGCCAGCCAGGTGTGACGAGGGATGAGGACTGCGCAGTGAGGTAAATGTTTGCGAGGTCGCCGGGGGGGGGGCGGCCGAGAGGGACGATAGTCAGGCAGAAGGAAGCCCGAGGGAGACGAAGGAATCGAGGAGAGCGGCAAGGACAGGGGTTGGGCGTGGACGGCGAGGAGGAGGATGCAGGGAGAGAACGCAGAAGAGGTCCGGGTCGGGAGCGTGGATGGCAGGCTGACTTTGAAAAGCCAGACTAATACGGGGAAGGGGCGGCTGAGAAGAGACAACTCAACTTCAAAAACAGAAAAACCCAACGCTACGGACGACCCGAGACTCTGGGCGCAAACCCCAGCACAAAAGTCCCAAACCACAGAAAGGGAAACGAATTCGTGTGGAACAGCGAGAGCAGCACCAAACAGGCTGTGGCAAACCTTCATGCAACTCCTCGCGAGACCCCTGCCCTGCAGTCCCAGCTACCTGGGTTCGTCTTTGTCTGCTGCGCTGGCCCTCCCCCCCTCCTCTTGCGGCAAGGTCGGCCTAGCGTGACAAGGCGGCCGCAGAAATCAATAGGAAACGCACAAGGATGGATCAGAAACACGACAGGAAAAAGAAAAGAAACGAAACGAAACGAGGCATAGGGTCCCGAACTGGGCCAGAACACTCGGCCCAGATCCCATATCAGGAACAGCACGGGACGAAGAGGCCGGCCACGTCTATGATCCGGATCGCCCAGCTGTGAACCACATGGAAGGCCGGGAAGGCCGCTGCTGGTGACACCGGTTTCGTGCAATCTGCAGCATTCTCACAGATGCGTTGCGACACGTCCGCACTGCCCCTCTCTCATCCTTATGCCGTTTCGTCCTATGTGACTGATGCACGGCGGCCCTTTGGAAGCGGGCAAATTAACCACCAGCCAGGGGGCCCATGTCGCCAATGGGATCACTGTGTACTCGCAGGTTTTCCTCCGCAATCCATCTGCACGGCCAGCATGGCCAGTGCAGCCTGGGCCTTTTCCCCATTTCCATTTGGTGTGCGAGTAATAAAGTCGACTGTCCGGTTGTACTCGTAATGGACTCCCCTCATTTGCTAGCTGTCGTGCTTACTGAACAGCGCGCCGGATCCCACTGCTTCCAATTTGGTGTTCCCCTATTCCCTAGAGCTGGGCGCGAAGATGGCGATCCACACAGCGTGCAGGGCAACCCCCCCCTGCACCTCTGGCGGTTCCTCTCTGTTGGTAACGGCCCACTTAGTTGCTGTTTCGAAAGAGGGGAAACACTCTGCTACAGGCTGGCGGACCCGACAAAGGGGACGAAGAGGGAAAGACGACGACGAAGAACGAGCAGGGGTCGACACAGGATGGAGGGTCAGGAAAAAGTCCTTTGCCGCCAGCATGCAAGCATGGAATGAGGACTAGGCCAGAAACAAGGTTTGGGCCTTGGACAGGCTAGCTGGTCCGGTGGCTTGCTACTTTCTGGCGGCTTGCTGCTTGCGGCTTGCTGACCTCGACCTCTTTGTGCCGTGTGTTTTGGTCCTCTTTTCGGAGCTGAGTCCGGCACGAGAACCAAAGCGGAAGGCCACCGCAGATAGTAGCAGATAGCTCGAGCGTTCTGGTGCATAGCCCATTATTTGCAGTTTGGGGCGCGGAATGGCGGCCGATCGTTTTTGCAGTGTTGGACCTAGTAAACGACGAAACGGGACGCCAAATGGAGAAACTGATGCGTCAGAAAGGCCCTGTCTGAGTGAGCCAAGACAGAAACGACACGAAACGACGTGCCACCAGCGCCGTTGCAGCTCCTCTTCTTCTGCCGTCTGTGGATTCTTGTCGACTCCGCTGTGGCTTGCCTGTGGAATCATTCAGGTTTTTTTGCTGTCCAGCGTTCCCTCTGGGCAGGTAAGATACATCCTCGCAGGTATTTTGCAAGATGATGCTCTGCAGCGGCCCACCTGGCGCCGCGAGCTCCAGCCGGGGGGGGGGGGGGGGGGGGGGAGCAGCTCCATGTGACAAGGAAAATGTGACAGGTAAGAAACAGCGCACCAGTGTTACAGAAAAGAACAGAACAGCGGCAAGCAGCTGGTTCCCAAGCTCGAGAAAGATCCCGAATTGCGCCAGCAGGGCACCTGGCTCTATCCGCGCCAGCCAACCGCGGGTGCCCGGGTGGCCGATCCGCAGGGTGAATAGTGGGCTCGTTTTGATGCAGGTGAGAACTTGTCTGTTCCTTGCTCTTGCGTGCCAATTCTTGCCAATGGTGACAAAGTTTGTAGTCAGAGATTTTGCAACTTTCTCGAGTCTCCATCGGCGGTTGGCACCCTGCTATCGAGAAGGCCCGAGAGCCAAGAGGCAGCGGAGCAGCGCGCGAGAGGAAACGCGGGATGGGACAGGGGGGGGACACATCTCGGATATTGCTCTGGGACTTTCTTTTTTCGGTTGCATTGCGCCCGGTATTACAAAATAGTCGTTAAGAGCATGGTTGCAGATCTGACAGCTGGGGGCGAAAGGCAAAAAGAGGCGAGGCAAACGAGAAAAACAGCCAAAACAAGAGACGGCCCGGAGAGCATGATGATCGGGGCGACCAGACGCATAGAACACGCCAGCGGCGAACAAGGGCAGCTGGAGGCAAACACCAAAAAATAAGCCAAAAAGAAGAAAGGATCTAAAACTTGCAAGCTAGAGCCAGATGGCGAGAAATGACAAAAAAAAAAAGAGGACAGACAAGCCCCAAAAAGATGGCCGAATCACTCGCGATGCAAAGGAAGGAGCGACCGACCCAAAGAACTGGGGCGGCCCAGCTGGTCGGTACCGCAGACGGCGAAAAAAAAAGGGGGGGGGGGGGATAGAAATAGACTGCAGTGGGTGGCAGCTATTTTGGTGCCCCGGTTTAGGCGGGTTTCGTGGCTTTTCGCCTGGGTTTGGATGGGCTTCTGTGGGTTCTCGCTTTCCTGGGCGCTGGTAGACGCCTGGCGGCCGCCATCTACGTCAAGACTGAGAGCACTGCCGAGACTCTTGCGGGAGATGCCTTTGTCCACTTTGTGCCTCTAGGCTTGGAGACGACAGCATCTTGGCACTGACTAAAGAATTGGAAAGCGTTGAGAACTGCCAAGGGAAGGAGCTACCGGCTCGCGATAGTTGGCACGCACTTGCCCTATTTTTTCTACTCTTTTTTGCCGACAAGCGCGGCAATGTCGCCGACAATGTCCATGCAGGTATCGTGGGAATAGAGGCGACCCCGACAGTCCAGGGGGACTGCATTGCTGCGGTGGTAGTTCCATCGCCACAGATTGGTCGACCATGGAACGATACGAGACAAAGAAAAAAAGAAAGAAAACACAATTTCCACAGTCTTGGGATAAGATGAGGAGCAGCATGGCGAGATAGAACGTTACAGCTCGACCAAGAAGAACCAATGCCCGTCCCAGACATTGGATGCTGTTTCGTCCCATGCGGTCTTGGCGTTCCCGGAGTTTTGGGCGAGAGATTGGCGGTCCCATACTTTGGATGTACAGTCAGTGTATTGCAATGTGGGATATCAGACGGAAACAGCAGCGGAAACAGCAGCGGAAACAGCAGCGGAAACTGATGATCCCCCCTGAAATTACGTGCTGGCGGCGGCAGACCCGGAGGCCGACAGACCGAGTTCCACCTCTCTGGCCTTTGAGCTTACTCGTAAAGGCAAACGATGCAAATCTGGGTTCCTTGAAAGCATCAAAACTACGAGCAGAATTACTGGCGAGCGACAACCGAGGATAATGCTATTGAGAAAAGTGTTCACCGCTTCATCTGTGGCCAGACACGGCACGGAAGTGCATGGGGGGAAGGGAGGGGGGGGAGCATGGCAAAGGTGGTAACGGCTGGAAGGGTAGTAATGGGGGCCACGGAGCAGAGAGATACTTGAAACAAATGGACCGACATTTGACCCGACGGTAAGGGACATCTCGTGTCTGGATAGCGACATGTGCATTATCAGCCAGACATATCCCAGACCGGGCCGCGTACATGCTGTCTATATTGGCCACGCAGAGGGCCTCAACAGGGGCCACGCATTATTGTCTTGACAATGTACATTGCAGTTTTCGTCGTTGAAAACACCTGCCCGTCTGGGTAGTTGACCCGTAAACGAAGCTGTACCAAGAGTAGTATGGCAAAAGTACCGTCCTGGGCGTGGGACAGCTTGGGACAACTGTCTAGTATCAACATCCAAACATCTCCATGTGTCTTGCATTCCGTGTATTCCTGTTCCTATGTGCCCAGTGTCCTTTTTTTCCGTGTATGTGCCCAGTCCTATTGTCGTCCTCGATCTCGACCTTTGTCGAGCCCTTGACTCCTCGAATCCGCACCCGTCCTCCTCGCCCCTACTACCCCTGCTTCACCCCTGGCTTCCCTTGGAAGGGTATTTTCAGACGGTCTTCTGTGACGCGGAAACACGACGGGAACCATTGCTGGAGGGACGCGTCGTCGCGGCCCTGGAGCATTTCGGCGAGCGCGCGGCCGCACATCCAGGCGCAGACCATGCCGTTTCCTTGGAATGCGCAGCAGAGCCAGAGGCCGGACGACGTCGACAACGACTCGTCTTTTGGCGCCCCGTCCGGGGGGCCGTCGAAGCTTCCCACCAGGGGAAACCCGTCCGGCGTGAACCCCATGATGCCCGTCCATTCGGCCCTCACTCTCCCGTCCGGATGGTCGGCTCCCCAGAACCGGTCCTTGCCAAAGTACCGGGGCGTTGTGCCCGTGAGGTACGCCGAGACCCGCGGGTTGAGCGTGGTGTCGTCGGTGGTGCCGTACTCGCAGAGACCGGGGACGACGTCGGGCCGGCTGTCGGCGTAGCGCAGGCCGCCGCCAATGACAATGTCGCCGGCGTGGAGGGAGCCGGGCGGGCGGGAGATCAGGTACTCGTAGTAGCCAGAGCCGTAGATGAAGCTGTAGGTGGTTTGAAGGGCGGTGGCCCTTGGGTTGGCCGTGGTGTGGCCTGGCATATTGCTCCCCGGCCGTTGCATGCTGATCTGCCCCCTCAGCGGCACCACGACGCCCTGCAGCCGCGGCACCAGCCGCGCCGTGTACCCGTTGGTGGCCAGGATAACCCGCCGCGCCCTGACCGTCCCCCGCTTCGTGTGCACCTCGTACCCCCCGTCCACTTTTGTCAGGGCAGTCACTGGGGTGTTTGTCTGGAGATTCAGCTTGTCCTGGTCCAACAGTCTCTTCAGCAGCCCGACGACCAGCTTGTACGGCCAGATGCTGCCGGCCTCTTCGTACCGGACGACGCCGCAGATGGGCTTCGTCTTGCTGCCGCTGCCCTGGTCGTCGCTGCAGGGACAGCCCTGCTGTATTGCCTCGTCCCTTGTGAGCAGGGTGTAGGCGGCTGCCGGGTCTCCCGCCGGGAACGCCTTTTTCATGGCGGCGACGGCGTCCCTGGCCCGCTGCCAGCCGTCCGGGTCGTAGTGGACGTCGAGCGTGGGGCAGGGGTGGGAGTCGCAGTCGATGCCCTGGGACGCGGCGAGGGCGTGGATGGTGCGGATGCAGTCGAGCTCCAGGCGGGCGATCTGGACGGCGGTGGCGGTGCCGTAGGTTTCGGCGTGGCGGAGGAACGAGAGGTAGGAGGCGGCCTTGGTGTGGCCGCCGTTGCGGCCGGTGGCTCCGGAGCAGGCCTGTCTGGCTTCGAGCATGAGGACCCGAGCAGGGTCTGTCTGCGGCTCTGTCCGCCCTGCTTCCGTGTGGTCGTCTTGGTCCTGCCCTGCTGCCTGCTCTGCATCCTTTGCGAGGCCCAGGTTCCACGCTATCGACGTCCCGGCGATGCCACTCCCGACAATCACCGTGTCGACCTCCTCCGGCAGCTCCTCGGTCGACCGGTAGTCCGCCAGCTCCGGGTCCGGCGGGGTCTGCCAGAACGGCCGGGTCGGCCTGTCGCGCGGCAGCATAACGGGGACTCCTGCGCGTTCATCCATGGTGGAGGTGGTGACGGGTAATTGTCATTGAACTGTTTCGGTTGGGTGTCTGCGTTGTCGTCAATGCCTGCGTCTGCCCAACGTCTGCGTCTGCGTCTGCCTGTGCCGTCTGCTACCGTCGTCGTCTCGCCGATCGTTTCCCGTCCCAATTGCCGCCGATCGTCTTAATGCCGTGTCGATTGCGGTCTCGACCGTCCGGGTCGTCGTCGTCGTCGTCGTTATCGTCTCTTGTCTGACTCTTCTCTAGTGTCGGTGTGTCTAGCGTCCTGCTTTGTTTTTTGGTCCCTACTGTTCCCTATTGTTCCCTATTTCCGTTCCAATATCTTTCTTTTCTTCTCTTCCCTCTCTGCACAGTACTGTGTTTGAAGATTCTCTCCCCTCCCCTCCCCTTCATCCCTCTTATCAGCCACTTGCTCTAATCTTGGCGTCAGACTCCCCAACTGATTGGGCCGTAATGGTTGGGTCCATGGCTGGCTGTTCACTGTGGTGTGTGGTCACTGTGCGCCTCCCTCGTATCAGAACTGCACAAAGATGGATCCGTCAAAGACTGGATCCGTTAAACGAAAAACTCGGGAGGCGGACGGGCGACGGCGCCAAAAAAGCAATCACTACATAGTACACCACCACTGTTTTAGAGAGAAAAATAAACGGCTGGTTTCTGAATACGAGCATTTCGTGTTTGGGTCTGTCCTCTCGTGTACAAAGTAAGAATGTTCTAGCCCCTCTGAAAGTCAGTCTCTGACCGTTCCTTCTTCTTTTTTCTTTCACTTTTTACGACTCCAAAATAAACATCAACAATGATACGGAACGAGCCGAATGGGTCGTTTGTGGTGTCTGTTTGAGAAACACGAAGGAATAAAGCTTATGCATAGTTTGTTTATTTCTCGTGTCCAGCAAACGCTCATACGAGAAGGAGGTGTACCTTGTAATCGTGTAGCTTAATTGCTCCGCATGTACGGAGTAGCCCAATCATGTAGTTCCATTGCGTCGTTTACAATCCTTGCTGTTACGAGCAATTGGTCGCCATGCTCTGACCGATGACATCCTCCAAATCCCTCTTCACAGCAGGTGACTGTTGGCCTTTCCCTCGGGCTTCCAGAATCGTGGCAGCTCTCCCCAGCTGTGCGTCACGTAGTCTTTTTGCACAACCGGCTCTCCATCCTTGGTTGCGTCCAGTGCCCACTCCGACACGCCCATCGTCAGACAGCTCTCAAACATGAATGCACAGCTCCCCGCGCCCACCTTGGCCGGCTGCTGCGGCTGCGCCTCGTTGCGCGCCGCCTCGTAGCTCGCCCCGTCGGGGCCGTGCCCGCTCATCGTGTTGTGCAGGCTGCCGCCGCCGGGCACGAACCCGCCGGCGCCCGCGCGCTTGGCGTCGTATGCGCCGGCCAGCAGGCCCATGTACTCGCTCATCGTGTTGCGGTGGTACCACGGCGGCCGGAACGTGTCCTCGCCGACGAGCCAGCGCGGCGGGAAGATGACAAAGTCGGCGACGGCGGTGCCCGGGTGCTCGGACGGTGCGGTGAGGACGGTAAAGATGGACGGGTCGGGGTGGTCGTAGCTGACGGTGCCGATGACGTTAAACCTGCCGAGGTCGTACTTGACCGGATAGTAGGTGCCGTGCCAGGCGACGACGTCAAACGGGGAGTGGTCCTGCGTGGCGCGGAACATTTGGTGGTTGACTTTTGTGCGGATAGTGTACTGTTTCCCTGTGCTATCATCGAAACAGGCCACCGGAGCCTGAAAGTCGCGAGCGTTGGCGAGACCGTTGGACCCGATCGGGCCCAGCTCCGGGAGTGTAAAGTGGCCCTGGTACAGCTCAAGAGCATAGCCTCTAGCAACAGATCCATCGCTGCCCTCTCCTCCTCCTCCCAGAATCACCTGGAAGCGTATTCCGCGAGGGATGACGCAGATCTCGAGAGGGCGAACGAGAAGCCAGCCAAACTCTGTGCGAATGTCCAAGGCACCCGCCTGGGGGACGATCAACAGGTCGCCATCTGACGAGTAAAATGCCGTGTTCTTGTCCATGGACTTGTTGGCTGCATAGACAAGCACCCCCAGGCCCTGTTTCAGGGTCGGGTCGCCGGCGCCGGCGACCTGCCGTAGGCCGTCAATAAAATCGGTCGGCTGGACAGGGCCAGGGAACGGATCCCAGCGGAATTGGTCGGGCAGGTAGAGAAGCCTGTCCGAAGACACGAGCCTAGGGCCGTTTGAGTCATTCTTGCTGTCGGCCTGGAACCGACTCAAGGAGCATGCTGGTGTGATCCGGTACAGCCAGGACTGCTTGTTCTCATGCCTTGGGGCTGTAAACGACGTCCCTGAGAGCTTCTCGGCGTACAGGCCGTAAGGCGGCTTCTGTGGCGAGTTTCGTGCGATAGGGAGGGCGCCTTGGACGGCTTCAGTCCTGTTGAAGGGAAGAACAATTCAGTACAGGGTGTTTTTTCTTTCTTTCTTTCTTTCTTTTTTTTTTTTTTGCTCGGCAGGGGTGAACAACACCTTACTCTAGGTAGGAGTTGAAGCCCGTTTGATATCGGTACTTCTCCTTGACGGCAAAGTCTGTGACTGGCATTTTGGCGAGAAATGATATCCAAACAGAAGAAAAAAAAACACAAAGAATCACAACAAATTAAAACATGGAAATAACATAAATACAACTGAGAATAGAACACGCAGAAAATAGAGAGAGCGAATGAATGCTACATATACCATCGCACAGAGTGTGTCACAGCTCCGTGCGCCTTACAAACCTCCTCCCTAAGTAGGGAAGGAAATGAGGGGAACCCCTCATTTCAAGGCGGCAGAGCACCTCGCGAGTCAACGGATAGTAAACATCAAAAGCCAGAAATTGCCAATCGCTGCATGACATGGGGGAGCTTCTTGTGCAGGTCCGATGATGATGATTTGGCGATGGAATTTGGGCCGCTGGCCGATGGTAACCGAAAGTATGCGCTTTCCGCCAGTCGGCTTAACCCCAGCTGTCAGCTTGTCGATGATCACCCCGCACGCAAACCACCACCACGACGTTTTCCATAAAAGTCTCTCCACCCACTTCACCCTACCAGCATGTGCCCATACTTTTCGTCCTGGCGGGACGAGATGGAAGCTCCCTCTGGTTGGGACCTGCGTGAGGTCGTTCCCAATCTGCGAACCGTGTCCAAGGGGGGACAGGGGAGCAGGCAGGGCTGCAGCCTCGTTTGCAGATGAGATCCACTCCTAGCTAACATACGACTACGGATGGCACAAAATGACGCATTCAACGCAAGGGTGGCGCTTCCCTGCGAGGAGAACGGTTTGCCCCTGGAATTAAACTTTCAAGAACACCCTTGGGAATGGCCCGAACGCTAGATGTTTAGGCGACCGGGCAGTTTCAACGTCACGGCAAGGGACAAGATGCATGCAGCAATAAGTGTGATATCAATTCATCTCACTACTACATGCAAAGTAGAGACTTGATTATCCCTTGGAGGGAATGTACCCCGTGTAGATTCCATCGAGGAATTTAGATGTTGCAAAGCCTGGCCGGGCATCTCCCATTGGACAGTGCCGAACTTCCTTTCAAAGGAGCAGCTTCTGTCGGGGATGATTTTGAACCGGCCGCCACGAGTATGCATTCATTCATTACTCGTCACCGTGCTTCTTCTTCTTCTTACCCTGGCTGCCGCGACCCAGTTCTGCTGTGTTGTCCTTGGATAGATGTACAATCAGCCGAGTCCACGACTCCTCCTTGTCCCACTCGAATCCCTTCAGGTATGGTGCTTCCAGTTCGTCATCCGCCTGGCTATGTTAGTGGAGGCCAAGAAGAATGCCATGCTGATCAAGTGCACATACCTTCTTCCGGAATTGTTTGTGAATGGCATCCATAGCGTCCTTGATTGTGACGCCCTTCATGTCTCTTGCTGTTACTTCCAGCCCTAATGGGAAGTGAAGATCAATCTTCTTTACTGGTGGTGTTGTGAGTGGCAGCTTGAGGATGTCTTTGTCGTCAACCGACGCTGGGGATGTGTTGATTTTCCTGGGCGGTTAGTATGACGTGGTGGATGAGAAAGGAAGAAAAGGATCAACATACCATCCCGTCTTTTGTGTCTCCTTTGCGATTTGGAGCTCAATTCCCTCAGCCTCTGATGGGTTGTCAGTAAATGTCTTTGATTGCTTGATGGTATAAGAACACACAACAAAGTACATACCCAAATCATTGATGTTCTTGACACCCGGGTGCGACACCGAGCCCGACTTCTTATGACCGTGCTTCGGGGGCGAGGATGACAGGCCCTGGACGGCGGAGTCGACCTTTGATAATGGTTCAGCCATGTTGATGGATGGGTGGGAATCTTTATGTTCTTCTTGGAAGGCACAAAAGATTCAAAGTGTTGTTTAGCTGGGCCTGATACAGATGTGAGCAGAAGAGAAGGCCAGGTTAGCAACAGCAACGTTGGATGAAGAGGATCAGGCACCACGAAGCCGTCATGGCGTGAGAGCTTGCAGACGGGAAGAGTGGATTCCCTAAAATAGAAACTTACAAGCTGCAGCTGAGCTGGTGCTGGTGTGGTGCAGTGTGATTGTGTGATGGTGTGAAGAGTGAGGCTTCTGATAGAAGATGGAGAGAAGAAAAAAAGGAAGAAAGAAGGAGAGGAAGAGGAGGGAAGAGCAGGATTAAGAGGAAGAAGGAGGGACGGAGTAAAAAAGGACGAGGGAAGTGGGCGAGGGGAAACTCGAGGCAGAATGGGAAAGAGGGGAAAGAGGGAAGGTACGAGCGAGCGGGAAAGGGGCTGGACGAGAGGTGGTGGGCAGAGAAGCAGGTCACACTCATGCCAATGAGGGGGATCTTCGGCAACAATGTGGCAGCTGCGACCCGGAGCTGCCTGCCTCATGTTACGTACTGGCTCAGGTTACGACATCATCATGGGCGGTACTTGGGTGGGCGATTACATGGTTAGACAGGTTCCTGGCCGGACGCGCCTTGTCCGTCAGGAGACCAGGTCACGGGCTAACAGCAGCTTGCCGGCGTCGTGTGTCATGGTTGTTGGGGCGATCGACGGGGCGGCGTGACTTTGCAAAGCATGGGAATTGCAGACACAGATGAGCAATTAATTGCGGAGCGGTTGTAAGACCACCTTGGCCCTTTGTAAGTCGATGCGTCTTACGAATGCCCCAACAGCAAAGCGGTCAAAAAAGGCCGCTGCAGGGGCAGCTGTCGTGAACATTCGAGAGCCCACGGTGGCTCCTTCTTGACGAAGGAACATGCTCTGCGCGAGGAAAGCGCATCCCACAAAGTACCCGTTCCTGCCTCGTTGTGTCCCTTACGGAAGGCGCGGGCGGGCAGGTGATGCAGATGGCCGAGTGGGATGAGGGGGCGCGCCACTTTGTCCCCGAATCAAGATCGCTCGGCAGCCCGTCAGCCTTCTTCCCTTTTGCATTTGGGGCATATTCCGTGGCCGGTCCTTCCACTTTCTCGTTGTTTCCTTGTCTCGCCATCCCTTGGACACAATCGCGTGACCTCATCGCCGCAACGGCCTTGCGTGACATAATGCACCGCAGAACCCACTCCAATGCAGCCACGACACCACAAGACACCAAAAAAGAACCAGAGTGGCCAGTGCTTGCTCTTCTGCGCTCCACAGGAGCAGGTGAGACCAGGAGAGCTCGCTCCTAGCGTGACCTGAAGGGGGATGGCGTGAGGCGGGTCACGGGAGCAGTGGACAGGGAGCAAATCCTGGGGAAAATATGGGGCAAGCGGGTCTCTGGCAGTAGTTCTGGCGCGCTGATTTGCCCGCCTGGCTCTTCGTCCTGCAGCTCGACACTGCTGGGAACAGCTAGGGAAGAGCCTGGGAGCCACTGTCGTGTGCCTCTTTCTCCAGCAGTGCATCCACCCACTGATAAGCGAGAGCATCGCGTTCGATTGCACAGAATCGGCCGACATCTTCGACCGGAAGCCTCGCCAGACCCAAGAAACGATCTTCAGCTCTCTAGCTGAAGAGATTATCTAGCATTCGGGACCAGAACCCGATTTGTCCCCAAGACTTTTTCGTCAAGAAGTTCCGCGCACGTTGTAGTGCCAGCTCCGGTCTCGGAGGGACCCGAAGCCAGGACGAGCGCTGAGCAGCACAGCACTCCCCCACCAGTTGCTCATCGCTCCTTCCCAACGATGTCTCATGGCTGTCGCAGTCTGGGCGTGCCAAGTGGCTGCTTGCTGGCTGCTTGCTGGCTGAATGGATGGCATTTTCTGGGTGCTACCTCCGCTCGATTTTCGACATCGGCCGAGGCGAGGAAGCCACGCCGAGAGAGGCGTGACCAAAGCCCGAAACGAACAGGCAAAACCAAAAGGCGAAACCAAAAAGCGAAACAGCACCTCGCGATGTGCGACAAAGCAGAGGCAGACGGCATATCCCGTCGCCCGGCTGTTCTGGTCAAGTGACGTGGCCGCATTATGTGCGGAAGCAGACACGGCTAAATATCTCGGATCTCGGCGATCTTTGAATAATTAGGCCTTTTGGCCGTTTGGTCTTTTTGGCCCTTTTGAGCCTTTTGGTGCTGTCTGTCCGTTTGGCCTTGAAGCACTCAACGCCATCTCCCGATGACGACACCCACGCCAATCGCGAGCCACCACTATCGCGATCGCCGTGTCTCTCGTCGTGTCGCGATGTCCTCATTGGCTGTCCACCAACTGCATTCAGCTTCAGCCGCGCGCCGTCGAAACATTTCGAAACAGGAAGGATTCTCCTCGAAATCGGGCAACCAGGAAATGAATAACGCGGAAGGGCGACATGCGATATGAACGTCCACCAGATTGTCGCCCATGTTTGACGGCCTTTAATTTGTGTCTTTACCCCGTCACTATGCAGTGCGGCCTTTTCTGGCACTCTGCACTCTGTTCTTTATCTCGGCCCTCTATCTCTGACGCTGGCGCTCCCTTTTCGTGGTGTCCTCCTCCTTGCGCCCTCCCTTCCTTATCTCTGGCCTGTTCCACTGCGACTCTGATACTGACTGACTGCGCCCTCTGGCCTACGTCGCCCTCCTTCAGCTACCCCGGCACGCCATGCCTGTTGCGGGCCAGCGTGTTCTTTTGGAGGGCACCAACAGCTGAACGCAAAAAAATTTAAAATAACGACAGTGAATGGTGAATGGACAATAGGCTGCCTCGACTAGAAAAGTGAGGAAAAAAGAAAAAGTCTGTCACAATACAGAAAAAGCCCATACTCGAGACAAAAAGAAGTATCTTACTCTCCCTTCTCCCTTCCGCAAGCGGCCCATCGTCAGAAGGAAAAGGAATCAGAATAATATCAATATTGTGTCTTTTTTTCTTTGTGATTGTTTTCTCTTGTCTCGTGTTGGTCATTGTGCATTGCGTGTTCTCTTCACGCGCTCTCATACTAATCTTCAACACCCTGTCTATCCTTTCTGTTCCCCTTTTGCTCAACCCCCCCTCCCCCCTTCATCATGGCCATCTTCAACACTGATATCAAGATGCTCATTATCGCCAGTCTCTTCGATGATGAGCAGCGCCTGCTCAACCGCCTGTGGGTGGTCCTGCTGGGCCTGCAGGCCTTGCTCGTCATGATGGGCGTTATCTCTGCCATTGTGCAGGCCTATGCGCGACGACGGCCGCGCAAGCGGGTGACTTTTGCGCTCGACGTGCCCGAGGACTCGTACTCGGCCATGGCCTGGACGACGACCACGTCTGCACGGCTCATGTCGCCGTCGACAAAGGTGTGAGGCCATATCTGCACGATATCACCAGATCTGGACGAACAAGCGGCGCAAAGTCTTTATCTTTGGTACGTATCTACTAGACCCAATGTCTTTTGGACTCCTTACTGACTCTACTATAAAACAGTGCACAATTACGATACCCAGCATGAACTCGAAGCAACAATACAAACCGAAACGAACCCGCGATACCTTATCCTCAGTCGTACAGCTCGTCCACGTCGCCGGCTGGCGTCGACTTTGACGCGTGCGGCGACGTCACCCGGATACCGTTCTCGAGGCGCTCGAGGGTGATCTCGTGGCCTTTCTGAGCGCACCACGACGTGACCATCTTGACGGCCGTCTTGATTTCACGGCCGTTGAGCTTCCACGCCGAGAGCTCCTGGAGATCCTCGTCGTCGAGGTGGGGGACCAGGTCGGCGGCAGCATCACCAGCTGGCTGACCGTCATTACGGCCGACACCGTCTTGACCGCCAGACTGAGTGGCAGACTGACCGCTTGATTGGCCGTCAGCATTCTGGGCTCTCGGGGCTCCGTTTTGGGCAGTCTGGACCCCGTTTGGGGCACCATTGTGTCCATTGTATCCACTCTCGGCCTGGGCTCCATTCTCAACGACACCCTCAACACCGCCACTTGCCAGAGCCTTGGCCCTCCGCGCCCTGTGCTCCTTGTCCACCACGACACGGGCAAGGAATTTGCGCCACACCGACAGGCGCGCCTCGGGCGTCAGCGGCTTGAACAGCAGGTGCAGACTGACGCGGCTGCGGAAAGCCGTGTCGATCGTGTCGTACAGATTGGTGGTCAAGAAGATGATGCCCTGAAAGTACTCGAGCTCGCGCAAAAAGATGGACACGAGCTCGTTGCGGGCAATGTCCTGGGGGTGCCGCTCGGCCATGAACACGTCGGCCTCGTCGAGCAGGATGACGGCGTTCCACTCGGTGGCCATTTCAAACACCTTCTTGACATTGGCGCCGAGCGTGGCGGCGCTGACGCCGAGGTCTTCTGCCTGGAGATAGAACAGAGGACGGTGTGTGCGGTCGGCGACTGGGTGTGTGTTAGTGGAGGATATGACTCAGGGGTGCAATAGTTAGGGGAGCTTACCAGCTTCGGCAGTCAGGGTTTTGCCTGTTCCCGGGGGACCACTGAGAAGGATGATGAGACCATCACCTGCAAGGGTTAGGCTGCCAGGCATAATAATAATAACACATCATGACGCATATTCCAATCTTTCACATCTCAACTCACCCTTGCCCATGATGACATCCTCCATCTTGGTCTTGTTGTGGCCATGGTTCTCCACAAACGACAGGACCATGTCCTTTTGCTGCTCGTCGTACACCAGGTGCTCGTATGCCTGGTCGTTCCACTTCATCGGCCGGATGTCCTCGACAAAGACGTGCACTGAGCTGTTAGCATGACTCGCACGGAGAGAATGATGGTACTTTGAAAGGCATATGGCCAGAGTAACTTACCCCATAGCTTGTTCTTCAAGGCGTACGCCTCGACCATGGGCGACATGAACTTGAGATCGTCCGGATTCTTGAGCATGCTTTCCTTGTTGGCAGCCTGCTCCTCCTCGTCTAGGCGTCTTATCGACATGAGTTTCTTTGTGTCTTTGGACTGGTCAGCACAAAATAAAAATAAAAATAAGCACCAAGGATATCTCGAGGCTGACTTGCCTTCATCATCCTCCTCCTCGTCGTCGGGGTCATACCGCCGGGGCTTCTTCTTGCTCTTGATGCCGTAAGGGTACCTGTCGTGCCGCGTCTGCCGCCGTCTCCCTGTACCCGCGACCACGTTCTGCTTGTTGACGGTGTCTTTGCCTTCGCGCACGCCCTGCGCCAGGTGGTGCTTGTTGTAGCCCACAACGTCCACCAGGATGCGCCCGTCCACATTGTGCTTCTCGACCTTGTCGGGGGGTACGTGGTGGATGCCCAGACCCGTGTACTGGCAGTACGACACCCCCTGGAAGTCCAGCACCAGCTGGCCACGCCGCTGCAGCCGGTCCTCGATCTCTGCCGCGTCCGGAAGAAACGAAATGGGACAGTGGTCAAACGACTTCAACGGCTTGTTGCCCTCAAACTCGGGAATCGACAGCGTCTGCTTCTCCCACACAAACGCCTCGCCGTTGAAGCGCAGCACCTGCGTGTTTATATCCAGCGAAGGTGGGGACCCCATCGGACCGCCCTTGCTGTAGGTCGTGTCGACAACGCGGCTGAGGACGTCGCAGTTGCCGCCCAGCGAGCGGACCACACAGCCGCGTGGGAAAAACGTCCAGGCGTGCTCGTACGAGACGAGCCCGCGGCCGGCCAGCAGGCGCTGTTTGGAGCGGAGACTGGCAAACGCCTCGTCGAGCACATTGACAAACAGCTTGAGGAACGGGAGCAGCGGGTCGTCTCCGTTCTTGCCGCTGGTCTTGTCGCCCGCAGTCAGGCTCTTGAGCTTGGCCACGATGGCGTCGTAGCAAAAGTAGAGCGGGCGGAACGGGTAGTGGAACGTGACGGTCTCTGCCGAGTCAAGGTGCATGTCGTCGCCCTTGAGGATGGGATCGAGAGCGGCAATGAGCAGCGCGTTCTGGACGTTGATCTGGTGGTACTTGAACTGGTACCGGCCGCTAAGGACGGGCTTGTTCTTGTCCTTGGACTTGTAGATCTTGATGGCCGCCCGGTCATTGGCCTTGGCAGCGCTCTTGCTCAGCTGGCGCGGCGGGTAGTCCTGCCAGACAATGTTGTCGTAGGGATCAATGTCTCCCTCGTAGTAGGTCTTGGCCACGACGGCGGTTCCCAGGCCGGAGGCGTTCTCCTTGGACGGCGAGCTGGCAGGCTCAGGCTCGCCTTCTTTTCCAGCAGTCTTTTCATCCTTGGCGGGATCGACGTCCGCGGAGAGGCTGTCTGAGTAATCCGACAGCGTCTTCTCGTCCTTGACCCGGAAGACCTTGCACCGGAGCCTCCAGACCTGCTCCTTCACGGCCCCCTTGTCCAGGCTCGGCATATGCATCTTGGGTGGGTGATGGATATGGACGGGCAGACGACTAGGCAAACGTAAAAAGACAAAACTGTAGGCAACAACGCAACCAAAGAGACAGAGACTATGACGGTATATCTGGCCGGTATCGTGCAAGTGCAATGCCCATGCCGTGAGAGGAGGGTGGCCAAGTTGTGCAGAATAAAAGAGGAAAGAGAAACAGAAAAAGACAAAGAAAATCACAACTCAAAAGCGACACAAGCCGGCACATATAACAAAACCGGTCAGCGGCAAACACATCTCACCGGCAAACACATCCGGCCTGCAGCCGCAACTGCACCGCCCTCCTTGTAGGGCTTCATCGCGAGTCCTGGACCGCCAACCAAGCGTAGGAACAACTCTGCCGATAGTGGATCTGGTATCAGCATAGTCGTCGCCGGCGACATGCTCGCACACTTGTCCTACGGCCAGGGTGTGCCCTGTGGAAAGCCTAGCCTCGTGCCCCACGCTGGCAAACAAGGCGTCCGGCTTGACGGAGGCCGACCGTGATTGGCCAGAGCCTTTCTTGCTCGGACTGGCCTTATTCTTTCGGCCAAACAGACCTGCACTGGCCTCAGATCGGCCTCAGACCGGCCTCCGGCGGCTGGCCTCATGTCTCGGGTGTTCGCCACGGCCAGAACAATCAATATTGTGGCCACTTGGGCAGGGGTGCCAACAATTTCCAGAGCTTCCTCGATTCCTCAATTAGAAAGGCCTAGGACTTTGATATCGGACTGTTCCAGCTCAATGTTTTAGCGCTGGTGCCTAATCCTGCTAGGCATGTCTGTGCCGAGCACAATGGCACCTCCCAACTGCGTTTCCTCCCATGAAACGATTCGCTGAGGTGAACGGACCACCGTTGGCGCTTTGCCCCACACAGCCTCCCGCATCCAGCCTAGCCGCTGTCCCTGGAAAACAGAATGAATAAAAAAATTAAAATAGGAATTAAAAATAACAAAAAAAATAACACAAGCTGGCAACAAAAAGCCCTTTGCCTCATCGCAGCGCACACAATCTCCTGACACAAAGCCCAATTCACCAACATCAACAAAGACTCGGGCATCCCTTCGCGTTCTTTCTCCCTTTGTGAACCGTTTCTGCTTGAGGCCGCAACCGTTGTTGTGCTTTGTGCATCCCATCCCTTCCGCATCCTGCGCCTCGCCCTAGAGATCGCGAACTTCTCGTGTTTCTTTCTGATATCTGCGCTTTCTCTGTTCTCCGACTCCCTCTTTCTCTCCATCTGCTCAATACCATTCATCTCCTCCTCCCCCCCCCTCGACCGGCTTCGACGCGCCCGTATCCAACGCGAACCCGACCCTCCGTCCAACCGACGACCCTTTCCTCCTCCTTCCTACATCCATCAACAACAAGCTTCCTCATCTCCAAATATCAAAATGCCTCCGAAGAAGACCGCCGCAGCCAAGGCAGCTGCCACCAAGGCGGCTGCCACCAAGACGGCCAAGGTCACCAAGGCACCGGCCAAGAAGACCGCCGCCGCTGCAAAGCCCAAGGCTCCCGCAAAGACCAAAGCGCCAGCAAAGACGGCCGCCACCAGTAAGCCTCCGGCCAAGAAGGCGACCAAGCCCGCTGCTGTTGACACGGACGACAACAAAGAGAACGCAGAGCCCAAGGTCAACGGCACGGCCGCTCCCAAGAAGCGCGTCACTGCGAGCCCCAAGCCGCCCGCCAAGCCCACCAAGAAGACACCTGTTCCGGCCCCGGCTGCCAAGGCCGCCGCAGCTCCTGCTGCCACCAAGGCCGCTACCAAGCGCAAGGCCTCCGAGGTCGAAGAAGAGCCCGAGACTGCCGCACCTCCGCCCAAGGTCGCCCGCAAGGCCAAGCAGGTCCTCTCCCCCACATCCGCCATCCGGGCCTCCAAAATCAAGGCTCTCGGCAAGCTTGGCGTCAAGATCAACGATGCTCCCACCAAGGTGCTCGACGTCTTTGTCTTTGGCGAGGGCTCATCTGGTGAGCTCGGCCTGGGCGCCGTGCGCGTTGACAACAAGAAGCCCATGGACGTCAAGCGTCCCCGCTTAAATGCCAACCTCGACGCCGAAAAGGTGGGCGTCGTTCAGATTGCCGCCGGCGGCATGCACGCTGTAGCCCTCACCAAGGACAACAAGATCCTGACCTGGGGTGTCAACGACCAGGGCGCTCTGGGCCGCGATACCAACTGGGACGGCGGTCTGCGCGATGCCGACAAGGAAGACTCTGACAGCGAAGATGACGACGACACCGGCCTGAACCCCCGCGAGAGCACGCCCGCCGAGATTGACACTGAGGGTGTCATCCCGGACACCAAGTTTGTGCAGGTCTGCGCCAGCGACAGCGCCACTTTTGCGCTGACCGAAGACGGCCGCATCTATGGCTGGGGCACGTTCCGCGCGCACGACGGTGTGCTGGGCTTCTCGCGCGACGTGCTGATCCAGAAGACGCCCAAGCTGCTGGCGGAACCCAAGAAGATCAAGGCGATTGCCACTGGCTCGAACCATATCATGGCTCTGGACGCCAAGGGCAAGGTGTACACATGGGGCTGCCCCGAGCAGAACCAGCTGGGGCGACGGTGCGTGCAGCGCGACATCAAGGCGTCAGCGCTGCGTCCTGGCGGTGTCGGTTTCCGCCGCGGCGTGCACGTTGAGAAGATTGCCTGCGGCTCATACCACAGCTTTGCGCTGGACGCCAAGGGACAGGTCTACGCATGGGGCCTGAACAACTTTGGCCAGCTGAGCGTGGATGGCGAGGGCGCCGGCGACACTGACGCCACGGTGCTTGACGCGACTGTCATCCCCGGTCTCACCGACTACCGCGTTGTCGACGTTGACGGCGGCGAGCACCACTCGCTGGCGTGTACCGAGGACGGCAAGCTCCTTACCTGGGGTCGTATCGACGGCAACCAGGTTGGTCTCAAGGCCGAGGCTTTCAACAAGGAGAATGCCATCTTTGACGAGCACGACCGGCCCCGTATTCTCAAGGAGCCCACCATCCTTCCTGGTAAGTTTTCTCCGAGAAACGAATGCAAATAAAAAAAAATGTACTAATTTCCAGACCTCCCGCCTGTTTCTCAAGTCAGTGCTGGCACTGACAACAGCTTTGCGCTGACGACTACCGGCAAGGCCTACTCCTGGGGTTTCTCAGCCAACTACCAGACGGGCCAGGGCTCGGACGACGACATTGAGGTCCCGACGCTGATTGACAACACGGCCGTGCGCGAGCGGAAGCTTGTGTATGCCGGTGCCGGCGGCCAATTCTCAATCCTGGCCAGTCTCCACTAGGGCACTTTGGTCAAAGACTGACATGTCCGAGACTGGCATGTCCAGGACTGATCTGTACTATATATGCTTCGTTCTTGTCGTTTACCGTTGTTTTGTGCTTTCTGATTACTTACTGTTTTAACTGTTTTAACTGCGTTTCTGCCTTGTTCTTGCTTACTGTTTTTTTTTTTTTTTTTTTTTTCACATTACCTGCTCTTGTCTATTCGCATCTGCAGTCTTGTTTATTGCCGTTTGCTTTTGTTTCTATTTTTTTTTTCAGTCTTTTTTGCCATTTGCTTGTTTCATTCTCTGCGTCATATACCAGTTTTTCGCTGGTTAGAAAAAAGTCATTCGAGGGAACAACAGACCGGGGGACAACACCAAGGACGGAGAGTCTGCTTATTAAAGGCAAAAAAAAGAGGATTTTATTTACAGGGAAAACGCCACCACCACAAAGCAGGCGAGCGAAATCGGTCTGGAGTTCTCGGTTTATTATTATTATTATTATTATTACTATTTATTTGATGCATATTTGTGTTTTCTTTATTGCTGTTGTTTAGTTGCTCAAGATCGACTTTTTTATATACTGTAATACTCCCCAACTTGGTTTCAACAGAGCAATCTCCATGGACAATTATTGAGCGCGTCAAAATTTTGGATGAACAGTGAACAGTATGAAAAAGAAATCGTCAAGCCGTCCTCGTCAAGCCAATAGTAGACATAAGTCATCAACGTATCGTCTTTTTTCTTATTTGCCTTTTTTTCTATGGTACAAGTTTCATGCATGCTTTGAGGAAAGAATAACAACCGCAAAAATCTTGATAAAAACCCAACCTCCAGCAGAGCCAAGTAGACCGCTGCCACTTCCCATTCCGCCCCTTTCCCTTTTTCAATGTGTCGTGTTGTTTGTGTTGCTTGGCGTGTCTGTAAAAATGATTATAAAGTGTGTGTGTGTGTGTGACTCCTGACGCCAGTCTCTATTCCTCCCCCCCGACTGTTTCACCAGCCCTTCTTTTCATGTGTGGTCCGTGTGAATGAAAAGCCTCTTTTTTTTTTGCCCAGTCCTTTTCCGTCCGTTCTGGAACCTCTTGACATTGACCCGTGAGTGTTCTATCTGTAGTGACGTACTGTTCTCGTCCGTAGTGTTCTGTCCGTAGTGGCGTACTGTTCTCGTCCGTGTACTCGTTCTCCGCTCCCATGCTTCGCGACTCCGACACTACGTCGCTCATGCCGCAACCTTGCTGCCCACCACCTTGGCAATGACGCCGCTCCTCCGGCTGCTAAACACGCCCATGATGCCAAACCCGACATAGAACAGCGCCAGCGGGTACGCCACCAGCCCGCGCATCCCCCGCATCCGGCCCACCGCGCAAAACATGCCCGACGCGCTGTACGTGCACCAGCAGATCGCCGCCGTCGTAATCACAATGCCCAGCGGCGTGTCCATGGGCAGCACAATGCCGACCAGACTCGTGGCCACCAGCGGCAGCAGGCAGTACCCCAGCACACTGGCCGACCGCGCAAACGTCAGCGTGCTCGACAGCTGGCTGATGCTGCCGCTGCGCGAGTGCTTGCGCGTGTCGGCGCCCATGGCTGTCGGGGCGGGTCCGGAGGGGACGGCGCCCGGGTAGGCGGGCGTGGCGGATCCTGGGACGTTGCCGTAGGCGGGTGTGGCCGAGTAGCCGGGCCCGCCTACTTGGCCAGCACCCGAGTTCATCTGTCCGTCGGGGGACATGAGCGAGAGGATAATGTGGAGGAGGGTGGAGCCGAGCAATGCGAGGCCGTAAATGTAGCCAAAGTGGACTTTGCCGGAGAAGAGCAGGAACGTGCCGTCCAGAAGGAAGAAGATGACGGGGCCGGCAAGGTCAGAGTCGTCCATGAGGTGCTGGTCGATTCGTTGGAAGGGGTTGAGGACGGCGAGGGTCTACCATTAGGTCGCAGATTAGCACTCGAACAAGGAGGAGAAGACGGGGTACGGTCCAGACAGGGCTGGACCCCCCAGGGGGCCAGTGCAAGCTGTCTCGTGTTGGACGCAGCTGCCTCCTAGGGAATGGGATCAAGCTGCCTCCTAGGGGGTGGGGTTACCTTTGCCTGAATATGTGAAAAGTTCACGCCGAGCTCCTCCAACAGGGGCGGCTCGCCGTCGTACCCCTCGGCGGAGAACGCCGCCAGCCAGCCGGTCCGCAGCCCGCCCTGCTCGCCCATCCGGCCAGTCACTCCCGGCGGCGCGGCACCGCCAAAGCCGCCATAGGCCGAGGACACGTTGCCAGTCGGCGCATACGCGCCGTATGAGTTTTGCGCCGCCGATGTCGAGTGGCCTGGCACGCCGGGCGAGTACGTGGACGGGTAAAACTGGAGGTTCTGCGCAGACGACGGGCCGTATGCGGGATTGCCGCCGCCGCCGGGGGCGCCATAGTACTGTGCCATTGTGGGGAGGTGTGAGGTCGCAGAAAGGAGGTCAGGCAGGCTGTCGAATTCGAGATGTCGAGATTAGGAGATCTGTCGCCGGTAAGGAGACGTCCCAAACGAGAGGGGGAGAGACAATGCTACGCAGAAAAGCTGTAAACAATTATTGAACGAGGGAAGCCGTGTAGAAAGAGTGTCGCAGACAGAGACAGAGGCTGACGTGTTGTTGTCGTTTTTTGCGTTGCTGCTCGTGACGTAGTTGACTGGTTGCTTTTGATGCTGCGTGTCCCCAAAACGGTCTTGAAGAACAAGAGCTCTCTCTCTGTGGGAAGTCTTGTCTCTCAGTTTCCCCAGTAATTTTTTGGTGGCGCTGTCTTGCATAGCTGGCCGTTGCTGGTTGGCTGGTTCTGCCCTGCCGGCTCGCGGGCTGCGGGCGTTGCATAGGGGGCCTTATTGGCAAGCGGTGTGGCGCGCTAGCACTGAGCGCGTCCAGAAAAGGGGAAATTCTCAGCTGTAGAAAACGGTACCGAGTACCTAGCGAACTGAGCATTCGGGGCGACGGAAAATGGAATAATCCGGGATCGCCGTTCCGACCAAAGCTCGGCAGGCTGGCGGCGTGTGGGGCGACAGGATTTGGGTTTAGAGGAAAAGGAATTTTCGATGCGATTCTCAAGACTACTACTGCATCTTCAAGGCGAATTTCTTCCTTTTCTGTCCACGTCAGTCAACATACACCCGCATATTTGACGGCCTGCTGTTGCGCATATTCACAGACTTGTTGTTTGCAAGCAACGGATTGTTCGGCCAGTGCGATTGCGACGGGACAGCTATTTTAACAGCAACCGGCGAATTTACACTTGAAAATGGTAAGCTCGAGGACCATGACGATTGTCGATGGTGGTGGTATCTTTTGAGCCAGTCTAACTCTCCAGGCCTACCGCATAATCACCCAGGTCGTCGTCGTCGGCTCGCGCGTGCTGGGCCGCGCCTTCAGCGAAGCCTACAAGCAGGCCAACGCATCCAGCCAATATGCCCGCGCCCAGGCGAAAGCCGGCGGCGCAGTCGGCTCCACCGGCCGTGCCAACCTGTCCTCCGGCATGACGCTCGACGAAGCCGCCAGCATTCTTAACGTGTCCAAGCCGCCGTCGGTGCAACCCGGATCGCGCAACGCCGAGACCGCAATGCTCAACTACAACATGGAGGAGGTGATGGACCGCTTCAAGCGACTGTTTGACGCCAACGATCCGCAAAAAGGCGGCAGTTTCTATCTGCAGAGCAAGATTCTGCGGGCACGAGAGCGCATCGAGGCAGAAGTGGGGCCGGTGCTGGAACGGGCAGCACAAGAAGCAGAAGCGAAGCAAAAGCCCAAGATGTACAAGCAATGACGAACGGAACCATGAGACGCACGAGACGTGCGAGACGTACGCAGTATAACGAGACGAACGGACACGACGATGACGGCGCGATGAAATCGGCGGTGACGGGTGTCCGACTTTGTTGATGCAAAACGAAAGCCAAACACTGGGACCCGGCGATTCCCAAGGATGTGGCGCAACAGATGGCGTCGGCCGGCTGGCGATATGGGCGAGGGCATTTGCGCCCGCATCGAGAGAAAAGGGTGGCCGGCCAGTCACTCCACGCACACCATCTACCCCCCTAAAAATCTTCACTCTGACATTTTGGCATAGCTCAGGCGTTGTTTTTTTCCTGCATGTTTTCTGCTTTTTCCATCGGACGACTATTCTCTTCTTCCTCTTTATTTCTTATTTCTACTATTATCAGTGGCGGAGAAGGGACAGGAGAGGTCGTCTGGGATAGGTTGGGGGTTTTGAATTTGTGCCTAGGTGTGTGTATAACTATGTGTAAATCTGTGTACATCATCTAGCGGGCATTCAGCGGAGAATGGTACATCTACAAGAAAAAAAGATACAGCAAAATAGAACTACAAGACAAACGGCTGCGGAAGTGGCCCTATTCAAGAAATGCGTTGAGAGATGCCGTTTGCATGAAACACGTACTTTTACGAGATACATTAAGCGAGTCAGAAGTAAATGGAAACAGCCATTAAATGGGCACAGATGAAAACGTGCATTATTCCCCGAGCTTGTGGCAGTCTAAATGAAGCGTCTCTTCCAGAAGGGCCGGTCCGCCCACCATGTCAGCAATTAAGATGAGGCCCTTGCCATGTTTTCACGCAACCACTCGGCTGTTCTGTCGCTACTACTGTCTCTTGTTTATTTCTTCCACGAGAGATAGATTGCCGCGGACAGGACACACGGTTTTGCCCGACTCGGGTTAGGGTTGCAGCTGTCCTCGCAACCAGGTCAACACGAAACCGGGTCTCGTCAACGACCAGAAAGAGCGAAAAGTTCCATCTTGCCTTCTTGCACGCAATTCGCAGAATCCCAAGGCAACAGTCGCATTCGTCTGGTTCTCGGGACGAAATGTAACCTCTGCTGTTTTTGCAGTCCACTTTGTTCAACGGCGCTGTTGCAGACGGAGAAAGAACCGGTCGATCGAAAAGAAAAAGATGCAGACAGGACTGAAAAGAGCAACGCTTGTCTTATTCTTCATCCCGCTTTCCATTATGCAACAAAAGGCCGCACGTGCCGGCAAAGGGGCGATTTTTGCGTATATCTCGGCCTTGTAAGCCGTTGCATGAACGATGCGATCTTGATCGTCCGCGTCGACCACTCTCTGGTCTCTTTTTCTTCCATTGCTTCTGTTGGTTCCGTCTTCTTTTCAGCAATGTCTGTGCCATTTCTACCCTGCACTCTGCGTGTATCATGACCCGTCTATTAAAAGTCCATTTGCCCCCGGCTTTGACCGGTGGGATCACCAAGGGCCCCGTCACATTGGACTGGAGAATTGACGACAGCCGTCGAGGACTACGTGATGGAGTTCAAATAGACACTACTTTGTAAAGAACCCACTGTGATGACATCCCGCTCATCACACAAATCTTAATTAACTCGGGCGTCATCGCAACTTTCATTGACTAATGAAGCAGGTAGAAGTAATGCAACTCTGCCAAAGGGACGGCAAATAAAGTACGTGCTCCAGGATGCACACCCGAATGCTTGGCTACTTGGTACATGAATACCTTATACAGTCCCTGCATGAGTGCACGGTTTCCATTCCCAGCCCGTGTCAGCTTTTAATACATGGCAAGGCAAGGTTGACGGGGGACGCAGAAAGAAAGGCAACAAAGGGAACGTGTGACTTGGGTTTCTGTGTCGCAGCCAAACAAGAATTCGACAACAAATAAAGAAAACAGGGAATTGGACAAAGTAGGCGAGTAAAGGGGCTAGTAAAAAACAAGGTTTGAAGCTTGAATGTGTGGCAGCGATCTGTCTGCTGGACGGGGTTCTTTCCACCCAGAGAAGCAGAGAGGCTGCCTGCCAACCAATCTGCCTCTTACCTATGACATTTCGTTCTTAAGAATAGTCAACTTGGGCAATACAATCAGCATAAGATCCTTACGGTTAAAAGAACCTGCTCATCTTTCCTCCCTCCTTTGACTCGTCAGCAAGCCCCCCCGTCATTCGATCCCGGTTTCCATGCTGTGTCTGATGGGCATGGACACCGTCGTTCGACCGATCTTTCCCATGGTTCGGCCACCCACGTCTATCCTTTTTACTACTAGTCCACACACACACATACATGTGCCCAGACAGAGTTCCCACACGTGAACCACCTTGAAGCTGTCCAAGGTTGATTGGTCCAACCGCTAACAGACGTTGAATGGACAGGGATGGGAACGAGAAGCTCCGATCTTGAACTCCCATTCTACCCACCTTCCATGTAGCTTCCCTTCTGGATCACTCTTTTACTCGTCCTGACTGGCTCTCTATCAAAATGTCTGGCTTGGCTGAAGTCTTCCAAGGTTCACCCTCCCTCGGGACTGGCCCGATGCTTCCATGCCTTCCTTTGCCATTCGCCCCTCTTGATGGACAGATGGATGAGTAGAGGGGTTTCTTCTCGGCCCCTGCCTGCAATTCCATCCGAAGTGATGAGTTCGTGCAGCACTTCTGGCAGTTCGTGGAGCTGCAGCTTGTAATACGAATGCTTTAGAGGAAAGAAGCCGCGGACCTTTTCATCAGTCCTACCTCACCCCCTGACCCCCAAGTCGACCAGGTAGGCATCTTCCACGTCCCAAAAAGGAATCTCCATCTCTTCGGGATCTAGCTTGCCATAGTCCGGAGGGCACCGCAATCTAGAGCATCCCACACCCCTCTTCCATCACCCAAGAGAGAGGTTGCTTCCCGTCATCCGTCCCTTCTTTTGTTTTTATCTATTTTCAACTCGCTCCCAATCCTAGTCTCCTCCGCCTCTTTGGCCATCCACCTACTTTATCTTGTTTCTCATCCCCCTTTTTTAGCAGTGTGCCAGTCTTTCACTTCCCTGCTCGGGTCTTCAGTCTTTGGACACCTTTGCCACTGCTCTGTGTTCACTGCCTCGCACAAAACAACAGTCGTTGGTCTCACACCTGACCTATTTCCCCTCTCTCTTCTTTTGTTCTCGTCGTTGTCCTCTCTTGTGTTTCCTCTTCTTCTTTAATCGTTTAATCATTAGACGGCTTTACAGATAGACTTTTCTTTTTTTGTGTTTCTCCACCGACCCGGATTCTTTGTCGTGTGTTCCTCCCTTGCGGCTTCACAGATATTGACGACTTTCCGTTTGCGCCAGTTCACACTGATCGATTCCCTGCTCATACTCGATAGCCGTTTCCCCTTGCATGGGCCTTTCTTTTGGGTTTCAATCACAAGATCTAGACAGAAGATACCCCCCTTTGCCACCTTCCCAAGTTGCATACCGTTAATAGAAAAGAGAAGCCAAGCCCCCTCCTCCGCTCTTTCGGGGTTTCCCACGAGGTTCCTACGACAAAGGTTTTGTCACTTTTGGTCATTGCCAGCGTTCCCAAGACTGAATTTACAAGAGTTACATACGATTCTACATACGCCTTCTACACTCGTTTAGTTTACTTCCACTGGCAGGATGCACAAGACGACGGGACCATGTTGATTCGATGGGGCGTCCAGACTCTGCTAGCTGGGCTCACAGTTGTGGAAGCGGTCCCATTTCGGCACCAGGCAGCTGCCAGAGAAGAAAGCACACCGCTACCGCGCCGGCTCATCGCGTTGCCGGCGTCTGTGCCAGCAGCAGACATTGCTCGAATTACACCACCGCCACGACCAAGAGGAAGAGGATTCCATGCAGGACTTTGGTTGCGATATAGGGATGGGAATGACACAGGCCAGAGCGAGGACGAGACAGGACAGTCGACACAGACTTTTGCCCTGGCGGACACTGAGACTGAAGCCAGCACAATCCAGGCCAACACCGGCGTCGACATCAACACCAGCAGCACTTCTCCAACCAGCACCAGCGCAAGCCTCGCGTTTAATCCAGCAGACGTCCCGGTAGAATGCCGGAGTGGGAACTGCCTTGCGGCGCGGCCGCAAAGCCAGCCGTACCGGAAGCAAGCAGCGTCGTCGGACTGTACGACGACCAAGAGTTCTTCTTGTTCCACGCGGACCACGTCGACTGGGAGGACGTATAGCAGAAAACGTCCAAATATGCACACGTCAGAAAAGGAGAGAACGTCGGCATGCGAGAATTGTGGTGCAGAAAAGTAAGTGAGGACACACAGAGATACAGACCAATACACAGGCTGACCTCTAGAACTGCGAACCCACAAAACCCGGCAGCAGCCTCGACGGTGCAGATCACCACACTGACGACCGTCACACAAACATCGACCGTGCAGGCCGGCGGCGGAGACAAGCAGACGTCGTTGGTGACGTCGACCGACACGACTACCGTGACGGTGACCAACTCTGGCTTGTTGACAAGGACGAGTGTGGTCACGGTGACGTCCCGTCCAAATAAGAGGCAACTTGTATTTCCAGAGACTGGCAGTGGCCGGGGCCAGACAGCGGGCGTCACACAGCTCGCCCGCCGGCAGGCGATCACCGAAACAGACACATTGACAACCACTGTCACTGACATCGTCACGGCCAC
This sequence comes from Raffaelea albimanens, assembly GCA_002778245.1. Lineage (NCBI taxonomy): Eukaryota > Fungi > Ascomycota > Sordariomycetes > Ophiostomatales > Ophiostomataceae > Raffaelea > Raffaelea albimanens. The sequence continues at coordinate 1,615,310 of PCDJ01000006.1, read as the reverse complement.
TGAGGGCGGCGATACAGTTATCAGCACTACGACGACGACTACCACGATCACCGTCACGGAAGCACCCGTGGCCACGACGACAGTCTTTGACACGACGACTGTCGTAGAGCCGTCGCAGACCCAGACAGAAACACAAACACCACAACCCACTACGAGCAAACAGCCTCATAGTCCTGCGCCGTCGTCCACAGAGACGAAACCATCTCCACCTCCATCTCCGCCACCGCCATCACCTCGTCCGACAGGACCTTCTGCCGTTCCCAGCGGCTCTCCTTCTCCACCTCCTCTTTTCCCTCCTAACCCTTCATCTGCCACAATGACTGGCACTCCCATCATTTCGTCCTCCACACCCAGTCCGTCTCCATCCCCGACAGACACTTCACGAGTGCCCCCTCCAGAAACACCACCGCTTCAGCCCACAGATACAGCCACACAAACAAACCCTGCATCAATGACCCAGTCGACGAGCGGCTCAATGGGGCCGTCGACGACAGGCGTCGTCCCGCCCACAGGCACCCCTTCCGGGACTGCCAGCCCGTCGCCGTCGCCGACCTCGTCCGGCCAGCCGCCGTTCCCGCTCGGCAACAATTTCGGGCTGTCGGCCAGCCAGATTGCCGGCATTGTCCTGGGCGTGGTGGCGTTTGTCCTGTTCCTGGTGCTCGTCGGCATCCTCCTGCGGCGGTTCGTGCGGGCCAGGGCCCATGGAGAAATTGACCAGGAGCAGCTGACGCCGGAGGGGGACCAGTTCTCGGACAGGATGTCGGACAGGATGTCGGATAGAATGTCGGATAGGATGTCGCCGTTCAGGGAAGAGCCGAAACCGGGAGTGACGGGGGTGACGACCGCAGGAGTGACGGCAGCATTTCTGGCGAGCCAGAGGGGACTCGGACGTCCAGACCCTGGAGAGGTAAAGGTCACCATCCACCCGGCGACACCGAGCCAGGCCAGCCACCACCCCCGAGAGTGGCCACTCCCGCCCGGCCACATCGGCCCGCCCCTCAGCATGTACATGGAGGACACCACCGGCGACAACACGCCTTACGACGCCGGCGCATGGAGCACGGCGAGCGAGGGCAACGGCGCCGGCGCCGGCGCAGGGCCGTCCGGCCTGGGGACGCGGCAGCAGTCGAGCGGAGTGACCACGCGGCGAGCGTCGGGCGTGCCGAGCTCGGCGGTTCTCGGGGTGGACGACAGAGAAGGCACGATAGAGGGGCGAGTTTCGGATGGAGCGTCTGGTGAAGGAACTGGGGAAGGAACTGGGGAAGGAACTGGGGAAGGAACCGGGAACGCGCCTTCCAACAACGACGACACGCTCTCGGCAGGTGGGTGGCGAGGCCGGAGCAGGTGGACTTTTGGCAGCAGCGACTATGGGAGGCCAGCGTGAAGAGGGGTGTAAAGCCCCCCCCTCTAGTATTTATATCTAGTCTTGACAGCGATTTTCTTTGTATTTTCCCTTTTTCATCGACAGCCGGTCTCGTTCACATACAGATAGCAGAATTGATTTTTCTGCTTCTTTCTTGCAGATGTGTACATTGCGGTAACAGCATTAGAAGCACCAGCAGAGCAGCAACAAGAACCACCAGCACCAACAACAATAGCAACAACCACCACCCAACAACAACAGCCGCCCGGCCCGCCATGTCGCAGTCCGCAATCACGCTGCTGCCCCCGCCCTCTTGCCATTTTGGCAGGTCGCGGGTGGGTTGTCTCTTGCAGCCCGCGAACCGACGACGTCCTCTGCGGCGTCAACCCTGGCTGTCTTGGCCGACGAGCCAAGGATGACGATCCCGTTCTGCGTGGAGCCGCCGCCGCCGTGCCCTCCTCCGGCCCAGTGCCCGCCGCCGCTGCCGTGCCCGCGCCAGACCCGCGCCAGACCCACGCCCTCCTCCGCCACCGTGTCCTACGCCGCCGTGCCCACGCCAGACCCGCGCCAGACCCGCGCCCTCCTCCGCCACCGTGTCCTCCGCCACCGTGTCCTCCGCCACCGTGTCCTCCGCCACCGTGTCCTCCGCCACCGTGTCCTCCGCCGCCGTGCCCACGCCAGGCCCACGCCAGACCCGCGCCCTCCGCCGCCGTGCCCTCCGTCGTGCCCGCGCCAGACCCGCGCGCCCTTCCCGCCCGATGCCTTCCCCCAACACCCTCCCGCCACCGCCACCAACACCAAACTCCTTCTAGGGCAAGGAGCAGTTTGTCATGTCCGTGGTGTCAATTCTTGCCGGCGCACCAGGGACGGTAATAAGAATCTTCTTTTCGATCCATGGGAAGAAGGGTTTTTGTTGCGTGCCCACCAAGTGGGTCCCCTTCATGTATATATTAGTGTGAACGGTGACGGGGCTCCCGTCACCAGAAGAAAGGAATCAAGAATCATCACCATTAACTACGTACCACTGCCTTTGTAGACCGTAGTCCGGTGACAGGATTCTGTCACTGGTTGACTTACAAGTACATCGTAATCGCAGTTAGCGACATGCAGCAGTTTTATTGTCCTGCGATACTGGTTTCTCCAGGGTGGCGGAAGCGGCGGAGGGGGAAGGGCTACCCGGATGGTCACGGCGAGGACTCTGCCGACGTCGGTAACAGCACTCCCCAGGCTAACGCCTAGGGCGCTGTACACGTTGTCATGGATGCCCAAAGTCGTGGCCCAGCAGCTGGGATGCTCTCTGGGTGGACTCGTGTGGTGTTTGTTTTTCTTTTTGCCTGCTGCTGCTACTGCTGCTGTTTTGTTGTTTTACTTTATTCACCTTGCTGGCGTTATGTGCCTGTCGTCACGATAACGTATGTTGACTGGGACTTGGCTGAATACGGCTGCGATTCTTAATTGTTGACAAGAAAGTTTTTCCAACTAATATCATAGCCACTGAATGGGCCCAAGTAGCATCTTTTGATGGATGAATATAAAAGATTACGGTTTCTTCTTGAGAGTGGAAAGGAACGTGCAGTATGGATAGAGTGAACTATTCTAATCATATAAGAAAAGAAGATGACAAAATGAAATCACAAGGGGAACTCATTCGTCAAGCCTTTCATGGTGTATAACAAGGGGGGTTACCTCATTCGCCCCTTGTAGTTGTATATAAGCTTTCATATCGTGTAACAAAGGGAGGCTGCCAATAGAGATGCAATTTGTTCACGTGGACATGGTTGGACTTTCCAGACAGTGCAAGGCTGCGTCATTGACTAAACCATACCTCGAGACTTTTAATGAATAAAACCTCCCAAATAGAACCTCAAGGCAAGAAGATGCAAGGGATACGTGAACACCCACTGACAAGATAAGGACGCCTTGTTCAGTACGTTCCGACACGGTGCATCGCCGTTAGCCTTGATTCAAAGTAATGATGGGTATCCCTTGAATGTGTCTGACTCCTGTGCCTGTCCGATGATAGTCACTTGGATAACGTGTACTCGTGACTAGTCCCTTAAGACCCCCATTGTCGAATGATCCATATGTTTTTTTTTTCTCTTTCTTCTTTTCTTTCTTTCTTTTTTCTTCTTTTTCCCATCACAAACAATCATTCTTCCAACAAAAAAAAAAACCATTCCTCATACTCCCACCAAACACACACCACACCCGCCCAAGATGCCTCGCTATACCGCCAGCGCCAGACTCGGCGCGGTCACCTTTCACACCTTTGACACCGACTATCGCTTCCAGCTCGGCGCCATGCCGCCCACCGAGAGAGTCGCCGTCGAACACGTCGGCACCCAGGTCGTCACCACCACCACCAGGCGGTTCCTCAGACCCAACATTGTCCACTGCGACTGCGCCATCGAGCTCGCCGTCACCGACGTCCGCGACGACGACGACGGGACCGAAATCTGCAACATTCCCGCCCCCGGTCCGTTCGGTTCTGCGTCCCTCTGGAAGCGCCTCGTGGTCCCCCGCGAGAGGGTCTTTACAATGAGCGCCGGGGAGCCCGTCGTCGTCCAAGAGTGGACCGAGATCCTCTCCGACAACCTGGCTGCGGCAGACCAGGTCTGGGCATCCGTTGGCTACAAGACCAGCAAGGCCAACAAGCCCACGCTGTGGTCTGCAGTCAAGCGCGCCTTTGGCATGAACGACAATGAGATCCGCCGTCGTGTGCACGTTGTGCATATTTACACAAAGATTGACATTTAAAAAAAAAGCATCTTGTCACCTTCATACAAGGACAATGGAGAGCCAGGAGAGGGAGGGAGAGAGGTGTCTGATTAAGGCTGGTGTTTTCGTTTTGGGAGTAATTCTTTTAATTATTTTACATCTTGATTCTTTTAATATTTTAATATTTCAATTCTTTAATTCTTTAATCCTTTAATCCTTTAATTCTTATTCTTTAATTCTTATTCTTTGTTAATGCCATCTTATTTCAATCTTACATTTCCAATGCTTCTTTTCCGGAAATGTACAATATTCAAAGACCAAACAAGGACAAAAGATGGCTGCCAACACTTGCGAATTTATCAGTGGCTGTCCTGTTTTTGATTTGCCAAGGGATGGTATAAACATGTTGCTTACAGTAAAGGGGGTAAACAACGGGGCAAAGGGTGTCATCAAGAATCTGGGCGCATTGTTTTTCAGATACTTTCGTGACCGTTGTATTGCACCTTGTTCTCATTGCCGTCTTGAAGATTCACATTTCTATTTTCCACTCTGTCGTTCCTTCCTGAATGCATGCCTCGTACCTTCCTAGACCGACTTTACCGTTTCCCACCTAGCAGTAAGGTAGCCTTTAATTCGTCGATTTCATAATTCTTGTATATTCACAAGGCAACTGCGTCTATGGTATTCGGCCGTTACTTCCATTCCATTGCTTGCTTCTCCCCGCAGTCACGACTTCCTAACTAGGACACTTGGATATGGAAGGTGCGTCGTCGCCCCTGAGTTTTTGTTGTCCCTCCTTTCTGTCGACCGCTACTTGCCTACTCTGTCGAAACTTGTCGCATCCAGACTCGAAAGTCATCATGGTCAGCCGGGTCGGACTTGCCGGGTCGTTGAGTCCCATGACCAGGCTTTCCTGGCTGCCCGTCCAGGGACCTAGAGTGATGCCCAGGCCGATTCCGGTTTCTGGGGCGTTCCTTCCTGGAGAGTTGCCTTGCGCCTCATTTTCATCCCTGTTCGCCACCTGGCTCCTTCCGTAGTCGAGATACCGCTGGTAGTCCTCAATGTCGTCGAGCAGGTTCGAGCTCGGCCGTCGAGATAGGGCGTGAATAGACGCTCCATCCCATTGGCGACTGTCGACCGACTCCCGTTTCTCAATGTCGTCACTCCATGGGGATGCACCACCACGATTTTCAGGATTTTCAGTCCATGGCTCCCTCGCTCCACTATCGCTCTCCCTTCCACCCTCGCTCCCACTGCTGCCTCCGTCTAACAAAAAGCTGCAGTCCTCGAGATGCCTGTTGCTGTGGCCAGACCCGCCACGACTCTTTGGGGCCATTCCGCTGACAAAGCTGCGCAGGCTTCGTGTGGGCGTCTTGTATCCTGGGATGGAAGGAGCGGCCGACGGGATAGGAGGGACGGGCATGTTGCGCAGGGTGGAGGCTGCGAGGGTCTTGGCGGTCGTACCGTCGCTCCTCACTTGCTCGCAGACGGGGGAGTTGGCTGTGCTTCCCTGCGAAAACGGGAGAGTGACTGAACTGGCAGCGGCGACAGTGATCCCACTCGTCGCATGCCGTAGGACACTGCTCCCGACTTTTTGCTGCGCGTTGCTGCTGCCGCGCGGGCTGGGCGTGTTTGACCGCGTCCAGGGGTAGCCGTGGTAGCTGACGACGCTGGTGAGGTCGACGCTGTTGTCGTCGGGGGCGTGGTGGTGCCGTCGTCTGTGCACGAGGTGGCTTAGCCGGGGTCTCGTCAGGTGTGTCGAGAGCCGATGGGCAGGGTCTCCGAGGCCGAGTCTGGGGGCGATTCTGGCCAGGAGCGGGCGGAGCATTGGCGCAGAGGCGCAGATGATGGCCAGGTCGCATTCGAGAATCGTCATGACAAAGAAGCCGAGGCTGGAGCTGGAGCTAGAGCTGGAGCCGCCTCCGCGTCCGCCTCCCAAACTCAGCTGAAGACGGGTGAGGCTGGCTGCAATGACAAAGATGCCGAGCGACAAGACAATCACCAGGGCGATCCTCTGCCGCGCTCGCAGGCCAAGCCGGCTGACACACAGCAAGACCAGCGCGATCAGCCAGGCATCCGTCACGGAATGGACGCTGGCGCTGGCGACCAGCAGCGGCGTGAACGAAAAGCAGACCGGGACGCGCTTGCCAAAGAATAGTTTTTCGGCAGGATAGCACTGCATGACGCTCATCCACAGCAGGGGCAGTCCGTAGGCGACGACGGCCACGACAGTGAGCCACGCGAGGAGCCGTTCGCGGGGGTGGCGGGTGTCGGCCTTGAACATGCGCAGGTAGAGGGCGAGGATGGACAGCTTGGTGAGGCAGAGGCACAGCTGGTAGAATATGAGGCCGAGGTAGGTCAAGAAGTAGGTGGACGAGCCTGGCCGAGATGCAGACCCAGGCCCCGAACACGTAATGTAGACGACGCACACTGCTGTCGAGCACAGCCAGGCCAGCACAATAAGCGAGTCCTCCCAGAACCACCGCCGCAGCATCACCAATCGAGACCACGCGCGGGCGAGGACAAAGACTGTGCAGACTGCATGCGGCAGCAGCAGGCCCATGAACACGTCGGCTGTGCTGGCATTGCTAATGGCGTGGCCATTGTGTGTTGGAATCGTCTCGGTGGTGTAGTTTTGAATGGTTGTAGAATTCAAAGCGTGTCGAATATGCAAGCCAGGTGCCATCTTACATGGGAGTTGAATGACGTTTGTCCCACGACAATTTTGAAAGATGTTCTCAAAGGCAGACTTTGTCAAAAAGGACATCCGTCAAAATAGACATCTGTTAAAAAAGACAGACATACGTCAAAAGAAACGATCCAGGAAACTCGTCGGACAAAAAGGGCCGGCATAGCGAACGGCAGTCTGTGTGTTTGCGTCTGCTCATCTTCCGGGCTGCAAAGTGGCCCACTACCAATACATATGCAGTACGGTCGTGTTGAATATGTTTCCTGCCGTTAAAAGTATACTAACTATTATTTACATGTTTGAAAATGCGAGGCTTAATCTGTTATTGCATAACACCAAGTAGCAGATCTCGATGGCGTGAGCCTCCGAGTAGAAAGACAGCTTTACGGGAAAAGCGGTAACCCGCGGAGAGCCGTTCTCCGGGTGTTGGTTGTGGTGGCTCAAGAGGAGACGTCTCCTTAGTTGTGGTATTATTACACGGCAGAGCCATTAGGCGACTGCCAACGTCGGGTCAAGGCTACAAAGTAAAGTGTCAAAGAAAGACGTGAGGTATAGAGATGGAAAAGATAAACTAAAGGTGAATTTAATGGACCAAAATATAAAAAGAAGAAGAATTTGACGAGGAAAGAATCCGGCAAGTGGAAATTACTAGACAATTTGCACAGTTTACTGACGTCAAGTACAGCCGCGGCTGATGAATATGCTTTTAATTAATATCAAGATCAATGCTTCAAGACAAAAGGTGGGCTCACAGTCCTGAATATTTACATTGGAGAGAGCACACACCCAGCTTCATTAAAGCTTAAAATTATGTACATGGCAATCCTTCATGCCTCGCGACATTATCAAAGCTACCTCCCAGACCCCCCCCCCAAACTTCGATGCCTTTCCATTCGCTGATGATTTGAAGATGGTATGCAAAACCCGGGAAAGGCCTGTCTTAACGGCTTCCGGGTCCGAATATAACGACAGCGGGCACAATCCTGCCGCGAGAGTCGTGCCTCCGTTGCGGCTTCTGGCGCTTTCTGTTCTGGGCGTGTCTGGCGTTGCGGTTGATTTTGTTGTCGTTTGTGACATTCGTGTCGTTCGTGATATTCGTCTTCTTTTCGTCTGTGGCCTCCTCGCTCCGGCCCTTTGTGCTCATGTACCCTCTGATCTTGTTCCACATTCTGGTCCAGATCTTGGGCTTGGGCCTGGGGCCCGTATTCAGAATTTCCGTTGTCGTGATGATGCTCGGGGCCCGCAGCAGAGGATGAGAGACAATTTCTCTGGTGACAGACGGGCCGATGCAGGGAGCCGCCTCGTATGTCGGCGGCAGGCTTGTGCCGTTGCGTTCGACTTCTTGGCCGATGATCGTTTCCATGTTGGACGTATCGCCTTGTTTGGTGATGTTGCTCCAGGTTCGCTTGATGTAACTCGCCTGGGTAGGGTACGTCTCGGAAGGGCTGGACATTTTGGTGACAAAAGGAAAGGGTAAAATGAAAAGGAAGAGAAGAGGCAAGGAAAGAAGGGGAAAAAAAAGGAAAGAAGGGAAAAAAAAAGGAAAGAAAGGGAAAGGAAGGAAAGAAAGGGAAAGGAAAGAGATCCTAGTACGTTTGCTAGTAACTGCAGAGAGGCATAGAATGGCCTGTCAACATGAACGGGGCTCAAGGATTAGTAACTTTCAGGAGAAGAAGGATCAAGGGATGTTCAAAAGAGGGCCAAGGTGTCCGGATGGCATATGTCATATACAGGCACTAGGACGCATAAATGCGATTCCTGGTACACTGTGTGTGCCGCAGCCTTGCACTACACCTGCCAGACGTCATCAAGGGCTGAGATGGGGGCACGTCGCCTTGTAGAGCCCTCCCTAGAGACGCTAGAAGCTATCAAGCAAGGCTGTGACGTTTATGTGGTTCCATTGTCCTTTACTTTCAATTTGTTTAATCTATATCTTTTTTTTTTTTTTTTTCATACAAGATTCCGGTATCGACTCCTCCTCTCTTGGGCTTCCAAAGCAATCACTACAACTTGGAAACTCAACGACGACAACAGTCTGGAAACAACATTCTCTATTTTCCTAAAATTCATCATCCCCTTTCCTCAAAATGCCTGTCAATTACGCCCAGCTTCGTGATGGAGTCAAAGACAGCTCAGCCAGGAAGCAGCGCGACACCATTTGGCAAGTCCAACAGTCTACCAACGGCACTGCCAACACTAGCAAAGACAGCAGCAGCACCAAAAAGAACAATGACTCCTACGGCTTCAGTTCTTCATCAAGCCTGAACGACTCGCCGTCAGTATCACCTCTCCTCCCGGAACGGACAACAGAAATGCCAGCCGCACCTGACGGACCGTCCACTACGACTGCTACTACCCACGTGCCTGGCCTCCCCCGGCTGAGGGCCATTTTCGAAAAGACCATCAGGACCGCCACCGGCTGCTGCTTACAGTCCTCAAACGACCACAAACTGACCGCCGTTCTCGATTTGACACAGGAGGCCCTCCTGGACCACGTCGGCAGCTGCCTCGACACGTTTAGCACCGACCACGTGCTGTCGACTCCAGGTCTCCAGAACCGGCCGACTGCGCAGGCGATTGAGGACGGCATCGCCAGCGGGTGCGACTACATGCTCCACAGCCAATCCTGCAAGGCCGGGGCGTCGGTCGCGGCAATCATTGCCGCCAAGGCCGACTGGACCATGCTGTGGTCGTCCCAGATGTGCCGCAACCAGACGGTGGTGCGGCGCTGGGTCTGCCGGGTGGGCGAGCGCATGCATGCGGCGCTGGCCGAGCTGCCGGTCGAGCAGCGGCCGGCCCTCGCCAGGGCGTTTGTGGCTGCCGTGCACGACCTCAACGAGCTCTTTGTCGCGAGCTGGCTGCCCCTGAAGAGAACCGTCAAGGAGGACTGTCGAGAGATTGCGGTAAAGATCCGGCGAGACATGCGGATCTCGAGAGAGGCGCAGATATCGAGGGAGGCACAGATCTCGAGAGGCACATATCTCGAGAGGCACAGATCTCGAGAGGCACATATCTCGAGAGGCACAGATCTCGAGAGGCACAGATCTCGAGAGGCACAGATCTCGAGAGAGGCACAAGATGAGACATGGCCTATCGTTTCTTGAGGGATGGTATCATAGACTGTAACAATTTCAAGAGCTCACATTTAAATCCTATACTTGCTGTCACTCCTTTGTCCTCACTAGCCCCTTCCAGTAGTCAAAGCTGTTCTCGTCGCTCTGCAGCTGCCACAGCCGCCCCGTCTGGCGGTACTTGGTGTCGCCGCTGGCCTTGGACATGCGCCCATAGTAGCTGTCGTCGTCCTCGACGACCTCGGCCACGCGCAGCAGACCCCAGTTCGAGCAGATGCCCACGACCTGGGCCTTGGGCGCCCCCGCAACCGCCTCTAGCGTCACTACCTGCCCACTGTGCAGCCAGTGCCGGTAGTACCGCCGCTCGAGGTCGCCCTGGAACCCGTCGCGGCAGAACTGCCTGTAGGACGTCTCAATGTTGACCAGCACCGACGCGAGCAGCTTCTCGACAAGCAGCGGCGTCTTGTCCAGCAGGCCCAGCGACTCGGCCAGCTCGGTGATGCTCGTCGTCGGCCGCTGGTTGGCCGCGTTCAGACCGATGCCCAGCACCACCTGGTACTGGTTGTTGCTGAACGAGCACTGCGCCAGCAGGCCGCCAATCTTGACGTACTTGCCGCCGCCGCCAGGGACCGTCCTGCCGCGGGCATACACGTCGTTGGGCCATTTGAGGCGGACATCCAGGTTTTCGTACCCGGGCCCATACGCGTGGATGGCCTCCACGACGGCAATCGAGGCAATGTACTGCACAAACACGACGGGCCGGACGGCGCCGCCGGGAAACCTGACGGGGTGGTTGATGACGGTCGACAGGATCAGCTGGCCGTCGGGGGCGAGCCACACGTTGGAACCCCGTCCGCGGGCGGCCAGCTGCGTCGTGGCCGTAAACGTGAACCCGGTCGGCAGCGTCGACAGCAGGCTGGGGTTCTTCTCGAGGAGCGTGTTGGTGCTCGTCGTCACCCTGGCGTACATGAGCTGGTCGCCCCAGTCGAGAGTGGCCGACGATGGCAATGACGACGCTTTTTGGCGGTACGCCAGCAGAGACCGGTAAAACACTGAAAAGTCAAACGCGGCAATCTTGCTGGGCCAGCCGGCCTCGTACGCCACGAGGCGTTTGACCGTTCGCTTCTCGTCGCTGTCCTTGGCGCCGTCCTTTGCTTTCCCGGCAGGCGCCTTGTTCTCCTCCCCGTCCTTTTCGTTGTCGCCGGCAATCTCGTCGACGACATGCGTGGGCAGCCGGGCCTCCGTGCCCGTGCCGATCCTCCTCTTGTCGCGGGCGTGCCGTGTGTGCACCAGCGAGCTCCAAATCTCCTGCTTCATGGCAGCACCCAGGACCGGCACATCACCCGACGCTGGGCTGCCCAAGAGCGCTCTGGCGACGGCCTGCTGGATGAGCTCAATGACAGCGTCAAACTCGTCGTGCTCGCGCTGGTACTTGACCCGCCAGTCGTCAATCGAAAGGCCTTCCAGCTGCTCGGCGAGGCCCGCTGCAGTATCGTCATCCTCTTCTTCGTGTGAAGCCGCAGCTCGCAAAATCCCTTTGAATGTGTCCTGTTCCAGGGTCGTCGCCGCCCCAGAGGCCACCCTCTTGACCAACTCGCTCAGCTTCGGGTATCGCAGGGCTCGGTCGACCAGGTCCATCAGCATGGCCGCGCCAAACGTTTGTTGCCCTTGCTGTTCCTGTCCACTGCCTCCCAGGTCGTCCACATATGCAATACTTGCCGACGCCGGCCAGGCACTGCTGCCGCCCGAGTCTGGATGCAAGAACAGAAACGTGTCGTTCTCGCCCTGGATGTACTCTGACGAGTCGGAGGACTCCTTCTTACCACCACGCTTCTTGGCAATCTCGCCCCACTTGAACACCAGCTCGTTGGCCTCGTCCGGATAGAGCGAGACGACATGGTGGGCGGTCAGGTGCGGCTGGACGGCCGAGACGGCACCGGCACCGACTTCGAGGCCGAGCTTGAGAAGGCAGGCCCTCAGAAACTTGGCGCGGGCCCGCGTGCCCGGTTCGTCGTCCTGCCGCAGCTTGTCGAGCATCGCCTGGTAGCTGGGAATGCCGGGCCTCTCAATCAGGTTGACCGGCTCAAACTCGGGATGCGGTCCCGTGAGAACGACTGCGCCGTCACCCACTGGGATGTAGATTACGGCTGCACTGCCTTTGCCCCCGTCGACGTCAATATCGCTGGGGTAGCTGGCCAGCACCTCGATACCTTTGTACGACTCTGCATCCACAAACACGCCGCCGCCATTGTAGTAGCTGTACGCAGATGGCGGCAGATCCTCAATTGCGTGGCCCTTCTTCCCATGCTTGCCTTTGCCTCCCTTGACCTTGACGCCCTCGAACGCCTTCGCGTTGATGGCCAGATGTGCAGCCCGGGCCCCTGACTCGGTATGGTAATTGAACCCATGGTAGGCACCGCCGCGGCAGATGCCCGGGAAGAATGCCAGCTCGCGGGTGCCCACGACCTCGAGTGCCGGGTTGCCGACCTCAAACTCGCAGCGCTCGCTGCCATAGTAGCCACCGGCGCAGAAGCCGAGGTACCGGCCCCCGGCACGGACGTACTGGGCGATGCGGCGGTTGCCGGCGCCGTTCAGCACCCGTCCATAGGGCATGTCTGCGCCACCGGGAATCACCAGCAGGGCACAGGTAGCCGGCCACGGCTCTTTGAGCAGGGCCTTCTCGCCAACGGGGATGACGGCATAGCTGGGGTAGAGCAGCCGACGGAGCGTCAGCAGGCAATGGCGCACCGACTCAGAGGTGGTACCGGGGCCTACAATTAGGTTAGCAGATCGAAATTTTGAAAGGCAGTCGTAAACATACCCGAGTAGACAAGCACATTCAGCTTGAGCCCGGCCATGGTGGTTGTCGTGACCAAACCGAATCTTTTTTTAGCGGCGCTGGCAGGCGCTGGTATTAGTGGACTGGACGTCGGATTAGCGGAGTTAGTGGACGGCTGGCCCACGAGCTCTGGGGCATTGGGGCAGGCCGCCAGCTTATTTTGTTGAGGTCCGTAAGGCGGTCCGCTCACCGCTTTGGCCTGCCGCTAGGCACCCGAAAAAAGAACCGCTCGCAAGGAACTGCCCCAAACGCCGGGAACTGCTTTAAAGCTCAGCTCAACGCCTGTGGAGAACCTCATCCTTCTCTCTCTCCCAACACCCAACCCGCTATCAAACTGCCAACCATGTCGAAAGACGAGAGTAACGCCGAGCAGGCCCAGCAGGAGGAGGACGATGACGAGCCGGACGAGTGGTAAGTGGACGGACGTCCGGTCTGGAAGAGGTCACCCCCACTGACGGCATTTGCAGGGAGCAGAGAATCTTTAGCACAGGCTGTGCTGGTGAGTCGTTCCTTCCTGCCCTGGGTAGAGAATGCCCGGACTGACAGCAACAGAGGAGAATGCCAAATTGACCGACTGCTACTACGACACGCACGACTGGCGAGCCTGCAAAAAGGAGGTAAGAATTAAACAAAATACAAGCACCTCTCTCTCTCTCTCTTATCTGTGTCTCTCCCTCTTTCTCTCTCTTTCATCAGCTCACAAACAGATGGAACGGTTCCGCGAGTGCTGGAAGCAGCACAACAACGACGTCCGCACCAGCATGAAGGATGTCGAGCCGGAGAAGAAATAGACCAGAGGGCACTTTTACTCTCAAAACTGTAAATATGTAACACCATTGTATTATCTGTACATAGACTCCTCTCATTTTCGCCTTACCATCAGAGCTCGCCACAGATGACTCCACTGCAAAATAGGTGCTCCACACCAGGCTCGTCGTTTGCCACCCTCTGATTGGCCAGAAAACCATTCAGCTTCCCAGCCTCCAAATGATAATGGATCTCCAAAGCCGCGATTGAAACGTGAACACTCTTCCTCTCTGCATCGTCAACCCGTCACCCATCGGCACCTTCACTCCCACCCCCGACATCACCTCCGAAGCACCTCCATCCTCAACCCACAATGTCAGCCGCCCGTGTTGTCCAGCCGGTCTCAAAGGCCTCGTCGCGGCGCGTCACCTCCCTGGCCGGCCGCTCCTCGACGGCCTCGTCGTCCATGTCTTTCTACCAGACCCTCCAGCAGCAGACTCAGCCGCAGGACACCACCAAGACCAAGACTGCGCGCCAGCAAATCCCCAGCCGGCCGTTCCATGCCAGCGCACGGTCCATGGCGTTTTCCTTTTCAGCAAAGACCACCAAGCCAAAGACGACACCCGCAACGACGGCCAAGGCGACGACAGCGACAAAGGCTTCAACTCCTCCTCCTGCTCCTCCAGTCGAAGACCCAATGGTTGCTGCCGCTGGCAGCACCATCCCTCCCCCTTCCAGCGACCCCATCCCCGAAGCCCCGACGACCACCCTGGAGGCCGCCGCCGAGGCTGCCTATGCCACCAACAGCCCGACCGTCGACTGGTCCTCGTCTTTCCACGGCCTGTCGACGACCCCCTTCCCTGCGCACGTCGCCTCCAAGCTCATGACGCCCCTCGACCCGGAAGACGTCGAGATCAAGCCCGACGGCATCATCTACCTGCCCGAGATCAAGTACCGGCGGATACTGAACTCGGCCTTTGGTCCCGGCGGATGGGGCCTCGCGCCCCGGGGCGAGCTCGCGGTCGGCGACAAGGTGGTGTCGCGGGAGTATGCGCTGGTGGTGCAGGGCCGGTTTGTGGGTGTGGCGCGGGGCGAGTGCGGGTACTTTGGGGACGACGGCGTGGCGACGGCGGGCGAGGGGTGCAAGTCGAACGCGCTGATGCGGTGCTGCAAGGACTTGGGCGTGGCGTCTGAGCTGTGGGACCCGCGGTTTATCCGGTCGTTCAAGGCGAAGCACTGCCGGGAGGTGTGGGTGGAACATGTGACGACCAAGAAGCGGCGGCTGATTTGGCTGCGCAAGGACTGTCCGCCAGTGTATCCGTATACGGCGCAGTCGACGGTGAAGAAATGAGGACCATTAGGTCGGCAGACTGAACCGACGACTAGGTCGGGAGACTGAACCGACGACTAGGACGACAGCTCGAGTCATGAGCCGACGGACATGGACGACGGAAGCGACGACGGACACGGACAAGTCGACGGTCAATAGACACGGACGGGACGATGACTGAATACGACAAGACAAGACACCGCCAGGGACACGACTGAGGGAGGACAGGACGGGGAGAAACGACCAGGGACAAAGAACAGGAACGACCAAAGGGAGGACAGAAAAGATATAGAATTGTAAAAAAAAGCAGCGAATCTCTCTCCCATACACCACAGACTCTTGACAACAACACATTGTAAGATAGGATACCAAGACGAAACAGGTCTGGAGGATTACCACAAAAGGCATAACAATATAAACGAAACCACTCTTCTACAAACGACGAACGTGCAGAGATATCAGTGTGCTGTGTGACTGTGTGACTGGAACGTATCAACAAGATGCTGAAAGACATAAAAAACACATTTGACAAGTATGTGCTCCTCTTGATCTGAAAGCTCTAAAAAGAAGAAGCTCTAGAACACAAAAAACATGTAAAACAGAAAGTAATATCCCACAATGCGCCTGGGTCTTTTAACACAAAGTACCCTTCCATACCAGTTAACCCTTGTACATGCCGCAAAAAGGAGGAGGAGCAATATACACATTGTACACCATTAAAAAGCAAATAGATAAACCGTCTACTTGGACGCCCCGGTAGACTTGCCGGCATCGCCCTCGCCGCCACCGCCGCCCCAGATCCATGCCGACCACCCGGCACTCCCCTCTGCAGGCGCGCCACCGCCGCTCGTCCGCCGTCTGCGCCTCACCGACGGGCTGCCGTCGTCGTCGTCGTATTCCGCACCGCTCTCGGCATCAATCTTTTCAAACCCCCCGGCCGCGTCAGACTGGTAGTCTTTCGGCACCAGATCGTCTTCCTCGCGCTCCTCCTGCAGCTGCGCGGCTTCCCGGTCGAGCGCCGACAGCAGCAGCCGCAGACGTCGCCGCTGCGTCTCGAGGAAATTGGCCCGGTCGGCATACGTGGCGGCAGTGCCGCCACCACCGGCCACGCCGGAGAACGCAGACGCGGCCGCGCCGCCGGCGGCGCCAGTGGCGCTGCCGACGGCCGTGAGCGTCTTTGCCAGGAGGGTATAGTAGTCTGGAGACGACGATGACGACGACGACGCTGCAGGCGGCAAAATCCCCGAGGCCTCGGCATTTTCGGCGCCGCCCGGTCGGCGGGCGCCCGGGAGGCTGAAGCGGGCGAGCAGGGACTGGCTGTAGGTGGCATCGTCCGACTGTTGATGTGAGGACGGGGCCGCCGCCGCGGCCGCCGCCTCCTGCGGAAGCCCGAGCTGCAGGCGGATGTACTGGAGGCCGCGCCTGAGGTAGGCGAGGGACTCTGTCTTGAGGCGTTCGTGTGCGGAGCCGATGAAGTCGTCGATGCGGGCCTCGTGTTCTTCGAGCCATGGATGGAGGTGAGTCTGGTAGACGACGCGGGCGCCCTGAGTCTGGGGGAGGACGAGGTAGAGCAAGAAGAAGAGGCGAAAGTAGTGGTAAAAGGGCACCCAGGCCAAGAACCATTCGGTCCACGACTCGACGAGGACGACGCAGGAGAGGACGACCCAGTACATGAGCCACGGCGCGAGCTCGGCCGGGTCGGCGGTGTTGAGGGCCTTGTACGAGGCGAACAAGGGGAAGAGGAAGGAGGCGACGGACCTGGGGAGCGTTAGCGCAGGTATTTCGAAATGTTGAGGAAGGAGGAGGAAAAAAAGACTAGAGACACGGGGATCCGAGAAATAAAAAGACATGTCGACGACGTTTGAAATGTTCAGATTTCGACATCTCCCGAGCCTCCGGCCTCGACGACACACAAAACTGATCGCCTGCTGCGCAGGGTCGGGACTTACGCCAGTGCTTTGGGGAAAACGTCAAACATGATGATGGCGAGGCGACAGGACACCAGAATAGTCGGCAGTGGTCCAAACACAAAACAAGCAAGGACCCAAGACTGGGCCACCAGGGAGGATATAAGCAGGTGCAGGAGAAGCCTTGCGAGATGCGCAAGGCAGGCGCAACGAGAACGGGCGAGACGCTGCGGGGCGGCGTCCATAGTTAATAGAGAGTGGGGCCCGCCCTTTATCAAGGCTGCAGGTGACCCCCGCCGGCGCCCGTAGCGGTGGCGCGTGCGCGGTTCAGTGTGGTGGAGTTCAGCACGGGCGGGCAGGCTAGGTGACGCCCCCAGACCTGCAGTTCGTTAGCGTTCCTAGCGCGCTACGACGTCATCCAACGGCTGCAGCGGAGTGGGGTGGGGGGGGTGTTCTCTTGTAGGACTCTGGGCGACAAGTGGCCACCTGACGGGGTTTGCCAAACGATAAAAAACGAGGCAAAGCGCGGCAAAAAAGAAAACAAGTGAGACGGAAAAGGAAATAGCAATAAAAAAAGAATAAAGAAAGACTGGGAACAACCAGAAAGAAGAAAGACAAACAGGGATCACAAAAGAGTCACCTTGGGGTGCTGAAGAACCAACCGTCCGAGATATCACCAAGAATGCCGAAAACGTAGGGCACGTGGATGCTCACTTTGGGGGGGGGGGGGGGGGGGGGGGACAAGGACAAGGCGAGATAAGCGGGCAAACTGTTGACGCAGTCGGCGAACAAACGACAGAAGACAAACAGGAGAATGACAAGCAAAGCACAAGAGTCCGACACAAAGACCCTTCTAAACAAAGACCCTACGATAAAGCAGACTCTTGACAAGGGTCTACATTGACAAAGATACCTTGAATGGATGCTGGCTTTTATGGCCGCTCTTGGTGCAGTGACAGGGTTTTGGCAAGGTCTTGACAGGGTGTTCTATGACTCCTCTTTCAGGACAGACCTGTCTGAATACTTGCTCTGCACTATGGCCGCTAGTTCACGACTGTCACCGATTGTCTACACAGCTGCCTGTCGTGATACTTGTCCTCTTGGAATGACACTTTGAAGAACACTCTGCACATCGTCTGGTCCTAGTCTCGCAAGGCTGACGTGGCCGCGATGCCTACCAGGCAGCATTCGGGGGAACTCTCCAGTCAGACTTTCTCGGCGAGCGCGAACACTTTCGAGACAATAGAAGCCAAGATATCCAATTCATTGCAAAAAGAAAATAAGCAAGAGATTTTCATAGTCTACATTGTGCAGAGATGACCCCGAAATCGAACGCCTCAATATCCAAATGTGTTGTGCCGCACAATGTCACCCGATACGCTTTACTCCTTGTTACTAACCAGCCACAACTCCCGGAACCGCGAGCCTTCTGTCGCCGCCAGCGTCCGAGGCGAGCCCTGCTCGACAATGCGGCCCTTCTCCAACACCACCACCGTGTCGCACTGCTCCATCACCATGTCCAGCCGGTGGCTCACCATCACCACCGTGTACGCCGCAAACTCGTCGCGGATCACTGCCTGCATCTCCCGGTCCGTGTCCTGGTCGACACTCGACGACACCTCGTCCAGCAGCAGCACACCAGAGTTCCAGCCGTGGGCTGCGCGAACACGGCGCCGCAGGATCGCCCGTCCAAGGCTGAACAGCTGCTTCTGGCCCTGAGACAGCATATCTGCACTCATGCCCGCCGACAGACCGCCCCGGCCTTCCACAAACTCCCACAGGCCAATGGCCTCCAGCACAGACTGGCAGGTTGTTGCCGAGTTGGCGCTGTTAAACGGATCCAGGTTCTCTTGGAACGATGCTCCGTCAGGCAAAAACACGGCATCCTGCGGAACAGCAATGATGCGCTCCCGCAGTGTCGTCCGGTCGATGCGACTTAGCGGCAGACCGTCAATCAGAATCGTGTTGGCGCCCGTCTGTGAATCAGAAGCACTCTCTAGAGGATCCAATAGCTTCATCAGTAACAAAATCGTCGACGACTTGCCACTGCCTGTGCGACCACAAACCGCCACCTTTTCACCCGAGCGGATGCTGAGGGACAGATCATCCAGCACAAGCTGCGGCGTCTTGTCGTCGCTGTAGCTATTGTCGCCATCGGAGGCACTGCCAGATGAAGCAGTCTCAGATCTCGGGTCGTCATACGAAGCAGACACATTCTTGAGCTCGACCGCTCCGTGCATCGGCCACTCGGGACCCGGCACCTCAATCTCATCGGGTTTGGTTTCCGGCTCCACCGTGTCATTCAGCATCTTGAGCCGGCTCACTGCTCCAATTGATGTCTCGAGCTGGGTGTAAGACTGGATCAGGTGCGAGAGCGCCTCGCCAAAGCTCATCAGCGATACAAGGCTGGCACCGGTTAGGCCTGTGTTTGCCCGGAGCTGCGTCGCCAGTGCCATCACTGCAATGGCTAGCAGTGCCACTAGAATTTGCAGAGTGAAGCTCAGCCACTGCTGTACCATGGCCAGCTGATATGCAGGTCGCTGAGACCGGTCAAGAAGAACGTCGTTGCGGGCAATCCCGGGAGCCACCCACCCAAAAGCACGGAATGTGGTGACACCACGCATCGTGTCCAGGAAATGAGAGTACATGGGGCTCTTGGCTTCCAGATCTAGCAGCCGCAGCTGTCGGGACGTGCGTAGATAGAACATCTGGACGGCGTAGAGGACACCGGCCAGGAACGGGTAGGAGATGCACAGCCACGGCGAGGCACTTGCAACGACTCCCGCCGCCGCCAAGCACATGAACACTTCTGTCGATGTGTTGATTGACGCCATTGGCAGTTCGCCGTCAATCAGCGTGATGTCTTGCGAAAAATGGTTGATGATCACGCCCGTATCTGTCTTTGTAAAAAACCAAAGGGGGGCCCGAATAACCGTTTCCAGTGTTATGTTGTGTAGCTTTATTCCAGAGTTGCGCACCATGTACCGCAAGCACATGATGCAAACCAGTATCAGCGATGCCATCTGCAACCCTTGGAATAGTCCGTACAGGCCAATGTAAAAGCCATTGGAGCGGCTGGGGTGAGGAGACGCATGGTTCTCGGTCCAGAATGTAAGCCAAACGTTGCCCCAGCTGCTGAAGAATCCCATGCCGAGCGCTCCTAGCACGAAGAAGAAAGTTGCATACGCGCCAAGCAGAGAAAAGTAGTAACGAAAAATCGTCCGGTCTCCCTTTGTACGAATGGCATCAGCCTTCTTCTTCTTCTCTTCCTTCTTCTTCTGCTCCAAAGCTCTCGACTGAGATGTCAAGACTCGCAACATCTCATGATCAGGCACGTATTTAGATGCTGCGCTGGACGAAGAAATGACTTTGGCGGCTGGGTGAATGGATAGATCGTCGGCATGGCCCTCGGTAGATGCCTGGGCTTGGGCAGTGGTGTTCTCCGCTCCAATTGTAATGTCCAAACTATGCACATACTTGCGGTTGGCCAACAACTCATCGAATGTGCCTTGTTCAAGAACTGTGCCGTCCTCTGCCAAAGCAACAATGTGGTGAGCCACAGGAAGGTGTCTCACAGAGTGTGTGCAGAGCACTGTCGTGGCTTTACGGCGAGCCAGGAGACCTTGAGGGCCGAAAACACGGTTGAACACCTGCTCTTCTGTGTCTGCATCCAGGCCGCTCAAAATGTCATCAAAGACATACAGATCTGTGTCCGCATACAGCGCACGCGCGATGGAGACGCGCTGCTTCTGACCACCACTTAGCGTGATACCGTTGCTGCCAACCATGGAAAGATCGCCTTGTGGAAGAAGAGCAATATCCGGCCGCAGCATGGAGGCATCAAGAGCATTGTTGTACCGTCTCGCATCAAACGATCCACTGTCTGTGGCAGTAATGCCGATAATGTTGTCCCGCAAAGTCGCGTTGTAGAGATACGGCACCTGGTCGCAGTATCCGACTCGTCGCAACAGGCCGTC
The DNA here is from genome assembly GCA_002778245.1 of Raffaelea albimanens. Taxonomy (NCBI): domain Eukaryota; kingdom Fungi; phylum Ascomycota; class Sordariomycetes; order Ophiostomatales; family Ophiostomataceae; genus Raffaelea; species Raffaelea albimanens. Next base: position 1,594,669 of record PCDJ01000006.1, on the reverse strand, counting down.
GGCTGTGCGCGTGTCCATCTGGAGGTGGCCGGCAAACTCGGGAGTCTCGCCGATCAGGGCATTGCAAAGCGTGGATTTTCCAGAAGCAACAGGGCCAACGACAATAGTCAGTTTGGAAGCCGGAATTACCATGTCGATGCCGTGAAGGCTATGTTTGGCTGGCTCCCACCCGTAGTTGCCCTGCTTGACGGTGATGGCGGTGCCGGGTGCGGACGATGAGGAGCCGGACGAGGATGGCGGCTTTTGGTCACCCGGCTGTGTCAGGGGTTCGCGGAAATCGACGCGAGCATCCTTTTCCAAGTACTTCTGTATCCGCTCCAGACACGTAAGCGAGGCCACAGCCGTGGGTAACGTCTGGAGGATGGAGGCCAGCGGGTTTGCAAGCAGGTTGATAAACGAAACAGACGTAAAGACGGTTGCTACATCGAGGTTACGCGACGTGACGGCAAACGTAAAGACCGGCGACATGGTCAATGGGGTATAGGCGATGGTGACGGCAGCAACAGCGACCATGCGGAAAGCTACGCCTTTCTTCATCTCGTCGAGGCGTAAGCTTTGGATGATGGTCTCGATAGGACCCGCTAGGCCAGAGATCTTGAGATGCTTCATGTGCATAATGGTGTTGGAAGTCATGCCCACACGTTTTTGAATGGCTCCCATCCATGCCTTCTGGCGAGACGCTGAGAACTTCGACAGGCAAAGCGACAGGAGAAAACAGATAATGACAACAATGACAGGTGCTGCAAACGATGCTCCAAGCTGCTCGTAAAGCAGCCAGGCGGCAAGGCTAACCTGGATAGCGTTGGCCCAGTATTCGTGAAGGCCAATTAAGCCGACCCGGACGCGCTCGACGTCTGTGCTCATGAGCGTGATGGCAGCCTTGTCGTCGCTGTCGTTGGAGGGGGTGACAGTGGTTTTGCGGTAGATCACGCCGGCCAGCATGCCGCGGACCATGTACACTGCCCGTTGCTGGAAGTACCAGTAGGCAGCCTGTGATAACGCCACGCCAAAGTAGACAATGATGGTGGCGCCGATGAGGCCAATGCCATTGTTGTGCGGCGCCTCGTCGTGGGGGATCTGCAAGTACCTGAGGGCAGAGTTGATCAGGAACGGCTGGCAGAACTGAAGGGCCATCATGGCGATGCGGGGAGCGACGGGCAACAGCAGTGGAACGGCCATTGTCTTGCCGATGGCTTTTACAATGCCGTATTTGGAGCCACCAAAGTTGTAAGTGGTGCCTTCCTCGGGAGAGGTGGACTGGGTGGCATAAACGTCGAGTTTCTTCTGCATGACCGCCGTGGCCATGCTGGGGTCGAGGGCGAAGAGATCTTCCATGTCCAGCACTTTGCGGAAGCCGGACATGAAAAGGGTGCTCAGCCAGGAGAACGAGCTGAGGCCAAGCAGACCCGTAGCCTCTTCGGGGCTGTGGTCCTTCTCGCTCCAGCCAGCGCGCAGCATGGACGTCTTGTGCAGCGACTCCAGCACGATGATGACAACTTTCAAGGCCAGGGCAGACGTGAAGAGGCGGCATAGTTGCGTCTCGGCATTTTGGCCAGTGCGCGCGAGCCAGAACGTGCGGGTCTGGGTGACGTCAAAGAGGATGGCCAGGAACAGGTAGCCGGTGAGCAGGATGGACGGGCGCAGTGACCGGCCATGTTCGAGGAAGGACAGGAGCGCAATGGTGAGAGAGGCCACAAAGTAGAGGCAGGCGGCAGCTGTGAAGAGGGAGCTGAACTTGCTCGGCTGCGAGGCACTCAGTCCAAGCACGCCCGCCTGGAGAGCCGTCAAGACGGCAATGGAGGCCTGGCGGGAAGAATTAGTCGAATTGTGTCTTGCACAAGGGCAAAAAAGAGCTTACCAGCTTGGCCGTCCGGAGTAAAGCGCCAGAAACAATAACGCGGGATTGGAAGAGATGTGCCAGGCGCGGCAGCGAGAGAGCCACAAACACGGCCGACGGGATAATGGCGAGGAAGATCTGCTCGAAGCGGATTGTAAAGTCAAAGTCGCCGCGACAGCCTCGCACGGCCGGGCCGAACGAGGTGTCGTCTCGGCACGCCGAGAAATCCATGATGGACGTTTTTGAGGCCCAAAATCCGTGTCCAATTGGCGGGAAAGAGGCAAGATGCCAAAAATCAACGCCTTGGCAGGATGCTGGAATGTGTGTGCCTTAGGAACGACAAAAAAAGACAAGACGTCTATTATTTGTGCTGTGTCAACCAGGCTGACATTTTTGGTACGCTCGACGAGCACGGAATCTATTTGGCTGCCTGGCCATTTCCCAAAGATCATGGGCTCGCGGTCAAGTGCTTGGAAGTATGCTACGACGGAATAGGCAGGTACGCAGGATCGTTGGCATCTGAGCGGGATGGAAGCCACGACCCAGACCACAGTGCCCCGTAAGCACCAGCGGGAATCGGACAAAAATTGGAGCCATTATCGATGTGGCCAGTTAATCTGCTTTGCCAGACTGCGAATCGAAGACGTTATCTGTGCTGGTTATCTCTCATCCCACCATTCGTTCTGGATATGACAGTAGCGCTAGTTGTTTCCGTTTCTGGAAAGCCTTTAGCATCGGGCTTCCTGCCGCTAATTAGCAGGCACCCTTTTACGAGCCTCTTAAAAAACAGGTCGTAGCAAGCTTTTTTTTCCAGGGAAGGATTTGTCGACGAGTGAGAGCACTCCATTGGAGGGCTGTCATGAGCTGCTTATCTGGACGAATGACTCACGACTTGGTGCTGAAACAATAAAACTCGGTGACTCTGGGTTATTTATTGGTTAACTTGACTTTTGTTATAAAGTTCAAAAAAAAGGTGATGCAAGGCAATTTCGTTGGACTTTGAACCAATTGTTTTTGAAAATACCTGGAAAACTCAGAGAAACCAGAAAAAAATACCACACAGGCAACTACCCATGCAAGTAAACTGCCCATTCATAAGAATGGGGGTAGTTACCAACCTTGTCCTCTCCAAATCCAGTGCGGTTCATGTCAATGGCATGGTCTATGAAGCCTTGCCGTGTAAACCGAACTTCACATGCCGCAGAGAGGCCAATGACAAAAGGTCGAGCTGTAGGAGGATCTCTGCGCGGAGCTCAGCGGGCAGGCGGTCCAGATGCAAGCCGCCAAGAGACGAAGTGGCCGGCCCATAGTTTCGGAGAAGTGGGGAGAAAACCGCCTCCGGCTGGTCGTCTAGCACACAATAGAGGGATCGCCAAGGCTCTGTCCATTTGCCAATGAGTTCCGGGGTAAAGAGTTCCGCCGTGACCGAGGTTTTGGCCTTTGTGGGAGGCAAGATTCTCGCATTTTCCCCATTCTCTTCGCTCCTCACCCCATTGTCTCCTGTTTCTTTCGATGTGACAGAGGGGCAGCGCGAAAAGAACCCCGGCGAATGAAATGCAATAATCAGAAGACATAATTCTGGGCATGGGACGCAGCTGCCAGGCAGAGAGCTTAACGCTGTTCGAGCCGAGAACAGGTGACTTCCAGGGGTAACGGATTGCTTTTTCGGGGCCGGCCTTGTACAAGGCTTCCAGAACTAGTCCCAGAATAAGTCCGGAATCTTAAAAAGGACTCCTGTTTTGCTACTGTCAAGTTGCCGATGTCACCAACTCTCCAGGGTCTTGGATTCACTTAGCCGCGGCTCAATCAGACCATGCGCGGGCAGCCAAGTCCCATGGGAATGGCAAAGTTGCCTTTGCCCCAGGTGGGGTAGCGGCCCAAACGGGTTTGTCGTTGCCTCTTTGACCATTTGTGTCAGTGCAAGGCGGACAGCCGAGCCAAAACGCCCAGAAGTAAAAAAAAATAGGTGGTGCGTTTGACGCAACACGTGGAGCGACAATATTGACTTCCAGGGCCGCAAAGACTCACACGTCGAATGAGGAAGGCGCCTTGGACAACACGTTCTTGCTGTAAAGAGGCCAACAAATTATTACATTTCCGACAAACCGGGAAAGAGCAACCGGTGACAGGTACAAGTTGCCAAGACAGAAGTCGCCTGCAGAGCCCGGGCGCCAATACGAAAGCAATACTGGAGAGAGAAGTCAGGAGCCCTCTGGCCCCAGATATCACGATAATTGCGACCCTACGAGGACGTGTCCTGGCAGCGACACGCAAACAACACCTTTCACACCTCACTACCCAACACAGCTTTCGGTAAACTGCACGCTTATTTCCTAGCTCGTCAACTTAACTTCCGGCGAGTTTCACCATCATCCGAAGATTCAAGACCAGATGCTTCTTGAATCCCCATCCACGTATTCATCTCTTTTGAACGCCTCGGCACTTGTTTCTGCATCATGTGCATCGCTCTCGTCACCACAGCGCACCCAGACTATGCGTTGATTGTCATCGACAACCGCGACGAGTTCATCCTGCGGCCCACCTCTCGGCCGCACTGGTGGACCCCGCTCGGAGCCGGAGCGCACACAAGGTCGCCGCAGCAGGAAATCCTGTCGGCGCGCGACCTGCAGCGCTCTGAGCACGGCACCTGGCTGGGCGTCACGCGCGCCGGCCACTTTGCTGTGCTGACCAACTTCCGCGAAGAGTCGACGCACGACCGCGCGCACCCCGTGCACGGCCAGCGCAGCCGTGGCGGCATGGTGACGGCGTGGCTGACTGCCGACCCGGCCGAGAGCACTGAGCAGTTTGTGAAGCGGCTGCTGGCCGGTCCAGGCGTGCGGGGAGTCGGCGGCTTCTCGCTGATCTGCGGAAAGCTGAGGAAGGGAAAGAAGCAGACGCAGAACGGCGACCTGGCTGGGGGCTCCTCCACCTCCTCCATGGCACCGCTGGCCGTCATCTCGAACCGGAGCGACGAGCTGGACCAGATCCCTTGGATCGGCGGGGTGCGCGGCAAGGTGTACGGCCTATCCAACACCAGCTACCAAGACCCCGAGGTGTGGCCCAAGGTGCGCGACGGCAAGAAGGCGCTGGAGGAGGTGGCAGCAGCAGGCGAGTCGGACCCGGAGAAGCTGCGGCAGAGCCTGTTTGCGATCCTGGACCGGGAATCCCTCCCGTCGCGGGAGGGCCTCTCCTTTGAGGAGACCATCCCGCTGCTGAAGAACTCCATCTTCATCCCGACCATCGGCGACGAAAAGCACAAGACGGACATGGAGGCCGCGACAGCGGCTGGTCGGCGCGAGGCACTTGCCACGGCGGCCGAGATTGAGAAGGCCGACCGGGAGCTGATGGCAGAAGAGACGCCGGACCAGCAGGCCACAGGCTTCATGATTGGTCTGTACGGCACGCAGCGGCAGACGGTGATGCTGGTGGACTGGGACGGCAATGTCACCTTCACGGAGCGGGCTCTGTTTGATGCCAACGGCAACTCCATTCCCCGCGGCAAGGGAGACATTAGCTATGAGTTCAAGATTGAAGGGTGGGAAGACGATGAGAACGAAAAGGCCAACAACACGCCATAAAGTGGCGACGACCATGGATGCATGTCATGAGGCGTTTGGAAAGCAATGAAATCTAAGGAAAGCATATCCAGAAAATTCATAGAGGGACTGCAGCGGCTTTATGTAGAACGAAACTTGGCTCTTCATTGGAGAGACACTTGAGACCATCCGCGGATGTCGTGCCACCTATGTGCCAACACTATGACGTGATTCGCTTGATCGCTTCTGCAATCCATCCTCTGTCGACTCCAGGTTATCATGAGAATGAAACCATATCTAGACGGATGCGCAAGCCCCAACTTGCAACTATCCGTTTTTGTTCCCCCTTAAGACCCGGTCCCTTTTTATGTACATTTTTACCAACTTTGATTTACTCGATATCTACAAACCTGCCCTCCTTGGCAGACGCGTAGACGGCGCCCACGACCTTCATCACTTTGACTTGTGTAGCGACACCCGCGTTTTCCGTCGCTTCTCTGCCGCCGCTGCGCACCCGCCGCAAGAACAGGTCGATCTGCTTGGTGTAGTACCTGACCTGGTTGGCCTGCCCGGCCGCCAGCTCGGTCTCAATGGCCGTCTTGCCCTTGCCGTAGCCGCCGCGCGCCTGCCGCAGCATCACCTCGCCCGCCGGCGGGTTCAGCACGCCGTGGAACGTCCCGTTGGTGCCGTAGAGGCTGATGCCCCAGTCGGCGCACCACCTGGTCGGCTCCCACGCCGTGAAGTCGGCCACCACATTGTGCGTCGCGTACTCGAGGATGACGCTGCCAATGTCTTCGTAGGGGAGGGTGCCGACGGCGAATTTTGTGCATGCCGGGTCCAGCTCGTCCGCGTGCATGTCGTACCAGCAGCTGACGATTGGGTGTGCCTCGGCCGCCTCTGGGAGCTTCCTGATGCTCGCGCACGCCCGCTGCGGGAGCCCAAACGTGTCGACGATGGCCTCGATCGTGTGCGTGCCGTCCATGTACAGAATGCCGCCCAGCGTGTCCTCCTGGCGCTGCCACAGCTCCATGCCGCCGCCGGACGGGGTGCCGCCGTGCCAATGCGACGTTGTGATCTGGCCGAGTGTTTGGTTCCGGACCAGGTCGCGGACGACGTCCATGACCTCAGCATAGTGCATTTCCCAGCCCCATTCGACGGCGACGAGGCCGGGATACTGCTCGAGGTCCTTGACGAGATCAAAGATGTGGCGGGGGTGTGTGGCTCCGGGCTTTTCGAGGAGCAGCCCCTTGGCGCCGGCAGCGGCAGCGGCGCGGGCGAGCCGCGGGTTGTCCGAGTCGAGCGTGTGGACAAGGGCGACGTCAAACTGCTGCTGCAAGAGCTGTTCCTGGGTCGAAAACTTTTTCACTCCCAGACGGCCGGCCACCTTGTCGGCGAGCTTCTCGTCGGCCTCCCAGAAGCCGACAATCTCGACGTCGTCTCGTTTCTTGAGGATGCCTCCGCGGACGTAAAAGTGAGGGTGCTGTGCACCAATGAGGACGATTTTTGTGGCCATTTTTGAGGCAACGCTGGTGCTGAACAATGTCGTGCAAGTTGAGATTTACAAAACAAGATTTTGTGAGCAGGGGAAGAGCTACCAGAAAGAAGCCAGCTTTACAATTCTTGTCGATCTAAACCAAGTTTTCTTCTAGCTTCGTTTCCCCCCCCCCCCCCCCCCCCCCTCATCCAGCATAGGCAGCATTTTTGCCCTAGGGATCTGGATCCTATCAGTTTGGTATAAATCACCTGCCAAAAAGGGCTGAGCCCAGTGCCTGTTTAAGCTGTGTCTCTAGACTGGGTGTCCCAGACCCCAGACAGCGTAAAGCGATCACTGACAAAGAGGGTGACGACCTGACAGGCTGCAATCCTCGTGGCCCTCCTATACACAGTTGACGTCTACCAGGTCGACATTCTCAAGTACCTGCAGCACATCGTCGCGAAGCACGACCTGTGGAAACACATGCAGTTCAACACGGAAATGGTGTCCACGGCGTGGGACGAGTCCGCCCAGAGATGGCGCACCACCTGCCAGTGTATCCGCAGCAAGATTGCCGAGACGGCCCAAGACCCGCGCATGGCCGCCATCCTGCAGCCGCACGACCTGTACGCGCGGCGGCCGCTGTGAGATGCGGGCTACTATCAGATTTTCAACCGGGACAATGAGGACGCTGTCGATCTACAGGCGCCCATATCGAGGCTATTGTGCCAGAAGGCATACGGACAGCTGACGGCAAAACACACGACCTGGATGTGGTCATCTTTGCCGCCGGCTTCGACGCCATCGAGGGCAACTACCTGCGCATCTCGGTGACGGGCGCCGCCACAGCCGCACCATCCGGGAGCACTGGGCCAACGGCGGCACGGCCTACGGCGCCATTGCCTGTGCGGGGTTTCCCAACATGTTTGTTCTTGGTGTCGGGGCCGCAAGGGCCGTTTGCAAACTTTCCGGTTGTGGTTGAGACAGAGGTGGACTTTATTGGGTCGTGCATTGCGTACGCGGAACACAAATCAGAGATCATCGAGGCGACAGCCGAGGCCGAACAAGAGTACGTCTACAAAGGGACTCTCGGATGAGAAGGAATGGCGTCAAGCGCATATCCTGGGGACCAATCACATTGTTTAAGCGCTCTTACTCCAGGTCTCGAGATATGCAGCAGAGTTAGGAGGACAAAGTCGGACAGAATCACAGACGCACGAGCACACAAAATTCAATTCATTCCATCGTTGGTCAGCGAGCAACCCTCTTGGCGCTGCTCGAGTCGCTGTCTGAAGGCGGCGTCGGGCGTGCCTTTGCCAGAGCCGAGGCTCTCTTGGCGCCTTCCACCATGATCGTGTCCAAAGCCCGCTGGATCTGCTTCAGTCGCTTGTCTTTGCCCCAGTCGAGAATGTTGCGGACCTGGCCGCGAAAAGCCCGAAAATCATCAGGCCTGAAAAGGGAGTAAGAGTCCACCATGCGAAGATAGTAGTGGGCGTCTTCCTTCCACGAGATGTACAGTTTGGCCGTGTTGTTGTCAATGGTCACCGCGTAGGTGAACCGGTCCAGTTGGACCACTTCAGACGCAGCCCCGCCTTGCTCTGAAAGAACGACCCGCAGCCTGTCCATAGCATCGAGGCACGCTGCCGAAGCGCCGGCGGCCTGATTCGCTGCCACCCACAGGTCGCCTCTGGTGCCCCCGGCGGCCTTCACCTCGATGCAGAGAAAGGGGAACCGAAGCCCGCTCAAGTTGACTTGTGGAGTTTGGCCAAAAGTTTTCACTTGGCCCAACAGCTGCGGCTCCGTGAATGGCTTATTCGCTATACCGGAGTAGCCATAGAGCTTATCCGGCTTCGGCTGGGTGACTTTGAACGGCACGTCCGAATTATTCGGAACAAGACTTTGCGTCATTGGCGCTGAAGAAGCACTGGCTAACCCCACGGCGCGGTCGTAGCCAGGCTCATTCTTATGTGGGAGGATGTAGTCGTGCATCATTTTCTCGACATCGCCTTCATCGCAACCGCCGTCGAGGACGTACAACTCCGACCGCATGGCCCTCGCGTGTTCATCGGAGGGCCCTGGGGATCCTCGCTTGGCTCGGGTCGATTCCACGTGCTGTGCGAGGTCATCGGGGAGAGAGTCTTCAAGTTCATGGAAGTAGATTCCGTTCAGTGTAAGGTTGTTGTCGCGGTACTTTCGATTACGGGGGCCGCTATTGGACGAGGGACTGGCGTCGCGCACGCTGCTGCCATCGACCGTACTGTTTGGCTGCCGGGAGCGTGACTGCCGGCTAAAAGAGCTGGGCAGCGACGGGACCGCGAACCCCTGTCTGTTCCGGATGTTGCTCATGTCTGGCAGAGACTCTGCGGATTTTCTTGGGACGTGGGTCTTGTTGTCGGTACTGTTGTTGGCAAGAGTCGATGAGAAACCGCCGTCCGAGTTGCGTCGTTTCCGTGGGCGCTCAGGTCCGACAGAGTCGAGCCACTCGGAGACAAAATCGTGAGCAGTGTATTCAAGGGCTGTGTCTTCGAAGAATGCAGAAGCGTGTGTGCGTTTGACAGCCTGTTGGAAAGTACTTGTTAGTATTCTGACCACGTCATGAGGGGGACGGATGAAATGCCTTTGACTCTGGCAGCATCTGACCTTTTTTGGCTCTTCCGGCAGTGCTCCTGGGTGATGCCTCTCGAGATTCTCGAGACTTGTCTCCTTTGTCTCCATTGCGAGGAAGGGCTGGACGGCGCTGGCTTTAAATCTTCGTCGTAGCCGCCCAACGAGGCATCATGGCTGCCCAAAGCAGTCGTCTCCTTGGCTCATTTGGTTGGAGGGTCCTTGAGGATCCTTGAATTTGCTGAAACACAATCGCCTGCCAGCAAAGCACAAATCATAGGCTTGTAGGGCTTCGACTTGAAAAGGGGAGGGAATCATAGGTTGGTAGATATTCGCTTTGCGACTGGGTGTGGAAAGATTTGAAGTATGCGGCCAACTTTGCGACCGTGAAGGAAAGTGAAGGAACTGGAGGAAGTGGACCCAGATTAAACGTGATTCAACAATGTACAGCGGCTAGTGGGCGTTGTGGGCCCACTTGTTCGGCGGCTACAGCAATTGTGACAGCCCGGATCCATCCAATAAGATTAGGGAATTGCTATAGCTTTTTTTTTTTCCGCCAAAGTGCCCGGACTTGAAAGGTACAGGTATCGTTAAAGAAATCGTCATCATCCCAACGCTTCCTAACTTACATCCCCTCTTCTTTTTTACTTTTTTTACTTTGAATATACAAAAAAGGCTGATGTATGAGCTTCTGGTTTTTGACATTTAAATCTTGTTAATTTCCCAAGCCCTGTCCACTCTGTCCCTGACTTCCCCAGTGTAAGAGTATGAAATACCTCCAACCGCAAGGAAGTCAACGGACAAGTGCTCGATCGAGAGGAGACACGCCGACAGCAGCCCTCTACCGCATGTACGAATACTTTGTCGCCGGTTTCACTAATGGATTACGCTCAGAGATCGAATTAGTATATGCGGTGTCTCTGCTATGGTATTCATAACAAGAAACCGATCGCCAACAGTATCCCCGTCTGGACGTAGGTTTCGGTAGTCTGGCATCTCCTTCAATCAGGGTCATGCTGTACGTGCTAGCTCAGCCAGGAAGCAGGGATATGATTGGGTATGACAGAAGAGGAAGCTTGGCATTCTGCTGCTTGGCAGAATGTCGCATAAGCAGTCGTTTGACATATTGGGATTTGAAGAGCGACATTTGCATGGAGATGATCAAAAAAACAGAGACAAAAAATTACCACGTATCAGGAATAAATCTCGTTCTCAATGCATTCTGCTGGAAACGCCGTGGACAATAATTGGTGGAGAAAGCAAAGCCCGCCGGCATGAATGTTGGAACAAGCTTTGCAAGGCCAGGCGCGATGGTCAGACGTGATGCCTGGACGTCTACCTGGAGGGTGGGTGTGGTATATCCCACACAAAGTCCTCTTGAGTGGGCATTGGGAGCTGCTTTATTTTTTTCGTCATCTGGTGAATTTCTTATTATTTGATAAATTCTTGTTTTTTATCGCTGTTCTGTATTTGTTTTGTCGGCCTTCTTGAATTCTTGATTTTTTTATTATTTTTTTTCTAGTTCACTTTTTTTTCGCACCAAATTAGGTGGTAAATACCATTATTAACTATGACTTGGTATTAACTATGACTTGGTCTATATAGGTCGTTGATCTATCTAAACATTTGTAAAGAAAAAACCCAAGTAGGATCTATTGTCTATAGCAAAAACCAAAATCGCAACCTTGCGTGTAATATCCAAAATAATAAAAGCCAATAATAAGCCAATAGATGCCATGCAATAAATGCTAGCGCTAGTAACATGTCCATATTCCTCCAACTTGGCTAGGTGGCCAACTGGGGAAGGTGCAACCCACACAGCCACGGCAAAGAGCCGCTTCACTGTCTGTCCCACCACTGTCCAGTCACCCAGCCATGGGCATTTACAGCTTGTCGGCCTTGACGACATTGTCGATAATCTCGACCTTGCCGTCCTCCTTGGCGGCCTTCTTGGCGGCCTTGTTTCTCTTTCTAAACAGCTTGGCAACACGGTCCTCGAGCTTGTTGAGCTTGTCCGTCACAACCTGCTTGACCTTGTCGGCCATGCTCTTCTTCTTGTCGTTCTTCTTCTTCTCGCCACACCGCGGCGGCGGGAACGGGGCCGGGACGCTCGTCAAGGGGCGCTTGCGCGCATCTTCGGCTGCCAGCATGGCCTTGAGGTTGCCCTGGATAAACGTCTGCTCGTCGATCGGGCCCGACAGCGACATGCTCTTGGCGTGCCAGTGCTGCACGACGGGCTGGTTGGCAAAGTCGGCCACGCCCTCGGCGTCAATGGTGGGCAGATGGACCCGGAGGCGGTCCTGGGCGGTGGAGCGGGTGATCTTGACCACGTAGCGGTCTTCTGTCTCGGCGCTGGCAGAAGCAGAGCTCTGGGTGGTTTCGGGCTTTCCGGATTTCTCAGACTTTTTGTCCTCGGACTTGTTCTCGGACTTCTCGTCCTCTTCGTTTTCGTTGTCTTCCTTGTCCGTCTTTTCCTCGACCTTGACCTGGTTTCCTACAGTGCCGTCCGCGTTTGCACGCAGGGCAACCGGCTTGACCTTGCGAACATGGCGGCCCATGTAGATAACATTGTGCGGCTGGTTCTGGCCCTCCATCTCGAGCTGCCTCTGGGCCAGCAGCTTGCAGACCATGCTCGAAACGTTCTGCTGCGTCATGGCCGCGCTATTGGCCCGGATATGGAAGCAGAGAACCTCTTGAGCGGTGGTCAGTCATTGATTGTACCACCCCCTCCTGGGGCCAGCAAGCTTGGTGCAGGATTTTTACATACCCTCTTTCTCAGGCACCTTGTCGTCGACTGTCTTTTCGTTGGCGTTCTTGACGTCGACGTTCTTGACGTCGACTGCCTTTTCGTCGACGCTCTTGGCGGCGCTGCTGCAAGCCCTGGTGGGAACAGAGCTGTGGTGGCTGGAATACAAGCTGCTGGAGGGCTTCGGCGCGTCCTTGGGATCGGCCTCGCCAGAAGGGTTGCTCTTGAAAGGCATCGACACGTCTGTATCGGCCTCGCGAGAAGCATTGATTGTTTGCGGGTTTGCAGACATTCTGAGGATGAAGCAAAAGGTTGGAACGGGGAACAAACTGTGCCGCGGCTGCGGGGGTGAGAAAACGTTGGAACAGAGAACCTGTGCGCCGCGGCCGTGTCTGCAGAGAAAGAAAATAAAGAGGTAGAGACGTTGGGCAGATGGAGCGAGGAGCAAAAACCTTCCAGACAGGGCTTCTCTTGTATGCTCGTCTGTCTGGCCCAGGGGGGGTGCTGACTATTACTTTTCCTTTTCTCCCCCCTTGACGCATATCTATGGTCAGTCTTGTTCCGATGGACAGTATGCCCAGGCGGCTGCTGTTACTACGCCAGGGTATGCCCCTGGCGTGAAGAGAAGGGAAGTTCCCATATCTGGCCAACGAGGAAGGACAGACGAAAGAGACGACTCGAAGGAACCCACCGAGAGACGGGGCCAGGCTTACGCAGATCCCAGAAAACGGCATCACTAACACCATAGTTGTAACAGTTAAAGATTTGCCGGTTCTCGTACTGTAAATGTTTGGCCCTGGGTGGATATCACGGACACAGCCTCTCGGCAATACTTTTTACCTTTGCCTAGGGAGACAGGAAACAGCACTCGTCCACTTATTTTTCGGTTGTCCTGCTTCAGTCATCACTTTCTCGAACGAATGTACGTTTTTACTGTCGTATACCGTCTTTTTTTTCTTCCAGATTAGTGTCCAGCCACAAATATTCGACTGGTGGTGGCTCATAATTTTTGCTTCCCTTTGATTTTGATTTTTGGTCTGCCCTACTTTTTTTATGTGTTTTACCCCTTGATCCGTTCAACCTTGACCATCGCCTTTTTTTGTCCCTTTCCACGGATTAATTCAAAGGAAACTCCCCGAATGTATCCCATCACACACGGAAGAATGCATGACGGCAAAGGGGAGTGTCGGATTAAGAAATTCATCGCATCGAGCCTTGCCATCTAATGTGTGGAGAGATTGTTGGACGTTGGAGAAGGGGCAAAAGTAAATAAACGTCGATCATTCTACTCCACATTTTAAGCTTTCTCTTGAAATCTTGACATTTTTTCGCGCCTGTCGGTACCTGAACCGTTATCCAGGGACGCATCCTTAATACGAGCGATCAAATGTGAAAATGGCAAATTGGTATTTTTGAAGCATCATAAAATATGTTGGTGGTTGCGCCGTAATTGTATCCCATGCCGTGAAAAGGATAATCAAATGCAAAAAACACGCCAGCAGACAGAAATGTAAAGAAATAAGATAATCAACTCCCAAACTTGTCCAAAACAATGCAAGTGAACCTCAAAATATTATACAAGTCGGTCACAGATCAGCGCGACCCTCGAAGCACAGCCGTAATCCTATGCCTGGTCAGCCTTTCGCCTGGCTTTCAGATAGGTCACCAACTGCTCGTACTTTGTAACGAAAAAGTGTCGCTTCTTGTCGTTGCGGTACACCAGCAGGCCAATCTCGTCGGCATACTGCGCCAGCATCTGGTACTCCTTGTTGCTCTCAAAGTCTGTAAACAGGAACCCCTTGTACGACTTCATCCGCTCATTCTCCAGCTCCCACAGCCGGATCTGGTCCACGACGGTCGGCGGCAGCACGGGCCGGTGGTTAGCCGCCGCGTACTTGTGCATCTGCTCGTGCGCATTCGCTGCCAGGTAGCTGATGATCTGGTCCGACGTGATGCCGTACGAAATGGCCCGGCGGATCGAGTCCCGCGTCAGCTTGCCGGCCACCATTCCCGGGAACCGCTGGGTCAGCTTGGCAAACAGCGCCAGCACAGCAATCTGGAGCGGCGACGACGTGTAGGCGTACAGCCTAAAGTTGGTCTCCAGAATGACACTGCCCTTGGCCTCGGCACTAACGGACCCGGGCAGGCCGGCTGCGGTCGCGCTGTTGGCCGTGTGCGCCGCAAAACCAGAACTGACGCTCCGCAGAGCGGCGGCGCCGCTGCTGGTGAGCGTCGTGGCCAGCCGCGTCGGGAAGTACTGTGACGACCGCTCGTGTGGCGGAATGTAAATCAGGCCAAAGTCCATGAGCGACGGCAGCATGTTGCGCCGCGGTTCTGTCAGGGCGTTGGTGTCGTACGCGCGGCCCAGCTCCAGCGTCGACAGCATAAACAGGAAGCTGAGCATCTCGACGCTGTCGACGCTGGACCCGCCATTGGAATTTCCGCCGCCCTGCATGTCTACGGCTTCCAGCCACTGCAGCAGCAGAGTCCAGACCTGTGCGTTGGCCTGCTGCAGCAGAAACGTGAACCCCGTCTGCGTAATGCCCACACCACCCGACATGCCCACTCTTGACTCGACCAGCTTCCCTGCCAGCAGAAGCTCCTTGACCGTATTTTTGGGGCCAAAGTTGTCGTGCCCGGAAGAAGGCAGGCCGACACTGTTGACGACGTAGTGCAGAATGTCTTCCCATTTCCGGCGGGCAAACTTGTCGAGAAAGGCGATATCGATTTCGGAGGACACGGGCTTCTCGCTGGGAACACCAAAGCTGTTTTGTTTGCCGCCACCCTCGAGGGCGAGCCGGAACGAGTTCTTAAAGTTGGCCGTGAGCATGATTTCTTGCGGCCGGTCGCGGATGGCGGGTGTGATTTGGATAATGTGGAGGGATCGGAGGATGGAGAGGGCCTGGTCTTTTTGGCGTTTCGATTCGGGGACGACCATCATGTCGAGGGTGTCGAGCAGCAGCGGGCCGTCCATGTAGAGCATCATGCGCACAAAGCTCTTGGCCAAGGACGGAAGCATTCGTCGAAAGATGGCGAGCGTCGTCGACGGCTGCTGGTAGAGCCGGCGGAAGCTCGTGCCCGGCTGCTTCTCGAGGTAGTCTGACAGAGTCAGAGACGGGCCCGCGGGTGTCGCCATGGTGGCGGGAGCCTCGGGCAGGCCTCGACCAGAGGTGCCTCGAGCTCGTCGGCCGACGTGTGATGGCTGGTAGGTAGCCTCGTCGATGTGAGGCTATCGTGATCCAAGGGAGGATTTCAGCTGGCCGCAAGTTGTCGAGCAGGGATACCGGAATAACCACCGCAATGAGCTCTCAGGGCTGTAGGGAAGGGAGGGGCAAAGGCGTTGGTATGCCCTGTTGGATGTGCCCTTGGTCGAGAATGTGATTCTCTTGTTGCCTGTGCAGCTCGGAATGGATAAAAGTTTCTGCCTTGTAACACCGCCTGCTGGACGCTCTGAAAACAGGGCGCTGCGGGGTGCTGGGCTTTGACCTCAGGGAGCTTCGGACCCGCTTTTATGACGCCTACAGTGATTGCCGGCCTTGTGCCGACCAATCCCGCGGCGGACCATTGAAGCAGCGATATCAAGCCGGAAAGAGAGTCGTCGTCCAGGACCATCCTCAACATATCAACCAGGTCAAAGAGGAAAATTGTTTTGGTCACAATTCTCACGATGGCTCCGATAAAGCTTTCCCCCGCCAAGTTCGTGCGGGCAGTAAGTGCCCCTAGCCTCGGCAATTGGGCACCTTCAGGGCTGCGGAGAGCTGGATGGCTGACCGTTGCGATGTCTCCCTAGGTCTTTAAGAACTTCCTCGACGAGTCTGGCCTGGAGCCACGGTGCGTTTACAGGCCAGGGGATTCGTGATGTAAATGTATGCTGACGTACTTTTTGTGCACAGCATGTTCGGTCCCCATGTCAGTTGAACGATTCTCGGTCAACGGGAAGCTCTGGCTGACATTGCGAACAGATGAAAATCACTCATGCCCAGCCAGGCAAGGTCGATTTCGAGCTGGAGATTGCAAAGCATCACACTGTGAGCGATGGCCTATCCAGGACTATCCAAGGGAGTGCCGGAGACTGACCGAGCAGAACCGGTTAAAAATCCTCCATGGAGGCACCATTGCCAGCATGACCGACCTGGGCGGTTCGCTGGCCGTTGCATCCCACGGCTTGTTTGCTACGGGTGTCTCCACTGACCTGAACGGTAGGGATAACCTGATCGTTTTGTCGTGATATCTTGCACTTACTAATGTTTGAAAGTGACTTACCTGAGCAACGGTGGTGCTGTGGGCCAGACCATCAAGGCCACGGCTGTCTGCGACAAGAGTAAGCAACCTTTCGTCCTTACACATGCGATACTGTCGTCACTGACATCCCGACAGTTGGAAAGACTCTTGCCTACACCACGGTCACCTTCCACAACCAAAAGGGAGAGCTGGCCGCGCGGGGGAGCCACACCAAGTAAGAATATGCCTTGTGACATGCAGCCAAGAACGCCCCGGAAGCGAAGCTGACGAATAAACAGGTTCATCGCAAAGGCATGGGGTAAGGACGAGCCTTACACGACGCACATGGATCTGGCAGAAGGCGAAGACGAGAGCAAGAGCGAGTAAATACAGTTGCATGTATACATATATATACTGGTCGTTAAAGAAAGCCATAAGCCACCTACCCGGTAACTGGTATATCGTACGTCTATAAAAAGGGAACCCCAATGCGCCGTTCATGTGAGTGCAAAAAACACCATACCAGTCCTTTCATAATCAATAATGAGTCTGGAATCCAGAGCGTTTTCATAACCAAAAAAAAAAAGAAACCCCCAGGAATCCTCCAAAAAAAAAAAGCAAAACGTGTTTCACCATGGACCAGCCGTGGTATTCGTGTCATTTCCGGACGACTCCTTCCTTGTAGGAATTGGATGTGGCAATAGCTCCTTCCTGCTCAACATTGAAGCTATTGTCCCGCGACCGTGGCGCGGAATTCGCTTGAGAGCTGGCTTGCAGTTCGTTGTAGTCGCTGCCGCTGGGGCTCATCCACGGCTGGCCTGTCGTCCAGATGCCGTTTTCTTTTCGCAGTCCAATGACGAATAGTAGGACGAGAACGACCAGGAACGACCACGAGCTCAGGATCGGGTCGAGGATGATCGATGCGACCGATACATACGAGACCTGCCTAAGCGCATACATCGATACGTAGATGAGGTGCCACACATAACGCACAAACCACACCCACGTGGCTACAAAATACAAGAGCCCAGTCTGCCGGTCAGAAACAAGAAAACAATGGAAGATGGAAAGCTAAGCTTTATGCGCCGAGAACTTGGCAAGGCCACGTGGTCGGGACAAGGAACAAGGGGGGAGGTGAAACTTACATTGCGAAGAACAAGATGCCGACGAGTGCGGACCATTATAGAAGCGCCGACCGACAAGAGCGAGATGCTCACGACAAAGAATATTATTTCAAGGCCGCTCGAGAGCTTGCTGGCAGACCGCAGCTTGCCCAGCATACTGCCATAGGCCACGTCCACGCGACGGCCGTAGGCGATGCGCGACCCGGAGTCGTCATGGAGGGCGTTAAAGTACGCGACGTAGGCGTTGAGACTCAGGCCGAACAGGGCGAAGGTGAGGACGAGCAGCACAAAGGCGGCGCCGTATGTGACGAGGCGCTTGACGCCGTAGAAAAAGCGGGCGGCTTTCTGCTGGGAAGAGCTGGCGCTGAGGACGCAGTGGAAGCCGATCGCAAACTCGACAAATGCGACAATGGCGAGGACGCTGGCGACCTGGTCGAAAAAGGTGTAGATCACGGCGAGCTCGTATGTGGCTTCGATGAATTTCCTCTCTGCCACGTCGGACGAGACTTTGTACATTGCGATCGTGAGGCCGCTTG
Organism: Raffaelea albimanens; assembly: GCA_002778245.1. Lineage (NCBI taxonomy): Eukaryota > Fungi > Ascomycota > Sordariomycetes > Ophiostomatales > Ophiostomataceae > Raffaelea > Raffaelea albimanens. Next base: position 1,576,591 of record PCDJ01000006.1, on the reverse strand, counting down.
AGACCGGGGTGAGGATCAAGGCTCTGTTTTTTTTATTAGTAATGGCTTGCGACACCCTTTATCTTGCGGTCTGTCGGCTGTCTGTTTTCCTTGTTTCTTACATTATCTCAAACGGGAAGACCGTCTTGAGCCAGAAGATGCCTCGCCGGGCGTGGTCATTGCTGCGGTGGACGCGCAGTAGTGACAGGACCCAGATAACCGCCAGCGGAATGACGGTGACGGCGGTCAGCACCAGGTAGACGATGGAGTATGTGTACGCCGAGTACGCCATTTTGAGAGGATGTCTGAGACGAGACCGGCAGCGTAGAGAGTCCCAGGAGTCCAGATGAGATAGGGAGGAAACAACAGGACGCGGAGAGACGGCAGCGATGACTGTTGCTCGGCGTAGGAATGGCTAGGGGAAGCTACGATCGACGCGATGGTTTGTCCACTTCCGGCAGGAGCGAAATAAGATGAAACGAAACAATCCTGCAAATCAAGTCGAGGGCAGATAACAGGGCGGTCGAGAGAGAGAGAGAGGTGGAGAGCGAGGGCCGAGGAGCTTATAAAACGTCGAGAGGCCAGTCTCTGTTTATCGCCAGCGATAATTCGTGAAGCTCGCTCGTCCACAGGGCGAAACGCTGTGGTGCTTCGTCGTTGTGTGAACTTTGCCAAGATGAGGAAATCGATTGTGCAAGGAGGTCGCAATGGGCCTGTAATGGAGCTTTTCCGCGTCTTGGCAGTGCGCACCAGCCACTAATCACCTCGCGCTCTCGCCGCAGCTATTGCCGAAGCACAGAGTAGGAAAGAGGCCCGGGAATATGCCCGGTGAGCTAATGGCTGTTTTGGGGCATTTCACTTCCGTCAGCGGCTGTCAGATTAGGTTGGGTTGTCGCCCATTTGGTCAGTCAAGCCCGGATCCGAGTTCTTGTTTCTTGCCCAGACGGCCACGTCCTCCATGCAAGGGACGCCAAGTTCAGTGGCACCCTTCTCTGGGCACGGCAGGTCAAAGGATCGAACCAAACAGCTGGGCCGTGATAGAGTAGTTCCAACAAAGGAAGAGCGAATGACGAAATTCCTATTGAGCAGTCTCTTCTTTGTCCGGCGGGCCTGAAAGAAGGTTAAACAGATTAAACTCTGGTTGGTCCTCGACGGCTGCTTTGGCCTCGGGTTCACATTCCATTGCGATTAGTTTCTAAGATCTCCCGTGTTTCTTAATGGGCCGTGTCCACTCACGCTATGGCACCTGATTCTACTTCGTAACTGCGTTTTGTTTCAGTGCGGCCGAGCGTGTTCCACCTCGAACAATGAGAATCCAGATTGATCTTCAAGTATACCGTGTGGAATATGAAGTGGCTATTGTTTTCCCACTGTACTGAACTGGGTCGGCTCCGATCAGCTGACCGTCCACGTGAAATATTTGCCTCTCAGCCTGGCCCCGGCCCCAAATCCCCTCTTCTGACGCCCTCCACGCATTTTTTTCCTCCGTCGCCATTCGATGCCAGCATGGATCAGCTTGAGACACAGGTGACGGATCTGCGATATTTGACGCAGGCGCCTGGGCCGGCCATGCTCACCGGTCCGAATGCACATTCGGCAGGCCCCAGCGACGACCTCCTGTCTACATGCAGCAGCAGCAATATTATTAGCAGCGCCCACAGGAGCGTTATGGGTTCCGCACCACCCGGAGAGAATTCCGCGCATCCATCAACGCCGTTTTCCCCAGGCGGCCGCAGCAGCACCTCTGCCAAGCGCAAGCCAGACGACGACGCAGGCCCATCGCGCCAGCAAAGGAGCAAGCGGAACAGAGTATGTTGCTTTTAATTTTGTTCCTTTAGTTGCTTCCCGTTCTGGTCTGGCCCGGCTTGGGCATGGGGCGTGCTGTGGCCAGTTGACGAGTACGAGCAGCCTCGTCTGTGTTGGCTGAGGGGAGTGGCTTAACGGCGGTGGATGTCTGCTTTGCCTCGTCATTAGACCACCCTCAGGGTCCTGGCCATTCCGCGTGCGCAGTGGTTCCGCAGTAGTGCCCAGCCTTCCCCCCCCCCCCCCCCCAGGTTCTTCCACTTGATCCCCTTCTGCAGATCGGCTATGGACATGACCATTGGGCTAACCTCGTATTTCGTGTTGCTCAACAGTATATCTCCATTGCATGGTAAGACACGCCGAACCGTGGGACATGTAACTGGGACTGGCTGCGGGCCGTCCCAAACAAGTGACGAGGCTGACCTGATCTGTGTGACGTCTGCAGCAACGAGTGCAAGCGGAGAAAAATAAAATGTATGCCAATTGTCCCTTTCCTTTCGGTCTCGCTTCCTTGTCCTAACAAACAGGCAATGGCGAAACTCCCTGTCAGAGGTGTGGCAACCTCAACCTTGCCTGCCTCTATTCGCCCAACTGCTGCTCGAATAACTGGAAGGACTCGGATGAATACAAGCAGATGAACAACAAGGTCTACGGCCTCCAGGAGCAGCTAGACTCTCTCGCCCAGACCGTCAATGTCTTGCGTCAAGAGACCCAACGCCTGGCGCCACTCTCCGAACGCCTCCTCCCTGTACCATCGACCACCGTCTCGCCCTCTCCCTCGACCTCCATCCCTTCCCTCCACAAGACCGAGCTCGCCCCCATCCGGAGCTTCCGTGGTCCCACGAGCATGTCCTTCACCGTCGACATGGCCAAGAACACTCTACATAACATGGGTTACAGCGGCGAGTCCAGGGAGGAGCACGACACCGGACCAGGCGAGTCCTCTCCGAGCATACCACCAATGCAGCAGAGCCAGACACCTGCTGCAAGCCAGGCCTCTACCGACCCGCTCTGGGAGTTTGAGAGGGACGAGATGGTTCGAATTGTCCGGCTCCACGAAGAAGAGATCGGCATCATGTATCCAGTGGTTCCCATCGAGACAGTCATCGAGCATGCGCACTACGTGTCGGCACTCATGGCCTCGAGTCAAAGAGACGGCGGGCTTCCACCAAATTATGACGAAATCATGCTCGACATCCGCACGCTGATCCTCAAGGTGGTCATCTGCAGCGGCCTGACGGTCGAGGAGCATGGCCACAGCGAGCGGGCAATTCGCCTGTTCGAGACAATTGCGCCAATTGCCGACCAAAAACTCATCCGGGACCCGAGCGCTGCCGAGAATCTGCCATTCCTGGCCCTTGTGGCTGGATATCGCTTCCTGTCAAATGAAGAAGTTCTGGCCTGGCGCATCATTGGCCAGGTGGCCCGTCTGACCCTCGAGCTGGGCTTCCATCGGAAGGAGGGCCTGTTCAAGATCGCCGACGGCCAGGAGCGGCGAAATGCGATCAACACATTCTGGACAGCCTACGTTCTGGACCGGAGGTGGAGTTTTGGCACAGGCCTGCCATATGTTGTGGACGATGCCAAGATCGACCCAAACCTGCCGCTTCCAGAGGAGCACCCGTTTCTGGTGGCCATGATCACATATTCACGCCTGGGAGCCAAGATTTGGGGTCTGGTGGACTTTTTCGAGCCTGCCATTATTCGTGACCTTCAGAGGGACCAGTTTGAGACTCTCGATCGGGAGCTGCTCCAGTGGTACGATTCGGTTCCAGAAGAGATCAAAGTCACCCAGTTTGACGAGATGCCGCGGCCGGGGACGCCGTCCTACGACCTGCATAGACTGCAGCTGTGGACGCGTCTGCGGCTGAACCAGGTCAGTTACCCCCCGCAGAGATTTACTGTTGATTCTGCAACTAACACACGCTCAGATGCGCATCTGGCTGCACACACCCATCCTGCACAGCGCCAGCAGCATCACGAACAACTTCTCTCTGGCCCAGGCAACTGTCGATCTCGCCAAAGACACCATCCACCAGTTGACGCGCCTCAACAACAGCGGTAGCGTGTACCGCCGGCTGCAGGTGTTTTACCACCAGTTCTTGACGTCGGCCATTGCGGTGCTGTTCCTGGCCTCAACGCATCAGCCGGTCCAGTTCAGCGCCAACTGCCGGGACGAGTTTTACATGGCCCTGAATCTGATCAGGGACATGTCCGCCAAGAGCTGGGTCTCCCAGCGGCTGTGGCGCACTGTCCGTTCTCTAAAGGCCTATGCACCCCGTCTTGGTCTGCAGCAGCAGCAAGACAATGAAGGAGGAGGGGGAGGAGGAGGAGGAGGAGGACCGCCACTCGCCAATGGCCCACCTCTGCCCACGACACCGTCCGCATACCGCAGCACGACACCGCGCAACCCGACGACCCCTTATCCGCCGCTGTCGGTGCCGTCGAATTTCAAAAACGACGGCAGCGCGCGGTCGTCGCCGTCGGTGAACGGCAGCCGAAACAGCAGCTCCAACAACAACAATAACGGGCCATGGCCGCCGCCGCCGCCAATGTCGACTGTCCCAACAAGCGTTGCGTCGCCGCTCTGCCGGAACATTATCAACCCGCACCACAGCATAGTTCCGAATACGCCGGCAGCAGCGACTCCCGGCTGTGGCGGCGGAGGACTGGCGGGTTCTATTGGCCAGCAGCAGCAGGTGCCGCCGCCGGACCAGCCAGACACGAGCCTGGACCAGAGCAACGGCGTGCAGCTGCAGACGGAGATGACTCGTATATTCGAGGGGTACACGGCCGGCAGCGGGACGTCGTCGATGATGGCGGAGTCGATGCTGGACGGGCAGCGCTATGGCGGGGCCGAGATTATGTACGAGCAGTTGAAGAATTTATTTTAGGGTTGGTAGAGACACGCATACTGGAAGATGCAAAGAGCATAGCGATAAAAGTCCATTTTAGGTTTTGGCATAATAATACATTGATACGTAAGCAAGACAATGTTTTTCACTGCGCAGTGAGCCATTCTCTGCGAGCCGTGGATGAGAAAGGTGACGCATGGTCACTTTGAGCTACTGGCTGCATTCATAGTTTTCCAATGCGATCATTTTAATATTATGTACATGTGTCATGAATACATGTCCTCCTCTCGGTGGACATCTTTTAATGCCCACCATAAAATCTGGGGGTTTTGAAAATCCATCGCTAGTTCATATTCTTTTCCCTCACGCATACCTAGTGTTGAGCTCCCTCCAAGCCTGCACTGCCCAGCCGGCAGTATCTACCTGCTGCTGTTGGGGATGTTGTGGTGCATGTTGCTGTCCATTGCGGTCCACCGTTCCGTTTCCATAATTCTGGCCAATGTTGGCAGGATTCCTCATCAAATGGTTCGAGCCGTGCTGCTGCTGCTGCTGCTGCTGCTGGAACACTCCACCGCCCGTCGCCGACATGTACGGCTCCTCCCCAAAAGTGGTCTGGTCCGGCGTCGTCCCGAGAGGGTACCCGGCGGGTGTCGTCGGGAAGAACGCAGCAGGCGTTGTTTGTTGAGGTGGTTGCTGCTGCTGCTGTTGCTGCTGCTGCTGTTGCTGCTGTTGGGGCGGTGGTGGCTGCTGGAAAGATGTCGGCCCGTTCCCGGCTGGGGCAGTCTGGGCCGCAGTCACGGCCGCCGCCGCCGTGGCCGCGCCGACACTGTCAAACGGTTCCCACGGAAAGGCCGACAAGTCGGCGAACCAGTCGTTGCCGGCAAACGCTTGTATCTGGAGTTGCTGTTGTTGTTGTTGTTGTTGATAAAACATGTCTGGCTGCGTCGACATGCCTGACGGGATAAAGGCAGTCGTATTACTAACAGGCGGCATCTCCTTGATGGAGCTCTCCCGCCGCCGCCGGCTCCCGTTACGGCTGCTCCCCGCGTGGCTCCCCCCGCGCGACCGCGTCTTGACTTTGTCGGCAAACAGGCCCGGAAGTCCGTCTAGGGCACCCACAATCGCCGCAAACTGCCGCGCCACCTGGATCAGCACCTTGAACGTCGACGCCAGCGGGATGCGCTCGACCATTTGCAGGATCGACCGGACAGCCGCGCCGCGGGGGCTGTCGGATGATGGCATGGGGCTTTTTGCCTTTCTCTTGGCCGCGGACCGGCCCAGCAGGTCCAGACACAGGATCAGCACGCCGTGGTACACAAAGTAGGCGTCGATCCACGCGACGCCGTCCAGGAGTTCGGCCTGGCCCAGCTGCGAGAGGTAGTCGATTGTCTTTTCGGCGGCGTCGAGACAGGTGTCGGCGAGGCTGGTGACGTCTTCGGGGCGGGCCCCAGTGGGAGTAAACGTCCCAGAAGTACGGAGGCCCGTCGGGATGGTCCCCGAGCTGCGCAGGTCCGCGGCCGCCCGCTCCAGGACGTGCGCCCGCGTCACCAGGGCACGCGCGTACTGGAACTGCACGTGCAGCAACAGCACGGCGCGCTTGTGCTGCGGGCCGACCGTCTGCCACCCGGGGTGCTGGGGGCGGAGGTGAGGCGGCAGGCTGGCGAGCCAGGCGTCGAGCTCGGCGAGCAACTGGCGGGCCGTGGAGGCCACATCCGGGGTGCTGGCAGTCACAGCAGGCGACCCGCCGGGCGGCGGCGGCGGGTACACGAGCTGCTTGATGCGCCACGTAGTGCGCACCAGGCGCACCAGGCTGGCCGAGTAGCCCTGTGGGAGGTGGCGGTCGCCGTCGTCGTCTGACGGCAGGGCGACGGCGATTTCGGCTTCGTCGAGGGCTGACGGCCGGCCGAGCATGACGCACAGGTTGCGCTCGAAAATGTAGAGGGTCCACCAGACGCGGCGGCGGGCGTCCCGTTCGGTGGGCACGCCTTTGTTTGTGGTAGGCACCGACGGCTTTGCCTTGGCCATGCACGTGGCGATCGGGTTCTGCCCCGTCATGGCGACGCCGTCGCGGTGCATGCCCAGGGCGACGGCCATGCGCGACGCACAGCCGAGGAACGTCCACGAAGCGTTGCGCTGCCCGGCATTGTGCTCGTACAGCTGAAGCAGCAGCAGAGCCTGAACGTTGGCGAGGCTGGTCGAGCCGGCGAGGCGGCCGAGCGAGGCGCGCACGACGTTCAGGTAGCGGCGCTGCATCGCTGCGGCGCGCTTGGACCGGTCGTGGCCCTCGAGGGCCTGGGCGCCAAAGGCAAAGACCATGGCCAAGCAGCAGTTCCAGCCGACCTGGTCGGTGGGGCTGGCTTCGGTGTCGTTGTCGGCGTCGTCTGCTGCGTCCTTTGCCGGCGGCTGCCACAAGGCTTCGTATCGCTCGAGAAAGGAGCCTCGGTGAAACAGCGGGTAGTTTGGGTGGACGCGGTCAAAGAAGACGCGCACAAAGACGTCTGCAGTTTCTCGTGGCGGCAGAAACGTCGTGGCCACCGCGGCGTCGTCGAATTCCGAGCGAGATCTTCTGCTTGTCGCTGGCGAGGGTGCAGAATGTACGCCACCTACCGCTTGGGCAGCTATCTGGTGGTGCAGGGGGTGTGGTCTATGGGGATGCTGTTGCAGGTTTTCAGGAGTGTGGTGATGTGAGGGTGACCGTCGTCTTGTGTCGTCCCCATTCATGCCGTTTCCATTGCCATCCAGCACTCGGTCTATGAGGATGTGTCCCTCGTCATCATCGTCGTCTTCGTCTTCGTCGTCGTCGTCGTCGTCGTCGTCGTCGTCTGTTGAATCTGGCGGCTCAAGAGCCTTGCTGGTCCGTAGCCCGACAAAGTCATCGCGGATGGCCGTCGGGGTCTGGGCTATTGTCGACCCATCGCCGGTGGTTGTCGATCCGTTGGTGTCCACGGCTGCGTCTCCATCGTTGCCTGTCCCGTCACCATCGTCGCCGCCCCCAATGCTGTTACCGCACTGGGCGACGAGTGCGCGGATAGACGTCACAAACCGGAACGAACTTGATGGCCCGACATAATGTGCCACTCCGTACGGTGTCGGTATCAGCTTCTCTTCGACTGCTGGGGCTTGTGGCGTTGCCCTCGGCGGTGGCAGTGAGGTCGACGACGTGAGCATGCTCCCTTCTCGCGCTGATGATGTGCTCGGTGACAGAGGTGTCGGTACAATGGTCGGCCCTGATGCAGTCCCGGCCTGGGGTGTCGCAAATATCTCGCTGGCCGGGGTCATGTCCTCCCTGGCCGGCATCGGGATGCCCCGTTCTGCGGCGGCCTGGTAGAGCGCATCAAGGTCGAGTGCCGGGGAGGGGGTGGCCGCAGCATCGGCCATGACGCTGTCGCCGCCATTGGTAGCATCGGGAGTGGATGACTGGCGGTTTCCTCCTCCTGGTCGTCCATCTGTTTCATCCTCCTGAAGCATCCCCCGCACCAGAGCCTCGAGCGCCCGGTAGCGCAGACTCAGGCTCTCGACGCTGCCGTAGACGCGCTGCTTGCGCGGCAGCGTCGACTGGCACTTGATGCGGTTGCCGATGCAGTTGCTGCACGGCTCCTGTGGCGATGCGCGCATGCATTTTGCACGGCGCTGCTTGCAGTGGTCGCAGCTGACGGCGGTGCGGCGACGCTGGTGGTCCGGCACGCGCTTGGTAGACCGGGTGGGCGTTGGCCGAATCGGCGGCGGGAGCGGTGCCGATGGCGGCACCGGCTGGGAATTGGAGGCGGAAGCCCCCAGAGACATAGCTTGGGGGGAGAAGGGTGGTGGGAAAGCCACGAGACTCGGCCAGAGCCACACAGGCCACACGAGATATTAAGCGAATTAAAAGGGGGGGCAAACAAAAAGAAAGAATATGCCCCAAAAAGTAAATACCAAATAAAAATAAACAGCAACGATAACCCAAAAGTTTGGGGTAATGCGGAGACTGGCGAGAGGCTGGGGTCGGCTTGGCAGCAGGAGAAACAGGGTGGAAGAGTGTAGGAGAGGAAGAATAGAGGCGAAGGCTGAGAGAATGGAGGGCAGGCCGGCAGACAGGCAGGGGAACAACAGGAGCCCGGCGATCGCAGGTGATGGTGGGAGTGGAAAAGTGGAAGAACCGTAGCGCGGGTAAACAGGACCGTCAAGATGTAGGGGATGAAGAAAGATGGAAACAAAAGATAGAGACAGACTTTAAAAGAAAAAAGAAAAAAAAAAATACGAGGCAGAGAACCTCGAATAAATGGACAACGCGCAAAAATAGACAGCACCAGCACACTAGAGGAGATGAGGAGGCAGCGAGTTCTGAGGCCTGGGTTGTGCCGAACCCGGCTATATGTTCGAGGTTGTCTCTGGGATGCCCTTGTAAGAAACCTTCGCAATTTCGGAGAGGCAGCGGACAGGCAGCGGACAGGCAATGGATTTCTAACACAAGCTGTTGCCTCCTCGCGTGCGGAATTTCAAATACCCTCAACAGAAGATGGCTAGACGGCGACTGGCCGGTGAGGGGCGAGCCAGGGCCCAGGCAGATGGACAAGGTATGAATGGTACGGTGAGAAAGTCTCTTAAAGTTTGGCAGCCAATACGCGGCTCGCAGAATGGCTCTGGGGTGGCGGTTGTGTCAATCAACGGCTGCTACAGGGCCAGGGGCCCAATTGGGTGGTATTTGCTGACGGGAGGCACTGGCCGCCGGCGAGTTTGCGGGTGGTGTGAGGCGTGAGGAGAAGGTCGTTCGCCGGGGTGGTTGGAGTTTCTCCTTGTGTTTGGAGGCAAAGCGGCGCTCGGCTCGGTGGTAAAAGTGGTGGTAGAAGTGGTGGTAAGGAACCGCCCTGAAATACCATCCACCGGCGCTGTGGGGACCCCACAGGCTCGCCTCTTTTAAGTTTGGGCCGCCGGCCATCAGTGGAAGAACCAGTCTGCCAGGAGGCCAAGCATGCCAAGGTGGGTTGATAGCTGGGAGTTTTAGGACAGTCGGGGCCTGACAACCAGCGAGCCGCGAGAGCCACCAGAGGCGTCAAACGAAAGCCAGAATTTACTCAAAGACTCCCATGCTGACTAATACAGAAACTCGAGAGCCGGACAAACCAGCAATATTCCCGCGCAAAAGTCTCTTCTCTCGACTCGCCCGACTTCTCACGACTCACCCTCGATTAGTAAACATCAGTGACGAATCCCCTTCCCAGTTGGTCTAGCTTCTCCGGCATCGACACGAACTTGCCAGGCCACACGGCGCCACGTCCAGTTAGCCGTTCCCACAATTCCCAGCCTATTGTGCCATCCTGTGCCATTCACCCACAGAAAATAGATAGCGCACGGAGATAGTCGACGGAGCTAAAGCCCCCCAAAGCCGGCCAGGGCCACCCTCCACGGCCAACCTCCGGTCCACTCACAGGGGCAGCCACGCTGCATGCGCGTGGCCCAGCCCACCCCCAGTCTGATCCTGATCCTGTCGCTTGCAAAAACTTTCCGTCTCTGGAAGCGAATGTCGGCACGAGTCCCGACGCATAGGCATTGGTGAGCTGACTGCTATTGTTTGGATTTAACCACTTACGACTACTACATAGGGCCAATTCCAGAGCTGCTTAGACAGCCTTATGAATAAAGATTCATCGGATTCACCAGTAGTTGTCGTTATCTTATACGCGTATCTAGTGACCGGACCGGGGAAAAACTCTACCCGCCGGGGAGCCTTGGCGACGAAACTGTAAAACGCGTGGCCAGAGTAAACCCATGCCTGGCCGTGACCCTAATATTCCTTCCTGGTCCATTAATCCATTCCTTCAGTTCTCACGTCAACATCACAGTGACATATGCAACTGTGACGTCTTGCTCGTGTCGACCAATCTGCTGGCTGACATTTGAGCCAGTTGAGCCATTGTTTCGTCTACCATAGATCCCAGAAGCACTTTGACCCCCTCAGCCCAGCCTCGTTCTCCTGCAAATCCCTTCCGTTTTCTTCCTTCTGGTCCCGCTTCCTCGTCGGCGAATACTCACCCAGTTTGCCTTGTCAGCCTTGGTTTGGCTGGTCATACACCACTCGTTGCCCACCAACGTCACTGCCAACGTCAACCTCCCTCTGGGCTCGTTCCTTGACGGCTTGGCCCTCGGACCTGGGTGCTCGGTACCTATTCTAGCACTATCGCCAAGAACAGCAAGGCCAGAATTTTCAGTCTGGGGTAAAAAGTACAACCCTAGACTTTCGACCCTACGTCTCCTTGTTTCTGACCTGTCATGACGCCCAGGGTAGACGTTCCAGGGTAGACGTCTCGAAACTATGTCCATCATTCACCGATCGTCATGATCGAGAGTGGTCAAGGCTGGCGGAGGATAGTCTATCCTTGTTTGTTCTGGTCATGTTATGATAACAAGCAAGGTGTATCTGACTAAAGATGGTACCGGCAGCTGTCCACAATGGCCTTTGAAAACCTGTTCACCACGCCAGACACAACAACCGACGACGACGCCAGAAACGATAAGAAAACATCCAAACATGGCCCGGAACTCGACCCCCATGGGCTGCCTCTGGTGCCCCAGCCCAGTCACTCCAACGACGACCCGCTTGTATGTAGCACCCGGACGCGAAATACTCGTCGTAAAACACACACGCTGACCTCCAGAACTGGCCGGCGTGGATAAAGTGGATGGTCCTTTTGCAGGTCAGCTTCATGGCGTTCCTGGGGCCGTTCAACGCGGCCGTGCCGAACCCGAGCCTGAACCTGCTGGGGGAGGCGTTTGAGAGGTCGAGGTTGTCACGTACAGCACGACGACGGGATCGGTGAGTCCATAGGTCCCTGTCAGTCTGTCGTCTGCGACGTCTTCTCACTAACCGTTAGCCTTTCTTATGGATCCCCTGTCCAACTCTCTCGGCCGCCGCCCCATGTGCCTTGCCACCCAGCTCCTCGCCGTCGTCTCCCACGTCGCCACTGCCCACACAGCCTCGCTCGCGTCCCTCCTCGGCTGCCGCGCGATCAACGGCTTCGGCTTCGGCGGCATGATGGCCCTCGGCACGCCGGTGCTCAACGACATCTTCTTCATGCACGAGCGCGGCGAGATGACGGGCATCTATACGATTTTCGTCACCAGCGGCGCGCACGTGGCCGTGCTGTGCGGGGGGTATCTGGGGCAGTATGCCGGCTGGCAGTGGGACTTTTACCTGCCGGCCATTGTGACGGGCATGTCGTTGGTATGGGGGGTGTTTTGTTTGCCGGAAACCCATTGTCCGCGTAGCAGGCAGATGAGCACCAACAGGAGACAGACTGGCCGGCAGGGCCGGCAGACTGGACCGAGTCCAAGTACCAACCACCCCATGTCATACCGCCGCCTCCTCTTCCGCCTCCTCTTCCGCCCCCTCCGGTGGACCGACTTTTTCACGTCATTCTACATGCTCCGGTACCCGTCGATTGCCCTCTCGGTCTGGTACTACACGTGGAGCTGGACGTTTATCAACATCCCCCCCGCCATCAGCATGGCCAAGATCTACGGCGGCGCCGTCTACCACTTTGAGAGCGGCACCATTGGGCTGTGCACCGGCATGCCGCTCATCGTTGGCTGCCTCGTCGGCGAGCTCGGCGGCGGCAAGCTGTCAGACGTGATTGTGTACCGCAGAGCGAGGCGCAGCGGGGGGGGTCTGCGTACCCGAGCACCGGCTGTACTGACGTTTGTGTCGGCGTTTTCCGGGCCGGCGGATTATGTTTGGTGTCTGTCTGGACAAGACGTCTTGGTTCCTCTAGTATTATCAATAGGCGAGCATGTGTCAATGTGTCGATCGACGTCAATCTGTCACCGACGATTTAGACTACCAGGTCGTCGGCCTCCAAATAACCTCGACCTGCCTCTACGCATGCCCCCGACTGCTACCGCGCGCAGACGCCCGAGTCGGCCGTGCTCCTGAACCTCGGCCGCGGCCTGTCGTTTGTCGTCGGCTGCTTTTGGCCCGCCATGGTGGCCCGCGTCGGGTACGCGTGGACGTGGTCCAGCCTGGCGCTGGTCCTGCTGGTCCTGTGGCTGCCCATACTCGCGCTCATGGTCTGGGGCGAGCAGTGGCGGGAACGGCTGGGCGAGCCAGAGTGGGCACATGAATAATTAAAGTATTTTGTGTTTTTTTAAAGTTGACAACCAACCTGAAAGCTGATGACTTGATTTAATAAAGTCATTGAGACATTATTAATCCCATAACTCCCTGTCACGCCGTTTTTCTCTGACTATTCAACTCTTTTCGATATCAAACAACCACTACTCAACAGGTCTCGTTCATTTTCTGTCATCATTTTCCATTCTCTGTCCATACCTGTCATGTCGAGAGGTAGGCTCTCAGCTCTCCACTCGGTTAAGTAATCTCTCTCGCCAAAGGTCAAATAGCTGCGATTTGTCCAGCCGGTATCCGGTTGTCTTTTTAGTAGTCCCACCCGATGCTTCCATTGGTGCTGTCTCGTTTCCCTTTTTTCCCGCTGTATGTGATTCCGCTTCAGGTTTGGTCTTGGGCTCTGCGTCGCAGGAAGCGAGCTGGGGTTTGCGTCCAGAGGGTCTGGCGTCGGCATTGGTGTAGGGGTCTGGTGCAGATGCAGGCGCAAGTTGGGTGTCAGGTTTGGTCGTGGCTTCGATCGTGGTTGGTTGAGGCTCTGGCTGTGGCTCACTCTTGAGCGACTCTCGGAGCTTGGCCTTGGCGTCTTGGACTGGTTTGGCATGCGGCGGCAGTTGGTAGAGGGCTCTGGCGAGCGTGTGGCGAAGATCCGTGTACACCTCGTACGCGATCTGCCGTTCTTGGAGTTTCTCGTTGATGCTGTTGCTCAGGGACTCCACCAGGAGCAGAATCATGTCTGGCTGCGGATCCCAGGCGATGAACGATGCAGAGATGGGCTGGCCTCCAGAGTCGGGCAGACGGCTCCCCCCGAGCGTGAATTTGTTCTCGAGTCCCATGGAAATGACGTTGAAGGCCTCCCGCTCGGTCTCCCGCAACAACTTGTCCAGGTCACAGAGAATCCCGGGTGCATTTGTGGCTCTCAAATTGCGAGCAAAGACGAGGATGCCCCAGCAATACTGCACGATGACAGTGTAGTAGTGCCGACGAATGTCTTGGCCAAGAAAGGGAAAATGCTCTCGACACAAATGAAGAAGCTGCAGCAGGGTGGCCCCGAAGAGAATGACGTCGTCGTTGCGAGCTTCATCGGGAGCCTTATCTTGGATCAGCGCCAGGGTCTCCCACAAAGAAACATTGGCCATTGCTGCCTCCGAGACTATGGCAGAGGCATTGGTTTCGTCCATTTTACGGCGTCCTTCCATAATGTCCTTATTCATGCCTTTGAACCAACGGAGATGCTGGGTGACCTTCTCGTTGGCATCGGTCCAATCTGAGAGCCACGCGGTTCCGTTGAAGCGCGACGAGAGTGATTCTTTGGCGTTCCAGGCTTTGGCGTTCTTGGCTTCAGAGGTGAGAGCTCGGTTCCGGGCGACAAAGTCGAGGCAGGGGTCAGTACGCTTTTCCTTGTGCAGCATCTGAAAGTGTCTCAGAGCAATGTCCAGACAGCACGATTGGCCCAGACCGGCCTGGATCTGATCTCCAGGTATTCCAGCTGGAATCATCGTCTGAGAAAACAAGTACAGCGCCAGCATAGACTTGTACGAGACCGTGTTGGTGGCCTCCAGCATGTCGGTTCGGGTTTGCAGCCAAGCTGATTTGAAGCTCTCCGCGACCCTCTCGTCTCGCAGATGACGATTCTTGTTGGTCTTCTCTGGCGACTGGAGATGAGCCCATTGCGCGGAGAAACAGGCAATTGCGCTCTCCAGAGCACCATTTCCGGCCATGATACGCTGCCTTGTGACATGATCATTAGGCCAATCAAGAGTCTTCAACACTGTGAGCGTGAACAAGGAGTCGCCATCACTGTCATGGCTGTTTTTAAACGTGCCACATGGTTCTGGAATACAGCGTCCCCGGGACAACACCGAGTCCACGAGATGCGTCTCGAAGTCGGTGTGTTTTTTCAATGAACTGCCCGCCATGGCGAGGTCGGGTCGGCTGAAGATGATTCTGTGTGCTCGTCGAGAATAACGTCGCTATTTGGGATGACAGACTTGGAAGAGAGGGAACACTGCTTGCTTCCAGGAATAGCCAGGACAGATCAATGTGAGAAGAAAGTGAAAAGTCAAACAGTGGCACAGCTGCTTTGTAATAACACAAGGCAAAAACGGGCAACCATTTTGTGAATGCCAGAATAACGAGGCTTAAACGGCAAGCTTGCACGTTTGCCCAGCCAACAGACCCACGGCCATTTAAACAAACATGCCGACCCCAACTAAACATTTAAAAGGAGGACATTTGTATGAACAAAAGTCCATAACAAGAGGATAGAAACAGAGGACAGAGCCACCTAGTACGTTTCAACCTATGTATGGGCGAATAATAAAACAAGAAACGAAACGAAAAAAAATCCGCTACTGCTATGAGAGACATGTCTTGAGGTGAGATAGATACCTTAAAAACAGGGGAAAAAACAAATTGGTGAAAACCGACGACCAATCAAATGAAACCTCATCTAAACTGGAAGGCAGGGCCACGTGTAGTGCCCCTCACTGTCTTGAGGGGCAGCCAGCGCCGGTTCTCAACAAAGAAGAGCATTCCGTCTCTTGTTGTGTTTCAGCATGACAAAACTGCCGACTCGTATGGGATTTGTGTCCCTCAGCGAAGCGCTTGCAGACGACGACAATGTTCTTGCCGAACTGCGTTACCCGGAGCAGAAGAAACGGTTTCGGCAGTCGCTGCACGCCCAGCAGGCCGATGTCCTTGCGCTTCTCCGCTACCACTTGCAATGTGAGAGGTGCCGTGTCTGCCCTGAAGAGATCTGGGGAGCGGGGAGTTTCAATGTTGCCATCCGGGCCATGGTAGGGTCTTGCAAGCTTCCTAGCCGGACAGTGTTTGTTCGGTTTCCTCTGCCATACAAGCTTGGCGAAGCTGAGCATCCGGGAAACGTGCAAGAGAAACTGCGAACGGAAATAGCAACATATATATGGATGCAAGAGAATTGCCCTGACGTCCCTATCCCCGTCTTGCATGGCTTTGGGCTGCCTGACGGTACTTGTGTACGTTGGGCGTTTCTACACTCTGCCCTTTATGGTTTTGCTTCGCTAACTTGACGACCTCGAGTACTCACACCTTGATAATACGCCCTTTTTTTTAAATGTGGCATGGCGTCTGCGGCGGTTGTTCCAAAGACTTGTCGGCCTTCCCGTCCCATCTCACTATGTCCCCCGTCGTTTGCGAAATCCATTCAGCTCAGGATACATGCTCCTAAGTGCCGCGGAAGGACAACCTCTTTCCTGGACCTGGGAAAAACACCGACAAGACGAAGCTTACAGGAAGAACTTGTTTCGTGGTCTGGCTCGTGTCTATTTGGCACTGAACAGAAATCCCTTGCCGAGAATCGGCTCCTTTCGCTTCGAGCCTACAGGCGTGATCCGGTTGTCCAACCGGCCGTTGGATATGTTTTTTCATAAATACGAGAACGAAGGCATCCCGCCAAGTATACACCGGGACACAACCTACCCATCCGTGGAGCCTTTTCTGTCGGACTTGTTGGACTTGCATGACAATAAGATACGTTTTCAGCCAAACGCCGTGCATACCCGAGACGATGGAGAGTCGCAACTAGCTGCCCTCACAGCATTGCGTGCCACGATGCCGCGCTTTATTTCCACCGATACGCGAGAAGGACCCTTTTACTACCAGCTGACGGACCTCCAGCAAAACAACATTTTTGTCGACGAGCAGTGGAATGTCCAGACTGTAATTGACCTCGAGTGGGCCCGGGCTCTGCCCATGGAAATGCAGCTTCCACCGTACTGGCTGACATCCAGAGCGGTTGACCAGTTTGGAGATGAAGATGACGTGGCAGAGCTAGACACACTTTTCAAAGAATACTTTGAGGTTTACGAAACCGAGGAAATGGCCATGAACAAAGTTCTCGTACAAGCCCCCATTCTGCGCCGCGTGTGGCAAACGGGCAGTTTTTGGTACTTTCAGGCAGTCGGTGTGCCAAGAGGAATGCTTAGCATATTCACCTCGCATATTCAGCCTCTTTTCAATAAGGAGCATGCCGATACTACCACTTTCGACGAGGTGATTTACCATTACTGGGGGATAGGGGCTGGTGAATTTGTCAGGAAGAAGCTTGAGGACAAGGGCAACTACATTCGGCAGCTCAAGAAGGCTTTTGGAGAGACAGATACCTAGCAGGGCATGTCTGATTACATTGTGGCCCAACAAAGAAAAACACTTTTTTTTCCCCTTATATTTACTCTCGAAAGAAAAGATTGCTTTGTAAAGCACTACTGAAAGCAAAACGCAAACATACAGACGAAAACATCTAGTCTAGAAGTCACTGCATCATCATGTCCAACGCCCCCGACGAGCAAGCATATTATGATCAAAAGCAGTTGTGGGAGATTAACAATGCTATTTTGAATGCCAACCATGGTGCCACTGAAACACCCGACGGGATTTACTTGTAATTGCAGAAAAGAACATTTCTCTTGCTTGCTCGCTTTTTCTTCTGCTCCTCATGTAGCCTGATAGTCGACTGCAAAACTATGGTAAACTCTCGTATTGTCCTCTTTCCGTTCTTTTGTCTTATCCCACTTAATCATTCTTGCATAGCCGGTTCCTTTATGTAGACAGATACTGTTCCGATCCCCGTGCCGGCCTGGAAATCTATAACTGCCACAATGACACTCATGAGTTCGTACTGGCGGCCAATCTCCTTTTTGTACCGAGAAACTATCCATCTTTGTCGTCTGTATCTGAGCGATTCTGCACGCTCCACGTCGGTCTCATCTGCCAGCACTGACGTGAGTCCAGTGAGGTGCTCGTTTTGGTGCCTTTCTTGCAGGGTATTAATGTAATAATGGTCCGGGGGGCGTAGGCTGGTAGATTTAATGTTTGTTAGTATACAGTCAGTCCTAATATTAACACAACTAATACACGTCTGCAACGCACTTTGAGTACGCTGCGGCTTATATACAGCTATAAAAAAAACTCTATCTCTGACTAGAGCCGCCGAGTTTAAGCGTCACGAGGTTATCACACAATATGTCGGAGAACCCATACTACATTAAACAGGTATACGAGTAGATAATGCATCCTACTCCTCGTCCGCACGCCTAATAGCTAAGAAATATATTAGGGGGAAGGTGTTACAGCAGGACAGACCCCGAAGAATGCGTGTGTGTGTGTGTGTGTGTGTGTGCATATAAACAAATTCGTAAAAACCAGACGCGCTTGGAGATGAGGGTTTGCAATCAGTTGATCAGCATCCTGGACCCCCCTATGAGTTTGCAATGACAAAGTCGAGAATGGTCAGGTTGGGGCCCTTCCAGTTCTTGCGGGCCCAGCCGAACCACAGCCCGACGGCAACGACAAGGGCAAACACCATGAACACGCTGCTGTAGTTCATGTTGGCGGCGGTGACGGGGATGGTCGACGGGAACGGCAAGAAGACGATAATGTAGAGCGTGTACACGAGGGCGAACGCGTTGACGTAGATGCCGTAGCGGCCCAGGTTCCACTCGCCCAGCTTGACCGCGTCGGCGCGGAAGCGCGCGTACAGGATGCTGCCAATGGCAATGGCGTAGCTGAGGTACAGCGCGAGCGACGACAGCGACGTCAGGCCGCCAAAGGCAATGTAGGACGAACTGCCAATGTTGAGCAGGCACAGGGCGCACACGAGAAAGACGGTCAGGATGATCGACCGCGTGGGCACGTGCTGCTTGGTGCTGACGTGGGCAAAGTACGAGGGCATGCCGCCGTCGCGGGCCCAGGCCCAGGTGAGGCGGGAGACGGAGGCAATGTTGGCGAGGTTGACGCTGAACGAAATGACAAACAGGCCGGTGACCATGGCGGTGGTGGCGCCGTTGGAGCCGGTGACGCTCAGCAGAATGGTGACAATGGGGCTGGCCGAGTTGAGGGCGTCGTCCACGGAGCCCATGGACAGCAGGATAATGTTGACCATGACAAAGCCGAGGCAGCCGTTCATAAAGATGGACCAGAACATGGCGCGCGGGACCGCCGACTTGGCCTTGCGCGTCTCCTCGCTCATGTGAATAGCACTATCAAAGCCTGGGGATGTTAGAGACTGACAATGTGTTCTCGACGATATGACTCTTACCCGTAAAACTCCACACGCAGGTGAGCATGCCGACGTTCCAGGCGACATAGTCGTTGGTCCAGCCCGAGGCGACGGTGCGCTCGAGCCAGAAGCTGGAGCTGTGGCGGGTGCCCAGCGTGGCGAGGACGACGACGAAAATGATAAAGAGGCACACGTGCAGCACGCCGGCCACGAGCTCGACCCACGGGATCAGCCAAAAGGCGTAGACGTTCATCAGGCCCTGCAGGACGCACATGGCAATGACGAGCAGGGACGTGTGCCAGCCGCCGGGCACGTAGTTGGGGTGGTTGAGCTGGATCATGGACTCGAGCAGGATCACCGTCACGTTGGCGATGCCGGCGAGCAGCGAGATGTAGCCGAACCACGTCGACCAGCCCTGGACATACGTGGCGAACCGCCTGGCCTTTTGCGGCGCCAGGTGGTAGGTCCAGTGGTACTGGGCGCCGGCGACGGGCTGGATGGAGGCCATCTCGCCGAGCGAGGCGGCCTGCGAGATGGCGCCGAAAAAGACAATGATGAAGCTAAAGATGAACGTCTGGGGGCCGCCATTGTACAGGGCAAAGTACATGTTTCTGAGCTGTCAGGCCGTGCTTGTCGTGACAATTTCAAATGCAAACTTACGTGCACATGCCCTCCCAGAGCGACATGTATGTCAGGGAGAACGCAAACAGCTGCGAGAAGGAGAACAGCCTCCTTGTCCGGGTCTGGCTGTACACATGGGACGACGTCTCGGTCTTCTCTGCAGTGACGTCTGCCGTGTAGCCCGCCTTGGGGGCCACCTGCAGATCGTTATCAGAGTCGCTAGCCATGGCGGTCGGCAACGGCGGGGAGGGGCCGGGGAAAGGTATCGAGAAAGACACGCAGGAATGGAGGTGCAGACTAGAGATGCAGAAAAGAATGACGAGTCTTGAACCAGAACCACGGGTGGGAGAAAAGAATGTAAAACAGGGACGAAGCTTTCACGAAGGGGAGAAAGGCGATGGGAGGGAATAGATAAATAAAACGATTTAGATCATAGAAAGTGGAGGGGACAGACGACGGCGGAGGCCACCATTCGGAGGGGGGTGGAAAGGGAGGAAGGAGGAGCAATAGAGGAGACAATTGAGAGACAGGGAACAAGCGAGGCGATCAAAATAGAGGGGACAACACAGCAAGCCACGAGGAAGGCAGCAAAGCGGCAGGAGCACCGAGCGAGCATCGGCATATGGGCTCGATTAAGAAACCCGCTTTCTCGTGGCAGGCTGGCAGGGATGGTAACGCTGCCATTGTCGAGGTGAGCCTACGAGTGACGATACGACCCAGGAAAGTACTCTGCAGTATGGCAAATTGACGATCCATTTCACCCCTGTCCCTGGAGGAACGAAAGGGAAGGGGGGCTGGCTGGCAGCTACATACTCGTTGGGGGCCACCCGGCTGCGTTGCCTGCCGTGTCTCCCCCTTACGGGATCCTTTTTCGTGGTGTCTTTTCCTTTTGGGGATGTTTGGTATCATTTCGATGCCGAACTCCTTGCGTGGCCAACCCACGCCTATCAGCAGCCAAGGAGGGGCGCACCGGGTGGATCCTTCCCTCTGCAGCCTGTGGCGCCAAAGGAACAGGGCTCCGCTGGAAAGCATAACGACGTGTCATGGGCTTGCTTGCTCCAAAATCCTAGGGGGGGCACTATTTATTCCACTTTTCCCGTCAATCACCATTCTTTTTTTGCTTCTAGTGCCCCACGGGTCTCCCTCGCGGCCCCCTGCTCGGCCCCAGCCCGTTAAACCGCTTTTAGTTACACCAGGGATTATCAGTTGGGACCTCATCCTGGACATATGGTCGCCGGGGATGACTGGAGCAGAACGTTTGCCTGGAAGCAGTAAGGCGGTCTTGCAGGGGTCCCAGAAGGGCAAGAAAAAGCAATAAACCCCCGAGACATCTCAGCAGCACTGGGCGAGCAGAGGGGGCCCTCTGGGGCCCATCAGACGAGTATGTGCGACGGCCGCACGACGTCGAAGAGTAAGATATGAGATGCCATGCGCAACGACGCAATATTGGCGACGGGCACCGTACTTTGGGCAAGATACGATACGTGCTGCGTGCGTGCTCTGCGCAGCATGCAGGCCAGGGGCATGAAAGCGTATCGTTTCGAACCCCCAGTCCGCCACGTTTTTTCTGCGTTGGACCTGGCCAGGGAATTTACCGGGCTTTGGGGGCGTCGACGCAGCCGCCAACTGGCCTGGGACAATGGGGACACTGCCGATCGTGCCCATCTTTGCCTGTCTCGCAGGCACGTTATTGCTGCTCCTTACTGCTTTGTGCGGTGTGCAGCACACAAGACCGCAGAAATCCACGTTTGGGGCTTGTCGCTAAGGTTTGGCAGGAAATGCAATGCAACCGTATGGCCATTGTGACGTTCTGCAGAGTCTTTTGCAAGGAGAGGTGATCGCCAAGGAGGGAAAGGGACGGTGGAGACTGGTAGCACGGAGGAGTAAAGGATGAGAAGACCTGTAGTAGACACACGCAGTAGCACCATGTAGAAAATTAAAAATTAAAAACACAAGCACGGAATCAGAGACACGGCTGAGGAGAGCCGCCCATTCTGACACTTGCGTCCTTGTATGTACAAAGTAGACACCCCCCCTTGCATGCCACGAGAGGGAGGTGCCGATCCCCTGTCCGCGGTGACCAGAATACCATATCTTTTGGGAGGCCGTCGTTCCGAAGGCCATTTTCGTGGATGCTTGTTTCTCTGGCTTGCCCTGCCCTTCTTTTTCGTCTTCTCTACTCCACGGCCCGCCAATCGTCGTCAGAACCACAAGGACCTCTCTCCCCAACCGCATTTTCCTGGACTCAAAGACAGTTGGCAAAGAACCGCCCCCATGGAGTCGTTCCAGACAGCTCCGCCATACTATGAGCTGTCCAGCAACAACCATGCCGGCCTGGTGGTGATCACGGCCATCATCTTCCTCCTGTACGCCTTTCTGGGAGTGGCAGCGAAGCTGGTCATCCGGTTCAACCTCTCCTCGATCAAGCCCCACGACCTGATTCTGACGGGCGGGCTGGTATTGTATCTCATCGAGACCATCTGCGTCATTGTGGCCTGCAACCGTGGAGTCGGACAGCATCAGGACACCATTTCCACGGCCAACTTTGAAACGGCGAGCAAGGTGGGTGATACAGGCTGTCTTCTCCGCTCCTTGTCAAGCTCTGACAATATAGTTGATCTATACTGCCCGCATTTTCGCCATCCTCGTCGCGGCTTGTGCCAAAATCTCGCTGTGCCTGCTCATCGACCACATCAACCGGTCGGACAACCTCGACAAGGCCAACAAGGCAATTGGCATTCTCGTGATCGCGTGGGCTGTCAGCGGCGTGTTTGCCACTATATTCCAGTGCCACCTGCCCAACCCGTGGCTGCCGCGCAGCAAAGACCAGTGCCCCAGCCGCGGCGCCATCTTTGTCTACAACGGCGTCATGAACATTGTCACGGACCTGCTTCTCTGTGCGCTGCCCGTCGCGATGATGTGGGGAGTGCAGACGACGCTGAAGCGCAAGATTGTGGTCATTGCAATGTTTGGCATCCGCATTATGTTAGTGTCAATCCCCGGACTGAAGCAGAAACTACGGCACGCTATGGAACGGACACCAAGCTAACCAGCCTACCCACCCCCCTAAAACAGCGTCCCCGCCGTGACCATTCCTAGCCTGACAACGGCCTCGTACTTGTTTGACGACTACGAGGACTCGACGTGGCGCGTGGTGCCCAGCCTGATCTGGTTCCAGGTGATGCTCGGCCTCTCGGTGCTCACGGCGGGCATTCCCGGCCTCAAGAGCGTCATCGACAGCATGCTGGGCCAGACGGCCGTGGCCGCCGTGCAGGCGCCGTACGAGCTGCGCGAGAGCGGCAACGGAACAGGCATCGAGCTGACGCCGCTGTCGCACCAGGGCGGCACGCGGCACACGGGGGCGTACAGCGGCAACCACGGCAAGCTGACGCCGCATTCGGCCAACCGCTCGCACCGGTCCGCCAACCGCAGCCACAACGACGACAAGGCGGACAGCAACAACAACAGCAGCGGCAAGCGGGACGGCGGGTCGGAAAGCGTCCGGGGCTTGACCGAGGGCGTGGTGTACGTGCGCGATATGGTGGAGGTGCGGTACGAGGACAACAAGCGGGTGTCGACGTCCCGAGGCAGTTCGGAGGGCTCTAGCGTGGGCAACTACCACAATCACATTTGATATTGGCTGTTTTGTTATTGTTAATAGTATATTTGTTTCGTGAGCCCATAGTATAGATATCCCCCATAAAACAGCGATCATAAATAACATTTACAAAGAGAAGAATCGTCCAAGAATCGTCCAACACGCGGAATCACGAATCAAAACGTTCAAGAATCACCATAGAACGTACGAAAAGCACGAGTGGCCAAGCAAAAAAGTACCTATTGCGACGCTGTGCAGGGGCAGCCGTATGGGAAACCCTTGTCGGCCGTTTTTGCTGCTCTCCACTCGCTGAAAGCTTGCAGAACTTGCACTCTTGCACACCCCGGATGCTATCCACTCCAACCCTGCTGGCACACAGACAAAACGCCCTGGAAAACCCTTGCAACTCATAAAGCCATGCCTGTACTCGTATATTGTGGCATGCAATGCAAAAATGCAAAACGAAACTATTGAGTTGGGGATACAGGGATATCCAGAGACATGGGCGATGACGATATAACAGTACTATTACGTTAAGTATATTATAGAAAATAAAGTGAATTAAAAGATATAAAAAGAAGAGCTTACTATAAAAGGAAAAGAAGAAGAACAAGCCAATTCAATTCAATCCAGCAGCAGAAACACAAGGAAAATCATATCTCCCATCTGATTAGAAGAAACAGCATTCATCTATCTATTCGTTTTTTCGTTAGCCCTCTCCTTGCCATAATCAGCAGAGGGCGGCTCTCTTTTAGTGAGTTGTTGTGGTCTGTTTCTCTGTTTTCACCATCGAATTTCTGCATTGATTGGGAAGGGGCCATTTCATGGGCTGATTCTATATCCCAGTCGTCTGCACCTGTCTAATTGCAGTTTGAACTCGTCTATTGACCGGTCCTGAAACAATTTCCATTTTCGGACGGTAGGCGGATAGAGCTTCCGCGTTTCCTTGACTCGTCTTTGGCGGCTTCTAGTAGTACTACTACATACATAGTAGCTTTGCCCCGGCAAGGCTTCCTACTGGGCTTGCCGCAGAGCCCTGTAACAGTGGCTTTCTTGCACGGCGCTAGTAGCTTTCGACCCCCCACGAGCTGTTCCCCCTAGAGGCAAGGGCAATTTAGTTGTCATTTTAACAATGGATCGTTGGTCAGATACAGACTGCAACGGTGTTCTGACAGGATTGTAGCACCATTGTAACAGTATGACAGTTTAAATGGGATGAGTGCAAGGCGAGAGGACATACAGTCCATGCTACTTTGTGGGTGCGACCTTGTACTTTTGATCCATGGAAAAGAGTTTTCTGATGCGCCTGTTTGGATTTCAATGCAACTTTTGCAGTGCCATAATGGCCCCCAGTGCCAGGTCCTATCCCATCGTGCTACTACGCCCATTTCCCAGTTTGTGCAGGCGCATGCAATGTCTTTATTATGATCGTATAACATTGCTTGGTAGGCCGGTGGGCTTTCCACTCCACGCCACTTCTTCCATGCTAGCCCGACTTGGTTACCATTGCCGCTAAAGCGGATCGGCACTCGCGCTTCCCTCGGGCTGTAATTGGTGTGTGAAAAATAAAAAATTACCAAAGAAAAAGGGAAAAAAACCGATGGTGGGAGGCAAAGGTGGGAGGCAAAGGTGGGAGGGAAAAAAGGTTGTTGGGGGAGGGGGAGGGCTTCCCTTAGCAGCGGAAGAATTACCGTTCAACCAGCACCGACTTGGCTGGATTCCGTCCCGCCAATCCCTGGACAATCCTCCCGTGAGTCAAACCACGCATTACCCCGGCTACCCAGCACGCACGCAGAACGGCTGCGTCTAAACGAGAAGATCTACAGATTGACGCTTGCCGTTGAAGAAAAGAAAAACAAAAAATAGAGCACGAGAGACAAGGATACCATTCCAGTTGTCGGGGCGTGGAGAGAGAGGAGATCGGGGGCCCTGATTTTTGCTTTTCCTCTTTTCCGCCGTTTCTGTCTCACCAACATGGCTGCGCCAGCGGATCCCCGCCACGACGAGGAGACGCCGCTCCTGGTCGAGCCCGAGGATGAGTGCTACTCGTCGTCGTCGTCGGCAGTCGGCCACCCGGCGAGCGCCTACCCGGAAGTCTCGAGCGGCGGCGTGCGGACCGAGCTGCGGCTGCTCACCGAGTACTCGCTGCCGCTCATCGGCACCTACCTGCTGCAGTATTCGTTTACTGTTATTACTACCATCGTGGCCGGCCATCTCGGCGCCGACGACCTCGCCGCCACCAGCATCGGCATGACCACCATGAACATTATCGGCTTCGCCATGTTCGAGGGCATGGCCACCGCCCTCGACACCCTGTGCGCCCAGTGCTACGGCTCCGGCGACGCCCTCGGCGTCGGCCTGCACATCCAGCGCATGCTCATCCTCATGGCCGTTGCCGCCGTCCCTGTCGGCGCCCTGTGGGTCGTGTCGCCCTGGCTGCTGCCGTTTGTCGTGCCGCAGCGCCACCTCGCCGTCAAGGCCGGCTCCTTTCTGCGCATGAGCCTCATCGGCCTGCCCGGGTACGCCTCCTTCGAGGCCATCAAGCGCTACCTGCAGGCCCAGGAGAGCTTCCACCCGAGCATGGTCGTGCTCATCATCTGCGCGCCCATCAACGCCCTGCTGAGCTGGCTGCTGGCCTTTGAGTGCGGCATGGGCCTCGACGGCGCCGCCCTCGGCGCCGCCCTGGCCAACGACCTGCGGCCGGTCCTGCTGGTGGTCTACATTGTCTTTTTTGCAAAGTGGTCGCACAAGTGCTGGCCGGGCGTCTCGTGGCGGGCGGCGTTCAGCGACTGGGGCCCCGTGGTGCGCCTGTGCGTGGCCGGCTCGGCCGTCAACCTGGCCGAGTGGGCGGCCTTTGAGATCATGACGCTGAGCACGTCCTACATCAGCGGCCTGCACCTGGCGGCGCAGTCGATCCTGACGACGGCGTCGATTGTCATGTGGCACATCCCCTTCTCGGTCAGCGTGGCCGTGTCGACGCGGATTGGCCACCTGGTGGGCGCCGGCCTGATCCCGGCCGCGCGGCAGGCCTCGGCACTATACGCCGTCGTTTTCACGCTCGTCGGCCTCTTTGACGGCGCCGTCCTGGTCGCCTCGCGGAACCACCTGGGCGTCATCTTTTCCGACGACAAGCAGGTGCAGGACATTGCGGCCCAGGCCATGTTTTCCGTGGGCGCCTTCCAGATCATCGACTCGATCAACAATGGCTGCAACGGAGTTCTCCGCGGCTTGGGCCGCCAGTCCGTGGCCGCCTGGCTGGTCTTTTTCGTCAACTACCTGGCCGCCGTGCCGTTTGCCGTGTGGCTCGAGCTCGGCTCCCCACAGCTGGGCCTCAACGGCCTGTGGACGGGCCTTGGAATCGGCATGGTGGTCATTGCCATTATTGAAACGGTCTACATTAGGGTTGTGGACTGGTACGGTTGCATGGTTGTGGTATAAGGAAGGACCCCAAAATGTAAGCAAGAAAAAAATAAAATAAAATAAAGAAGAAAAAAGAAAGAAAAAAAAGAAAAAGAAAGAAAAAAAAAAAAAAAAAAAAAAAACAATCACACCTACACAACAAATACAGAAGCAAAGTTACAATGTAAACGGCCTGTGCCTCTAAAAGCGACAAGTCTCTTTTCCCGTGTGCCCATCAAAGTGCATCCCAATTTAAACCATCTCGGAGATCGGACGTCGGGTGTTGCACTCTTGGGGGGGTGCTCTCGCCGTCGCAAAGCGGAATATTTCGCACTATTTCCACTACCAAGCATTGCAAGGTAGCATTGCAGTGCAACCATTTTTCTCCTTTGCGTCCTGCGCACCTCTATGGACCCAGCGAGCTTTCAGCAAGGCCGCTAAGGCGAACATGGAGAACCCCGGGATTTGGATAGGCCGACAAGTTACTCCACTGGGCATGGGGAAGGAAAAATCAAAGAAAATGTGGCCAAAGAGTTGCAGATAAAAGACGAAAAATTGACGAGATCGATAGCAAGTCTCCATTTTAGAGGAGACGCCCAAAACTTGGAAAATAAAACAAAACCTGAGAGTACGAGTAACTAGTCACAAAACAACAGTCTTACAATTTGTATTACGAGCAATAATACATCTGGAATTTCCCCGGCACTATGGCGTTTTCGAGTATTATGTATCGCAGTAAAACTCACGTATTCTATGGAATCTCACTGGTCTACCGGCCAGAGTCTGACGGTATTCTATGGAATCTCACTGGTCTACCGGCCAGAGTCTGACGATACCGAGAATCAATATTGGCACCCTGGCAAACAACCCCTAGACAGCGACTCTGACATTCGGCTGGCGAAGCCGACGACCACAGCCCTGGCCTTGGAACCGGGACTCGCGGCTGTGTTACTGGCAAGTATATCGCGAGGTTTCTGCAACACCAGTCTCTGAGACTGCATTGCTTCCCCTGCTTGTGGACATGTCTCTGCAGAACTAACACTTGCATTTTTCATGCACTGCCTCGCAACTCTAATGAACCATCTCCCGTTTCTGGGTATCCAAGACTACTGCCACGTGTAATAGACGAGCATACCAAGGAGGATTATTTTCCAGAGGATTATTGAAGGTTGTGTCGATTCTTGTTATAGAATATCACCAAAATTCCAACTTATAATTTCAACAAGCATAATTACGAGGAGGAAAAGTGGCGTTAATAATACTAGAAATATACACAGTCCTCTTATACCAGGGTGACAGATATCCGATGGAAAGAATCTGCATCTATACAGGTTTGTAAATACTTTTAGAATGCGTTTAAAATGCCTCCTTTTGTGAAATTTGAATTGTGTTCGCTTGTAATTATCTGACAAAACGTTTTCAATATTGGCGATTCCTCTGAAATAAATCTCACAATGTAGCAGCCGGCTGACTGTAGCCAATAATCCAGAAAAGAGACTGGCCGCCTTTCTCTTCTACATGCAGGAGGGATGGCATCTCCTCTCAGGCTGCAACAGTATGGTCTCGTTCCAAAGACAATGAGGCCATGCTCGACTTGTCCAGTCTCGGCGGGCCTCGTCCCTCTGGGAATGGAGCAAACTTGTCGACGAGCGTGTATGCATCCGAGTATGCTCTAATGCAGGGTCAGACAGGGGCCTGCTGTAGGACCTAGGACTGGAAACTCACAATTGGCGAACCGCCTTGCCGTCTTCCGCGTGGTTGACCGAGTAGATAATGTTGTAGTAGATGCTGTACAGGCGGCTCCGGTCTTCCCACTCCTCCTTGGGCTCGCTCGGGGGACACTGCCGCAGGTATGCGCGCGTGTACACCTTGTTGCTGATCTTGTTGTAGTAGCAGCGCCAGTCCGCGACCTCCATCTCGTTGTGCGCGTAAAACGAAGCGGCGTCGAACAAATACAACTTGCCGCTGCCGAATTCCGTGCCCGTGTTGCCTTCCCACAGGTCCGCGTGGATGAGACACGGCCGTATGTGCCGGCCGTCCGACACGAGCGCGTCGAGCAGGCGAGGAACAACATGGGACACCAGCCGCCTCTCGACAATGTCCAGGTCCTGCCACGGGCCGTTGAGCTCAGAGTCGAGCTTCATCACATGGCTGAGGAGCTGGATAAAGAAGACTGTCCAGCTCGGCTGCCACTGGACTGCCTGCGGTGCCCGGCCCTGGCATGTCGTGACGTGGAACCCAAACTGGCCCGTCGGCGACTTGCTCTCCCGATGCAGCCTCGCCAGCTTCTTGCAGAGCTGGTCCGGGTCGGGCATGCGGCCGCTGCTCATGTCAATGTACTCGGCAATGAAAAAGAAGTGTGCACCGCGTCCCCGTGCGTCCTCGTGCTGGCCCCACGAGTGTGGCTTTGGCACAAAATCGGGCGCCCATTTGTAGAGCTCAGACATGGCGTTGAACTCGCCCTCCATCATTACACGGCCGTGCTCGCCGGGGGCCGACTTGATAAAGTACCGGGATGTTTCGCCGCCAGGAAATTGGACGTTGATTCTTGCCGTGACGGTCCATGCCGATGTGCCGAACAGGCTTGCCCCAAGCAGCTTTGTGCCAGGGGGGAATTTGGTCATGATAGCATCGTCAACAGGAAAGTCTGAAGAATGAGGCTCAACCAAAGTGGTCTCCGAGTTGGCGGCAAATGTCTGGTGATTGGGGTCCATCGCGAGAGTCGAATAACACAGAACTGTAAATGACAACTGTAATCGACACAGCATGCCGTCAACAGAACATGCCTTTCGCACCTTATCATACCCCAGCGCGGGGTCACATCTATTCACATCCAACGGCCCCCAACAAGGATTCTCGTCACATATCACGCTGGCTGCCAATCAAACACAAAGGCATGCTTTTCAGCTTCGTTACTGGCTGCACCCTCATGCAACTCAATCGGAGCGGCGCTTAACCCGAGGACGTCGAGTGTCCCCCCTCGTCCTCGAACTGTTGGAAGCTCGGTGCAACTTGTTACCAGACAGATGCATCGCGGTGCAGAAACTCGCCAAGGATGGTGAGCAACCCCCCCTGGCATACCCCGCAAGCCCCCTCTCCCCATGGCTTTTAGGCACTAACAGATTTCAGTTCAAGCGGATTCTTTCAACGAGGAACAGTCGGCCACCGACAGTCGGATGTCATGTCAATACTTTCTGTGTTCAAACACTCCGACTCGGCCAGGGCGGAGCTCCTCCATTCCATGCCCCTCCACCTTAACAAAACAACGGCCAACACACCGGCGCCGCCGCTCCACAGACCCAGCGCCGTAAAGAACCAGCCGAGCCCGATCCGGCGCAGGAGCGGGTTCAGCACGGCCACGCCCGTCGCCGCCATGGCGCAGCGCGTCACGCTCGTGGCCGCCGACGCCGACGCCGGGCTCGCCGGAAAGCAGTCCACCAGCAGCGCGGCGTACGCCGTGTAGAAACACGTCCCCCAGAGGCCTTGCACAAATTGTAGCACGAGCGGGACTGCCGGGTGCACGTTGTGCTGCGTGGCCCAGCCGTAGGCCACAGTGGTGGCGGTCGAGACGAGCAGGAGCGGCATGGCCCCGCGAGAGCGTGCCTTTTCAAACGGAAAGGCCCGACTTTGTGACTGGGCATTGTCCCGAGGAGTCTGCGACTCCTCAAACCGGCGGTAGTTGTGGTCCATCAGACGGCCGGTCAGGTAGCTTCCCACAATGATGCCCACGCCGCGCGGCAGGTAGGCGAGGCCCAGCTGCAGGTCGTTGAACCCGTAGCGCTCCTGGAAAATGTCGGGCACGGCCGCGACCAGGACGTAGTCGACGACGTAGAACGACCCGTGGATGCAGAGCGCGAGGGCCGCGTGGCGGTGCAGGATGATGCGGAGCGGTGCCAGCAGCTGGGTGAGTGTGATGGCAGGGGGATGGTCTCCGGGTCGGCGGCCTGGCCTTGTTGGACGAAGAGGACCCGAATCTCACTCAGCTGGGGATTGATTGGTGTGTATGTTGCGGTAGCCATATGAGTGACAGAGACGGCGACGAAGTATGGGAGATGGGATGAGGACTTTTGCGTGTTGAGAGTCAGTTTGTTTTCTAGTCAAGCTGAAGTCCGTCGAGGTGGGAGGCAAGGCTGAACAGTCCGCCTTGCTGAGGCGCAATAACACCAAACCCCACTTTCGCGTACGAGAAGACTCGAACAAGAGTGAGCTGAAAAGATCTAAAGAATGTTAGACTAAAGCCACGGATCCTTACAGCTTCGGTAGTATTCCGGGAAATCATCTGCGGAATATGAATACCCAGGCACTTAGGATCTGGCGTGGGCTATCAGGGACAAGATACAGCCGGGAAGACGGCGTAATGACGCATCACGTTTCGCTAGAAATCAGCACTGCTTGAAATCCTGCACATTTTAGACACAAAACCCAAACTGTCGTGTGTCGTCGAAATAAAAGTCGATCGTTGCTTTAAATGGCCTTGGCTTTCGTGAATGGGTGCACACGCCTAGCGGGCGACGGACCCACCCACCCCTCGTCAACTGTAGGGCGCGTGCCTGCCGGTCTTGGACAGCCGGATCCGAGCCGCCGTACGAGGAAAGTCCAAGAAATTTCGCTGCCATTCTTCACGTTTCGTGACTCGTTTTTCGCGCACAAAAGGACATTGGCAAGATCATTGAGGTAAAAGTACCGGGCAAGAGCAACCAAAGATTGACACAGACACGTCATACGATGGGCTCGACACAAGCAGACATTGCCATCTACGGCCTTGGAGGGTGAGCGTCCCCCCCTCGTCGTCCTTTCCAAGGATACTGACCGCCTAGAATCGGCTCGTTCTATGCGTTCATCCTCCGCAAGTGCAAAAACGTCAGGCTCACAGTCATTGCACGCTCAAACTACGAGGCCGTCAAGACCAATGGCCTCAGGTTCTCGAGCCGTGTCCACGGCCAGCACACTGTCCATTTCGACGAGGGTGAGTGCGGCCACCTTGTTCTCTGCCATTCCTTTGTTCATTGCGTCAATTTGCTCGTGTCTTTGTTTCTACGACTTGACTGTTTATTCTTTTCTCTGACCCAAGGCTTGGATTTGTTGTTCCGCGCCGGTTTACCTTGCCCTCTAACCCACTCCTTCAATTCCAGTGCTCGACTCGCCGTCCAAGGCCGGACGGACGTTTGACTATGTCATTTGCGCCCACAAGGCCATTGACGACGACAACTCGGCAGGCAAACTGGCGTCCATTATCGACCCGCCGAGAACGACTGTCGTCCTGATTCAGAACGGCCTCGGCATCGAAGAGCCCTTCCGGAAAGCCTACCCCCAGGCGACAATCGTTTCTTGTGTGGTGGGTGAAATGAGCTGGATTAAAAGAGATACGCACATAAAAAAACTGACCATCCAGACGTGGACTGGCGCCAAGCAGGTAGAGCTCGGCGTCGTGGAGCAACTAGAGCTGTGGGAGCGGCTGCAGTACAACCTCTACCCAGGAGCCGGATGCGACACTGCCCGGGACGGGCAGCGCCTGCAGTTTCTGTCGGCCCTGCTCGACGAGGGCGGCACCAAGCACGAGATTGTGCCCGACATCCAGCAGATCCGCTGGAAAAAGATCGTGTCCAACACGTCGTGGAACTCGGTCACGGCCCTGACCAAGCTAAAGACGCACGAGTGGCTCGAGAGCTCAGACTACTCGACGCCGCTCACCAAGAAGCTCATGACAGAAGTCGTGACTATCGCGAAAGCGTCAGGAGTCGACCTCGACGTCAACACGCCCGACATTATCATCAACGAGATGCTGCAAAATGTGTCCGTCGGGAGCAGCATGCTCAACGATCTCAGGGCCGGCAAGGAAATGGAGGTCGAGGTGATCCTCGGCAAGCCTCTGAAAAAGGCCAAAGAACTGGGTGTAGACTCGCCCATTCTGGAGACCCTCTACACCTTGATGGCGGCAATTAACGAGGAGATCAGGCAGAGGTGATGTAGAGGGTGGAAGGAGAATTGAATACGGCCAGTGACAGTTTATATAGGCCGGAGAAGGTTATATACACATCGCCAAAAGAAAATAAACACCATCAACAGCACAGTACAGTACAGAAATGTACGCATAATACTAGCTTTTATTCACTCTTCTTTGTACATGATTTCTGCCTTTTTTTCTCAGTTGGATCTGTGTCTTGCTTTCTTCCCCCCGTCACCACTTCTACTCCCTCACAAAAATCGCCGCCATGCCCATGCCCGTGCCAATGCACATGCTCACCACCCCAATCTCGCCCCCGTCCCGGTGCAGCCCGTGCAGCAGCGTCGACGTCATCCGCGCCCCCGTCGCCCCCAGCGGGTGGCCCAGCGCGATCGCGCCCCCGTCGGGGTTCACCAGCGCCCGCGGCCGCTGGCCCTCACTGTACGACTCCGACTCGGCCCACGCATTCTCCAGATCCAGCTGCCGCACGCAGTACAGCGCCTGGCTCGCAAAGGCCTCGTTGATCTCCCACCGGTGCACGTCCCCCACCGTCAGACCAACCTTGTCCAGCAGCGCCGGGATCGCCAGCGCCGGCCCAATGCCCATCTCGTCCGGCCGGCAGCCGACCGTCGCCGCCGCCACGAACCGGCCCAGCACCCGAGTCCCCGGCGGCAGGTGTTGCTGGACGGCACTGCGCCGCATCAGCAGCACCGCCGCCGCGCCGTCGCTGACCTGCGACGAGTTGCCGGCGGTGCTGGTGCCGCCGTCGGCGACGAACGCGGGCTTGAGCTTGGCCAACGCCTCGGGCGTGACGTTGGCGCGGATGCCGTCGTCGGCGGTGACGGTGATTGTCTCTTCCGGCAGGAGCGGCGTGTCCTCTGGCTCGCCCTTTTTCGGGAGAGGCTGGAACCGCGTGGTCACGGGCACGATCTCGTCGGCAAAGTGCCCTGCGGCCGTGGCGCGGGCGGCGCGGTGGTGGGACGCGAGGGCCATGGCGTCCTGGTCCTGGCGGGAGATGCCGTAGCGGGAGGCGACGTTTTCGCTGGTGAGGCCCATGGGCATGATGCAGTCGCGGGCGTCGGCCAGGGTGCTTTCGCGGAGGGCGGGCCAGAGGTCCGTGGGGATGGCGCGGCTGCCGTAGTTGCGGGTCATGCTCTCCATTCCGGCGGCGATGCCGGCGTCAATGGTGCCGGTGCGGATCTGGCCGGCAATGTTGGCGACGGCCTGGAGGCTGGACGCGCAGGCGCGGTTGACGGTATACAAGGACGTGGAGTGGGTGTCGAAGCCGACGTGGTTGAGGGCCATGCGTGCGGCCTTGGAGCCGCCGAGCTCGGAGAGGACGGTGCCGACGGCGACGTCCTGGATGCGGTGGCGGTCGAGGCCGAGGGCGGCGCTGCGCTCGAGGGTGCGGCCGAGGACGGCGGCGAGCATCTCTTCGGGGAAGGCATCCTTGAGGTTGCCGCGGCCGGAGCGGCAGACGGGCGTGCGGACGGCCGACAGGATGACCGTGTCGGACGGTGCCTTTGTGAGCAAGGCCTTGAGGCCCCGAGGGAAAGGCATTGTGGTGGCGGTGACAAAATGTATCGGAAGCCGGTGCTATCGGAAGCCGGGACGTCACTTATCGGATCGCGTAGGGGGGGAGGGCGAGGAAGACCTGGTTATGAGCCTGACGCAATGGCAATGAAAATAAATAAAGAGAGAAAAAACCACGATCCTCGCACGCCTACTTTAAACAGAAACAAAACAAACCCCAACCCTAAATTTGTTCTTGGAAAGAAGTCGGATCCCCCTCCCGCCTTCCGATGCGGAGTTCGGGTTGCGCAGCAGTGCGTGTCTACCCCAAACTGCCATACGCAGCCGTGTTAATACATTAGCCGGCAAGTGGGGGCACCTGGGTGTGGGGGAAAGCTTTCCCCAGACAATTGGCGACGGATTTTGATTGCAGCTGTTATCGTGCAACTGCCGAACTCCTACGCCGAAATTCCGAGCCACCACGCCGAGATTTGTGTCAAGGACGACTTCGGGCCGAACCGGACGTGACATGTTGACGTTCACTGCTTTCCGCTCTCCACGCTCAGTTCCATTTGATCTTTATTCATCAGTCGCTATCTACTATCCCAGTTCGTTGCACGTCGTCCCAAAGCTTTCGTCGCTTCATTCTTTCCTCCACGCGGCGATCGTGACAAAACAATACCCATCACAAGAAAACAAAAAACCAAACAGAGAATGCATCGGACAAAATAAAAAAAACCATAGTGATACACGTGCCCAGCCGTTAAAAGACCTTTTCGGGCCTCGACAAAATGCAGACGCAATTGAAAAGTAAATCCAAAAAAGATCTCTTACAAAACTCCACACCTTTTTTCTTTGTAAAAAAAAAAGACGAGAAATCACAAAGATACCAAGATAGAATACAAACCAAGGGCAAGACTTCAATTCGGAGACATCGTGACCGAGATAAAAGTGTTTCGAGGACTGCGCCTAGTTGTACTGGATGCCCAGACCCACTCTCTGCTGTGCCTGTTGCTGTTGCTGGTGCTGGTGCTGGCGCTGTTGCTGCTGGTAGTGGTGTCTGTCGTCATTGTCGCGCAGCGAAGGAACAACGCGGACCTTTTTCGTAGGGCTGCTCTGCAGATCGCTGCCGCCGCCGCTCATCTCCGTGTCCATGCCCATACCCGCGGCACCACCACCGCCACTGGTGCTGTTGCCGCCGCTGAACTTGCGCTTGTCGGGAGACGACGACGCCACCATCCTGCCCTTGCTGAGCCCGCCAAACAACTTGGCCTGCAGCTTGGCCGACTTTTCCGCAGGAGCTGGCGTGCCGTCCCGCGGCGAATTGCCCACAGAGTTGGCCACCTCGAAACTCTCCCGCGGATCACGGCGCAGCATCGCCGACGCCGCCTGGCTCGCCTGGCTCTCAAACACCTCCTCGTCTGGTCGGTCGCTGGCAGTGTGGGACCGCTGCGATGACGACGATACTGCTGTGGGGTTGCGCATGCTGGCCGAGAAGGAAACTTGCGATGCAGCACGGGCAGCCACAGACTGCAGTGCCTGGCGGGCAATCTGCTCATTGTTGGCATTGTTCTCGGCATTGTCCTCGTCGGCCGAGATGGTGCTTTCCCGGCTCTTGCGGCCGCGCTCCTGCGCGGGGTGGCCGGGCAGTGGGTGGCGCACACGGGTTGGCGTTTCTGGGAGGTAGCGGCCGCTGATTCCGTGGCTGCTGCTGAAGCTGGCCGTCGCGACAGGGCCGTGGAACCGCAGCGGTGGCGGCTCCGTCTGCGGGACAAGGTCGACAGAGGGAAGCAGACCAGAGTACTCGCCCCGGGGTCTGGACGTGGGTGTTGTCGGCAGGGAAGACATGGACTGGACGTTGCGGACATGCTTGCCCACGTGGCGCGGTGGTGGCCGGTGGCCGGTGACGGGTGTGGATGGTGCGCTGTTGTTCTCCTGGCTGAGCGCCTGGAGCAGTGCGGCAATCGGCTCGGTGCCTTGGTCGCGGTCCAGCAGTGTGCGGTTGTCCCGTCCAACACGGCCTCTCGACGTCTTGGGGGTCTGGTACGACATGGACCGAGCGTGCGAGGGGGAAGTCTGCTGCTTGGGCGTCATGGCGCCGTGGAACATGCCGCCAGGGCTGGTGAGCAGGTGGAAGTGCTCGCGGTTTTCGCGCAGGCGGTTGAGCAGAAGCTCCTTCTCCTCGACAAGGCCGGTGATCTCCTCCTCCTTCTGCTGGATCACCCGCTTGGCCAGCTTGACCCGCTTCTGCAGGACCTCGTTGTCGTCTGCAAGGTCGTCGTACCACGTCTTTAATTGCTGGTACTTGGCCTGGGAGATTTCCGTGGCCATGCCCAGCTCGCGCCGTGCCTGCCGTGCGCTCTCGGCCAGCCGTAATGCCTCGACCTCGCGCATAGTCATCTCGTTCTCGACCGCAGCGCGCTTGGCGTCCTCGTCTGCCTGCATGCTCAGCAGGTTGTACTGCAGCTTGTGGTGTGCGGTCTCCGCCTTGAGCCGTGTCTGCTCGGCGATGCTGGCCTGCAGCATGGTGCGCAGCTCTTCAGACGTTGCGTCGGCGATCTGAGACGGGGTCGGGGGGGTGAATTCGGATTGAGAAGTGACTAGTTCGCGGCGAGCGGCCGCAACACGGCCAGTGACGGGCGGCGAGAGGATGGCGGATCGCTGCGAGTTGACATAGCTGGTCGTTGCTCTGGATGGGGGTAACTGTAGCTGTGACGACGAGAACTGTTGCTCTTTTTGTTGCTGCTCCATCTTCTGCTGTAGCTGGAGCTGGTGCTGCTGGACTTGCGAGGACGGCGGAGGGGTCTGGGAGGAGGGGATGACACGAGGCAGGTCGGACACGTCGACGTCGTCGTTGGGCTCAGTCGGGTAGGAGTCGTCCTGGTCCATGGGCGAGCCAGGCCCTTCGGTGGAAGGGAGGGTCTCCTGCGATGCGGGAATGATATCGGCAGGGACGGCGGGTGGTGTTGACGGGACCTCGACGGTGTTCATTTGGTCTTCGACCGACGGCACGACGGCGCTGCCGGGCCTTGACGAAGGCGCATCGGTTTCTGGCGACATCTTGTAGATGCGCACCAATGCTGGTGACGGGAGGCGATGCTTGTGGCGGTGAGGTGGAAGTGAGCAGAATGATGCCCAATGGAGGAGGCTCTGGTGAGGGAGCAAGTCGGGGGAGGGAAAGGGAATGACTGGTTGAGGCGGTATGCGAGAACGAGCGACAAGAGAACTCTGTTTCGAGACGTAATAAAGGAAGGAAAATAAGAGGTCGACAGAGTCCAGGAACCAGGGGCAGGGGGGAAAGAGGGGGGGTTGGTTGGTTTGCGAGGGCGTTGATGGGGAAAGGCCAATGTGTAAATTTAGAGGGGGTTACCTTTGCTGGTTGCCGGGTGAGGACCAAGTTCACCGCGTGCCAATAAGGCGTGGCTGGTATGCCGCTAGGCCCAAGTTGGTACAGATGGCCAGTTCTGCCGTAGTTTTCCGCTTTCCTTCCCTGGCTGAAGGTGCACGTGATATTGAGGCCCATATTAAAAGATACGGAGGTACAAGATTCAAGATACAAAGTACTTGTCAAAATGAGTTTCTATTTCGATTCTATAAAGATATCTACAATTACGGCGATCAATTGTTCGGACGTGATGTGTTTAAGGTTCCCTGCTCTGGTAACTCCTCCACGTCTAGAACCCCATTCTCCTCGACAAGATTGTGCTGGTCGCTGGGGAAGTTAGCAGTTTGCGATAGCTGATGGGAAAATTGGGTGGAACATACGTGAGTTTCTGGTTTGGCAAGAAAAATACAAAGACGAATCCAGGCGCAATAATGGCCATGGCAGCAATGAAAAAGTACGATGTGACGTGGTTGTACTGGGAAGATGTTAGCAAAAAGTCGGTAGAACTCAACATTGTGACCCAAAATGCAAAACACTGCAAAAACTTGTAACCGAATTGAAAAATCCACCCAAGTTCAAAATCGTCTCTTACTTACCGCCGTGTTGATAGCTATCCGGTCTGGAGTGCCCCAGGGCGGCACCATCAAGTTGATCGAGTCGAAGAGCGCATTGATCAGCTCCGGCGTGGCTCTGTTGCCCAACTGCTTCGCCAGCTCTTCACGGAATGTTCCGGTGTAGATGGCACCGCTGATGGCGCTTCCGATACTGCTGCCAAGCATGCCGACCGTCACGATTAGGGCGGCCATCTGGGCAGTTTCACGATGCGGGACGTTGACTGTGGCGCCAATGTATCCGCCTGTCTGGACGATGCCATCGCCGCATCCTTGGAGGATCTGAACAATAAACAACTCGGCCATGGTCGGGCTGCCACTCCGGATGCGGAACATGACGCCGTAGCCAATCATGCGGATGACGCAGCCGGCCATGATCCACCACTTGTACGTGCGCGTCTTCCAGATGATAAGGCCAAACACCATGCCGGTCAGGAAAGTAAAGACACCATTGATGTAGCTCAGGTTGGTGGCCTGCATAATGGTGAATCCCTGGGCAATGAGGGCCCAGTTGTAGAGGAAGCCGTGACTGGCAGAAGCCGCCATGTAGTCGGTAAAGTAGAGCAGACAGGCCATGCCGATGGCGGGGTGTGTGGCATAGCGCAGAGGGAAGAACGGGTGAACCGCGACATAGTTTTCGTAGGCAGGGAATCCAATGAGCAGACCTATTCCGCCAACGACAATCAGGGCAATGACCCATGGTGTGCGGTATCCTTGCGGCTGCAGACTGGCCAGGGACAGGGACAGCAGAATGAAGGCGAGAGACGCAGTCAGAATGGCCAGACCGCCGAGGTCAATGTTGGATGCCAGCTGGCACGGCGTCAGTCGCGGTCGCTCAGGAAGGTGTGCGCCGAGTTTCTTTGCCCGCCGTTCAAAGACAAGGAGAAGAGTGATGATCATGGCCACACCGAAAGGGAACGCAATGCCAAGAACGCCAATGCCCCATGCCCAGCCGATGCCGCCGTCGGACAGCACGCTGGACACAATATAGGCCGAGATCCAGGGCAGGATCAGGTACGGGAAGAACTGGAAATTGACGCCGAAGCCGCGCTGCCGAGTAGTGGTCAGGTCGGCCACGATGATCGTGTTCATCGAGTTGAACCCGGTGATGCCGACGACGCGCAGGATGGTGCCGGCGGCGAAAGCCGAAAAGTTCTTGGCAGTTGCTGCGACAATGTAGCCGAGGAGGACAATGACGGTGGCGATGGGGTACATTTCGCCGCGGCCAAAGAGGTCAGACGACTTGGCCCAGACGGGCTTGAGCAGCGAAAAGGTCAGGTTGGCCGCCACGGCCAGGGCGGAGGAAGAGGCCGTCTTGCGAAAGTCTGACAGCGCATAGGTGTAGTACGTGCTGAATGTGGTGTTGTCGAGTTCGCTGAAAAGTTAGAAGGAGTGTATCATTGCGCAAGAAAGTGTCTTCTCGATAGTGGTTCACCTACTAGATAACCATGCACAATGCCAGCCCGGCAAATATCCAGAGCTTGCCGTGCTTGCCCCAGACCTGCTGCATCAGCTCAATGGTCTGCGCGCCGGTGTCGGCCAGCACGGGCTCGGCGACGAGGCCCTTCTTGAGGCTCTCCGTGTCGTCGGCCACGACTGCGGCCTCTTTGATGTCAGGCTGGATGGCATCTTCGACTGTGTTGGTGCCAGTTCCTTCAACAGTTGTCGATGCTGGCGGCGCAGCTGCAGTGCTGCCATTGTTGCTGCTGTCTGCCATGGTGACGATGCGCAGGCTTGCGCGTCTTCTTGTTTAAAGTTTTTTTTTCTGGCTCTAGACCATGGCTTCTCTTCAGACAAAGAAAGGCCGGTGGAGGCAGAGCCCCACGTTTAAAAGCCTTTCGGCCTTGTCGATGCTGGGGCTGCCTATCTCCCAGGTGCTGTCTGTAGAAGCCTCGCTTGCAGTCGTGATAACCAAAATGTCTTGGAAAGCCGTGCCTCTTGCGAGCGGGCGAGTCGCCAGCAATGGTTGTTGCCGTCAGGGGTTGTCCTGCGGTGAGGGTGTGCCAAGATAGCTAAATGTCGAAAAAAAGAGGAGCGATTTTGATAACAAATCGGAATTATGGGCAGGCAGAACTCCAAGGATCCATTCTTTTCTGGTCCGTCTTCCCTTCGGTTCTAGCCTTGCATTCCCTCTTTTGCTTGTATCGCTACAGTCATCCGCTATACTTTTCGACCATATTTCCCCAGATAAGGCGGCGTACCATTTTTGTGTTCCTTGCTGCGAGATAGCGTAAACTAGGTTCTGATGAGGGCAGTTCCTTGATAGCCAACCTTGTTCCTGCGGGCTGTCAGCAACTGTAGCTGGAGCGATTTCCCGGATACGTTTTTGGTCCAGAGCTTTCCAGTTCGCGACTGATAAACATGCCAAATGCCTCTCGCATGATTCGTTCAGACGTGGAGCTGGATGCTTCCGGCAACTTACTCGGCGACCTCCATGGCTACCCTCTCCAAGAGGCTATCTTATCGTGTAAGACGACAGGAACGAAGCCAATCCCCGACTGGCACTTCCTGCCGAAACAGATACCCGATCTGGCAATGCCTCTGGCAATGCCACCATTTCGGTTCCTGGACACGAACTCTGGGCGGGTGACAGTGCCATGCTCTGGGATGTATGCTATCAGCCAAGGTGAGACCACACTGTTTTTGGTTCTTGGAAACTCACATATCGGCACTGGATTGCCGTGATTTGCTACCATGTTTATTACTTGATACCTAGTCTCTTTGTTCACCTTTCGGCCCTGGGGGAGTCGCTTCGTGCGGCGGTCAAGAGTTCTTCAAGTCATTTTCCTTTTGTAAAAGAAAATACTCCTTGACTTCTGCCGCCAGGCTGTCGTCGGTCAGAAAGCGATAGGCTGTCCGAGCCATGCCCTCGCAGTTCCACAGGGCCTTTTCAAACGCTCTCTCGGAGCCCGCGCCCTTGGCGAAGCCGGGCGTGTGCGGGTAGCACCCGTTCTCCGACGGCACGCCAAAGACGCCGTGCCAGCTCGGGCACGCATAGCTGACGTTGCCCTGGTCCGTCGAGGCCGGCGTAATGGGCCGGTCCACCGCGCACAGTGTCTTGTGGCCGAGGCTGCTGATGGCGTCCTGGAAGGCCCGGCACATGGGGATGCTCACGCGCATGTCGGCATAGGCCGCGGGCGTCTCGATTTCCATCTCGCAGCCGGTGGACTCGGCGGCGCCCCGGAAGCACGCAACGGCCCGCTTCAGCAGCACCTCTGCCTGCGCCAGCGTGGGCGCGCGGACGCCGTACTGCACCTGGGCAGTCTCGGGGATGATATT
Organism: Raffaelea albimanens; assembly: GCA_002778245.1. NCBI lineage: Eukaryota > Fungi > Ascomycota > Sordariomycetes > Ophiostomatales > Ophiostomataceae > Raffaelea > Raffaelea albimanens. Next base: position 1,535,473 of record PCDJ01000006.1, on the reverse strand, counting down.
GGCGGCTTTCCCGCCGTTGGTGATGATGCCGTGGATGCGCTCGTCGGGCTGGATCTGCTGCCGCAGCGCGGAAATGGCATTGTACCCGGCGACGGCGGCGTCGAGCGCGTTGATGCCGTCCCAGGGCGCCAGGGCGGCGTGCGCCGGCTTTCCCTTGAAGGTAATGGTAAATCCCGTGACGGCCATGGTGCGGTCGAAAGCGTCGCCCAAAAAGCCTTGGGGGAAAGCGCTCTCGGTGGTTGGGTGCATCATCAGGCAAGCGTCGACATCCTTGTAGGCGCCAGCATCGATGAGCTTGATCTTGCCGCCGGACGTTTCCTCGGCTGGCGTCCCGAGTAGCCTCACCCGGCCAGGCTTTCCACTCTTCTTTAGGGCATCGACGACGGCAAAGAATGCACCCAGCGAGACCGTCGCGATGAGGTTGTGCCCACAGGCGTGGCCGATGCCTGGCAGAGCATCGTATTCGGCGTTGAACGTCAAGACTCTGCCACCCGACCCATACTCGGCCTCGAAGGATGTATCGAGGCCATAGGCATGGGGAGTGACTCTCAGGCGGCCGTCTGTCTCGAGAGCGTCGACGATGGCGTCATGGGCAGTGACCTCTTTATATGCGAGTTCAGGGTTTGAGAAGATCTGAGCTGTTAGCTGTGAAGTCATCAAGAGAAACTGCTGTTGGCTGACCTTTTGATTCACTTTCCACAGCAAATCTTTGTGGCTGTCCAGACTCTCGCGGATGGCAGCTTCCTCAACCTTTTCCGTCGCTGTGATGCCCATGGCGGTCTTGGTGTAATGGTTTATATGATCTCGTTATCAGATCGAGTCTTCAGATAGAGATTTGTTTGAGCAAAGTTTTCAAAGACCAAGGATAAGACACCGTTGTGTAAATCCAGTGCTCTCGTATGTTTCTTGGTATTCTGTGTAAAAGTCTGTAAAGTCTGTCTTCTCTGTGCTGCTGCCTGAATATGAGATTCCCAATGGAGATAGCTTAACGTCGGAGATAGCTTTGCCGAAAGAGGAAAGTGTGGGAGGTGCCAGGCTCTGCATTAGCGAGGGGTCTGGCGGGCCGGTTAGCGAGCCTGTGAGAAACGATCTTATCTTTTTAGTGGCGTCACCTCTAAGTTGTTCAGCCTCTCGAGATAGCATATCCGCGATGCTGTTGGGGTCATTTTTTCTAGCCCGTAGATGTCTATGAATATCATGGAGCCAAAACTAGGATGAAATGACCCGGACAGCGAGTTGACACAACGTTGTCTAGGGTCCGGACCTCTTCTGATAGCTTCCAGTCTAGTATGAATTAGGCTATCGCTAGAGTTGCTTACTGCCAAGCCGTTGCTGTTGATTTTTACCACGAAATCCACGGACTTTTCAACTCGGAATGCTTTCTCCCTCTGCCCTCGACGTGAAATAAGAGCCTTATCCTCGATACAGTTATCTTATCGTACAACTGCTTCATCCAGGACATCCTGATACAACGCAACCTCCGTCACTCGGGACAAGAAACAACGTCTTGTGTCATCTGATCTGTCCCTCATGGAATCCCGGAAGCTGATCATCGGTGTGGACGTGGGCGGTATGTCAACTCGCCTTTGCCATTCTTCCTCGCCGAACTGACTCTTCTCAGGAACAAACACCGATGCGGTGCTTCTCGATCCGACGCAATCCGGCCCCGATGCCGTCATTGTGTCGTACAAGGCCACGACCGGTGCCGACGTCACGACCGGCATCGAGGAAGCCATCCGGGTTCTGCTCAAGGATGCCAATGTGTCCCCGGGGAACATTGCCAGTCTGATGATTGGAACAACTGTGCGTCAAATGACCCGAACTATTTGAACCAGCTCTAACATTACAGCACCTGATCAATGCCGTCGTGGAACGCGATGCCTCCCGGCTGGAACCCGTGGCCATTATTCGCCTCGCCGGGAATAATTACATGAAATATACGCCGCCATTCATTGACTTTCCGTCAGACTTGAAAAGGAGTACGTCTTGGCCAGAAAAAAAATCAACATTCCAGAAGCAGCGTCACTAACAGACCAGTCATGAATGGCTACCAGGCTACCGTGGCTGGCGGCTGCCAGATTGACGGCTCCGAGATTGCGTCGATCAACGAAACCGAGGTCCTGGCCGTGGCCGCGGCCATAAAGCAAAAGGGGCTGAGGAGCGTCGCCATCACCGGCATCTACTCGCCCATGGACGAGACGTTCCGGCAGGAGGAAACGGTCCGCGACCTGATCCGGTCTGTCGTCGGCCAAAGTGTCGACATTGTCTGCTCAAAGGACATTGCCGGCGTCGGCATCCTCGCGCGCGAAAACGCCACCATCCTCAATGCGTCCATTCTCCGCTTCGCCCGGCGGACCATTACCGGCTTCCGCCGCGCCATGCGCAACCTCAACCTCGCCGCCAGCTGCCCGCTGTACCTCACCTCCAGCGCCGGCCAGCTGCTGTCGTCGCACGAGGCCATGCAGTATCCCATCCAGATCTTTTCGTCGGGGCCGACCAACTCGATCCGCGGCGCCGCGTTCCTGTCGGCAGAGCGGCGGCGGCACGCGAAATTTCCCGAGAGCCGCTTTGTCGTCGACATTGGCGGCACCACGACCGACATTGGGTGTCTGTTGCCGAGCGGGTTCCCGCGGCTGGCCGGGTCGACGGCCGAGATTGGCGGCGTCAAGGTCAACTTTGGCATGCCGCAGGTCGAGAGCATTGGCCTGGGTGGCGGGTCCATGGTGCACGAGCACGGCAGCGGAAAGGTCACGATTGGCCCAGAGAGCGTCGGCCAGGCGCTGCGCGAAAAGGCGCAGTGCTTCGGCGGCGACGTCCTGACCACGACCGACATAATGGTGGCCGCCGGCGAGGCCAAGGTCGGCACAGCGACGGACCTCAAAGTGGACGACGGCACAATTGCCGCTGCCAAGGTCAAGATGCAGCGCATGATCGAAGACCATGTCGACCGCATGAAGACGTCGCCGGAGCCGTGCAAGATATTGCTGGTCGGCGGCGGCGCGTTCCTGTGTCCCCCGACGCTCCAGGGCGTCGCCGTCATTGAAATCCCCAAACACGCCAGCGTGGCCAATGCTGTCGGTGCCGCCGTCGCCGAGATTGGCGAGTCGACCGAGGTGATTGTCGACGCCGACGACAAGCAGCAGGCGCTGGAGGACGCCAAGGCCAAGGTGATTGCAGCAGCAGTCAAGCGAGGTGCCAAGGAGGCACAAGTCCGCATCGTCGAGGAAGACGTCTCGGGTGTGCCGTACATGCAGGGCAAGTTCAAGATTGTCGCCAAGGTGGCCGGGCCAGTGGACTACCACCGGTTCCTGGCCGACGATAGCGCTGGCACGGAAACCAACGACACGGACGAGACTTCTGGCGAGGCTTACTTTGAGAAGAAGCAGTGGGAGCTCGGAGACGGCAGGGACAAGACCGACTTCTCGGTCGAGACAGAAGTAGACCACAACACCTACCGGCCAGACATTGACGAGAACCGCGTGTGGTCCATCTCCGAGACGGACGCCTACTACCTGGCCATCGGCTGCTACATTCTGGGCTGTGCCGGTGGCGGCACGCCTTACGGTGTGTATCTGTCGATGCGCGAGATGCTTCGCGGCGGTGGCAAGATCCGCATCGTCGACGTCGACGACCTGCCCGACGATGCGCTGTGCTGTCCCACGGCTGGCGTGGGCAGTCCCGTGCTGGCCATTGAGAGACTCGGCGGCAACATGGTGTTTGATGCCATGAAGGGCCTCGAGAAGCACCTGGGCGTCAAGTTTGCGGCGACTCTCACTGCAGAAATTGGCGGATCCAACGGCCTCGGTCCGATGATGCTCTCGTCGTCGAGGGCGTTTGACATTTGCTGCGTTGATGCTGATCTGATGGGTGAGTAAATGAACCAGACCATAACATAACTTCTTCTAACAAACCAGGCCGCGCATTTCCCGCATTCCAGATGAGCTCCCTCTACATTGGCGCCAACGGCGACATCAACCATTTGCTGCCGGCATGTCTTTCCAGCGGCGAAGGCACAAACGTCATCATTGACTCTGCCAAGGACACAAAGTCTGTGGACGAAATGATGCGGGCCATTACTGTCAACATGGGGTAAGTTTCAGAAAGAAAAGCAATTTACTTTAGCTGCTAACAGTCCAGAATGGGATCCGGCATAGCTGCTCGTCCGGCCGGGAAGAAGGAACTCAAAGAGTATGGCTGCCTCAACTCGGTGTCGCTAGCTTGGCGGCTGGGCAGGGCCGTGTGCCAGGCGCGGTCCAGCGGTTCCATTGCGACTGTGCACAAGTCTCTGATCCATGAGTTTGGCGGCCCGCAAGCAGCACGCAAGGTCTTTGAGGGCAAGATCACTGGCATTGAACAGCGTCTGTACGGCGGTCGGAGCCACGGCACTCTAGTCATTGAGAAGCTCAAGAACTATGAAAAGGAAAGCGACATGAACAGCAACGCCGAGGAGGAACCGGAAAAGATTTCCATCCCGTTCATCAACGAGAATCTCATTCTCGAGGCTACGTATCCGTCCGGGGAGACAAAGATTCTTGCCACTGTACCCGACCTGATCATGGTGCTGGACATGCTCACGGGCGAGGCTGTCGGCGTTCCAGAGTACCGCTACGGCCTCAAGGTCTTTGTCATGGTTGCTGCGTGCCACTCGCTCTGGACCAGCACTGAGCATGCGCTGAGAATTGCCGGCCCAAGAGCGTTTGGCTACGACATGGACTTTACGCCGTGCGGAAAGTATGCCGGCGTAGTTGGTGTCATTGACGAGTACGGCCCGAAGAAGTAGAAACCTAGAAGGCAACCCGATATTTTATAACTTTTGCAAAAGTGAATCCCGTGTCGGATTTGGCTCCATCCCCGTAGTCCGCATGCGCTTTGACGGAAAATCCTGATCCCTGGACAGACAGGGCCATTAAGGAGTTCTGTTTCCACGAGTGATTCATCCCCACTAAGTGTCTCCTCCTCATGAATACCCGCTACCTGTCGACGCGTGTGTTTGGTGGACGGATGAAGCCGTCTGGAAGCGAGGAGACTGCTTCAGACGAAATGAAGATCGACGGTGCACGCAAGGTGGGCTTTCTTGCAGTTGCATAAGAGCGTTTTGTTTCCAAGAACCAGAATACCGGGGACCGGGGTACACATGACGCGTCGGACAAACGTTCACAATGCCAGGCGCTGGTTGCATGTCTCCTGGTCAAACAGCATTGAATCAGCGGTGAATACTCGCATGTCTGTCCGCATTCCTGCGGATGCAAGGGATGACAGAAAGGCCCTCATCCCGCCTACCCCCTAACTCTTGCCAAAATACCAAAGAAAAGGATGGATTGGCCCATACACTATGAAGGGCGGGGAAATATCTCTCAACACCAGAATCAGCTCTTATTCACTCCTTGCGCACGTCCATGTTGGCCAAACTCCGCCACACTGCCAGGTAGTCTCTCAAAAGACGTGCACCCGTACGTCTTCCGGGTCTACGGCATCCTTCTTGGCTATATCTGACAGGAAAACAGCCTATCGAGCACACCCTGGGCCCGTCCAAAAATGGGACTTTGCCCATCCATAGAAGTCCATGGTGTGCCTAAAGACTTGCGCGCGGCGATCCTCCACGGCTCGGGAAGGCATTGTGGATATAGAAACTCTCATACAAGTGGAGGTTTATTACTAATCCATTTAACAACTTGTCGATGCCTAGCCTTTTCCTGGTTTGTCGCGGCTCTATTTCCAGAAGCTATAGGTGGCATCATTTGGTCTGTATTTAAACTGACAATTATGTTTTGATGGTAATAAACGTGTGAGAAAACTTGGAGGCCGAACAAACAGAAGCACGAAAGCTCAAGAGGGAAAAAAAAATAAGAAATGACACAGCCAAAAGGAGAAAACAAAAGACGTTTGTCAACGACAAAACAATCATAGTATCACTCAGTTCTCGTTGCCGCCACCTTCAACGGTATGAATCATAGTCAGCTCTATTGGCTTCGCTTTGGACGTCATAGCATAACGTTCCACGGGCCCGCGGGTTCTCCAAAGTGGCAACTCCCAACTTTCTGGGAAAAACCCAGCCGTTTCCCAGTCGATGATGCCCACAATACGGAATGTTTCTGGGTCGACCATGATGTTTTGTCGTGCCAAGTCTGTATGACAGAACACGTACGCATCTGGGTCGTCTTCTTGCAACATTGAGGACCAAACGCGCTGGTCCTTGGCCTCCCACAGCCGGTGAGGGGGTACTACCGGCAAGCTGGGATCCGCACAGCCCATGAAATTTCGTCGCAGCCGCCGTAGCTGCGGGATTATCTCGTTTTCAAGTTGAAATTCCACTTTGCTGACCGCTTCCTCAATCTTGTCGTCGTCAATATCCCTTAGTTCCAGAGCGCCATCCACGAGCGACGTTTTTAAATACCACAATCCATGTTCTTGCCAGAGGCCAAGAACTTTTGGCACGGGAATAGTGGTGTTGGCCGCAATAAACTCGAGATTTGCAGCTTCGATGCGGATGTGGTCGGTGATGTACGGGAAAATGGCGGCATTTCCATAGATATCAAGGCCCAGTTCGTCTTTGTGGGGTTCCCTTTTTATCGCTACCTTGTTGGTAAAATAATGACTGCTGTATGACATGATACAAGCTACCAGTATCGGCCCATCGTCATCTGTGAGTGCTGGCGGGTATTTATCTAGTATCGATTTGCGTATATCCGCGTCATTTTTTAGGATTTGGAGGTGTGGGCTGAGTTTCGGTGGAGGCGCCTCCGTGGTCTTTGCAAAGTAAGAATGAAGACGCAGCCAATATCTTCGGAAAGGAAGACTTTTTAAAAAAGAAAAGCAACGGCCGAAGGTGCTAGAGAATCGCTGTAAAATGAAATCCATGGTTTCGGGCTGACACGGGCAAGATGATGAAAAAAAAAAAAAGCACGGAACGCAGCAGCACAAAATTAAATACCGAGTCACAGAATTAGCGAACAAACACGTGGTAGCGAGGAAGGATAATTTATTTTGCGAAACTATAGTATACTACCGACATTGTATCTTATATAAACCCCGCTCGAAATAACCAGCTGATGAATGTTCTTTTTGGAAAGCGTTCGTTCAAGGACTTGGCAAGATTGGATATTAGAACGAGGCCAAGGCAATCGGCGAGTAAACAGAACTTACACGTATTCGTGTTTGACAGGAGGGAGCTTCCCACAGTCGGGATGGTTGCAAGGAGCCCAAGGATGTCCTGTACACCCCATACATGGCCCACTCAAAGAGTTTAGGTTGTCCTTTTGACAGTGCATGCAGGGCGAAGAGCGCGATTCGGCAGGCATTTTGGGAGTTTTTGGTATTTGTTTCTTTGTGGCAAATAAAGCATTTGTCTTGTTTGTTGCGAATCACTCTGGCTCGGAGGAAGATGTTGCTACGTATTTATGTTGGAAATCTGCATATGAACGACAGAGGAAGCAACTAGAATCAGAATACCAACAGGACAAACGTGATGCATTGCGAAAAGTTCCGTTTCACGCACCTACGACGCACCCAGGTGTAAGGAGTATGGGTTCTTGACTTGTAGCGTGAAGGACAACTAATTGACGTGACGCGGTGCCGACCGGTCAGCGAACTGACCAATATGAAGCCGCAGGAAGGATGCACTATGACTCACCCAAAGTGCAGTTTTGTTTGAGAACCGTTTACCGACTGTGTGCCGCCTGATCATGGTAAGCCTAGAGCTATCTATAGGGGCCTTTGCGGAGGAAGCATTCGAGAAGGAGTAGCCGGGCCCATCGAGGACTGGATTTTCGCTGAAGACGGCACCCATAGCGGGCGAAAGCTGAAGTTCAGGTAGTGGTAGGGAGAGAGGCCAGGCCGTGATTATCGTGGAGTGTCGGCGAGATGAAGCAGCGTGAAGGAGTACAGCAAAGAGGTGTGTGTGCTTTCGGCAGGCGGCCCAGCCAACGCGTCCCTGGTAGCCTTGCCCCGGACCTTCTCACGGTCGGGTTCCTCCCCTCCTCCAGGTCCATCTTCCTCCCCAGAGAGCTCCCTAGATGACTAACGGCCCACGTGCCTGTGATTGCCTGTGCCTGTGGTTTCGACGCCACGGCCAAGATGCTCCGCGACATTTTCTATCCCATGAGCCACGATTTCCTCGTCCGGCACAATGGAGCTGCCATTGACAATTACTGGGCCAACGTGAGTTTCTTTTCTTTTATTTTCCTCGCTTCGCTCGTTTTCTTTTATTTTCCTCGCTTCAATCGTTTTCTTTTATTTTCTTCGCTACGCTGGTTTTCTCTTTTCTTTCTCTTCCCCCGCTTGCTCGTTTCTTCCCTACTAACAACCCAGTGGGACCTTGCCCAGCTCTGCAACATCCACGCCATTGGCGTCCTCTCTGAAAACCAGACCATGGTCGACGAGGCCCTCGACTACTTTGAACGCACCGGCGAGGGCATGGGCGCACTCCGCAACGCCATCTGGCACGTCCATCTCGAAGAAGGGTCCGGCAAACATCTCGGCCAGGGCCAGGAGGCCGGCCGCGACCAGGGTCACGCCATGCTCGACTTTGCCCTGCTGGGTGTGCTGGCTCAGCAGAGTTACAACCAGGGACATGACCTGTTTGCAGCGAATGACGGTTTGATTCTAGCAGGGCGAGTCTGGCGAATGCAGTGACAAGTGGCTACATGGCAACTCTGTCTCCGTCGTCTTCACAGCTTGCTCTTCTGCTAATCCTGCTACGCCTAGCTCCGAGTATACCTCAAAATACAACACGGGCCACGACGTCCCCTTCGCCCCCGCCTGGAACAGCGTCCACCACACCGCCACCGTCATCAGCAACGCCGCCCGCGGCAACATCCGCCCCGTCGCCGAGCTCCTGTACGGCCACTACCACGGCGTCAAGGGCCTCAACGCGTCCTGGACGGCCGCGTACCGCGAGCTCGTGCTCAACGCCAGCACCGACAACGTCGAGGGCGGCGGCGGCGACTACGGCAGCGGCAGCGGCGGGTACGACCAGCTGGGCTGGGGGACGCTGCTCTACAGGAGAGTCGAGTAGAATACCCTCGTACCCTCGTGATCTTTCTTTTTTTTTTTTTCCTCGCTTCGCTCGTTAGCTTCTTCCTTGTCGTTTCACTCTTTAGTTCTCTCTTCTTTACTTTTCTTGTTTCCTTTCTTTCCTCGCTTGACTTTAGCTTCTTTCCTTGTCGTTTCACTCTTCATTCTACTGTTCTTCTGTCTTTCCTTTCTTTCCTCGCTTCGCTTTAGCTTCTTTCCTTGTCGTTTCACTCTTCAGTTCTCTCTTGTTTACTTTTCTCGTTTCCTTTCTTTCCTCGTTTCGCTCGTTTTCTTCTTTCAAGGTTTCTTTCTTTTCAAACTTTTATCTTTTTTCTCACGTTCACTCTTCTCTTCTTCCCTTGTTTTATTTCTTATTCCTTCTTTTTCGTCATCATCACCATCTTTCCTTCTCATCATGTATTTTTTTTTACTTTCCTCCTCTTCTCCGTCTCGGCGACGGACCCTCAAAGTCGCCGAGGCCGAAGAAGGTGATCTATGGCCGAGGCTAGTGGGCCCTTCACGTTTTCAAACGTAGAGACCAGAGGTTTACGTTTACGTTTATAAAAGCTTTCACGCTGCCAAGCTGTCGAGCTATTTACTGCTCTGATGACCAACGCATTAAATTACACTGTCCTCGAAATGTCTTCTACTGTCCCGCTGCCCGCGGCCCGGTGCAACAGCCCCCTGGACCCGTCCTTTGACACGGACATGCGCGACACCCACCTCATCTACGACTACAACGCCGAGGACGCCGACGGCAACCCGGTGTGGTTCTTCCCCGAGAAGCGCATCGTCTACCCGATCCACGGCGGGCCCATGGCCGGCCGCCAAAACTACCAGTCCGTCACGTACCAGTGCATCCGCCCGGCCAGGCCGAGGAGACGGGCACCGTGGTGTCGCTCATCCGCGACATTGCGCGGCAGACAGTCACCACCATGGGCGCCTTTAGCAAGGGCGAGCGAGAAGGCGCACATTCTGGAGCATTTCAAGGGCACGGGCAACCTGGGGCCAGTGGACCCGGACGTGGCGACGTTTTAGTGTATAGATAAAATAAGAAAACCTCGAATCTAAAGAGTCTATTTCTTGTTTGTAACGTCTGGTCTGGTTAGTGCTGTTCGGAATATCGAGGGGAGAAAAACTTACTGAATTGGAAGTGGATAATGTCGCCGTCTTGGACAACCTGAAAACGTCAGCTTCTGGGGCAAACTTGCAACCAAGAGATCTACTGCACTTACGTATGACTTTCCTTCTTGGCGGTACTTGCCGGCAGCCTTGATGGGCGCCATGGACTTGCCGCCCTCGCACAGATCGTGAAAGTCCTGGTAGGCAACGACCTCGGCCTTGATGAAGCCGCGCTCAAAGTCGGAGTGGATGGCGCCGGCAGCCTGGGGCGCCAGGCAGCCCCGGGGAATGGTCCAGCAGCGGACCTCCTTCTCGCCGGCCGTGAAGTAGTACTGCAGGCCCAGCTTGGTGAAGCCCTCGGTGATGATCTTGTCCAGCTTGGACTTGACCTTGATGTCCTTGGTGAACTCGGCCAGGGCGTCCGGGTCGTCCTTGAGGCTGTGCAGCTTCTCCTCAAACTCAATCGAAAAGGGGACAATGTCGCGCGGGACGCCGCCGTGCTCGGTCACCCACTTTGCGATGCCCGGCAGGTACTTGCTCTTCTGCCGGAGGTAGTCCTTCATGGTCAGGTTGACGAGGTAGATGACCGGCTTGGTGGTGATGAGCTGGATCTTTTCGTTGATCAGCTGGATCTCGGCCGGCGTCCAGCTGCCGTCTCTGACGGGCTTGTCCTTTTCGAGCAACTGTGGGTGTCAGGGTTGTTTTTTTTTTTTTTTTTTTTTTGGAAAGTCTTGGTCGCGTCTCATGCCGTACCTCCTTGATCTTGGTGGTGGTCTGGTAGAAGAGGGGCAGCATCTTGTACTTTCCGCCAGCCTTCTTGACCAGTGCTTCCTCGGCGATGATGGCCTTGTCCAGAATGTCTACAGCGGGAGTCAGCAAGTAAGCCAGCCTACATTGCATTTCAGCAGTCGAGGCAACATACCGAGATCCTTCTTGCAAAGCTCGCTCTGGATGGTGTCTATAGTAATTGCATGTCCGGTTAAACGCTTTGCTCAATTAGGAAAAAAAGACTCGGTGTGAACTGACCCAAGTCGCGAGTCGGGTCAATCGAGTCGTCGACGTGCAAAACTTCGTCATTGTCAAAGGCTCTGTCGGGGTCAGTGTGTGGACACTGTGTATGTTGTACTTGGCACTGTACTTACCTGACAATGTGGAACATGCCATCGACAGCCTGGATATGGGACAGGAAAGCATTTCCCAGGCCTGCGCCGGTGGAAGCACCCTTGATCAGACCAGCAATGTCGGTCACCTGCAGGTACGGCGGGTACATGGATGGCGGCTTCCAGAGGTCGCAGAGGAACTCCTAAAACTGTTAAGCCAAGCCGGTATAAGGAAAACAAAACAGAATCACATTCAAACTTACATACCGGGCGTCGGGGACAACACACCTGGCCTCGTTGGGCTCAATGGTGCAGAACGGGTAGTTCTCGGCAGCGGCGCTCTGCTCGGTCAAGAGGTTGAACAAGCTCGACTTTCCCACGTTGGGCAGGCCGACGCAGCCCATCTTGAGGTTCTTGCGGACGCGGCCGAACGCGACGACATTGTCGGTGACGGTCTCGACGGCTTTCTTCGGCGGCATTGTGACTGGTCGTGCGGGATTGGTCGGTTATTCAGGTCTGGCTGGTGGGAATGCTTGAATCTCGTCGTCAAGGCGGGGTTGAAAAGATGAGAACTCGTTTGGCAAAACTTTTCAAAATAAGGTTGGCCGCCTCTGCCTGGGGCCCACTTAATAGCGTGGCCCTGCCCCATAAATAGTGCACGTTGCAGTGACAGTTGGCCAATGGTGGTGGTTAGAAAGGAGGAGTAGAATTCAGGGTCCTGGATATCGGTGATAAGGCTGTCAGCAGAGAACGATGACGTAGGTAAGGAAAGAGACAGTGAAAAAGAATAAAGAAATCCAATGTGAAAATACTCAAAAACTGTACAACAGATGTTTTTGTATTAGGTTCAATCTGGTTTAACAGAACTGTCGTTAAAAGACATTGTTTTTATCGCTTGGTTGTTGTTAAACAAGAAAAGAAGATAGAAAAATAAATAATAAAACATCATCGAAATTAACCAAAAAGACACTATATATGTCGTATTTCAACAGAAATCTCATTCATATCTATCACCTAGTCATTTCTAAAATCATCCATTATCATCAAACTAAATATACGTGATCCAATCCTTGCGTGGCTGCAAATGACTTGTCTGCGGGTCAACAACCACCCACTGGCCTTTGTCTGTTGCAGACTCTTCATTTCCATCCTCGTCCTTGTCGTCCTTGTCGCCGGGCTTCTTCTCGCCCGGCTTCCTGTGCTCGGGATACTTTTTAATGTTCTTGAGCGCCCATCTGGTGTCCGCGTCCAGAATCGGCGGCGCCCGCCCGGTGCCGTCCAGCTTCGGCAGGCCGGCCAGGCCGTACAGGTACGTCAGGTACGTCTCCGTGTCGCCATTGTCCCACTCCACGTCGTGGAATTTGGAGCCAGACTTTTTCTTTCTGGCCAGCCGGTCGTCCTCCCACTGCTTCTGCTCCTCTTCCGGCGGCAGCTCTGCCCGGCCCGCCCACACGCGCGCCAGGGCAATCGTCTGGTACTCAAACGACCGGAACGTCAGCGTGCGCGGGATGCCCACGGCGCCGAGCGTCGGGAAATCGCGCACAAACGTGTGGTGGAACGTGCGGACGAACCGCTCGGCGTCGTAGTCGTACAGCGCGCGGCCGTTGGCCTCGGTGTTCCAGAACGGGTACGACGACTTGTAGCCGGTCGAGTAGACAATGGCGTCAATGTCGTTGGGCCCGAGCGTGGACCCGTCGGCAAAGACAATGGTGCCGTCGGGCGTGTACTCGGAGATGATTGGTTTCCAGATGAGGCCCTTGGGCGGCGTGTCCGGGTCCCAGCGGCCCTCGGAGCGGCGGGACTGGTACAGCGGGGTGACGATCTTGCCGTTCCGCAAGAGCTGGTCGGTGACGTCGTGGCCCGAGGCCGAGTTGCCAATGACGAGGACGCGCTGGCCGATAAACGTGCGCCACGTGCGATACGACTTTGAGTGGATGACGCGACCGGGGAACTTTTTGATGTACTCTGCCAGACCGGGAACAGATGGGACCTAGCATGTCAGAGACGTCATGCGTGTTGTTTTGCAGAGAGTATTCACTTACAAATGGAACTGCATAATGGCCGTTGCCGATAATGACGGCGTCAAACTCTTCCTGCCACCACTCGTCGACGTTGCGCGCGACGTCGTGCTTGCGCAGGGTTAACCGCCAACGGTTGTACTTGCCGCGGGACTCGTCTGGAATTCTGGAAATATCCTCGACGGTCGTATTGAGGACGAGACGCTTGTCCTGGCCGTGGAGAGAAAAGTACTCGCGGATGTAATTCTTGGGGACCCAGTGCGGCACGAACGGGCCGTAGGGAAACCGCCTGTCCGACAGGGACATGGCGATCTCGGGCACATTGGTGGTCAGTTCTTCGTAGATGGGCGTCACTGTATACCGTTCCTGCGTTGAGTGCTTGGTGGTGGCCGGGAACACATCCGGGGGAGACAGTGGCGGGTCAACCTCTGGCGGTAATGCGCCAGGCACGAGGTCCAATTTGGGTGGAACGGGGTCATAAATCCTAGTAGTGTTAGAAGAAGCAAACTCAATGCGCTTCCACGGTGAGGTGGACTCACCAGGTTCCTCCAGGCTCTTCCCGCCGCTCAAACACTTTGATCACATCGAAATAGTTCTCGGCAGCCAAGGCCGTGACAGCCGCGGCGCCTGCCGGTATTAGTACGCTGCATGTCTCTGACAGGTCACCAACAGAAACTTACCGGATGCACCAGCGCCAACAATGGCGACGGACTTGACAGACGGAGGCATTTCGTGGCTTTGATTTCCCTAGTTGGAACAATATGGATTGTTAATCCTCACGAAACGACGGGGCAGTTAGTTTCTATATATATTGAGCGGATGCCGTCACCTCTACCCCGGATGAGAGCAAACTACGAATCGGTCGATTCCGAACCGGCCCCGGCAAAGGGGGGCAGGTCCGCGATCCTATCGCCAGTTTGTGTGTGCTTTTCGTCAGCTCTGTCGCATTTTCGCCATCGCCGCCGGATGACGTGCTTGCTGAGAAAGTCTCCAAGTGAAAGTCTCCAACAGCTCCACACAACATCCATCGTACTCGTACACCTTTAACAATGCTCTTATCAGGCGATTCCAATGACTCCATCTTGCCGACCACTAACACCATCTGCAATAAAGTACACCCCCAAGGAAGCCGGCAACAAGCTCCCGCATTACAAATCAAAGTCCTTGCACGCCACCACCACCATCAAAATTGACCTCATCCTCTGCGCCAAACAGAAACTCGTCAAAGTCAAACTGCATGTCCTGGAAAATGTCGTCGCCCACTGTAAACCCGGCCACGGGTGGTTCACCGAGGGTCGTTGTGCCCTCCGTGTTGATCGCGTTCGTCTGCATAATCCGGGCCGCCATGGTCTCAAAGGTCCAGGTGCACTGCTGCACGTACGGGCTCAGGTGCACGTGTGCGCGGAGAGCCGTCAGGACGTCCTGCCAAGAGCGGGAGACCGATTCGGTAAACAGGTCCGAGCCGACCATGGCGGCCAGGAAGACCACGCCGGCAATGTGCAGGTAGTAGACCCGGTTCCACCACGGGACAATGCCGATCGGCTCGTCCGGCTCCAGCGACTGGATGACCAGCGACGCGGCTTTCTGCGCCGTCTCGACACACATGCCGGCGAACTCCTTGAGGAGCCGCTCGTTGAGGCTGCTGGCGCTTAATCCGTTCTTTTGGGTATTCTTGATCGTGTAAAACTCGGCCAGCATCGGCCGGTAAAGGTAGATTCGGGAGTGGAGCGACCTACAGTCTGTTGGCTAGAGATTCATTGACAACGAATGGAAGCTACTCACCGGAAGTGCAAAAAATATCGCTGCATGCGAGCGGATCTGTCTTGTACCAGTCCGAGGTTGTGTACCTGCCAGTCGGACGGGAGACTGTTCTCCAGTGTGTTTAGGCGGGCGTCCAGGTGGACCGCTGCCGAGTGGTACTCTTCTTGCCGGCCCAGATGAGGCATCCCAGATCTGGCTGCGAGCTGGATTTCGCTGCCGATGTGCTGCATCTCCCGCAGCCAGCTGCACTCCTGCGGACTTTCCGGCAGGCCTGCATCGCTGGCGGGAGGCGAGACGAGTGCAAGTGCTGATGTTCTCCCAAGTGCCCAGGACACGCACCTACAAGGTTAGTGCCCTTGTCGGGTTGTAGAGTATTCGTTAGACTCACCTGTCCAGGGCAAGGCAGCTTGCCCACACTTTGCGCTTTAGACGTCTGTTATTGTCTGTCATCTTGGCGTCCGAGACGTGGCAGCACATGGTCTGCGCCATGCGCAGGGCCAGCCCGGCAGTCATCGACGTCTTTTGCTGGTTGTTGGTGCAGTGCAGATACCGGTTCATGAGCATGATGCTCTGCACCAGCGGCAGGGACGCAGGCTTCCAGAGTATTGTCTCGGCAGGAAGCAATGACCACGCTCGCCGAAAGTACCGGCCTCCCTCCTCGCTGCGCCTCTCTGACGGCAACGATTCCTGTCGCTGGACGGCCAGGGCCAAAACAAAGTTGAATATAGCTAGCCATATATCACAGTCTGCCAGCATGATTGACCCCGGCTTGGAGTAGGCTGCATCCACTGCCTGGTCGAGCTGCTCGCGGTCTAGAATTGGCTCTGCCGGGTCAATGTAACGCCAGTATATCTCCACCAGCCCTTCAGCGTGCGAGCGGAGTGGGAGATCAGTAGACGAAGGGTACGCTCCCGACTGAAGAGGCAGTTCCAGTTGTCCAAACAGTGGCGCATCCACCATGGGAACCTGGTGCGGTATCACGGACGGAGCAAGGCCTGCTCGTGCATCAATGGCGGCGGCAACCTGGCCTGCAAACCGGCCATGCGCCGTGTAGGATGCCCGGCTGAGATCGGTGTCTCCATGTTCAGAGAAGTCCACATGAACGCTGGCCGAAGACGAGCTGTTTGGTGTAGGTGTTAAGGCTGTGGCTGTCGACGGCGGGTCGAGTGTCTGGGCAGGAGAGCATGGGGGCGAAGCCAGGATGGGGGTGGTTTGCTGGAGTGCATGTTTCGCGGGGTGCTTCCGCACTGGCGTGGCAGGGGTGGATACACGCATGTACACGCACTCCTTGCCTCGTCCCTCGCACCTAGAACATGCTGCATGCATTGTCAGTCAGGGTACACAGCGAAGATGAGGGAGGACATACATGGCCGTCTGCCGTCGCATTTTGCCTTTTGTTGACGACACGCCTGGCAGGCAGTCGAAACCTTCAGCCTCTCCCTGCGCAATGTTTGATAAGACGAGTTGACCATGTTTTCTATTGCTTGGCCAATTATGCTTTCGAGGTGAACGGAGCTGGAACTCGTTGCAGAGACGAAGGAGGTAGGGGAGGTCATCACATAAAAGGCACCCAATAATAGAGGGGTCCGGCCAAGTGGATCCAGACGGACTGGCTCGTGATTGGACAGAACCACTTTAACCATCTAGAGCCAATCAGCTTCTGGTCCGTGAAATTCACATGCCGGCGACTTACACGACAACGAGGTCAGTGTTAAATACGCCAGACTCCTTTCATGGTGTAAAGGCGAAGGAAGTAGATATCCAAGTCAAGTTTATCTAGTCTCAGTCAAGCAACATGTCTACCAGGACCAAAACCAGCCCCGATCCTGCCGAGATGGAGAACCGGCCTGTCTTTGACGGCGAGGGCACCGAGGCCGAGCCATACGTGGTCGAGTTCCAGAACAACGACCCTGGCAACCCCATGAACTGGGGATCGTTCCGCCAGTGGTTCATCACGACCATTGCGACGCTCTCTGTTTTCGCTGTCACTTTGACGTCGTCTGCCTATTCTGTCTCGGCCGACGAGGTCTTTGGCGACTTTGATATTAGCGGCGAGGTGTTTACTCTTGGGCTTTCTCTGTTTGTGTTGGGATTTGCGATTGGCCCTGCACTATGGGGTCCTCTGTGAGTATTCATGGTGGTGTTGTTTTTGTTTGCTTGGTTGGCGCTAACAGCGCAGGTCTGAACTGTATGGGCGACGGAAACTATGGATCACTACCCATGTCGCCATGGTGGCTTTCCTCGGGGGGTCTGCCGGCAGCAAGAACGTCGCGACTCTTCTTATCCTGCGTTTTTTCGCCGGTACGTTTGGCGCCTCTCCGCTTGTCAATTCGGGCGGCACAATTGCCGATCTCTTCCAGCCGGCACAGCGTGGCCTTGCCCTGACAGTCTACGCCGTTGCACCCTTTCTTGGCCCGGTCTTGGGCCCCGTCATGGGAGGTTTCATCTCAGAGAACGTCGGTTGGAGATGGGTTCAGGGAGTGTGCACAATCTTTATCGGCGTCATTGGCATTCTCGGCGTCGTCTTCATTCCCGAGACGTACGGACCAGTGCTACTTCAAAACCGAGCCCAGCAATTGGCAAAGAAGGAGGGCAGAGAGTACATTAGTGTTCTCGAAAAGAACCAGGGAAAAAAGAAGCCGTCAGAGATCTTCCGGAAGGCCCTACTCCGCCCCTGGGTCTTGCTGTTCCTCGAACCGATCGTCCTCTTCGCGTCGATCTACATGGCCATCATTTACGGCACGGTCTACATGTTTATGGGCGCGATGCCCATTGTCTACAACGAGGATCGCGGCTGGAGCGAAGGCATTGGCGGCCTCTCCTTTCTGGGAATTGCTGTCGGCATTGTCGTGGGCCTGGTGTACGCCATCTGGGACAATAATGCCCGTTACGTCAAGCTAGTCCAGACAAGGTCAAACACACCGGAATCGCGCCTGCCCCCGGCCATCATCGGCGCTGTGGCCCTGCCCATCGGCATGTTTGCCTTTGCCTGGACCAACTACGCCAGTATCCACTGGTCGGTCAGCATCATTCTTTCGGCGCCGTTTGGCTTTGGCTGCGTCTTGGTTCTGCTGCCGATCATGAACTACCTCATCGACTCCTACACGATCTACGCTGCCTCTGTTCTGGCCGGCGCCGCAATCTTTCGTTCTGTTGTCGGCGCTGTGTTTCCTCTGTTCACGGCACAAATGTACCACGCTCTGGGCATCCACTGGGCGTCTAGTCTGCCGGCATTTCTGACGCTGGCGTGCATGCCGTTCCCAGGGTTCATGTACCGCTACGGCGAGAGAGTGCGCATGAAGTGCAGATACTCGCACGAGGCAGCTGAGATTATGAAGAAGATGCAGATGCAGCAGGCAGCAGTTCAGGAGACGAAGGAAGACAGAAACATTTCAGAGTGACGAAATGGCATAGTGCTCGAGTGTCTGGGACTTGGAAATGTGGATGTGAAAGAACCAGAAACTGTTTCAACAGAATAATAGTGAAAAACTGTTTGCGACGACGAAGATGACCCTGGTCTTGTAATTTGATAAGCTTTCGAGGTTCTTCCAGTCTGATCCTAAAGGACCCGTTCGCACAGATTTTGAAAACTAGAGCCTAGCAAAGAAAGCTCAACTGCCGAGACGAACGCTGCTGGCCGTGCACGATATTCATATTATGGAACAGGTGATGGTGATCTTTAACACATGGGCATGCGCTAATTGGTTGGCGGGCACCAGACGGCCATTTTCCCAGGACGACATTTTGGCAGTGATGATCCCTGAAACGCTGCAAGCATCCGCCCTCCCGACATGCCGTCTGTGCAATTCTCACATCCATCGCCATCATTTTCATACTTTGTCTTCCAATGGGTGCAGCAATTCTCAGAGAATGGGAAACCCGCCATGGCTGAATCAACCGCAACAACAGCTGATGGAGCCTGGACGTTTGCCCAAGGCCCTTGTTGGACTTGCCGGCGCAGGCGGTGGCGATGCGACGGACGGCTGCCCGAGTGTGGCAGATGCGCCAGATCGGGGCTTCCGTGCCTCGGCTACGGGGCCCGGCCTATCATGTTTCTGCCTCCCGGCGGCAATGGACGACCGGCGCTGATACCGGGCAGAGCGAGGGCTTTGCCGATACCGACGGGCCGCCAGTCGAGCACGAATCTGTCTTACCCGGCATTGCTGCTCAGACCACTGGCCGCTGATCTCCGTGGTGACAACAAAGCTGTCAAATACATGGAATACTGTACGTTCAAGGACATGAAAAGGAGGGCCTTACTGACAAGAACCTGCCCAGATCTCGGCCGATGCTGCAGCGAGCGCAGCATCTACTCCCAAAACTCGGGAAACGCATTCCGAAACTTTGCCGTCCTGGTCCAGTCCAGCCCCGTCATCCGCCACACCATGGTTGCGCTGGCTGCCCACCACCTCGCTCGCTCGACCTCTGCAGCGACGGGTGAGCGGCTCCTTGCACCTCCGTTGCCGCACTACTATTCGGACGCCCTGTCCTACACCATCAAAGCCACACAGGGCCTCCGCGAGTCTCTCGCCACGACGGACGTCACTGCCCTCTCCGACGCCGTTGTTGCATCTTGCCTCCTCCTCGTCTGGGTGGAGCTCCTGCACTCGGGCATGTCTTCCTGGAGACATCATCTCAACGGCCTGCGGTCTCTTCTCCTGTCTCGGCGGCCCTCTAGAGAGGCGCCGTCAAGAATGGACATGTGGGCCTTCCACAGCTACTTTAACGAAACCTACATGGTGTATGATACCTCTTTTAGATGTTGTTTTTATATCATTCGTTTGACACTGACCCAATGCCACTCCCAGTCTCGAGGCTTTTGGCAGCACCCTCAGCAGACACCCGTTTGACCTCTTTCAAATGTCCAGCCAGGACGAAATGGACCGCATCCTGCACCGTGCCGAGACGCAAAGCTGGACCGGGTGCCCGGCCAGGCTCATCAGGCTCGTCGTCGGCTTCAACGCCCTGTCTGCCGCCGAGGACCCCGACCCAGAGGTGGCCGGCGCCCTATTTGACGAGCTCGACGCCTTTTCCGCCCGCGACTGGGCAGCAACGTTTCCGGAAAGCCACAGCATTGCTAAAAGGGCCCGTCTGGCTGTTTCCTACAAGGGCGCCGTCGAAACCTATGGCCGTCTCGTTGCCCGACGCAAGACAGGCACTGACTCGTGCCGCGGTCAGCGCCAGGCACTCGCCGTCGTCGCGCACGGGGCCATTGCGGCGCTCAGCACGTTCGATGCCGACGACAACCATTTCAAGGGAACACTGTGGCCAGCGTTTGTGGCGGGCGCAGAGGCCGTGTCTGCGACGGACCGTGGCCACGTGTGCAGCATTCTACGACATGTACGGGTTTCTGCACACCCACAATGTAGGCCGGGCTATGCATATATTGAGCAGCATCTGGGGGCAGTGCCTGCAGCGGCAGAATGATGAACCGCTATGCAGGTCGTGGCTCGACGAATTACAGGAAACAGGGGAGGATTTGCTGCTCGTGTGATGGAATAGAAAGAAGAAGAATAGAAAAGTAAGATGAACAAGTCCGAAAGCAAAAATGCATGGTAAATTTATAAATTATATTACAATCATTCATGTGTCTATCTACCTGAGATTCCCAACAGCATCAAAACGTGTCAGGGCGCTGCTGTATTCCAGAAGTCAGGAGACACGCACTGCCATAATCATGGAGAGGAGAACAGAAGCCACAAAGCCGCATTCCGCAAGTCTTGAACATGGCCGGCCGCATCCGGCCAAGACGGTCTGTTTCTTTTTCGTCGACATGGACAACCGCATGGATGTGGGGGGAGCCAGGACTGGTCCTTGTTTTGGGTAGCCCTGGTGATGTGTTTTCCAGAGCCATTTATGCAAATTTCGTCTTGCGTCTGTGGAAATCAAATAGGGGATATCTCGAGGCATCAATCGACGGGAATCTATGCTGGTTGTCATTGCTTTCATGGAATTTCCGCTCGTCTTCGTGTGAGGACAAGGTGCTTTTATACAGACGGCGAGCAGCAGGGGCAACAGTTGACTCACAGAAGAGGCAAATGAAGTAGCATCGAGAGCCACATCTCCGACGTCCTCGTAGCGTCCTCGTGGCACCCCACACGGACGAGCCTCCGAGTGCCAAGCCCGGCTAGACTAGAAAAGACGTTGATGAGTCGCCAGATGAGGAAGCCAGGCTGAGTCTATCATACTGGGTATGGCCCTCGAAGCAGGCTTGATTTGTTAGATGCAGTCCGTCCCGCAGCGCCCACTCGCCATCTCGAAACGGCTCCATGTGACGCATCCAATACCGGCGATCTAGTGCTCCCGCGGTGCCTCCTATTCCCAAATAGGCAGTGTTCTGGCAACTCTGAAACGAAAGATGCGGTCCGCGCCTTGACGTGTGGTGGTCCGCCAGGTCCAATCCAAGTGCCGCGGAGAAATACACATGGGTGTTGGCCGTTTCTTGGCAGAGTCCAAGGCTGTCTGGTTCCCAGGCTGTCCTTTTCCAGTTTTGCTGTTATATATTTTATGCAAGATACTTGCCACATTCGTCCGCGAAACGCAGCAGGCAGGACACGAGCGGATCGACATGCGCCCATGCCCCCGGTCCATGCTGTGCCGTGTCGGTGCATTGCGAATCGCACCCAGCCCAGACTGTCGTCGACACCGTTTACAAACACAGCAACTCTGCTGTGCGGTGCAGCATGTTTTCGACGTCGACTCTGCGAGTCGAAGAGGCACCTCGCATGGATAAGTAGAAACGCCTCCCAGCAGAGATTCACCTGGGGCCTTCTTGTCTCTCCTGGTATCCTGGCTGGTCCTCGGGTCAGACACATATCAGAAGAACTGTGCCTGGTCGTATCCTCTCTTCAATAGACAAGTACGATTCCAACTCGCTCCCACGGCTCTCGTCTCCTCAGTTCATCATGAATTCCTCAGCAACGGCCAGAAAGTCCATGATCAGGACATCCATGGTGCCGCTGCCCCCGTCGCGACGAACCGCAGACGTCGACGTCTTGCCCGCCGGCAGCACCGGCCGCGACATTCGACGGCGCACTCGGCCAACCACAAGCATCGACGACAACCGCCGGCGACAGGTCATATCCATGCTCGACTACATGGAATACAAGGCCGTCTGCAAGATTGAGCGCGAAAAGGAGGCCGCCGTGTTCGACGTCGAGACCCAGTCCCGCCGCCACCCCTTTGTCGAGATGGACGATTCCTCGTCGTCGCCGGCCGGCCGCCTCGCCCGCATGTTTACCGTTTTCCCCTACCGCGACGCCACCTGGCTCGTCGCCATGCTCTTTGTCGTCGGCTCCGCCGTCTTCACCGCCAACGCCCTGCTCGGCCTGCTGCCCGTCGTCGCCCCGCAGCTCGTCTTTGCCACGCTCAACACCCAGGCGCTGCCCTACTCCATCCTGGCCGGTGCCGTGCTCTTCTTGTCGGGCGGACTCCTCGGCACCATCAGCGGCTGGAACGCCGACCGCGGCACGCTAGAGGCTTTGGACGGCGGCGCTGGCGGCAAAGACGTCCTGTACCGGCCGGTGCTCCTTGGCAGCGCCGCGTGGGTGTGGATCCCGACCCGCCGCGACTTTGCCCGCGTCCTGGCCACGGTCCCGTTCCAGGCGGGCCTCGGGCAGTTCATGGCCGGGCTCGTTCTCTCGGCGTCGGCCGTGGCGGGCTTCCCGGGCATTCTGAACCCCGAGGCGCAGCCGACGCTGTTTGCCGTGCTCGTGTTGTGGCCGCAGGTGGTTGGCGGCGGCGTGTTTTTCGGCGCCAACCTGGCGCTCGTCGTGTTTGCGCAGGAGCGCTAGTACCGGCCGAACGCGTCGTCGGCGGACTGGCACGCGTCCGGGTGGAACACGCTGGGCGGGCTTGGGTTTATGCTGACGGGGGTGGTGCTAGTTCTGGGGGACGCTGGCAGCGCGGCCTGGCTTGCCGTGTACGGGTCGGTGACGTTTCTGGTTGGCAGCATCATCTCGTGGTATTCTATCATGGAGCTGCACCCCACGGGTTGGGCTACGTAGGTCCAGTGAGGGGTGGGAGACAGTTGACAGGATAATTGCGAATTATCTGGATAAAGTCTGATCTGCCAGGAAATGGTTTTTTTTTTTTTTTTTTTTTTTTTTTTGGCTTTACAACCTCGTCAATACCAAATGGCACTGCCAACCTATCCCCATCATCAGTGGTCCTTGCCTAGATCCCGCAGAAATAAGGAGTTTAAATGACAGGATTAGTTTATATATGGAGTTAATATATGGTTTGTAATTGAGGGTCTTGTTTGATCGGTTCGGCTTCCAAGATGATCGATTACGCTACTGGAGTTCTACGTGCAGAGCTTTGTCGCACACACTTTGGTGTGTAGCGGGCGTCCATTTTCCGTTTGTTTTCGTTTGTGACGCAATCGAGCGAGATAATGGGCTGGCCACACTCATGCCCGTTCCTGTTTATACATTTCTCTTGCATTCCTTCCTCCTCTCGACATTTCTTGTTAATAACTCAGCGTCCCAACCAGAAAGCCTTCCACCATGAGGCCATCTCCGTTCCGGTGTAGGAAGTGGCTGCTTATGAGCGACATCCACTTCAGCCATGCAAATCTCGAGCAGACACAGAAAACGGCCGAATGGATTCTATCCGTGGCACGGCAAAACAGCCGCATCCAGCGTGCTGTCATATGCGGCGACCTCTTCCACACTCGGACGTCTCAATCCACAAAGGTTCTGTCTACGTGCTACCGCTTCATCGACAAGCTCAGCCAGCTTGTACCGCGGGTCAACATTCTCATGGGCAACCATGACATGGCCTACAGGGGTGACTACTTCACGACGGCCCTGGACGGCCTCAACCTGTCCCGGCTGAGCCCACATGTTTCCGTCCACAAGGATGTCACAACAGACCAGACCTGGGACGGCAGACGCGTCTTGCTGCTGCCGTTCCGGCAAGACCAGTCAGAGCTGACGGCGGCCGTGGCGTCCCTCGACCCAGAAGCGGCCAGTGCAACCGTGGCGTTTAGCCATCTGGCCATCAACAAGGCCATCCTGCAGCGCCATGTCCCCGGACGGGACCGCCACCAACCCGCAGTCTACCAAGGCCTCACTGGCCCTGGACACTTTGCCAAACTGGCTCGCACCTTCACCGGCCATTTCCACAGCCACCAGGTCATCCCGCAGAAGTACCTGTCCAAGGAAGTCCTTCTCCGCGATTCGCTCAGGGGAAGCATCGTGTACCTGGGTGCGCCACTGCAGCTGGCCTGGTCGGACCTCCACGACGTGAAGAGGGGGGTTGTTCTGTTCGACCCAGCTACGCTGAAGCATGAATTGCTGGTCTCTCCGTGTGCCGTCAATTACACAACCATTAGTGTAGAGCAAGCACTGCGCGGCGACATTGACCCAGACCAGGTGCGCGGCAAACACGTCATGCTCGAGGGGGACGAGATATCTTTGGGCAAGTACACGTCTGCCAGAGACAACGTTTTGGGATCTGGTGCCCTGAGAGTTCGTGAATGGAGCCCGTCGAGCCCTGTGCTCCGAAAGAACAGCCGCGCCATGTCTGGAGGGCTGGGCATGACTGTCCCGGCGAGCGATGCCGCAGTGCAGACCCCGGACGAGGATGAGAAGAAGCCCAATGGCTGCAGTGACCAGATTCTGGACGGGCCAGCAGACCAGGGCACCATCGATCCGCCTCCAGAGCAGCTGAGCCTCGCAGAAGAGGTGGATGCGTACGTGGAGGTCGCCAAGCTGCCCGAGATACTTGACCGGCAGAGGGAAAGGCTGATCCAGACCGGGAAGGAGCTCGTCACAGAAGCCAAGCAGGTGGCTTTGAATACCGACGACAAGGACGGCACTCACGACCCAATGCCGGCCACTCCACAAGACACAAGCCCGAATGACAAGACGTTTGTTGCCCAGCTGCAGACACTCACAATCACCAACTTTCTCGGCGTCCAGGGCACCATTCATCTCGACTTTGCTCGCGACATTCCCCCGGGACTGACGTTTCTTGTCGGGCCAAACGCCTCGGGAAAGAGCACGATCCTCGAGGCCATCACCTGGTGTATGTTTGGGAAATGTGTGCGCCAGGACGTGCAAGTCGAGGAAGTGGTCAATGACTTTGCTGGCAAAGACTGCGTCGTCCGTCTGACCTTTGCAAACAAGTACACCATAACACGGCGCCGCAAGGCCGGCAGAAAGACGGGCGCAAGTGTCGAGGTCACACTGGACGGGGCACCACAGCCGCAGTGGTCGCCCAAGAATGCGCTAGACGCCCTCCTCGGCACCGACTACAAAACCTTTGTGCGCACAGCCGTGCTCGGCCACGAGGATGGCGCCAGCTTCCTGGGCGCCACGGCCGAGGCTAGGCGGAGGCTTGTCGAGAAGGCGCTCGGCGTGCCCGAGCTGGAAGAATGCGGCGAGATCGCCAGGGCAGCGCTGAAAAGGACTGTCGACCGACAGCAGGCAGTCCAGGACAGGTTGGTGGAGCTGCGCAGAAAAACAGAAGAGTCTCGGAAACGTCTTGAAGCAGCAAGGACCACCAAGGATCGGTGCGTGGAAGAGGTAAACGCCCTGCAGGAATCGGGGGACGAAGCCATGGAATGGCGGCTGGAGCAGGACCAGAGCGACGACCGCATGGCCCCAGGAGGCAATTGTCGAGGCAAACTTGAAGTCGACACCAGAGAACTATCGCTTCTGCTCAAAGTGGAAAGGGCCAGCGAAAAGGTTGCCGAGCTGCAAAACGACATCAAGCAGGCCAATCTACACCGCGTCCTCTGTCGGGACAAGGCCGCCTGGATCGCTGCCGAGAGGCGAGAAACCAAAGAGACACAAGCAACAGCGGAGAAATCGGAGGAAGGTGCACCTGTGGCAGCTGACATTGACCAAGACAAATGGCTGATTTGGGGCATTCGTCGAGGACTGGAGATCACTCGCCGTGTGCAAAGCGTCCTGTCCATGGGTCAAAGCATTGCAATGTGCCAACGACTTGAGAGGGTGATACCTAGATCCTTGTTTGCATGGCTCAAGAAAACCTGCCTCGGCTTTCTCGAGCACCTCTCGACTGCACTGCACAAGCTCGAAAATTCCCTGGCCTCGGAGCTCCAGATTCACCTCCATCCAAAACAGCCCCAGGGCGACCAGCAGCAGCCGAGAGCCGAACCGCCCAGAACTCCAAAGCGGCCCACCAAGGAAGAGTTTGTCAAGCAGCTGGCAAAGCGCCATGGGTGCCCGGAACACGAGGTCTGCAAGGTCATGGACAGCGACACCGGCCACGAGTCAGACGACAATGACAGCATCCACGCCAAGCAGGCCGCCCTGGACAATGCCGTACACGACCATGGTCTTGCCGAGAAACGCTACTACAAGCTTCGGCGCCGTAATGAGCGCAGAGAGCAGCTTCGACTGGCCAGGGAGGATCTCGCCACGGCCGTCGCCGAGCTCAGCGCGGCCGCCGAGGCTGCTCGCAGCATGGAACACGCAGTGGCAGCGTGTCAGCAGGAGCAGGAGTCGGCCATTGCGACGCGCGAGGTGTACCAGTTTTGGGCGGACGGGTTTGCCAAGTCCCGCGCGAGGGCGGCAGAGTCGACCAACTTTCGGGCCTATGTTCGCGCCAAGCGTCTGGGGGGGCTGAACAGTCTGGCCTCGCAGATTCTTGCGCTTCTTTACCAAGACAATCTGAAGCCCGAGACTACTACAGAGACTGGCAGTCATGCTACAGAGACTGGCAGTTTCTTGCATGCCCTTGTTGGCGACAGAGACGACCCGTCCCCCCCCATTCTGGACCAGTCGTTGGCCGTGGGAAAGACGCTCGCGTACGCCAAACGAAGCAGCGGCGAGCGCAGACGCATCGACCTGGCTGTCTTCTTTGCCCTCTTGGCGACGCACCAGGCCCAGAGCAGCCACCGCGCGCACTACCTGCTGGTCGACGAGGTCTTTGACGGCCTGGACGCGCAGGGTCTGCGGGCCGTGGTGCGGCTGCTGTGCAACCGCGCGGGGGGCATTCTTCTGGGGCAGGTTTCGGGGCGGGACACCAACGAAGCCGTTGCACGCCAGATGCCGCACATTGTGGTTGTCACTCACCGTCTCCCGGTAGCAGGAGGAGCCGACGATGCCGGGCAGGGCGGCAGCATGGACGACGAGCTAGGGCCGCACGCGGTGGTCAGGGTGCGGAAGGGGGCATTCGGTACAGAGCTGGAAAAGGACGGAAAGGTTATTGGGCGAGTTGAGAAAGAGTAGTGAGAATCGTCAGAGTAGATTGAAAACTGATTGCTTTAACCCAGAATATCAAATGCTCCTTAGAACCCAGACAAGCAATACACAATGACCAATCCACCCACTGCCAATCAGGGAATATAGCGGAACTCGGGGTGCCGGTAGCCGAGGTGCACGGCCTCCTCCTCGGACAGCCCCTCGAGGCGGTGGTTGCGCTTGCCGGCAGCGCGCGCCCTGTTCTCGTACGTGCAGTAGACGATGCCAAAGAGGGAGAGGCAGACGACGGCGATCTGGCCGGCGAGGTTGATGGTGTGGCCGATGGGGTACTTGGGGGCGTCCTTGGACATGTACGTCCATCTGGGATGTCAGCTCTGGTTTGCGTGTTGTCATGTCCACAACTTACGTTGCCACGATGCCGCCCATGGTGCCGAGCATGACGACATAGCCGCTGGTGACTGCCCGGACAGCAGGTCCGCCGGTATCTGCAGTGTTAGAGATGGAGGCAAGGGCGGTGCTGACAAGACATACTGTTGAGAGCCCAGCTCAAAAACCCTGGACCGCCTGGAAAGGCGCCGACGGTTACAAAAAACACGGCCATGTACCGCACGTTGGCCCCCGTGTGCCACCGCAGGATGGCAAACCCGACGGCCGCAAACACGGAAAAGACAGACAGGTAGATCCCCCGCTGCCGCGTCTTGTCGCTCGCATACGCCACCGCCACCGCCACCAGGCACGCGCACACGTACGGCGGCACCGTCAGCAGCTGCGCCTTGGTGGCCGTCCACTCGAGGTCGTTGAGGATCGTGGGCATGAACACGGACAGGCCCTGCACGGTAATGTTGATGAGGAAAAACCCCAGCGCGCACGTGTAGTTGTGGATGTTGAGGACGGCGCGGCGCACGTGGCGCAGCTCGACGACCTCGTCCGGGTTGCCCTTTTGGTCGCGCGCGAGGCGCTCGGCGGCGATGCGGCGCTCGCGGGCGTCGAGAAAGTAGGCCGTGGCGGGCGAACTGGGCATCCAGATGGGCGCGATGCCGGCGACGAGCATGGTGAGCAGGCCCTCAAAGAAGAAAATGTTGCGCCAGGTGTGGATGCGCATGGCCGCGGTGCCCCATTCGGGGATGCGCGAGAGGCCGGTGGCGAGCAGGCCGCCGAAGGCGCCGGCCATGGACGCGGCGGAGACGTAGATGCCGACGCGAAAGAGGAGCTCCTTGCGCTTGTAGAAGCACGAGAGGAAAAACGCCATGCCCGGCATGGCGCCGCCCTCAAAGATGCCGAGGACGGCGCGGGCGCCGAGCAGGCTCTCGTAGGACGTGACAAAGGCGGTGCACAGCGACACGAGGCCAAAGCCCATGACCAGAAAGGGGAGGTAGAAGCGCGGCCCGATGCGCTTGAGCACAATGTTGCTGGGCACTTCGACGGCGAGGTAGATAATGTAAAAGATGGAGAGGGCCCAGTTGAAGCGGTAGCCGGCGTTGAGGTCGAGGTCCTTGGCCATGCCCTGGATGCGGGCGTTGCCAATGTTGACTCTGTCGAGGAACTGTCTTTGTCAGGACGGAGACAAGTCATGAGCAAAAGGCAACACTTACACACAACAGATACAGGACCGTCACCAGCGGCACCGCGTGCCAGTCGATCTTGTGCCGCACGCGGTCCTCCTCCTCCTCGGTCCAGTCAAAGTCTGGGAGCATCTCGGACTCGGCCGTTGACGACGAGAGCACAGCCTCGCGCTGCTCGATTGTTACTGGCAGTGTCAGCGGTGAACGGTAAACCCAGACAAGTCTTGTACTCACAGTCTTCCTTGTCCATCTCGTTTGTCGTCTACGTTTGGAAAGGATGTGTTTTGAAACAAGAACATCACCCCGTCACATCTTTGGGGGATCGACATTACTTGTATTTTCCATCTCCCTACAGCTGGCCCCCTTGCTACCCCACGGACAACAGCAAAAGATGACTGACACCCTGCACCCACCGCACGACGCCCTTGCTCTAGTCGGCAGATTTCTCGTTGCCATTCTGCCATCCTTCTGCCTCTTCGGCAAAGGTGTGCTGCCCAGCCTTTGCCAAGCATGCGGGGGAGACAAGACAGGATTTGTGTGGACAGGGGCGAGATGTTTGCCTTGGCATCGTCGTGTTGGCCATGGGCAAAGGGGGCAAAGGTTGCGGTGTGGAGTGGAAAAAGTAGACAAGGGCCGTACGTCCAAAGTATCGACAAATGACGATACTCCTATATAACTGAACACACAGATGCAGAGATTCCCCAAAAAGGTTCCGCGCTTCTTGGAGTCCCCGAATTCCCCCAGCCCCAAGACCCCAACTGCACAACATACTCCCCAAATCCAGGCTGTGTGCACAGCATGGCCTGGCAGGGCTCGGGTAAGGGCTTTGTGTACTCTTTTTTACATTTGGCGTCGGAGTGTTTACTTTCCTGTTGCACCGTTTCATTAGACCAGTGTCTAAAAAGGGACGGCAGGGGAGGTGGGCCACATTCGGATGTACTACCCCGACGGCTGGCCCCGCATATGGCAGTTTGGCATGGAAGACTTTCTTCTGCTGACATGGCAATCCCCATTTACCCGGCGTCGGTCGATATTGCCAGCGTTGGGCGTCTGCATTAGACGACTTGTCATTCGTTTGTCTGCCTGCCTTGCTGACTGCGACCTTGCTGCCCTCCTGCCAAGCCTGGGTCCCTTTTTCGCTCGTCGGCAGCTGAGCAGACAGATCAAGAGCTACAATATGCGTCCGGGCGGAAGGGGCAGCGGCAGAATATGCAAAGAGCATGAGGTCCATGGCTGTGCCGCACGTGGCTGCGGGAGCGGAGACTTTGTCAGATTAGAGAGAGGCTCAACTTTCCCCTCCTGGCAACCCGGAAACGGGACGTTCGAATCAGCAGGCCAGAGTTTTGGCCAATGCTTACGCCAGGATCGGCAGAATGATTTTCTTTGTTTTCTCCATGGTATTTGTGCATTTTCAAGACAACTAATTGGTGGATATTCGCTGTCCTTTTATTTGCTCTACTGGACCGGACGCATATTATATACAGTATTGCAGTGTCTAACTGGTGGTAATGCCTAGATGCTTTTGAGAACACGCATGAGAACGACGCAATGAGAGTTGAAACGGAGGGCAAGGCGGACTCGGCACGATTCCACTACGGCATGCTTGATCACCCCAATGCTAAACGGCCGGGAAAGTCGATTGTCTACTGCTGTGTAGTTTCCCTCGATGGTGGACCGTGTTGCTGCAGCTCGTCCTCCTGCACAGGAATGCCATCAGGGGGAAAACCCAGGTCGAGACGACACGGTTCTTCCAACAATAAACAAGACGCGTCGCGACTTTCTACTTATTTTTGAATTAACAAGCGCGCGGGTAGATTATCGGGGCTGGCTAAAGCTTGTGTAAACCTCTCACAAAATCATGTGGCGCCGGGAGAGTGCTTCCTGAGGGGACGGACAATGCAATGTGCCCTGCAAGTCGAGCATGTTCACTTCTGTCACTGATTTCTCTTTCTCTTAAGAAAACTCTCCGACGCTATCTAGGAACTCGTACTGGTATTGTTTACGTAACTCTGGTCGTTTCGCGACAAGACCTGTTCAGCTGCTTTGTAGTAATTGGACAGACTTTTTCTTTTCTTTTCTTTTCTTTTTTTTTTTGGCACCAAACATGTGCTATGTTTGTACGCATGCCGGCGTGTCATACAGTCTAGACGATATGGCCAGGCACAGCCTTTCTTAGGCCAGGGGTAAATTGACCTTGCTGGTCGCTTTTTTGTAGATTTCGGTGTCTGCTGAGGGCGATGAATGATCACTAAAAGTTGTTGCTCCCGGCAGAGGACAAGCAAACGCATTCCCTGGATTTGGTGAATCGCCAATCGAGGGAGCAAGCATTTGAGGGTGTGTGTCCAATCGCGTAGCCTTATATGCAGGGGGGTCATTGTTCTCCGCACTTTGTACGGATCCGGACATGGCGCCGCATCCAAGGTGTGGTTGCTTTGCGTACTTTTGGAGTGTTGGCTCCTTTTTTCTCTGTCCTTGGTAGTCCCGAGGTTCCTAGTGATTGGCACATGGGTTTTGTCCTGAGGGTGTGGCCTCTGCCTGTGCTGGCCGGTCTCGACCGCGCTGATCAGACAAGACCTGGAATCACCCCTGGTTCCTGGGAAAAAGAGAAAGGGCACTGCCGCGATCTGCACTGCAAGATAAAGTCCAGGCCTGCAAGTCAAGAATCTTTATAGAAAATAGACATACTGTGTCGTGTCACCAATAAGGCTTCTGGAAATTCCACGTCACCAGAGATCCAGCTCAAGTCTCACTAAAGTTCCACGAAAAGCGACACCAAAGAGGATCCAGAACTCAAGCTTCTCCCACCGGAGGCATTCGTGGACAAGCACATGGGAATCACAGAGCGTCTTTCCCCCTATTCTATTCCTGGCCTGGTTTCTTTTTTGGCCCATGCTCTCCGCACTTTTACCCCGGACGTGCCTCATTGGCCAGCCACTAACACAAGATGGAGGGTCCCACTGTAATAGCTATTAAACCTAGATTCTTTTGGGTCTAGAACTTTTGGGTTAGTCTGACGGCAACATCGGATAGAGGCAGAGGCTTATTGTTCAGAAGCAATTGTCATGGACGAGGCCAAAGGAGGCAAGGCGGGAGGGGGGGGCCAATACGAGAGCGAAAGGAGGATGGGCATGCAGGAAAAAGGAACTCGTGACAAAAAAAGAAAAAGAAAAAGAAAAGGAAACCTTCGGGGAACCAATGGACCTGAGGAGGTGCACGCTTGCATGTCCTCCCTTTGGTCGGCCTGTGATGGTCATTCCACTGGTGGAGGTCTCCGAGTTCCATGGTGTAAGGAGGTGTCAAAGGACGTGTGCGGCCGTAGGGGCATTCTCGGGGGCCAGTCCGAGCTGATTCGAGCCAGGAGCCTGCAGTCTGGTCCTGTATAAAGAGCCCTCTCTTGTGTCCTGTCAGACCCAGTCGTCTCGTCTCTCTTTTCTGTCCCATCGTTTCGGAAGACAGATCATTCATTCGTTTGGATCAGTCACCACCACAGTCACTCTTTTAACACGCATTCATTTTATTATTTTATTATTTTCCCTTGACATTTGTCGTACACACACATCTTCCGCCATGCGCCAGTCTTGTCGTCTTTTGGCGGCCTTGTTCGCTGTGACGGCCCCGCTCGCCGGCATCGCCGTCAACGCCGCCTCCATCACCCCGTACTGCCCGCCCTGCTCGGCCTCCATCAGCAAGGTCGCCGACTGCGCCACCGACTGCATCCTCTCCGCCGCCATCACCAACGTCGGCTGCAGCGGCGGCAACTACGCCTGCCAGTGCTCCAACTTTGACGCCGTCAAGAACGCCGCCTTCAACTGCGTCGCCGCCGGCTGCGGCGTCGCCACCGGCCTGCAGGTCCTGGACGCCGTCACTTCCGTCTGCTACTGCGTCGGCAACAGCACCTGCGGCACCCCCAGCAGCACCATCCCCCCGTCCTCGTCCACTGCCCCGCCCTCGGTCATCACCTCGTCCTCGTCTGGCCCAGTCTCTTCGTCGTCGGCTCCTCCGTCGCCCGCCTCCAGCGTTGGATCGACGCCCATTGCCACGTCGTCGTCGTCTTCGTCAGCGGTCACTACTGCTCCTCCCAAGTCGCCGTCTGCCCCGTACGGCAACTCGACCACTCCGTCGTCAGCTGGTGGCAGCGGCAGCGGAAGTGGTTCAGGGTCTGGATCTGGATCTGGATCTGGATCTGGTTCGGGTAGCGGATCAGGATCGGGCTCCGGCTCCGGCTCTGGCTCTGGCTCCGGCGGCACTGTCACTGATGTCGTTACCAACACTGTGACCTCTTCTTGCAGCACTTCTACCACTCCCGCCCCCAACGGCGTGCCCATGACTGTTACTGTTGTCAATGGCGTGACCGTCACTGTTCCCTGCCACGTCTGCCAGCAGGGCTCAGGCTCAGGCTCAGGCTCGGGTTCGGGCAGTGGTTCTGGCTCCGGCAGTGGCTCGGGCTCCGGATCAGGCAGTGGATCTGGTTCCGGATCTGGTAGCGGCTCCGGTTCAGGATCGGGCAGCGGTAGCGGCAGCGGCTCTGGTTCCGGCTCTGGTTCCGGCTCTGGTTCCGGCTCTGGTTCGGGCAGTGGTTCGGGCAGTGGCTCGGGCAGTGGCTCGGGCAGTGGCTCTGGCTCTGGCTCCGGTTCCAGCACTTCGTCATCTGGCTGCTCTGGCGGTGCCGGCTGCTCTGGCTCCAGCTCGTCTGGATCTGGCTCTGGTTCGGGCAGCAGTTCGGGCAGCGGTTCTTCCACTCCGGGCTCTTCTACCCCTGGCTCGTCTTCTTCAAGCTCTGGCTCTGGATTAGGCAGTGGCTCCGGCTCCGGCTCTGGCAGTGGATCCAGCAGCAGCAGCTCTACCCCAGGCACCTCGAGCTCGGGCTGCTCCGGCGGTGCCGAGTGCTCCAGCTCTGGTGGTAGCTCCTCAGGGACCCCTGGCTCGTCCTCGTCTGGCAGCTCCAGCCCTGGCTCCAGCTCGTCTAGCCCGGGCTCTTCTACTCCCGGCTCATCTTCGAGCTCGAGCACTGGTTCGACTTCGGGCTGCTCTGGCGGCGGCGACTGTTCGAGCAGCAGCTCTGGTGGCAGCTCTTCGGGTTCTACTCCAGGGTCCTCGTCCAGCTCCAGCTCTGGCTCTACCCCAGGTTCCTCGTCCAGCTCTAGCTCTGGATCTACTCCTGGCTCTTCGAGCTCGGGCTCTTCTACTCCTGGTTCGTCTTGCAGCGGTGCCGAGTGCTCCAGCAGCTCGTCTGGCTCGTCTTCGGGCTCGTCTAGTCCGGGCTCCAGCGGCAGCTCTTCGGGCAGCTCCACTCCTGGCTCGTCGTCGAGCAGCACTCCCAGCTCTGGCGGTAGCTCCAGCACCCCTAACACCGGCGGCAGCTCCAGCTCTGGCGGTAGCTCCAGCACCCCTAACACCGGCGGCAGCTCCAGCTCTGGCGGTAGCTCCAGCACCCCTAGCACCGGCGACAGCTCTAGCTCCAGCTCTGGCTGCAGCGGCAGCGACTGCTCCTCCGGCTCGTCCCCCAGCGGCTCGTCCACTGAGAGCTCTCCGTCGGCCGTCGTCACTGCGGGCAGCATCAAGTCGTTTGAGGCCAGCGCCATGGGCACCCTGTTTGTGGCCCTGTTTGCAGCCATTGGGCTGTAGAGGACTGCCATGCATGACAAGAGCCACCCTTGACTGAAAACACCCTGGCCGTTTGACCTCTCAGCCCCTTTTGGACAAGCACATGCACTTTTCACCTACACTTTTGCTTTTTTTTTTTTCCCTGTCTTTCTATGATTAGGACATATTTTCCAATAAAACTAGTACTCTGTTAATTTTAAAATACACCATTCCCCGGCATCTGCTTTTGGACATTGCTCGTGATTATGATTGTGACTGTGCGTGTGAATGTGCTGTAATTGTGCTCTGGCTGTGCTCTGGCTGTGTGCTCATGGGATGACTCTAATTGAAACGCTAAACATGTAAAAACCCGCTGAAAACTCCAAACTCCTTCAGCAGTACCTCTGCTCCAGATCCGCCAGATACATGTCGGCCAGCTGGCCGTCCCAGCCCATGCCCAGTCTGACCATTTCGTGCAGGAGAAGCGTGTCGTCGTCTCCGCCTAGGCGCGTGAAACAGGAGAATATTTTCGAGGCAGGACTGTCGATTGCGTCTGCGAGCCTGCTCGTTTCTGCCATTTTTTCGTTTGCGAGCCTGCTCGTTTCTGCCATTTTTTCGTCTGCGAGCCTGTTCGTTTCTGCAATTTCTTCATTTTGCAGCGCCTCTTTGTAGACGTCTTTTCTGCCCAAAAACAGCGGCGGACAGCAGTGCGCCTGCCTCGGCGCCGTCTGGGCTGATCCCCAGGCCCCTACAGAGACAAAGCTGCCCTCGTCGTCGACGATAACGTGTCGCGGGTCGAGTTTTGCCGTCAGCGAAAACAGCTGCCGCTTTTCCGGGGCGCCAAACAGCGTCGTCCTGGCCACGATTTCGCGCAGGACAAGAGCGCCTAGCCGGCGGCTGCTGGCGATTTCCAGGTCGGCGACAGCCATAAAGTAGTCGTACGCAGTGTTGAATGGGCCAGACAGCGGTCCTGGCTCTGACTTGGCATTCGGTAGCTGTCCCAGCTGTCCTTCTGGCTTCGGCGATAGTCCTGGGAGCTTCCCCACGACGGGCCCGCTCTTGGCCACTGAAATGGCCCCAAGCTTGTCGAATTCCAGGCCCGCCAATTGGACCTGGAGACGTGCCCACTGGCCAATGACGTGTGCTTGTGTTGTCGACTGCTGGTTAACGCTGAGGACTACAAGACATGGTCAAGACATACCGAAAGACTGCCAAACTGGACGTCGTGCAGGCTCCTCCCCGGCGGCCGCTCTACCAGCATGTAGACTGCGCCGGCTTCCTGGGCGAGCCTCGAGCCGGGCCCTTCGTAGGCGTACACGCGCGGGAGCGGCAGGTCGGGACACTTTTGGCGGACAAACTCCATGGTTGTGACTTCAGAGCCCATGGGGCTGTCGAGTTGGAGACTGTCGTCGAGGAAAGTGTCGAGCCTGTCTGGTTGGAGACTGTCGTCAAGGAAAGTGTCGAACCTGTCTACTTGGAGACTGTCGTCGTCAAGAAAAGTGTCGTCGTCGCAGCGACAGGCCAATTGGATGCTGGCTATGACTGTCTGGCTGCCATCCGTCATCTCAAAGCATTGCCGTCCATTTTCCAAGTACGGGCACTCTGCTGTCAGCGGTTGGCCGAGCAGCCGCTCCGCGTGCCGCACGATGGCGCCCGCGTTGACCCGCGCGAGCGAGTTGCGGTCGCACTCTTGTTTGCTGCTGCATTCGCTCGTCCGCCGGTCGAGGCACCGCGGCCGCGAGTTGAGTCGCAGTCTGGCGCCAATGGCTTCTGCCATGAACGACGGGCTGTGCAGTGTAGTCATGGTGGGTGTGAATGAGGAAGAAATGAACGACTGGGAAGGAAAGACTGGCAAAGGAAAGAACGGAAGAAAAGTCGATGCTAATACAAAAAAACCTTCCAGCTCCGATATCAGGAGCGGTCAAAGTCGTCGAGGCTGATAAAGCCCATGCTCCCTGGAGGAATGTTGCGGTGAAGAGTCATAGATAAGGCCGGACCGGTGAAGCCGTAATGCGCAACCCCCCCCCCCCCCCAGCTAGTTAGGGGGTAAAGCTGGCTCTCTAGCTTGTGTCTAATCTTGGTGGTCGCACGGCCTGAGACCTTTTTTTGGTCCCTTTGGTCCTGCTGGGTGGCCACGAAAACAGACGAAAAGCAAGACAATGTCCAAAAAAGCACATGTCCTCGGCTGATCGGATGTCCTTTTCGACAGTGTGCTACGAATATGCAGAACGTTTCGTCGGGGAGGTCCAGATGCAAGAGATAATACCCCGGAACTGGCGCCTACTCGTTGCAGACGGCTGCAGGCAGGGGGGCAATCAGGGCCTTGCTGTCCAATTGGCGCTGTTCGATTGGAAGCCCCAGCAGTTGTCGCTTTAGGCAAGTGGAGAAAAAGCGACTGTCGGGG
Organism: Raffaelea albimanens; assembly: GCA_002778245.1. Lineage (NCBI taxonomy): Eukaryota > Fungi > Ascomycota > Sordariomycetes > Ophiostomatales > Ophiostomataceae > Raffaelea > Raffaelea albimanens. The sequence goes on along the minus strand of PCDJ01000006.1, from coordinate 1,498,732 downwards.
TGCGTTCGCGATAGCATTCGTGTCTTACAGTGCTGTCCATCCGACTACTGGAAAGAGCTACAGTGGGTGCACCTGCCTTTCCATTAAAATATCCCACTGAACAAAGGAACTACACCACTGTACAACACCACTAGCACTGTTGAACACCACTAAATTCTACGACTATGTCCAAACAAATTTTTGTAAATTCACGAAATCAATACGCACTGAGAATATATCGTAAAAAATTCATAAAATCGTAAAATCGTATTGCTCTTTTATCTCTGTGTCTATCTCTGTGTCTATCTCTGTGTCTGTTTTGTGTCTCTGAATTGGTTTGTTTAGGTTTTGTGGTCACTCTAAAAGGGATGTTTTTTTTTTTGTTTCACCCTCCGAGTGTCCGGCACCAATTCAGTCTCTGGCGAGTGTAATCAGAGATTGTTAGCAACCCATCTCTCTTAGGTCGATTGCCGACCAGGCCCTGATCCAGCAGGTGACTTCTGGTCGACAACTCCAACACAATAAAAGACGCTGTTCCGGGGCAAACGGTCTCCAGGAGTGTGTTAATGCTCGCCGGAACGCGGTTGGCCAGCCAAGTGTGGCGTTGGCTGACTGCCGGAGGGAAGAAGGGGAGATAAACGGAGGGGAAAGCAAAAGAGACCTGGAGAGCTTTTCTGTTGTTGAAACATGACCCTCACACAAACACAAGTCTTTTTTTCTTTCCGCACAACACTCTGTCTGGGGACGGCCATGAAAGCATGGTCGACCCAGATGTGTTGCTGGCGGCAGAGGCAGGTGGTCCGCGATGCTGGTCATGGTGAATGCATTGTGGGCGGCCAAGTTCACAATCATCTGCTGACACCAGTCAGCACTCGAGCACCTTCTGTCGTCGTGGTTTGCCTCTTGTGCCACTCCAAAAAAAAACCAACTCGGGCTGTGGTGACTGTGCCTGACTTCTGGTCCAGGAAAGGAAGCCTGCAGACAACCTTTCCGAAAAGTTGAAATCAGACAAGAACACGCGTCTCCTGAGCAAGTGGCTTCCATCATCCCCCTCTCAAAAAAGAACAATCCATTTCCAACCTTTTTCCCATGGCTAAAACACTCTCTCGTGCCATAATGTTGATGGCCGCGCCGTGGGTGGTGGGGATTGATGGTTTGTTCTTGTCCTCTAGATCTTTGTACATTGCAAGCAATGTAATAAACCCCTTGAAGGTCTAAAGGAAATGTTCGTTTTCGGTACTCTCTTCCCGGGGGGGGTGAGCACTTTCCAGCGAACGGCAGAAATGTTGAAGAAGTCTACCATAATTTCGTACAGAAAATACATACGGAGTTTTGTAAAACCCGGGGGGTTGCGCACCGCAGTAGCAGAAAGGATCATCATCCTGCGTGCTGCCGGTGTTCCCGCTGGGCTGGGAGGGTCAAGTAGGGGATAGGCTGGCTGGGGAGGCAAGACTGTATTCGAATCCGATAACGTTTTCGCCGCCCATAGTGCCCGTACTTTCTTGGTCGCAGTACCTGGCTGTGATGCGTCAAGGCTGCCGTTGCCGGGCCTCGGAATCAGGCAGGGATTCTGGTTCTAAAAGACCGATCGCCAAGTATTTTTGAAATCGAAGCCTTTTGGTGGGAACTCGCTCTGGAAGCTCTGAGCACGTCCATGGCAAGTTCAGAACCCTACAGTCGTCAAAGCTCCAACTTGGGATATGGCGTGGTCTGCATCTTTCGATGTAGCTTGAGCTACATCTTCACGGCTGCCAAAGAGCGTTTACGATGGCTAACAACTTCACGGGCATAAACACAAGTTGTGTCCAAAACAAAGTCCAGAACCACCCCAAAGGTGGCGGACAGATGTATGAATCGCTGCAAGAGCCGGTTCGAAAGTGACAAATCTTGCCACTAACGAAGCGTCTTGCAACAGCTTGACGGCGTTCATAGGATCCTGTCCCTCAGACCTAATTCGAGAACTGTATAGAGAGGACAGGTGGATCCCAGTGCGAATTGCTCCTAGCATCATCGTCGCCTCTCGCCAAAACGCGCTGCGTGGGATGGCGCATTTAGTTGTCCGCAAAAAAACGACGATTTTGCCATCCAACAAAGGTGCAAGGCCTCTTCCTCTCATTCTCAAAAAATGTCTCCAGTAAAGGTCTTCGTAGTTTCAAATACAAGGACTAACCAAAGTTCGGTACACCGTCCCCCAAAAATGGTGCCCTCGCCTCCAGCACGTTGTGCCCCAGCTTGTTGTACTAATCTCCTGTTGCGAGGGCCGACAGTGAAAAATACAACAAACGGGGCTGGAGAAGTCGTTCAGTTGTTCGATGCTTGCGGGTGTCAGCTTCTCCATAGGCTCTGCTAGCACTGTCGTTTGCGCTGGAAGTGCCGGCAGGCAGAGAAGGACAGCAAACAGAACAAAACTGACAACTTCTTCGAGGATAGGTACTATCAGTTGCTTTCCCCGTTGGTGCTTGTCCTCTCGGACATGACAGAGTCCGCACTGATAGTTCTATTCCCCGGTGCCAGCTTCTAGGCTGGTGGTGGTTCACAGTCACAGAACGCGAGCTGTGTCAGACACGGCCTTTCTTCCCCCATAGAAAGGAACTTGTCCCGGCCAGCTCTGTCCAGGGTGGGGAGATCCTATCCGGAAAGGTCGTCTAGTTGCGCAATCAGGATAGAAGGAGCCTTCTCCCCAAAAGAAAAGCCCCGTTCATCCATCAGCGCCAAAGGACGAGAAGTACGATACTTTCTTGGAACTCCTCCACCGTGGATGGACTGAAACGCGAATCACACCCTCCTAGAGAACCGCTAAAAACAACAGCATTCGGGCTGCAAGGCACGCAAGGGGATAATGACGTGCAGTGCAGAGAGTGATCCTAAATGTGATGTTCCCGCAAGCAGTAGGCTCGACTGAATTCGGTCTGCGGTCTCCTGGTGGAGACGAAACAGTCCGAATTGAGCGTCCTCGCCCAAGCAGTTTTTCTTTTTGTGTGTGTGTGTGTGTATGGGTCGGTGGCTGTCGTTTTCGGAAGGCATGTCTGACACCCCTTCCAAAAGTGTGCGGAAGTAGTTGTTGGGCTGGTGGGGCGCGTGTGGTCGTTGCTTGGAAGCGCCTTCCGTCTCCAGACGTCATTCGGACAGAAGGTATGCCGCCGAGGAGGTCGTCAATCATGAATGTGTGTTTTCGAGGTTGGTGGTAACTTTGCCGAAGTTGTTGGCATTTTATCGCTGATTCGTGGAATACTGGACTGGTGCCGCAGCATCGAATCGCCGTCAGGGTTGTCGTCGATGTCATCGTCGAGATTGTTGAGGTCGTGGTAATGTGTCGTCGTCCCTTAACGGCTGGGTCGGCCGGTTGTACATTTGCACTGGTGTATGGAAACTTCCTTAAGGAAGGCTGTCGTACCGTACAGCTATGGGAATAAATTCAATTGGTGTGTTACCTAGCTCCTATCTTTGTCCTAGTCGACTGGGCATTTTCTCTTTTCTCTACCTATCTTGGCAGGAGTCAGTACCGGGCACATGTTGTGATGAATCAGGAAGGATGGGGTCCACTTACCTCTGCTATTTCTTGGACCAAGTCCTAATGTCGTCCTCTGGTTGCGCAGCTGCCACTTGGTGCTGAAAATCCGCTTCTACCTGGGGTTCCTGGAATTATTGATTTCACTAGAAATCAGCTTCCGGCTCCTCACCCAAGTTAACGACTTGATCACCAACATCACCGCCACTTGACGGTTTCTGCTTCGTTGCCATCTCGAGTGCCGACACTGTCGCCCACCACGCAAGGACAGCCAGAGTGTCCTGGTGCCAACCTCGCTTGATGTTGCTCCCACCCACTCCAATGGCAACATTCTGCGACAATATCCTTCACACAAGTCTTTCCAGTCTCCTCGAGTGCCGACACTGTCGCCCACCACACTGGGATATGCCCAGTGCCAACCTCCGCAGAAGTTGCACCCACCCACTCGGGAGACGCCATATCTGCTAATGAATTTCCCAATAGTTGTTACATGCCAGTCAAAAGTGTATTTCGTTCCTCCTCGAGTGCCGATGTCGACATTGCCTTCCAACACTGTAACCCGAAGCCGTCAGTAACAATGTATGCGTTCACTTGAGAAAGACCACCTACCGTTTCGTTCGAGTGTCGACGTCGCCGTCGCCCACCAACACTGATGCCCTAGGACCTCAGTGCCAACGCTGTGCGCTGCTCCCTCCCACTCGAGTACATGTCGCTGAATGTTGGTCAGTGAATTGCCGTGCACATACCGATGCTGTGGCCAGAGCGGTCTCGTGTTCGCCAGTGCCGTTTCGTGCTCGGAATGTTCGCTTCGCTCGATTAAAAGTGACGTTGCCCACCAACACCGAGATCCTTTAGGATAACAGTGCCAACCCGAAAGTTGCTCCCTCCCACTCGATTATTAACGTCGTCGTCGCCCACCAACACCGAGATCCTTTAGGATAACAGTGCCAACTCGAAAGTTGCTCCCTCCCTCTCGAGTGTATATCGCCGAATTTCGTCCAGAATATGGTCGTGAGCATAACGATGCTGTATCGTGTCCAGGTCTTAATGTTCGTTTCGCTCGATTATTAACGTGCCGTCGCCCACCAACACCGAGATCCTTTAGGATAACAGTGCCAACTTTAAAAGTTGCTCCCTCCCACTCGATTATTAACGTCGTCGTCGCCCACCAACACCGAGATCCTTTAGGATAACAGTGCCAACTCGAAAGTTGCTCCCTCCCACTCGAGTGTATATCGCCGGATTTCGTCCAGAATATGGTCGTGAGCATAACGATGCTGCATCGTGTCTAGGTCTTGTGTTCGGAATGTTCGTTTCGCTCGATTATTAAAGTGTCGTTGCCCACCAACACCGAGATCCTTTAGGATAACAGTGCCAACTTTAAAAGTTGCTCCCTCCCACTCGAGTGTATGTCGCCGAATATTGTCTGAGAAAAGGTTGTCAGTATAAAGATGATGTTGTTGGCGTGATAACGTACCTAGGTTTTGGGTTTAGAATATTTGTTTCGCTCGAGTGTCGACGTCGGCGTCGCCCGCCAACACCGAGATCCTTTAGGATAACAGTGCCAACTTTTGAAAGTTGCTCCCTCCCACTCGAGTATGTGTCGGCGGATGTCGTCCAGGATAAGGTCGTGGGCATAACGATGCTGTTGTTGGGGTGGTGTTGTGTCAAGGTCCAAAGTCAGGTCCAGGTTCAGGTCCAGTGTCCAGGTCCAAAGTCAGGTCCAGGTTCAGGTTCAGTGTCCAGGTCCAGAGTCCAGATCCAGGTCCAGAGTCCAGGTCCAGGTCCATAGTCCAGGTCCAGTGTCCAGGGTCCAGATCCAGAGTCCAGGGTTCAGGTCCAGTGTCCAGGGTCCAGGTCCAGTGTCCAGGGTCCAGGTCCAGTGTCCAAGTCCAGAGTCCAGTGTCCAAGTCCAGAGTCCAGGTCCAGGTCCAGAGTCCAGGTCCAGGTCCAGAGTCCAGGTCCAGGTCCAGAGTCCAGGTCCAGGCCAGTGCAGTCTTGTATTCGGGGTATTCGTTTCGCTCGAGTGTTGACGTCGCCGTCACCCACCACACTGGGATCCTATGATCTCAGTGCCAACGCTAGGCGTTGCTCCCTCCCACTCGATCTCGGTGTTGTCGGCTCTGCTGTCGAGGAATCAGTCGTATGCACAACGGTGCCGTGTCCAGGGTGGTGGAGTGCGATTCATCTCTCGGCCGATCTCTAGTACTCGAAACAGTTAGTAAAGAAAAGACGTATGGGAGAGATTTGTGTCAAAATGGGGGTGTGGATACAAAAAAGCTGCAGGCGATGAGATCACTGCTGTGTGTGTCGCTGGGGTAGTAGGTGTTCTGCCGTTTTGCGTCTCTGCGTGTGCCAGTTTTTTTAGTCAGCTTGTGTTTCTGTTCTTTTGGGGGGGGTGTCCTTCTTACCTTTTCGGTCGTCGTTTTGTCGCCGGATTTTGTCGTTTTCGCCGAAGTGTCGAAATGTTTGCCGCCCACTCACTCGAGCATGTTGTCACTTTTGCCAAACACATCAATGTAGATTCACATTGCACGGTTTTGTCAAGTTTCACGCGAAAGCACTGGACCACACAAGATTCGCATCGGGACACGTAGGCACAGCAAGCAAAGTTCACATCTGGACGGTTCTCACGCGAATGCACAAAGTCACATCACATCTGGGAGATCACTTCGCACAAAGTCTCAAGCTCACGTCGCATCTGAACGGTCACTTTACACAAGGTACAAAGTCACATCACATCTGGACGGTCACTTCACGCAAGAACATGGTCACATCTGGTCACAATCACTCCGGTGCCGACACTGTCGCCCACCACCAGGACTGCTGTCCTGATTCCAACTCACTTGTAGCTGGACCCACCCACCCGAGTGATGAATTGTTGATGACCATTGACTAGACCTGCTCCAAGACTTCTTGGTGCTGCTTCGAAGCCACTTGGAGCTCCAGGTGTTTGATCTTTCTGCCGCCAACACTTGTTGACGAACTCTCCAGATTGCCTTTTTGGGTCGAGAGTGACTTACCTTTTTTCTCACTGATTGTATCATTGTGAAAACAGACGATAGGACTATCGACCTTGGGGGAAAATTAGTTTCTCTTTGATTTGTTTCTGTAAAACCTACATACAGCTTGGTGGTAGTGATACAGAAGTGATAAAAGCAAACACCCAGATAGACAGACATGGAAAAAAAGGGGGCTCGCGTCCTCATCTCCACGCCTCAAAAGGGTGTTTGTGTGTTTTGTGTGTTGGCGGGGGCGGAGTTCGTTTGGGACGACACAGTTCAAAGGACGTGGAATCAGTTCTACTTGTACACCGCTATACAAGCAAAACCTCATCCAGTATCCTCCATGTCGAAAAGTGCCATGCCGCAAACAAATAAAGAGCATCGTTTGTTGTGAGAGAAGTCAGCATCTCGCGGAAACTGTTTTGGATGAAACATGCAGGATTGCCCTCGACAGTCTTCAAAAGAAAGCAACCCCGGCGAATGCATCCAGACAGGAGAGTAGAAGTGGGCTGTGGGTGGAAAAGCAAAGGAACGAGAACGCTGCAAAAACAAAAAGGCTGCAAAAACAAGAAAGGCTGCAAAAACGAGAACGCTGCAAATTGGAAAAAATCAGAGTGTGGCTGCTCTTCCCTGTCGAAATGTCAAAAAAGTCGACATTTCGATTGGTGGAAAGAGCAAGTTCTCCTCTGCCCGTGAGTGGTTGCATGGGGTCTGGAAAGAAAAGTGCTAAACACGTCTCCTTTTCCAGTGTACATCCATGGAAGAAAAAAGTGCTGAACACGTCTCCCCTTCCTGGGAACATACCCCACGCTGGATGGTCCTTGAAAGAAAAAGTGCTGAACACGTCTCTCTCTCTGGGAACATACCCCACGCTTGATGGTCCTTGAAAGAAAAAGTGCTGGACACGTCTCTCTTTCTGAGAATGCCATCGTCCCGGAGTAGCTCTCGTCAAAGAAAAAAGTGCTGGACACGTCTCTTCTTCAACGTACCCTCTTGCCGGCTAGCAGTCTTTGGAACGAAAAAGTGCTAAACACGTCTCTCATTCCAAAAATCTACCATCCATCACCCCCGAGAGCATGTCCTTGGAAAGAAAAAAGTGCTAAACACGTCTCCTCTTTTGAGAACATGCCACCGAGAGCTGGCAGGGACATGGGGCAGGGAGCGGCGATGTACTCGGCTCAATGAAGGAAAAAGTCTTCATTACAGCGTCCTCGTACAAGGCCTTGGGGGTGGAGGTGATCTGTCAAGGACATGACTGTGCAATTGTTAGCATGTGTTTTTTTTTTGTGTGCGATAGAGGGGGAGAAAAACTTACTCTTTTAGCAATCTGGTGGTTGCTTATGAAAGAGGTGGCAAGCTATTGTCCCCCCTGGTGAACCTAATTAAGGTTCGGCTGGCTGCCACTTTCCCCACAGATCCTACCACCAGCTCCACAATTTGTGTCAAATGCGGGTGGGTAAGGTAAGATGGGCTTTTTTGGTGGGGAAGTCATAGGGCATGTTGCTGGTGCGTGCGACGTAGGGTGTGTGTCTACGCGCGTGCGTTTTGGCGTGTGCGCGGCAGCGCAGAATGGCCCACTAGTATGTGCCGTGTGGTGTGCCGCGCAAGCCATGCAACTGAGCTGTGCAGATGCAAATGGTGCGCACCAAAGACCGTGTGTGTGTGTGTGTGTGTCCAATCTGTGTGGTCTGCACTGTTTGTTAGTTAAAAGCTCATCCAAATATTTTGCGCTGCCAGTGGCTCTTGCTTACCTTTTTTTTTGCTGGGCGCTCACGTGTGAATACCCTTCACCTCCTTCAATCCCATGGATCCATCTCGTTATCGCTGTCCGGCTCCGGCGTGTACATGTCGTCGTCCTGGTCCGCTTCGGGCCCAGTGCTGAACATGCCAGGCACTGTAAACCGCTTGCGAGGCGACGGGTACACTGGCTGGAGGGGATAGACTCCAACCGATGATGCAGAGCTTGATCTGCGCGATGACGATGAGGATGCAGTCGATGAGACTGCCGATGATGATCTGCGTGCGCAAGTCGATGGGAGTGGCTCCACGACAGGCACGCCGATCAGGATCGTATCCAATGGTGCGGCGCTTTTGGTGGTGCGTCGCTGCTGTTGCACAGGCATGGCAATGGGAATTTGCTCAAAGCCTGGGCGCCGGCGTGGGAAGGTGCGATTGGCAGGAGGTGGGGGGTGAGGTCGACCGTGGTGGCGCGGTGCTGGGCGGCCGCGGAAGACAGCTGGCTGTGGTGCTGTGCAAGACCCAGCGGCTGACGCTGGTGCTCGTGCAGGTGCAGGTGCAGGAGCTGGTGTGCGTCGCTGGCGCTCTGGGCCACGTGGACCTGGCAGTGGTTGTGCTGCTGGTCCAGTGCGTCGTGGAAGGGGCATCCGGCCGTGTGGGTCCATCACAGGCATCCATCCAAAAGGATCCATAGGCTTCTCCAATGGAGGAGGGGCCATGCCTCCTCTCAGGCGAAGTCGAATTTGCTGTCCAGAGTTCGCCTCGGGAAGAGATGGGCGTGCAGTGCTTCTGGCGACTGTCGCCAGTGGCTGCAGCTCAATGTCGTCATGGCTGTTGATTCCACGGAAGTCAAAGTGATCCTCCTCGACGGCAGGAAAGTCTGCGTCGTGGATTGCCGCGAAGTGGTTGCTGACACTGTAGGCTGGCGGTGGTGAGGCAGGAATGTTGGCGATGGAGTCGTCCTCACTGTCGTCGCTGTCGTCACTGCTGTCGCTGACAGATGACGGGGCGCGCTCAGCATAGGCCGGGGGTGGGAACTGTAGAATGTGGACTGGGAGGCCCTCTTCTTCGCCCAGAAGCTCGTAGCGAGGTGGCCGGATGAGGCTGCGACTGATAAAGTTCATGTGGACCAGTGAACTGTGTGCGCTGTCCTTCTCCTGCAGCCAATAGGCGCCGAAGACGGCGGTGGCGCCCAGGAGAATCTCCTGGATGTGCAGCACCCAGTAGAGTGCGTGCTCCTCGGATGGCCTGGTGCGGTTCCAGAAGTAGAGGCGCTCTTCGTCACCCTGGGTGAGGAAGACTCCAGTGTTGCCAGGCCAGAAGTTGGTGTGCCTCTCGAGGACGCCAGTGGTGTTGATGTCGGTGGCTGTGGCGCGAGCACCAGGGCAGTGGCGTTCGCGGTACATGCACACCAAAAAGACTGACAGCTTGTACATTCTCAAGCCACCACACCAAATGGCAGCCCACAAGAGCAGAAGGGGCCAGAAAATGGAGCAGATGACTAGCCAGCACATTCTCTTGACTTGGTGTGGCTCGTCGCCGGTGTCCTTGCCGTAGGCGTATTCGCTGGTGTAGTAGTTGTAGTCCTCCTCTTGGTAGAGGTTCCAGGCACGGCTGAGGGTGTTGCGTGCTCGAGGCCCACGACGTCCCAGAGACGACATGAGCCACGGTGGTGACTCGGCGAACAAGACACCAGAAACGCACGCCCAGATGGCGATGCCGATGAGACCGAAGGGACTGACGATGGCAGCGAGGTTCTTTCTGTTTGGTGTTTCCGCTTCTGCTCGCTTATACAGGTTGTGGCCGGAGCCAGTGTCCTGAATAGACGAGCAGAAAGCAGAGGTGATTTGGATAAGAAGATTAGAAAACATTGTGTGTGTATGTGTGTGAATGTGAATGAAAACTTGAAAGTTGGAAAACAGGAAAGTGTGTTGACTGAAGAAACAAATGACCGACAGATGGCTGGACCAGGCGACATATATATACCCGTGCGGTCATCCCTTGGAATCAAAGTTCACGACAAAATCCCTAGAGATGCGCATGCCTTGGAAACAAAGTTCACAAAAAATCCCTAGATACACGCGTTCCTTGGAAACAAAGTTCAGTCTAATACACAGTTCACGATGAGGCTGTGTTCACACGTGACCACTTACACCAAAACTGTGTAAACTGTGTACCCCTTACCCCCGCATTCTGGGTGGTCCGTCCGCTAGCCTCGAACTTTATTCCCCTGGCCGCGAACTTTATTTACATCCCTCACGACCTATTCCCCTGACGGCGAATTTTGTGTCGAACCCCTTCATGGCCTACAGCACAGTTTAACACAGTTTACCGCAAACTTAGTCGACTCGGCCCTTGGCGGTGAACTTTGTTCGAATCCCTTCCTTCACAACCCACAATACAGTTTAACAAAGTCCCCCCCCTCGCGATGAACTCTATGGCTCCCCCTCACATCCTGCAATACAGTTTAACACAGTTTACCAGAAACATGGTTGCGCCCCCTCCTTGCGGAGAGCTTCGCATCGAGTCCATTCACATCCTACAACACAGTTCAACACAGTTTACCGGAAACATGGTTGCCCCCCCACTTGGTCGTGAACCTTGTTCCAATCCCTTTTCCAGCCTAAAACATAGTATTGCGAGAACTTGCACTGGCAGCCGCAAACTGTGTAAAAAAAAAAGTCATTCTGCACAGCAGACGAGCCAGGGCGTGACGGCCGGAAAAAATCTCACAGATTGGCTCTGGAATGTCGATTTCAATCCAGTACATACCACAATTCTGGGGGAGAGTAACGAATCTTTCCAAGAGTACGAGTTGAAACGCTGTATAAAAGGAGAAAAGTACACGATTAAATACAGATTACACATATATGCAAGTGCCAGTGAACATTGAGGGAAAAAAAAAAAAAAAAAAAAAAAAAAAAAAAAAAGGAAATGATCCACAAGTTCGTAAAGTGACCACATCATGATCCATTCTGACCGCCGGCCCACGGTCGCCTAGATTTCGTCCCCATTGACTCAGTCGACATCGTCTGGGTCGATGCCGTTCTCTTGGTTTATTGTCCTCCAGGCGGCCATCTCGGCTACCGGCACCCGCCCACGCAGCCACCGCAGCGTCGCCTCGGTGCCGCGCTCGAGCACATTGTACCGCGGCACGCGGAAGCGGTTGCCGCTGACGTTGAGCTGCTGTAGCGTGCCAGAAGCGCCGCCCAAAAGACCTATCCGCGGATCCAGGTGCTCAATGTCATTGTTCGACAGGTCGGCCACTTGCAGGCCGCGGATGCTGTCCGGGTTCAGAGCAGACATGTGGTTGTTGGCCGCCAGCAGAACGGTCAGCAGCGGGAAAGCGTCGCGCAGCTGTGTTCCCTGGGGCAGTGCCGAAATCCGGTTGACGCTGACGTCGAGCTTCTGCAGCGACGGGGCACGCAGGTGCTGGACCAGTGGTCCCAGACTCGAAATGCGGTTGGACGCCAGGCTCAGTTCCTTGAGCACTGGCAGGTCCAGACCGTCGCTGAGAGCCGCGTCGCCCAGGTACGTCTCGCCCGTCAGCTGGTTGTTGGACATGCTCAGGATCGTCAACGTCTCGCTGAAAAAGGAGAGCGAGTCGGGCACTACCGAGAACAGATTCTTTTGCAGGTAAATCTTGCGAATCGAGTGTTCCTGGGCAACCTTGGACGCAATGACCGGGTGCAACGCCGACGACTCGGTCTCGGAGCGATCCAGCACACCATCCGCCTTGACTGGCCACAGCTGGCTGTTGGCGCTCTGGCTGCGCTTTCTCGCCGCGAGCGGGAAACTTCCGTCCACAGGAGTGTGTGGTGCCGATGTCGGCGGTGTTGCAAACGTCTCGTTCTCGCTGTACACGGACGACTCCGCAACGCTTTGCTGCCGACCGTGCGTTGTGCTGACAGGCCGGACAGCTAATAATGAGACAGCATCGCGCAGTTCATCCTCCAGCCCATCTGGCTCCGCCTCCATCTCTGGCTCCGGCTCCAGCCTTGCCAATAGCGTCTCCTTGAGTTCTTCCGTGCTGGCCGTGCAGAACTTCTTGTCGCGCAGTGGGTTGCCACCTAACCGTAGCATGGCCAGATTCTCCATACGGCCAACTTCCGGAGGGATAACACGAATGTCGTTGCTCGACAAGTCCACGGACCGCAACTTGGTAAGCGACGAAAAGCCTTCTGGCAAGCTGCTGATGGAGTTCTCGTCGGCAGACAGAGTCAGGAGGCTGCTCCACGAGCTGATATCTGGCAGCTCCTGCATCCTGTTCATCGTGACGCACAGCTGGTGGAGAGCCGGCAACTCAAGAGGATTGGACCTTGTGGCATTCACCAGGTGTGTGATCTGATTGGACGAGACGTCGAGGATTTGCAGCTTTGGAAGGGACGACACGGCGTCTTCGATCAGAACGCCGCTGATTCTGTTCTTTCTAGCATTCAGTTCTGTCAATGGAAGATTCGAGAGGGGCTCAAACACAAGGCTGCTAAAGTCGTTCTCGCTGATGTTGAGGATGCGTAGTTTTGTCATGTTGTCGAGGTTCAGGGGCAAGGCCGAAATGTTGTTGCCATGCAAGTCGGCAATCTCGAGGTTCTCGAGCCTCGCAAAGCAAGGGTCCAGGGGACCGTAGAATAGATTGCCACCCAGTTTCAAGTCACGCAAAGACGTAATTTGGGAGATGACTTCCAGGGCATTGTTTGTGATTCGGTTTTGCGACTGGGCGGTGTCAGCACTGTGTAGCGCACAAGGCAAAGAGAAAGAAAAAAAAAAAAAAAACATACCAGATTCAGAGAGGTCAATAGCGAAAGCCTTCTGAGGCCCATGGGCAGGCAGTACAGTGTGTTTCCGTGCAGGTCAAGGGTCTCAAGACCTCCAAAGATGTTGACATGTCCTTCCTCGTCGTCCATTTGCATTTGTTCGGGGTCGGTGTCGGGGAAGACAGAGTCGTCAATCATTTCAATCTCGTTGTCGGCGCCCACAAATCTTGTAAGGTCAACGCTCTCAGCCCATGAACCACCGTTGTCGCGAATAGACTCGGCATTGTACATGTCTGTCACAGCTTTCGGGATCTCCTTGAGGCCGAGGGCGGCAATGTTCAGCCGCCCATTGGTTCGTGCAGCCTCAACCCGTGCGTGAACAACGGCAGCCAGAGATTTGTCGCTTCTCTTCTGGCCGAACGGATCGTCAGACGCCAGGCCGAAATCAAAGCTCGTGTCGGTAGGGATCAGTGGGATTTCGTCTGCTCCTGATGGCGTAGGGCTGGCGCCAGAGGCAATCGAAGCTGAAGCAACATGAGCTGATGCCGGACTTTCTTTTGTCGAAACGTTTTTCATGGCTGCCCTCTTTGCCGCTTTGGCTTTGGCAATTTGTTCGCGGAGGGCTGCCGACGATTTCCTGCTCCCACCTGGTGGAGACTCGGCAGCCGAGTCGGCTGTCAGAGCGGTTGAAGCGCTGGAAACGTTGGAGGTGTCGTGCGACGTGGACGAGGCTCGGGAAGCTGCAGAGCTCTTTCGCGTGGCTGGGCCGTCCAAGTTGGACAAAGAAGGCTTGCCCCGCAGTCCGTTGAGTGACGGTCGAGACTTTGCAGGCCTTGCCGACAAGCTTTTCGAGGCAAACTTTCCTGGGGCTTGTGATCCTCGCAGCGGCGGCGCAGCCATGCTGAGAGTAGACTTCTTCTCGGGACTTGGTGTGCGAGACCTTTGTGGAATGACCGACTTTGTTGCTGGCGGCTGCGGCGGTTTAGACCCAGGACCCAGCGACTGTCGTCCAGAAAACCCTGGACCAATGGATGCTCGTGAGGATGGTGCCCGAAGTGTGCGGGGCTGAGAAGACGACGACGCGCTGCTGCGACCGGGCATTTCGTCAATGGGCAGAAAGGAGGGGAGGCCGGTAGACCTGAAAGAGTTTGTCGATGCTCGGAAGTTGGGGACGTTGTCGTCTTGGCTGGAACCGCCCAGTCCATGCTGGCTTTGTGGACGAGAGCCAGACTTGTTGGAGCTGTTGTCCGACTGGTAGCTGGACCCGGGCCGGGAGCCTGTACTGCGGCTGCTGGGACGCGAAGGTGGCCGTCGCTGAGAGTCCGGGTCGTAAAACGAAGATGTACGTCCTTTTGTTCCCTTGACGGCAGGCGAGCTGGGGATAAGAGCCAGCGTCTCCATGGTCCTCTCGGACAGCGACGGCCTTGGACCCCTACTTCTTTTCTGTATTGCCTCTCCGATCAGTGCCTCCTCAGAAGCTCCCAAGCCTCCCTCCTCATTCTGTTCTGCAATGCTGCTGCTTCTGGTAGGAGGGTCCTCAACAGGACTAGTCGAAATAGACGAAATAGATTGTGAAAAGGGCAGGTGTTGGTTGGACGCACGACGAGCGAGCGGCTTTGCTGGTGGCCGTTTGAGAGCGCCCATATCACTGGCCCTCCGCAGCGACGGCATCGATGGTGTGTGGGCCTTGGAAGCGGCAAGCCGGCTGGGCTGCCCGCCGCCCACCCTGGGCGACGGCTGGCGTAGCGGTGTCTTTGGCGCTGCACTGCCAAAGTTGGGTGCTGTGGTGGCCGTGGCTGATGTCGGGGTTGCCGACGAGGATCTTGAGGACGGGGCCGGCTGGAGGCTGAGGCGGCTGCGAGACGAGACGGGCCGGAGCTTTGATGTGTGGTGCGGTTCGCTGGCCAGGCTGCCGATGCTGCTGGACGAGAGGTTTTCCCGCGAATGGGCCGGTCGTACAGAGAGGGGTCGGCTGGTCGAGGAGGAGAAGGAGGGGGCTGGGATGGAAGAGGTCGAGGAAGACGCGCCGGCGGACGACATCATCGGCAGCCTGGACGGCTTGGGCAGGCCCGTAGGCCGCAAGCTCTGCCGGCGTTCAGCCATGGTGGGAGTATTCGGGGTCAGGGTTGTCGTCGATCGGGCAGGGACAGGGCCAGGTCAGAGTCGGCTTGGTAGTAAAAGGCCGGAGTTGACGCCGGGTGTCGAAACGTCGTCGGTCAGGGTTGTCGTCGTCGTGCTCTTTGTCGGACCCTTGTGGAATGCGACTGGTCCTTTTTTCTCGGCAGTGGGAGCTCCCCCTCGGGAATGGAGGGCTGGATGAGCAACGTGCGGCTAAGGGGACGCGCCCATCGCGTAAAACAGCAGGCAAGAATGCAGGTTTGAGGCCGTGACAGAGAGCGGCCGTTCTGAAACTGATCTGCTGGGAGGTGGTGAGGTGGCGAGGCGGTGAATTGGAGGCCACTGGCAAAATTGTACGAGAGTGCTCGCAATTATGGGAGATTGCACGGCGTGATCAAAAAAAAAGGCCCGGCCTGCACGCACTTGAAATAGGAGATGGGCAAATAACGACCGCCCAAATTGTTGGTGGGACGCGAAAGCAACGGTATCA
The DNA here is from genome assembly GCA_002778245.1 of Raffaelea albimanens. Lineage (NCBI taxonomy): Eukaryota > Fungi > Ascomycota > Sordariomycetes > Ophiostomatales > Ophiostomataceae > Raffaelea > Raffaelea albimanens. The sequence goes on along the minus strand of PCDJ01000006.1, from coordinate 1,483,141 downwards.
CCAAGCCAGACGCGAATGCAAACAAGGGCCCCGATGCGACCCCACCCCACCAGGGGAGCTACCACACAGGGGGGCAGTCCCCCCAAAACAAAGAGAACAATAGGGGAGCTAAAACACACTGCTTGTAAATTTCGATCACGTGTTGGCCAAATTTCCCATGTCTGGTGCTGTTTCGCCTCTGATGTTGTTTTGTTTCCGTCTTTTGGGCCATTTTCCCCCTCCTGGCCCACAGGGCTACCGGCCCCATCCCGCCGCTAAACCAAGGACGCAGCAGCGAAATGCACGCTAGACGATAACGACCGTTGCAGCTAACGGAGAAAAAAAAATCCCAAAAAAATTGGTAAAGCGCACCGGATCCGGCAGTTCTTGCTGAACGGGTGAGAATTCCTGGACACTATTATGCTGCAGGAGACTACGTGCGTAGAGATGGTAATTAAGTTTTATTAAAATCTTAATGCGGGATGTCCGTTTGCAGGCGACATCCGAGTCTGGGATTAATTAATTTTCCAACTCTGAATTAAAATAGAACACGAAAAATAAAAGCAAAAGAACGAGAAAGCCGTCAAGAAACATTGGATCCAACCGCAAAGCGAGTTTTAACACTTTAAGTATTGTTCCATTTGCCTGACTGGGCTGGGCACTGGTCTCTGTCTGGTCTCAGAGTCGCTCCCCGGTATCCGAGATCTCGGCATCTGTGGAGAGGAGGCCGGTGATGTCCACGTCGTCCCACCGAACGACCCGAAATACAGGCACTGCATATCCGAGTCATCTGCGATTGTTTCCTTTTTCGCCAAGTCGGTCTGGTAGATTCTTTTTGAAAACCTACAATTCGGACGCCGTCTTCGAGTAACGTGAACAGGGCCGGGCAAAGTTGGGTGATTCTGGGCTTGGCGATATTCAGGGTAGGCGAGGAATCGCTCCTCGGTTGGCTTTTTTTGCATGTTTCGATTTTTTACAGTTCAATTGCTACTACATTAAAGTACTTGTTCGAGTAGTTTCTGCATTTCTGGCGTTGTTGGGTTTGCGTGGGTTTTTACAAAGTGTCAACGGCGTGAAATCATGCTTTTTTACATCTTCTTTTCTGGTGGGAAATTTCCATGAGCCACCAATTCTGGTCATCTACCATGTAGCGAAGTTGAGCTTTTTTCAAGAATAAATGCAGTCTTAATTGAATACCACCCAACTATTGATTTATTACAATCGAAAGAGAACTAACGTCTGGACAATGAATGGTGTTGGCATGTTGGTTCTGACTTGTTCCAACAGTGCATTTGGACTCACTTTTTAGCGCCAAAATGTGAACTTTGTCCATCAATAGTTTGCCGACCCTTTGCGTTTTCTTTCTTTTTGTGCGCACTTTGCAATTGATTGGAAATGTTGGTATCTCTTTTTTATGATTTTTATTGTTTAATATTTTTTTATACATGAAAAATAAATTCTATAGTGATAACACCGTTGAGCCTCAGAATGCCGTCCCAAGTAAATGATGCAGACATGAAGCTCATAAATAAAGTGATGATGGCCCGTATGAGCCAACAAAGAGAAAAAGTCTATAAGTCTATATTAGGATCCCCATTAGAATGCAACCCAAAAAATCCATATTGCGCTTTGTCGTATGTATGTGAAAAGCGCTCTACCTCTTTTTCCAGGCAGGCAGCATGCAAGGGATATATTGTTGGTGTGGTATTGTTGTGAAAAGGAAAAAAAGAGAACAATTTGCCCACTGAAGGACAAGACCAGATAAAGGGGGGGCTGCCTGCCTCCACACCCCAAAAGTGTCGATGATAAAAAGAAAAAAAGGAAATAAAAAACGTAAGTTGGTATATGCAAAAAAGATGCCATGGAAAAGAGAATTGTTGGAGTGCGTTCTTTGATGTTGAAATACGAAAAAAAAGAAGAATGGCGATTGCCTTTTTTTTCTCATGTTGTTGTCCAGTCCGGGCTCAATAGTAGGGACGTCCATTGTCAAAATTGGGCTTTGTAGTCCAGTTGCGGGGAGTCCGTTTGTGGGAAAGTCCAGGAAAAGTAATTGTCAGGAAGCAAGTGTCAAATGGTTGCTTAACCGACGACGGGGTGCTGGGCCGTAGCCGTGCGGATGAGGGCATCGTTGGTTGGCTCAGCCTTCTCCGGATCAGACTCGCCGCCACTTGACTTGGGCTCGTCATCATCGTCACCGCCATAGGCATACTTGGACCGCTGGCGAATCTTGGCGCCGAAGAACCAGAACAGGAATGGGATACCGCAGCAAGCCAGACCAATAAAGGCCAGCAGAGTGGAAGCCCACTGGTCGTTCAGGCGGTGGTACATCTGGTTGGTGAACAGCACCACGCAGGCACCCCACATGGAACGCAGGAATGTCTTTGCAGCCAGGGCCGAGGCAGCCTGGTGCTGGTACGAGTCCACAATGTAGTTGTTGGCCGAGTTGTACAGGAAAATGAAACCGAAACCCACAGAGAAACCGCCCATGGCAGGGCCACCCCACGAGATGTCCTTGTAGGAGCTCCAGGCGAAGATGAACAGACCAATGGGGATGAACCAGCAGCTGCACATCATGGGGATCAGACGAACTTCAGCAGGCGGGTTTCCGTTGTACTTCTTGACCATCTTCATGTAATGACTGTTGACAAGAGGGGCACCGGCGGCAGAGAAAAGCACCTTTTGAAAATGTTAGTAAAATGTTTGGAAAAGCTGGGCATGCAACTTGACAGTGGATATGAGATACTTACACCAACGGCCATGGGAATGAACATGAGACCAGTCTTGCCAGCACTGTAGTGCTTGCCCTCCTGGAACACAATAGGGTATGCCACGAAGAACATGTACAGAAGGCCGTACAGGACAGACATGTAGAGCGAGATGAGGAACACAATGAGCTCGACAAACAGCAGCTGCAGGGGCCGGACCATGAAAATCCGCAGACGCTCAGAGAACGGACGTGTATCAAGATCCTGCTCAGTGACGTAGTCCTTCTGGCCGGTGCTCTTGCGGAGCTTGGCCGCACGGCGCGACAGAATGGTAGGGGCATAGGTCTCGGGGACAGTGAACGTGATCAAGCACCAGACGAAGCCCGAAAGGATAAGCTGGATCCAGTACAACCAACGCCAGCCCTTGGCATCAGACAGATAACCACCGACCAGAGGACCGATAGCGGGGCCGATAAAGGGAGCAGCAGAGAAGGCGGCCATGGGAACACCACGCTCCTCGTTACGCCACAGATCGGCAAGAGTACCGCCGACAAGGGTCATGGGCGCCGAGAATGCAATACCGTCAATAGCACGGCAAACCAGGAGAGTCTGAATGTTCTTGGAGACGGCGCAGGGAATGACAAAGACGACCGCAATCAGGAGAGTTGACACGCTGTTGCTGGTTAGTATCGATGGAGAGAACACCAAAAGAGACATATCGGGAGATGCTTACTAGATAACTTGACGTCCGTAAACTTCAGAGAGGGGAGCGAACATCAGGGGGCCGACACCAAAGCCAAGCACAAAAAGCGTGATGCCCAGCAACGCCACCTCGTCGCTCACGTGGAACTCTTTCGAAACTCCGATAAGATCAGCAGTGATGACACTGGAATTGAAAGCCACGACGAAACAGGTAACAGCCACTACCATTGTGCACCACCACTTGCGGGCCTTGCTCCAGTTCTTCGGGTTGCCCTTGTCATTCGGCTCAAAGGTAACGAGACGGTACCGGTGAGTCTCGTGGCGAGTCACCGGGCGACCGCTCGTCTGTGCCTCCAGCAGCTCCTCGGGAGTCGGCTCCTCCTCGGGCTCGAGCGGACCCGGGATTTCACCACCTGGCACCTCAACCCGGTATTCGTCGAGGTTGGCACCGGCACTCAGGGTCCGGTACGGCAAGTTGATATCGAGGTTCGGGTCGCGGTGCAGCTCCTTCTGCATGTGCTCGTGCGAAGAGCGGCCGACAGAGGCAGTGCTGCTGGTGCTGCGGCGGTGGTGGGCAGCATTTGCGATCGAGGTGTTGGGGCGGTGCAGAGAGAAGGTCTGGGTCAGGGCATGGCCAAAGCCGCCGTGATGGGCAGCCCCGTCCTCGTCTGCTTCCTGGGGCATCGCTGGGGTTTGGTAGTGGAGATGAGCCTGGCCATACTGATGTTGCTGGTGGTTTCTCGGTTGGGTGGTTGAGGCATGCTGGATGGGGGCATATGTGCTGGCATCGGCCTCCTCGCCGTTGAGGTCTGCGGCAGTGACCGCAGGTTCTGGGGGTCTGGGGGTAGACCCGTCCTGGGGTGAAGACATGGCGAGTTTGGTTGTTTTTGTTGATCTCTTGTGGTGGTGAGGGTCGTCAATACGTGGGTGATGCTTGTGACGACGAGATCAGGTTTCTTCCGTGGTAGACAGCAAGAAGTGTGTAAAGTAGAAGGGTATCTTTTTATTAAAACAGTGGTATAGAAGATAGATAGTTGGTCGAGTAAAGGAGGGTAGAAGAGTGGAAGACCAAAGGGATGAGGTAGTGTTTAAAATACACACGGAAGCGAAGTCAAAGAGAAAAGGAGCAAGTCTCGGATATTTTGACAGAGCAGCGAGGCCTTGCCCCTTTATATGTCCAAACGGCCGTCACAACAGAAACAAGGGATACCAGGCCCGGCCTGTCTTCCGGAAACCAACGAGTGGCACTGTCGTGCGCGCCGCATCAGGGACCGGCGAAAGCTCGCTGTCGCTTGGTGTAAGTTCTGTAGACGGCGATCTAGAGCCCGTTTGTCTAGCATAAAAATATTTAATCGATTTTATCGGGTTTATCGACATTCTTGCAATTTTTTCTGCGGGATCCACATTTCCTTTGTCGGAAGGGGCTGCTACCACCACAGCCAATAGCAGGCCCCGTCCGCAACCTAAAGGCCTCCTACCTCTCGGGATAAGTGGGCTTGCCTTATGAACCCACAAAAAGTCGCAGCAAGCGAATCAGGGCCGGCAGCTGTCAAGGGCCAGGCTCTGCCTGTTTTCCAGGCGTTTCCAGATGCGGCTCTGTGTTTCTGCTTCCGCACCTGTGTCCTGGCTCCGGGCTCCTGTCCACAGTGGTTGTGTGCGGGCCAGTGCCGCAAATGTGTGACAGGGATGGCTTCTAGTGCCGAAAACCACTTAGCGGCGTACCTTTCCCTCTGCTTCCATACAGTCATCACGGATAAATCGGCATTTTGCTTGACACTGCTTTCTTTTGTTTATTACTGAGACCAGTCAAGAGGTCGAGACTCCGCAGATGTTTCAACCGTATAAGCCACAAGTCTGATATCGAGGTTGCACACACATGAATGGAGATTGCCATGTCCTTGGAGAAAAGCGATGAGAGCTAGCCAAGGGCGCACTGTACTCCGTAGAGTAGATGCGACACGAATACGCAGCACTACCGTTGCGTAGTCCGGCCTGTCTGGGCGCGGGAACGGCGTCCTACTGGCATCCTGGCAGCAGCAACATCAAAATTGATAAATAAGAAACCCATTTGTCGTTTTTGCTCCCTCGCGGTTCCGCAGGCGCAGCAAAGCATAAAAAATACGATGGGATCAGGGGCTCTAAAGTGACAAAAGTCGAGGGATCTCGTGTGTACTCGCACGCACGCACATCGTCGAGTCACCCATAAGCTTCTTGTCTTTGTTAGTCACATCGATTCCATGCCTGTCGAAACGGGCGACGCGCCGGAAGGTTCCTTCAGCGCTCCGGTCAGGTAGGCCGCGCAAAGTACCCCTGTCCAGCCCCGTACCGTGTACTCTCCGAATTCGGAAGCCCGAGACCTGAGACACTACGAATCCGTAGGCTTGGGTGCTAGCGCGTTGTATTTCTACACGCCCAATTTCTGCCCAAGACGAGATCGCCGTAGCGCGAATTACTCACGGCTACTAGCAAGAATACATCAACTGTCCTATGTCGGAGGAGGATGTGTTTACCAGCAAAGCAGCAGCGTATTGTAACAGACAAAAAGCAAGCATTTAGGTAGAACAATAAGAGAACCCCTGAAAAAGGGGTTCCCAAAAAGGGGGCCGCGAAAAATGGGCAGAAATGTCCATAGTATGGATCGATATGGGCAAGCAGCACGCAAGGTTCGTAGTGGAATCTTAATTGTTTGCATATTAGAGGCGGCGGCCGGCAGCTATTGGGCAAGCCGTCAACGACCAGCGACAGCTGTTGCTTGCGTTAATTTGCCAGCATCTATCTCTTCGTAGTAGCAACAAGAGCCTATCTCGCGTGCCTCACCGGTGGCCATCACATCAGAGGCAATACCCACTCATCCATTATCGCCCCTGCGCGCTTGTTTAATTCTTGTCTTCTCGTGGCTAGGTCGCCATTTTCGATCCTTCGGCAGCCCAACACCCACTGCCGTGCGCCATTTCACCTGGTACCGAAGGAAGAGATTATGTACACGCTGTTTACCTGTCATTAACATGCAAGATTGTTGTATCTTTTTGGTTCCTTTAGTGGCCCCTACCTGTCCCTGGGCTGCAAAAAAGAGTGGATTGCGCGCACCGGTTCCCATCATCGACGCCAAGAGTTTAAATGACCGGACCCACACCTCCCTTCTTGTTACCCGTAGGTAGACCGAGCACGGCTGCGATTTTGGGTCTTCGTCTGTGCCGTGTTTCCCGTGCATCTGCACATTCATCGCAAACCTCACCTCATACTTTCGTTATTGTATGAAACCCAAATTAGACGTTAGGCCATCGTTATTCACTTTTATATATGGGCCTTTTCCGCCTTTGCCATGTGCTGGGAGAAGAATGAGTTTTTACATTCTACGCGGCAGATCTGCCCTGAGGCTGTCCAGGGCGCTCTGCCAAAGAGTGTCTCGCACGAAACAGACGACATAGTTGGGCGCACAAACTAGTCTGAAGGATTAGCCCAGGAGGACACTCTGAGGGTTTCACCAGAGAATCTCTGATTGATACTACGAGTACTCGTACAACGAGGCAGCAAGCACTGCCCCGGTTACGAGGAACCAGTCTCGGCCTCGGTGCCGGATCCCGCCCAAAGGACAAGATATCAGTTTTGTTTGCTTTTTCGAAAAGCTTGAAAGATAGTAAAAAATCTCCGCACTCAGCCATACGAGGAGAAAGCTGCAATTGCGCGGCGTAGACAAGCTCTGTCGTGGTACCCCCCACCGGCCACCGCTCGGTCGTTGGTCTTGGCAGGAGCCTTGCTGTGCCGTTCCAGCCGTGTAAGTCGAGGCTGCAACCACTGCGAGAGCAACCCCCCATGTGAAGAAGCGGCCTACAGCCGCCCATTGCCACACATTCCAGTTTCATTGGTCAGGTCGGATACCGGCACGGAGCCTTGATGTTTACTGAGCGATGGCCTTGCCCTTTAGTGAACATTTGCAACCGATGATGGTTGATTGATGCCGGCATGCCGTCTAGGCATGCATCCTGCGAGACGATCAGCAGCAACCCCGCACGAGAACCATGTGCATCTCGACGGCCCCGAGTCTTACATCCAATGTTCTTCCCCAGACTTTCAACATAACTCTAAGCCTAGTTGACATCCAGGCCCGTCTTCGACGCCCTATCTCCATGCGCAAGACGACAACCGCACCATGATTGGGCCGGACACCGAGGACGTGCGTATCATCAGCCGAAAAATGCATCGTCGTGACCAGCAACGCACCGGGACGGCACCCATAGCCGGTCGGCTGTATCACGAACCCAAGATACCAACAGTGACTGTGAACCGAGCATTACCCGAAACACTGCGGATAACGGCAACCTCCCTACAAGGCATGTGCCTGCTACCCGCCGGCTCAGTGATACAGAGGTGGCTTGAATGCGACCACGGGCAGCTCTTCTGTGTAAGTGACAACTGGTGTAACCTTTCCACGATCATGACCCGTGCCGATGACCAACGGCAGCCTCCTCCGCCAACGGAGAGCATGATGTCGATGAACAAACGGCACCGGCATGACCCGGAGTGGCTCAACGGCGCTCCTCGATAACGTCCCGGGACAGCTACAGGTTTTTCTCCGTGCAATACAGTGGCGCCTACGGCCCTGGGCAACAAGGGCCAGGCCGCCAAGGAGGGGCCCCACTTTACCGGTCTGGCCGAACACTGCGCCGCACAGACATCGCCGTCCTCGTTCCGGAACGCTGTCCCATAGGGAAAGTACGTATCTCCCTTTTCTCTCTTATCTTTTTTTTCCCACTAGGCACGTTTCATAAGGACGCTCACTCCCCCTTCCGTTTGCTTTGTTTTTCTGACCGAAATGTCGCATGCGACACACTTATCCACCCGGCGCGGCCACGGAGACGGACGGCCCACTTTATCCCACTTATCTATTAATTGTCAGAGAAGGACACGACTCTCTGCAATTGTGTATCCCACTTTATCATTAATTGCGTCCCCTGGGAAAGCAGGACTATGACGGCGTTTTCCATCGACGCTAGGGAGGGGGGAGTCCGTCTGATAGAGCAGGGGGGGGGGGGGGGGTGCAGGTTTGTGTTTTGTTGTTGCGACGAGTTGCTACGACATTGAAGAAGAGAGATAATGCCTTGCGACGACGACGACGAGAGGACTCCCAGAAGGAAACAAAGATAAAAGTGCGCGAAAGGGATGGCAAGTGCTGGTGACTAATGCTGGCCTACAGTCAGGCCTGGAGACAAGTCTATTGTCCTGTTTGTTCTGGCTTGCTATTTTCTGACCGGTGATGGGTGTCCTGACTCACCCCCCACCCAGCTTGGCCTATTGTGCGCTTACACAAGTGAATGGTGCCTGACACATGCTGTTCTTGGAGCTATTGCATCTTGCTCTGATCTTCTCTTGCATTCTCCAGCTGAGATTCTCTTCCGTCTGTCCAGATCCCTCTGTCCGTAACATGACGTTATCCTGTATGCGGTGTCCCCCCAAGCCTGTTCTGGGGCATGCATTGATCATTCCTGAGGAAAAAAACATCTATCGAGAAAAAAGTATGTGAGCAGTTTATTTTGCTCCGTACTTCGCAATCGTCGTCATCGCGCCTGGGCATCAGCGAACACAAGCTGTCAGCAACACGCACTGGGCGCAGACCTGGCTCTGGGCCAGCCTGGGCGCGTTTGCGCAGTCCAAAGGTAGACGTCATTTAGCGTCAGCGAAATGAATCCTTCAGCGATAACAACGAACAAAAAGAAAAAACTGCAGATTGAGATTGTAATAAGGAGACCGAACCCTCCCTCTGCATCTTTTTTTCTCCGGTCGTGTGTTTCGTAGGATTCGATTCGCGCGCACAGGTCATTCAATCTGCATGAGTTCATGCATGGGATCGAAAGAAAAAGAAACAACAGAACGCAACCAAAACCAAAAAAAGGAAGGACGCACCCGATTTTGATTTGTTAAAGATCCATGATGGAAAGACTTGGAAAAAGTACTTGCGAAAACACGGTATCTCGAGAAGAGACAAGACAGGCCTACTTTGCCAGATACATTCGAGACGAAATACCCCTTTCCCTCGTAAGCGAAAACGTTGCTGGCTGATGCAATTCATCTAGTCTTGGCGACACTGCCCAGAAAAAAGTTTAAACGGCGTTCAAAATTTCTCATTCAAGTTCTCCCTTTTCCAGAACGCAATCGAGATTTTATTTTCTTAGTTCTTTTTTTTTAAAAAAAAAAAAAAAACTGCTCCCTGCTGGTTGCCGTTTACGGGCGCCGACCCAATTCTCGGCTGGCCCGTGCACAGGAACACGAAAGGGGCTGCCACACCGGGCGTTGTACTTTGTATCTGTTTAGACTAACCCAAATGAAGACTAGCGTGCACATTTCTTGAACGTTCTTGCAATCTGGCAAAGCAAACAAGGTTTTTGGTTGGTGGTATCACGACAATTTGACGACAATTCGCAACCAGGTGATATTCTCGCAACGTCCACAGCCCCTCGACAGCCTGATCTTGTACGGCAGTGACAAAAGACACTCCTTTGACGATACCAGACTTGTTTAGCGACTTTTCAGCGACTCTCTCCTCCCGCCCAACGCGTCTTTGACTCTGTTCCATACCCCCCCTTTTTGTTTCCGACGACGACATCCAAGATGACTCGCGCCACCCAAACACTTTCCGTGGCCCTGCTGGCCTCGTCGGTATGATTATACGGAGAACGGAACCACAGATGATAGTTTCATACTGACCTTCTTCCTCTAGCTGTACCTGGCCCTGCTGCTCAAGCTCATTCCCCTGCCCCCTGTCGTCCAGGACCAGATCGTGCCTGTGGTAAGTCCCCTCCCCCGCAAGCAAGTATATCACACTGCTGTTCCTCCAGACCTAACAGCCTTTGTACAGCTCCCCTTTTGGTTTATTGTTAGCCTTGGCGCTTTCCTCCTCGCCCGTCTCGGCTACGGCATCTTCACGTTCAACGACTGCCCCGAAGCATACAAGGAGCTCCTCTCCGAGATTGACGAGGCCAAGGCCGACCTGCGCAAACGCGGCGTGACTGTGGACTAAAGCGACCGGCAAGAATTGATGGATAGCCCGTGTTTGGATTTGGACACTTGTCCACTTGAGGAAGGGGTCGCCGATTTGTTTTTGGAGCGGCCGTGACGCGACGTGCTCGGTCGCAAAAAAAAAAAAAAATGAACAAATACGCCCGGCGCATAGGATAATGCGTCATTGATATCATGCTCTGATTTCATGGAGGGCCATGTATCATCAACATGGAGTAATGCATCATTTGCAGCCAAAAGAAAGATATAAACAACCATCACGAACACCACGAACCACCAGTCGTTGCCTCCGATCTTTTGTGTGCAATATCATGAACCATCAATTGTCCCTGTCCTGCTCTCGTGGATATCCCACTGGTATAGTAACAATACAATCATATCATCAACCGCGACCCCTTGGCCCATTATTCCAAACCAAAAACAAAGAACCAGGCCAACCTCCAAGTGTATCAATCGTATCCCCTCCTCTTCCAGCCCAATGAACGCCCAACGAACGCCCAATGCAAAGAAATCCTCCCCAAAAACATGACCACCAAAATAATGTTATGCCTGCAATTGTAAATATATGTACACCTCACACGCCCTCCTCGCCCGCCAACAGCGCAACCACTGTCTGCACTGCCCTGGCCGGCTTTTGGCTGCCCTGCACCATTTGGTCAAACAGTTTCGGCAGCCTCGCCAGACGGCCTCTATCATCTGCTTTGCGCCCTGTGCAATAATGTTAGTATTTTAACTCGGGGTGTATATATACACGCGCGCACACACACACGCACCAGCACAACAGACTTACACTTTCCAGGCAGGCCAACAAGGATGCCGATTCGGCTTTGGGCCTCCCCGGTCCAGTCGAATGCAATGTCCCACTGCACGCGGACACACGACGACGCATCCTTGGACTTTGTACCGGCGTCGTCAGGCAGCGGCAGGTCAATGTCGGTGGCAGACTGGCCCATGTACGGCAGCAGTTCAGCTGCAGTGACAGCATCGTGTTTGGTGCTGCTGCTGTTGCCGCCAGACAGCAGCTCGTCCTCGCCGTCCTCGTCGCCGTCCGACTCTTCGTGGTGGCCTCTCCTGCGCTTTCGCCGGTGGCTTCGTGAGCTCTGCGCCCGAAACTTTTGAATGCTTTCTTGCAGCGCGTCCTTGGTCCCGAGCCGCCTCTGCAGCAGCGCCCAGAACTTGGCCCGCCGGACAGCCACGCGCACCCACTCGCCCATCGCCCAGGCCAAAACGGTCACATTGCGCACCAGCGCGCTGCCCGTCTCCATTTGGTCGCCGGCACCGATGCGGTCCACAAACGGACGCAGCTCGGGCTCGGCAGACGGGTCGATCCGGGGCACGGCCAGCTCGACGATCAGCAGCGACTTGGAGTTGACTGTCATTTCAATGTGTGCAATGAACAGGCCACGCGGTGTCGTGGACTTTGCCGTGATAAAGTGTTTTTGTAGTAGTGGAGCATCTGGCGTTTCTTGCGGCAGGACGACGATCTGCGATGTGAAAGCAAGGGGACTGAACACCTGAAGGTATGGGAGCTCTTCGTCTTTGGTCATCGGGATAGGGTGGTGCGAGACGGGCGGCTTCTCTTCCTCGTCGTCCATAGAACTGCCAAACAACAGCAGCTCCGACAAGTCGCCTCCGGGTTTGCCAAAGGGGAGGAATGAAATAGGATTGGCCGCAGCCTGTAGCCAAGCCTCTGACTGACTCGGTTTCTCTTCTTCAGCAGGGAGAGCTGTTCGCCGCAGGAGTTCAAATACCGCCCGGCTGTCAAGAGGCTCAGGCAGCTCGCCTCTGTCCAGAGCACCCTTGCGTATCTTTTCGTTCTCTGCAGCTGCGAGCGCAATATCTGTTTCCAGCTGTGCAATTTCGTCGAGAATCTGCTGTTTTTCCTTCTTCTTGTCCGCGTCTGGGTCGACAGGCTCGATTCCACGCGCCGCATGCGAGCTCCGTCCGCGGCGCAGCACTCTTGTTTCTCCCGCCGTCTCCTTTGTCTCGACCCGTTCTCGTTTTGACAAAACCGGTAATCTCAGTGGCGCCTGTTTTAATGGCGAGCTGCTTTGCTGCTTCTTGCCTCGTGGTTTCTTGCTCTTTCGTTTCGTTGGCGTACTGTTGTGAATGCCGGATGGTGGTGTGGTTTCCACGTCGACGTGCTCGGGAGTGGGTGGTAGTTCTGGCTCCGGCTCGACTGCCTCAGCCGTGCGGAAGAGCTCCAAGCCGGACCTTCGCTTTTCCTGTGCCAGTAATGGCTGCAGGATGTCTTCGCTGCGCGCTGGATCGGCGGGTGGCAGTGGTCGTGGGATGGGTTTCACCGGCGTCCGCCTTGGCGGCTCGGAGAACATGCTGCCCATCTTCCGTGTTGGTGACCGGCTCGGCGACCGAGAAGGCGGCTGCTGCAACGGCCTCCTTGCCTCAGCGCCAACAGACGCTTGCCGCACATCACGGTCCGGCCCTTCAACGCTTTGTGCCAATTGCTCGCCTAGGAATGAAGCGAGCTCTCCCACAGCTTCCGAGTGAGGGTCACGATCTATGCGACGCGACGCGCCAGAGGCAGATTGGTCCTGGGCATGTCCCTGGCTGCGCGGCATGGATTGTCGCCGTTCTAATATTTGCGGATTGTGTCTGGCGAGGCTGGCTCTCGTGGGCGACGCGAAAGAAGGGCGGTTGGATCGTGCAAGGTCGGATGCTGGCGGGGGGTCGGGAGGTGTCGTTGTGGTGTTGGCGTCTGCTTGGGAATTGCGCTCAGAGAGTCTCGGGGATGTCCTCCGCCGTTTCTTTGGCGGGGAGTCCATGGTCGCGAACGGTGAACACTCAATTCTGTGCGCGAAATGTCTCACTGTGTTCTCCGCTGTTGTGTTTTGTTGGCGACGGGCGACCCTGCTTCGGCCCAAAGAGGCAAGCCACTCCACAATGTAGCGATGCCAACAAACTCGGGATCGTGGTACACGCGACGCGCGCCGTTAGAGAGTCACGTGGATATCAAGAGGGTGGCGCAGAATGTGGCGGTGCATTGATTTTGTCTGCTGACATAATAATTCCGCGAATGTTCCATTTTTGTCCGACGGGCGGACGGCATTTGACGATGATAAAGCCGAGCGTGGGAGTTCTATTTTTTTGCCTCATGACTACTGGGCGGCCTAGTTATTTCTAATCCACCACGTCACCTCACCTACGAAACCACGACACAGCCAATGCATTATCCATAACCTATATCTCAGAACTGACGCTTCGACTTGCGTTTGACGAACAAACAAGCCAATCTTCACAATGAAGAGCGCTCTACCTCGGCCCCGCGCGGCCGTCCGCCAACTGGCGACCGCAGCGACAAAGAAGCACCATCGCCAGCATGTGCCGTCATCGCTGGCTCTCTTCTCGACGAGCAAGCTGCTCAACCAAGTCCACCCCCGCGGCGAATACTACGACATCCTCATCACCAACCCCATCCCCTACGCCAAGGTGAAGAGCGAGAACCCGCCGACCACTGCCAACCCGCAACCACCAAAGCCCGAGATCCCCGCAACCAAGACACCGCCAGCAAACAAGAAGCCAGCCGCCAAGGCCTCGTCTGAAGAGCCGGCCAAGGAAATGACACCCGTGGAGCGGGCACGCGTTGTGTTTGGCTCCCGGCTGGCGGGTCCGGTCGAACGGGCCAACCGCCTGGCCGAGCTGCGCAACCAGAGCAAGCTGATCGCCGGTGTCCTGGTGCCGCCCAAGCCGGAGGAGCCGGAGAACTGCTGCATGAGTGGGTGTGTCGACTGCGTGTGGGACCGGTTCCGTGACGAGATGGAAGGTTGGGCCTCGGCGAATGCCGAAGCGACAAAGAGACTGCAGGCGCAGGAGGGCGGCGTGGCTGCCGGTGTGGACAGCAACGCTCCCAAGGCCCAACAACGCGGTGGTTCTGCTCCAGAAGACGCCATGAGCATGGACGACGACGGTGGCGGATCATCATCCAACTGGGGAGACCTGCCCGCGGAGCCCAAGATCTCCAAGGACATGTGGAACGACGACCTGTACAAGAGCCTTCCGGTGGGCATCCGCGAGTTCATGAAGCAGGAGAAGCGCCTGAAGATGAAGCACATGGAGAACGGCACCCTGGGTGGTTGAGCGAGATGATGTAACGTCGGGGGTTCATTTACTGTTTTGGCTGCACTTTCTTTTTTTGTCATTGCATTAGAGCGTCCAAGCGTCTAGAATAGATGCATTCTTGAATTTCAATATCTACGTGATACATATTTGTCTTTTATATCGAGTTATGCCAGCGCATGATTTGGAAATATGAGAAAAGAATCCCAAGATCAAAGAAAAAAAAAATACAAACACGTTATAAAAAAGAACAGGTTGTAAAATGAACAAAAAAAAGTAAATGATCTCTAGCGCCTTCCGATTTTTTTTTTTAAAAAAAAAGTCACGTCTTGTGTAGTTGTACCCTTGCTATGCCTCGTCTCACCCCCCTTTCCAAAAAACCCCGTCCCAAGTTTAATGCTGGCTGGCCTCGCCGTTGGCCAGCTGCTTCCGTGCCTGCTCGTCGTGCTCGTCAATGTCAATGGCCTCCCACGGATAGCAGATCCACACATCGTCGACAGTCCGCGCGGCCATATACCGGCCCTCGGTCATCATGTCCGACGGCAGAGTGCCCTTCTTGGGCTTGTCCTTGTTGTGCAGGACAAAGATGCTAAACTGCGTCTTCTCGGCGTTGCCGCCCTGTGCCTGGCGGGCCTCCTCGACGTCCTTCTCGAGCTCCTTGACGGCGTACTCGAGCGTGGTGCGGGTGTCGTCGACCTCGTCGACAATCAGAATGTTCTTGCCAATCAGGTTGCTCATGGAGCCGAGGCTGGACAGGTCGAGCCACTGGGTGCGGGTGACCTTGGTGCCGGGCTCCTCCTCGACGGTATCGGTGGACAGGCTCTCGTACAGGGACAGGCCGATAGCCTGGATGGGGATGTTGGGCGAGCCGGGCTTCTTGAGGAACGAGCGGAGGATGCGGGCCGGGACGTAGCCGCCACCGCCAATGGCGATCATGAGC
Source organism: Raffaelea albimanens (assembly GCA_002778245.1). Lineage (NCBI taxonomy): Eukaryota > Fungi > Ascomycota > Sordariomycetes > Ophiostomatales > Ophiostomataceae > Raffaelea > Raffaelea albimanens. The sequence goes on along the minus strand of PCDJ01000006.1, from coordinate 1,467,727 downwards.
TGTGGCCGGAAGTTATCCAGGATGGCAGGGGCAGCCTCCTGGCAGAGCTTGTGGACCTAGAGAAGAGGAAACACCAATGTTAGTCACAATTCCAATGGCTCAATTGCCGAGGTTATCACACGAAGAGGGCGACTTCTGTCAGGCCCAAACCAAACATGTTGTTGCAGTGAGGGTATGTGTAGGGGGTCCGTAGAAGCCAAGGCAGAACCGGGAAAGGCAAGATTGTGTGCAGAAACGGGGCAGAACGGCCAAGAAGAGGTCCTCGCGAGAGATAACGGCTGTTCGTGGCGCCACGTCGTCGCACACACCGCCTTGGATCCTGATAATGCATGGAAGGGAGATGTGGTGCAATGATTTCCACTTTATATTGTGTTCGCTTCCCCTTTGGGGAGTGTGCATGCTTGGAGGGCAGACGCAATGCTCCAGCGCGGGGAACATACCTCATTGTAGGTCAGGTAGATCTTCTTGACCATGACGGCGATTTGTTTGTGGCGGTGCCTGGAAAGCGGCAGGTGGGATTCGAAGAGCAAACGGACAAAGGGGAGACGAAAAGGAGGCACAGACGTGTGTGGTTGTCCACGGGGGAGGTTTCGGTGTCGGAAGCGTGGCAGAGGAGAGGAAAGGAAGGGGGAAAGCAAAATTTGAAGCCATTCTGGAACTTTTTTTTTTACTACAAAAAATTTCCCAACTTTTTTTTTTTTTTTTTTTTTTTTAGTCGGCGCTCCCGCCCCCGCCGAACGGATTCGAAAAGGGCGCGCTATGGTTAGTGGGGCTAAAAAAAAATTCTGGCTGGTCAGCCGAAACGTTTGGACTAACACTGCAAAAGTCCTCCACCCACGCGAGTCGTATTCTACGTCTTTTGCATCTGCAAAACAAGACGTTGTCCACTTTTTGATGTTTTAGCCATATGCAAGACGGGCCCGTGCCGGACAGAGGCACTCCCCCGCAGACCCAAAATCAAAAAAAAAATAAAAATAAAAATAAAAAAATAGCCGGATTTGCGTGCGGCAAATGCAACCTCGGTCGGCATCCGGCCATGGAGGCCAAATGTGGTCGGAGACTGTGCACCCAATCCGGACGGGCTTGTTTTAACTGGCTGTTTTGATTGGCGAGTCTTTATGTAATTTTGCAGAATGGGAATCCCTTTGAAAGGCTTAGCTTTTTGGTGCCGTTGACGTGCTTTGTGTTGTCTTTGAGTGGTCTGAGATGTCTTTCGTACAGTTAGGGGTCATGAGAAACATCCAGAGCACAATGGATTCTCTGCTGATTGGCTAATCGTGCCAGCCGTACGGCCCATGGACTGTCTCCCAACTTGCAAATCTAGAAATTAACAATGGCCAAAGTTCACGGCAAGTTGTTTACAAACAAGCATGCTTTGCTATGATCTTACCCATGTCCCACGTTGCGTTTTACGAAAGAAACAAGAAAGAAAGTCTTGCCTCCAACTCAAGACGCACAAATCTGTATTTCAGTCCGCGTCTCTATTCTGCTAGTGAAGGACCAGATGGACAAGGCTACAGTCTCCATAGACTGCCACCGTGCGAAGTCGTACTCGTCTGTCCATCACGTGTGGACTTGTTCAACTCGCATGGTGAATTAGAGTTTTAAGCTTGCCGAGGAGAAAGTGGGGTCGCTCCGCTGCTTCGGATAGAGGAGAGGCTGGCCGGCACTGAGTTGTGGCATCACACCGAGGTACGCTGGGAGACGCCGAGGAAGGCCAGTGCGCCTGCTTATGCATGAGTGCCCTAGGAACACAGTCACCAGGAATCGGGCAAAAAAAGCACAGAGTGGACAAGATAGACACAAGAAACTCCAAAGCTAATTCAACGATCAACCAGACCAAACAGCCCCAAAACGACATATTCTAATATCTCTAATCTAAAGGTATCATGGTCTCTAATGTAAGGATATCTATCATTAGTAGCCGCGGGTCACAAACACGGTCCAATCCTAGGGATACGCATCTTCTTCCCAGCGTACCATCTGCTCCTCCAACCAGTGGCCCTCATCTAAAGTGCATAGGTAAAGTGCTTGTTCTCCTTGTCGGTCAGGTCCTTGAATGCCAGCCTGTCACCCTCGCTCTTGTCCAGGGCAAGCCGGCTGCGGGCCTTGTTCTCGCGGTAGAGGATGATGTACAGCACCGAGGCACTCACCATGGTGATGACGTAGCTGAGAAAGAGTGTCAGAGACGAGCATGCTCTACAAGGGGAGACGAACATTTCATCAAGTTCCAGGGGGCGGCGCCTACCAAATAATGAGTCCCGTCCACAGCTCGGGGTAGTGCCTCGTCTTGGTCTCGCTACGCACGAGCTGAGGCCCCACAATGTTGCCGACGCAGTAGGCAACGAACACGGCCGACGCCATGAAGCTCTTCTTGGTCTCGCCGGCGACGTTGGCGGCGCCGAGGGTGACGGTCAGGCCGACAACAGGGCCAAAGAAGCCAATCAGCGAGTAGCCGACGACGGGCGCCGCCGGGCGGTGGCCCCACTCGGATTTCCAGATGATGACGAAGCCGGCGATGACGGGCAGGCAGCAGAGGAGCAGCAAGGGGATGCGGATGTTGCGGTAGCGGGAGGCGAGCCAACCCGAGAGGGGGATGCCGACGGCGCAGACGGCGCCGAGGGGAAACTGGAAGAGGATAGCCTCGAGGGAGGAGAAGCCAAAGGTGGCAACGATGAGGGGGCCGAAGCCGGAGACGGCGCCGTTGACAGTGTACCTGGTTGTTGACCCCGAGTGTTGGCAAATGCACTAGACAATTGGGAGAGAGGCAGAGAAAGGGGGGCGGGGGGGACTTACGCTGAGGCCATGGTCAGGGCAACGAGCCAGACCTTGATGTCCAGCAGAGCCTCGCGCACCTGGGCAGGCTTGATGTGTTGGTTGCGGACGCCAGTCTGGCCGGCGCGCAGACGCTCGACGGCGACCAGACGTTCGTCGGGGGTTAGGAACCAAGCGTGCAGCGATGAGTTGGGCAAAAAGAAGCACCAGATGCCAAACAGAAACGTGAGGCCGCCGGCCAGCACGTAGATGTACTGCCACGAGGCCAGGGCGCCGCCGTGGATCTGGGCAAAGCCGTAGTTGAGGGCACCGCCGATAATGGTGAACCAGCCGGTGCCGGAGAACCACCAGGTCTGCCGCAGAGCCTGCTCGGACTGGGTGTAGTAGCCACTGACGGTGATCATGAAGGCGGTGGGCACGATGGCCTCGGTGAAGCCTGGCGCAGGAAGCGATCAGCAGGTGATGGGACAAGGCCAGATAGAAGCGAGAAAGAAGCAGTATGCCTGCCTACCGAGGAAAAACCGCTGAGCCAATAAGCCCTTCCAGTCAGTTACGCCGGCCGTCGCGGCACAAATGACGGCCCAGAGCATCACCACGGGCCCCAGGATGTACCGCGTGTTGAAGTGCTGCAGGGCGTACGTCATGGGGTACGAGCCGACGAGTTGGCCAAAGTAGAAGATGGACGTGGCCCAGCTCAGGCGTGAGGTGTCCGTCGTCGGCGGTGTGGTCGAGTGATCAACGACGGACAGCTGCAGATCGGGGACCATGCCAAAGAGAGCCGCGCTGCCGAGGATGGCCTGGGTGTGTGAGTTTTTTTTTTTTTTTTTTTTAATTTTGTTTAAGTTTGTTTAATATTTTTTTTTCACTTTTCAGGGAAATATATTGACCTTGTCATAATACACAAACCCATAGCCAATGGTCATCGCCGGCATCAGGAACCAGTCGATCTTGCGCAGGACACGACGCTCGACGGCTGGGTCAATTGGCTTGGCCTCGTCGCCGAGTATCGCAGCAGCCTCGACGCTGGTGTCGATTGTCGTGTGATGGCGGTGTTGGCCATGGCATTTTTCTTGCTCGTGCCTGTCCGCTGCCGCCGTGTCGGCTTTGGCGCTGTGGAAGAAGGAAGCCATCGTGATGCGTCACTTCACCAAAAGTGACGATGCAGGTCCTGGTATGATGGAGGATTGCGTGAGCACTGATTAATATGCCGCAGGCCCAGAAAAAAGGTTAAATGCCCTCCTCGCTAACGGTTTTCGTCCCCGTTACAACGAGACAGGAACTGGGGCCCCCTGCCAGGGCCGAGAAAGTTTATTTTTTTTCTAATTTATTTTTTAGGCAGCGCCGAAAGCCCCTCCCAAAAACACTACATTTCCCCCCCGCAACAAGGTGACTGGCCCACTTCGCATTAAAGAAAACAATTGAATTATGAAAAAGAAGACGACATTTTCTGTAAGTAATAGTAAATAAATACTTTGATTCAATAAAGAATATTATAAAATATTAAGCTATCAAGTGATAAAAGTAATACAAAGTGAAGTATTAAAAAACGTTAGTGACTTCTTACACACCGACGGACACGAAGAGAAGCTGTCCGGTACCGAGAAATGGCATCACGCCGAGGGGCTTGTGGAGGCTGGACGAAACCGGCAGAATGCAGGTAAACTAGCCAGCGCGAATAAAGCAACAGCAACGAAGAGGTGGCAAGACCGCGCGTCGTCTTATGGATTCATGCCGTCCTGATCGTCGAGCACTTCCAGTGATTTCACTTGCCGTTTTTTCTCTGTGCGCCTGGCTCTCGTCGTTCGATTTTCCCTTTTTTGCTTGGCAGTTGCAAATCCAGCAGCGCGGATTTGTCAATTCAAGAAAAGAGCGACAACAAGTGTACGACACTGCCACGAGGGAATGTCTGGGCACAAGGGAATGCCGGGGCACAAGGGAATGCCGGGGCACAAGGGAATGCCGGGGCACAAGGGTATGTCTGGGCCATACACATTCTTCCCCACCATTCTAGACGCACAAGTTTCAAAGCACTCGTCAAAAGGAGCCGGGCCCATCGCCTGCAGGATGTTGCAAAAAGCTGACGCGTTGCTTTGCGTGGAAGGCTCTGCTGACAGCACCAGACAAGTGCACAGGGCTGAAGAAGGACCCCAAAATCCCAAACAAGGCAGAAAAGATGCATCCTTTGTCCTGCCCCCGCAACGCCGTCCTAATTACATGGCCCTGGTTACGTGACAACGGGGACTTCCCCACGGTAAATTCCGCCCCAATATGGACCTTGCACTGAAGCTTTCGGCACCGTCATTTAAGACGGTCGGTATTGGATTGCCTTGAAGTTAATTGTCCGTCTACTGTGGAGCCATGGACTTGCTCGCTATTCTCCGTGCCGACTCTCAGTTCCAGTCGTATGTAAAACCTGCCACCGACAGCGTCACTGACCTGCCCCCCTCCCTCGGCTATCTGATCTGTGTTGACGTTTACCTCGCAGTTTCTCTCGTTGCATACATTTATGCTTTCCCTGGCTGCGGTCAACATTTAAATACCAAGAGGACCCAAGACTCAGGGCTCCCCCCCCCCTCCCCCCCCTTTCTTTTGGTTTACTCTTTCAACTATTTGTGTCTCATACTTGGCTTTTGCTTGGCACACTTTTGCACTTAATTACACATACACATCATGTCGTCGACACGACGAACAATATCAGCTTTGGGTATGAACTGCCCTCAAACACATTTCTCCTAACTGTATCACTAACACAATCAGCTTGCCTGGCTATTGCTGCAACGGCCGTCCTGGCCGCCCCCGGGATCGACACTGGCGAAAGACATCTCTTCCATCGGTATGGCCCATACGGCGGCCATGGATCCGGGGGCGGGAATGGCGGCGACGACGGCGACTATGGAAACTATGGCGGCCACGATGGCGGTTTCGGCGGCGGCGGCAGCGGCGGCAGCGGATCGAACGGCGGCTTCGGCGGCGTCACGGGCACCAGCGTCCAGAACGCCATCCACTACCGCAGCATGCACGGGATAGTCTCGTCGGTGGCCATGGTGGTGCTTTTCCCGCTGGGGTCGATATTTATGCGCGTCATCCCAGGGCGGTTCACCATTTGGATCCACGCCCTGACGCAGGTCGTGGCGTTTTTGCTGTTCGTCGCGGGCGCCGCCCTGGGGATCTACCTCGTCACCACAATCAACATGCCAGGTGGTTTTGTAAGTAGAGCCTGGTCCATCTTGTTCGTTTCTGGTATCGTCCCTGACCTTGCAGCTGTCAAACCCGTCGGTCAACTACCACCCCATCATTGGCATCGTCTGCTTGGCCACGCTCTTCTTCCAGCCCATCCTCGGCTTCATCCACCACTCCCGCTTCAAGCAGCTCGGCCGCCGCACCGTCTGGTCGCACCTGCACCTCTGGAACGGCCGCATCTTTATCACGCTCGGCATCGTCAACGGCGGCCTCGGCATCAAACTGGCCAACACGGCCAACAGCAAAAAGATTCCCTACATTGTCGTGGCCGCCCTTATCTGGTTCGTCTGGCTCGTCGTGGCCGTCTTGGGCGAGCTTAGGCGGTCGCGAAACAAGAGGGCCGTGAACAATGCCGCCATTGCCGCGGCGGATGCCCAGATGGCGGGAACAGATGGCCGCGGCCACCGGCTCAGCCGCGGCGCGTCATATGCTTCGGCTGCTCCGCGAAACATGGGCAATGTCTCTCCCCAGTCGACGTGGTCGCCGCGGTCGCCTCGGGCCGACCGCCAGTACAAGGTCAGCCATTCACACAGCCGGACCAGCAACGTGTCGAGTGAATGAAATGGTGGATAAAGGGAGTCTTGTGTTTGAAATCGAGAGCTATTACTGGTATGCTAGGAATTAATCGCGGAGGCTGTGTTTAGAATGGCGTTTTTGGAATTTTCGATTATCTCAGCCTCGTCTAATCAGTTTTTGTCCATGTCGTTATTTTCTGTCCAAAAAAAGTCGTGATAATTCCAAAACAAGAATGCTGTATTTGAAACAACAAATGATAAAATTTTATTTTTAGGCTACCGAATGCAAGAAAACCCCATCCAAAATATCTCTCAATCACAGGATATCAAAGGCTCGACAAGAAGGAAAGTAGAATAAAAACGATACAAAAAGCCAAAAAAAAAAGAAAAAGTGCGAGCTGGTCGCCAGTTTATGTACCATGATCCGTCATCGGGTGAAACTAAGATACACAGAATCGAAAGGAGGGACAAACAATAAACAAAGAGAGAGGACAGGATGCAAATGGAGACAAAGACACTAAACAGAAAGAAAACAACGCAAGGGAAAAAAAAAAAAAGACCAAACTATCCAAAAAGGCACCGTATCTTAGGTCATAAGGTGATCGAAGTAAAGGCGACTTCATAGCTTCAGATCAAAACGTTGGAGGTTGTGTCTATGTGCCTCGTGTTTTTTTTTTTTTTTTTTTTTTTTTTTTTTTTTTTTTTATGATTTTGTTCTTTTTCAAAGTGTGTGTATTGAATCATACAACCTTGCTAATTTTCGGTGCCAATGAGGTATTGCGTGAGGTCCATTTCAACATCAGGCATGCCGCAGGAATGATCAAGACTGATGTTACAGGATTTGATGTCCTGCGCCGCCGGCTCGAGCTTGATGGGATGCACGTTTTCTTTTTGGCATTGTTGGCGAGTTCTTTGCTGGTTTTGGAGAATATTGATGAGCTCGCGTTGAGTATCGGCATCCAGCATGCCGACTTGCTTCAGAAGTTGCGTAAGCTGGCTTGGTCCCTTTGGAGGGTCGACGTCTGCCCAAATGTCAGTAATAGTGTCCAGTGCTTGCAAGCGTGGGACTTTCGGCCTACAAGGAGAAGGAATGGTCTGGTCCATTGGAAACAGGAGAGCGTAGAGGCTCTTCCAACTTGGCTTCTGGGGTCCAGACAACGGCAGGCCTGCTATTGCTTCGCCTTGCTCTTCTGTCATCCCGTCTTCTGGGTCGTAGCTTTGTCTGCACGGGCACGCTCGTCTGAGATCGGCCAAATGCTGGTGCGCGCAATTTTGACACGGCAGTCTCTTGTGGTGGTCGACAATGTGGCTGTAAGGGTCAGTTCATGTCTAATAGAGACTCAAGTAAAAGCCCCGAGAGAATGCATACCAGACAGTGTTTGCAACGTCCAAGAACCCTTGGTTGCATTTCTTTTCCTTGTCAAAGCGCTTCTTGTTCCTCGCCATGTAAGGGCACATTTGGTACTTTGGTTCCTGCTTTTCAAAGACAAGCCCCGTGTCGGCAATTGGCTCCGAATGAGTCGGCCTGCCAAAGAAAGAAGCCGTGTTAGCCAGAATCCAACCCTGTGCAGAGCAATACACCAAACACATTACTTGCCGGATACAAATCGGGTTTTCTGGAGTCGCAAACAGACGCTTTTCCCAGTATTTTTCGTCGAGAAAATCAACACTGCCAAGAAGCAATGATGAACCATCTGCAGGTGTTAGGCAATTTGGCCGCTGTAGAGATCAAACACGAGGTTTTGCCGTTATGCAAACTGACCTTGTGGCGTTGAAGACCCTAGGCCCATTTCCAGTTCTGTGCATAGCAGCTCGTTGCTTTCTTCCCAAGCCGCCGTTCGGTCCGAGTCCGTGGACGAGCTCTGCCGGTCCCAGCTGTGCGAATCCCGCGAGACTGCGTCCATCTCCTTGTTTTTGATGTACTTCTTGATTCCCCATTGCTTCAGCTGGTGCGTGTATTGCCGCGGTCTAAAATTAAAAAAGTGTCAGTATGCCCCCAAGGACCAACTCTCTCGGTTTCATGACATCGGGAAAATGCGTACGTTGCGGAAAACCCGTGCCTGTCTTCCATCAGCCGCACCATGTCCTTGAGCGGATTTGCCTGGTACAGCGCAATTATGACGTTCTTGTTGTTTTCCCAGTCATTCTCGCTTACCCGCTTTGCCCGTCGTTGCATCTTCGAGTGGTGCTGATATGGAAAGTTTGGGATTCAGGCTTCAGCAAAGCAGCGGATCAGTGTGTTGGTGAGGTTGACGAGATTGGCGATGGTCAGTATTTCAGAGTTGGCTGATGTGTGGGAGACGAAGGGTAAGGAAGCAGGCCTCAACACCGTAGGCCCCGACTGAAAACACCTGCCTACCACTCTTATAACACCCAATGCACCGTCGCTACTGCGTGGGCGGTGTGAGTGAACGGGGCGCCTGCAGGAGTGGATGGATGCAAAGCGTACAAGTGCGTTGGGGAGGACCCACTCATGTAAACGGGCCACAGGATGGATGTCATTTGTTGTAACGATTGCATGGGTTGTAATTCAGAATTACATACATTGGCTGGATATATTCTCATGCGTCCTTCCCCACCACCCTCGGCTGGCCTTGGGCAAACCTCCCTCTTTCATCTATCCTGGCTCTCTGGCTACACGTGACCTCCAAGCACCTCCATCGCAGCTTCCCTCTTGGACCGACCGCGGCGACTGGCTGAGCCCGGCCTGCCACACCTGTTTTCGGATCCCACTCCTCTCCCCTCTTTTTTTCGCCAATTTATCGTTGGATATTTATTGCCAGATTCGCCGACGAGCTGCTGCCTCGATTCGACAACCGAGCCACGCCGCCTTGCACGCCCTGCCGTGCCGCGTCCGAGGAGCACTACTGCTGCAGGCAGACTAGTGTCTTGGTGCCCGACGGACGCCTTCTTTTCTGCGCCGACGTGCGCCGGTAAGCCCAATCCTGTTTCTGGACCATCACATGAGTTCTTTTCTCTGACTGCGATGTCGACGTGGACAAATTAGAAGCGCAAAGCACGCATCCACCTCGCTATCACGCTGCATGTGCGACGCACCCGGCATCCCTCGAAAAAGCGCACAAAATGGCACGATGCGACCCCCACGGAGCCAACGCGCATGAAGGTGCAATGGCAGTCGCATTGAGAGACTGGCGAATTGCGTCCGTGATTTGCGAGGACGGTCGGTCCGACGGCATACAATTCCTGCTTTGAGAGGCTCGTCCTTGGTCAGATGGCGCGGTCCCAAGAGGCTAGACGCACCCACACGACGCATACGTGTTGTCTGCCTTTGCTACCTCTCGGGAAGTCGCCAATGGCAAGCGGCCGTGGCCATTCTCTCGCCAGAAATGTCCAATTCCGGCGTCATCGGTACCGGGCTGGTGTGGCTCCCAAGACGGCCATTCTGCCGGCAGAAGAGGGGCTTCGGACGCCTTCTCTGTCGAATTGCTGCGAGGCATGGTATGATTGTGACGAGAGACGCGCAGGACAGTTTGTTTTGGGCAGAACAAGAATCACAAGGCCAATTCCTACCACTCGACGACCCCCTCTTTTGGCCCCTTTGTCCCAGAGTCCTTTCGAGCGAGCATTTTCCCTGCTATCCCCCTCGATGTTGAACCACTCACTGACAAACACAAATCCAGATGCGCCACATGAAACAAAACGTCTCGATTCTCCTTTCTCCGAGTCATCCCACCCCCCCTTCCTTCCAAACAACCGACCAACCGACATCGAGGCGGACGAAGTTCGAGGTTCGCCGTCAGTGGCAGGAAGCGGCTCGCAGCCAACGCGGCAACATACAATGGCTGTCGAAGGATGTACTTTCTCGAACGGGTATGGCATGACCGCCATCGACACACGACGCCCAAGAGGGCCGCACCCATTTGCCATGCCTCCAGTCTTGCCATATCGGCTCTACCCCACGCAGGCTCTTTGCCCGAGCACCTCATTTGTTCTTCATGGAAGCGACAGCCCAATGACTGCCTGCACGACTCCTCTTTGAATCCAGTGGTCTTGCCGTCCTGTCCCACTTCGATCGACGCAAAGGCATCCAATCCGCCCGATGTTTGTTGCCAGCCGATAAAATCGATCAACTAACACCCCCCCAGGTGATTGTCGATCAACCTAATAGCAGACCATAGCTAATCATGGGGGCATGCATACCGGTGGGGAACCCTGAGGCTCATGGTCGTTGCCTCTTTTGGCCCATGGGGGAATGCATTCTTGTGTTTCAAACACGCCGCATGGTTTGCGGCTTTCCTTCCTCCTGCCTGGCAAGCGCGAGGCACGCAGTGTGACGCGGCGCAAGACACGTCAATGGAGTATTGCTAAGATATCCGATGCAGTCATCAGCGCGGAGCAAGAGCAGTGTCATGCCGTCCAAGGGCAAGTTGGCCATGCTGAGCGGCTCCCATCTGCCTTTCCACTCGCAACACTCCATCCATGCCGTCCAGTAGTGTGCCTAATGGTCTACATGCTTTATCCAGGCCACCAAACTGCCAGGAAGCCACTACTAGAGCGCTTGTGGCTGGAAAGCAAGCAGTCCTTTGTCTCTACACGGCTGGCCTGGTAAGGTATAAATTGTTGGAACAGCTCAGCGAGGCTGCTTTCGTTCTCTTCTTTCTTTTCTCCTTTCTCTACCCATCTTCAGAACAACTTTCCACGCCTTTTTGAGCAAAGCAAAGACTTGAAAACCACTCCATCCCAACCTTTTTGGATTCATTTCACGTTTAAAGAGTTTTAAACTCCAAACACAAGCCTACTTTTCCAAGAACCACATCTGCACCCCAACACCACCTGCATTTGCAATTGCAAATCTCACAAAATTACAAAATGACTGCCCCCATGAACTCAAACCCGTAAGTCTGCACACCACTCCTCACCGTCTTTTCAAATTGCATACCTTGTATTTTCTCTGACACCCAACCCAATACGCAGCTCTTCCCAGGCTGGCGCTTATACTTTGACCGCCAAGTCGCTGCTGGCTCTCCAAGAGGCCAACCCACAAACCAGTCGGATCGGCAGCTATTTGGAGTCATCCATTAGCACGGGTGCCATTCTTCCTACCATGGGAAGCTATGAGGGCGCTGTGAAGGATCACATCGACAATGTTGAAGCAGAGATGCAACGACATCTTTCCAAACTTCCATCACGAAGCCAATAAGTCGTTCCCGGTACGTTGACCATTCTGACACGTTACGAGGAACTTTTAAAAGCGCACTGCTGACCAAGATAAGAACCTACTCTCCAGCCGCAATATTGCCGGAGATGGGAATGAGAGTGTTGTTTATCTGTCTTTATTGCTTTCCAGAGTGACAGACCGGAGAGACAAGATGCACAGAGATGATGCCAGGCAAATATTGTATTATATCCATATTTAGAGTGCAGAGCACGCTCCACAGTACATGAAATACCACTTGACTGTCTTTTTCACCAAGGAAACACTGCGTCTGTGAATGAACCATAAACTATGATTTTAACGTCAACAAACAAACCCAAAGTTGTCAATGGCCGTTCTAAACTGTTTGCATGGCAAGTGAATTACGTCAGAATCAATTTAAACTGAAAATAAAATGAAACAAAAAGTAGAAAAAAAAAGCAAATTTCTCCAACCAAAGGTTGTCCTTGTCATGGCAAGAGTGCGGGTTTTCTAGTTTACCCGCCCCCTGAAGTAAACAAAAATGCAGTTGCCATCAGCCGAGACGTCACCTTTGGCAGTGGTCAAAGCTTTTCGCACTTGACAAACATGTTTGCATTGCCGCCCCTCCACCAGCATCCAATGCCTTACCAACGAACACTGTGCTTTTTCCTGCTTCTTCTTTCATTTACGCCCAATAAATTTCACAAAATTGAAAACAACCAATAGATGCATCGTGTCGCAGCCAGGCCGCAACATTAGGCCTGAAACTCCAAAAATTCAGGGGCAATCAAACAATGCCTCGGGCACTGCCTTACCCAGAAATCTTTGACCATTGCCCAATAAAATATTTTGAATTTTTATTTTTCAAATGCGGCATGCACAGACTTGTGACTGACCATTCAAAGTATTCGTAGGATGTCAGTAGAGCAGGTAAAGAAATTGTCGGCGTTGAAACTGTATTGCGATACATGTTTCCCTGGCCAGCATCTAAATGTGGGCAAGGCATAAACTCCAGATATATGATGATGCATCAGGTTTAGTATTACAAAAGCTTGTAACCGATGGAAATAAACTAGACAAAAACATACAGTTTTTAAAAAAAAGTTGACCACCACATTTATTTTTTACAACATAACAGCAAGAGATCACCGCTGACCCATCGGCCGCAGACCACCCCCATTCTGTCCACCTTGGTGGTCGTGCCTCACCGGTATACTGGCGTCCTCGTCCCGCGACGACGAGTCCGTGTACATGGTCCCCGTGTCCTCGTGCACCTCGACGTCGCGCTTAATGTCGTGCGTCACCACAATCGCCCCCACCACCCCTTTCCCGCTCCCGTCGCCGCTGCTGTTTAGTATCTCGTCTGTACTCCCGCTCTTGCTGGACGTTCGGTTATGGTGGTCCATGGTCGACAAGGCGATGCCAGCGCCGCCTCCACCCCCTGCCCCAGGGCCGTCCACGTGCTCCGCCCGCGTGATCATGCCAAACTGGCGCGACCGGCGCTGGGAGCTGGAGGACCCCTTGTTGTTGTTGCTGGACCTCTTGAACCGGTCATTCTTGTCGCCCTTGCTGCTGAGGACATACGAGCCGCCGCCGCCGCCGCCGCCGCCATGGCCGCCATGGCCTCCGCCGCTGTGGTCGCTGTGCAAGTTCTTGCTCCCCGAGCGGCCATAGTAGGTGTGCGAGTTCTGGGCGGACGAGAGGCCCAAGAGCCGGTTGAGCCAGGGGACTCTCTGGACGACCTGGCGGAGAGACGGAATGCAGGAGCAGAGGATGAGGGCGCTGATTTCGACTTCGGACCAGATCATCGGCTCGGCGGTTTCATCTGCGTGTGTCAGCAACAAAAAAGAAATGATAATAAAAATAATAAAAAATATAATAATAAAAAAATAATAATAAAAAAATAATAATAAATAAATAAATAGTAAATATAATAATAATAAAATAATAATGATAATAATAAAGAAAAAGAAAAACAGCAAAAACGGCATCATGCCGGTCTGGGACTACGTACAAGTAGGGTCGGTGCCAATGTGTGTGGCGTTGTAGATTCGAAGAACAGAAATGACGCAGACCCTGGACACCGTTAGTGGCTTGGTTTCCACCATCTTGCCAGCATCGTCACCTACAAAAGACCCAGAGACAGCATCACGATGAGGCCGATTCTCTTGGCCAGTGGAAGCTGCAGTTGCCACATTGACGGGATCGGCTGGATAAAGAGCGTCAGGTCGGTCGAGAGGTTGAACACAAACTGCCGAGTTAGTGCGGGCTAGGGGCTCTGGCGGCCGTGTTGAGCAGTGAGCACTTACGACAATCCACCAAAACGGCACCAGGGAGTAGCAGCTGCCCTCCAGACTGCTGTCCCAGGCCTTGGCCACGGGCCGGCACTGGAAGACGACGACCATGGTCTCCTCAATGGCTTGGCAGAAGAGGAACGCCATCAGGAGCCTGTTCACAATGGCCAGCTTCTTGCCCTGCAGGATGCGCAGATACAGCACGGCAAACGACGCCTTTGCGCCCACGACGCCCCAACTGAACGTCGTCGAGCAGACCATTAGCACCTAAAAGTCTGTTAGCGGGTGTTCCGAGTGTTGATCGAGTGCATTGCGGACGTACCCGTGCAAAGTCTACCAGCTTGGCGGGGTCTACGACGGCGCCGTGCTTGCCAAGACCGTAGTATGATGCTGTTGTGGTACAGCAGTTAGCCTTGTCTTGTCGATACGAGTACGAGCATCATCTGTTCCCACCTGCAAGTGTTGCCGAACATATTCCCAGGGCAAACATCTGCAATGGTTAGTCGGGAATTTCTCCGTGGTACAATCGCGCTGTCGATCCAGAGCCCATCGGCTTACCCAGCTAAAGACGATCAAGGCTGTGAGAAGTGATCCGCGTCAGCACTCTGCTTGTCTCGTTTGAAGACCAAAAAGTTTGGGTCGGATCTTACCATCATCCAGGCCAAGGCCGTGCAAAACTCGAAGGCGGACCCATAGACGCATCACAACAGCCGCAGTATCAAGGCACATCAGTGTCGCAGACACAATGACCAGCGCCGGCCCAAGATCATCCGCCGGCATGGCGGGCAAGAGGTCGTTCAGTTGGAAGCCGACAAGTTGGAAGGAACGTAGTCGGCGGCCAAAGCTGTGCCGATGAACTCTTGTCTTGTCTAGGGAGGTCGCCCTTATCAACGAGAGAGAGAGAGAGAGATCTGAGATCAACACAGCCCTGGAGGGTGAATAACTGGGGGAAAACGAAAGACAAGTGGGAAAAAAACGGAGCTGGGTGTGCTGGCTGGGTGTGCTGATCAGAGGTGGAAATGCTGACTTGATTATATGGCGACCATAGAAAGTAGCATTACTCTCAGCAAAAAGAAGCAAGCACAGATAGCAGAGAAAGAGAGTTTGGCGAGAGCTCCACAAGACCCCCCCATTCGCTTCCAGAGAAATTCGCGTCAACGCCCTCTGCTTGTGGACTGCAGTACTATGTTTGTGCAGAGTAGCATCAAAGATGAAAAGACGAAAGGGCCCTCGACGAGTAAGAGCTAAAACGCGACTGGACGAATAGAAAAATGAGTTGCGAGAATACCACTTCCAGAAACTTGGGACAGGGCCTAGTATCACATTGGGAAGCTGTGCAGATGCCAGGGCCCTTGCAGACCCTTGCAGACTGCCACGCTGCATTGCACGTTCTTGGGCAGCAGCTTCCAACCACCCCTGATACCGAGCTTTATCCACATTTGTGTGCAATGCCCATGGCATACTCTGTACACGGTGTATTTCCATTCATGTCGGAAGAAGAGTGCCAACAAGGGTAAAAGCAAAACGGCGCAGCCAGGGGGGGTGGGGAGGTGTCTTTCTTGGTTGCATACGCACAGCTGTGTACCATAAGGCAAAAGGGTAGCAGTGGAAGGATATCGCTATGCGAGGAACAGGCCATCTAAAACGCGCTGGTTCCAACAAGGAAAGCGTGCCGTCAAACGGTTCCTTTCGTTTATTCCTTTTTTGTTCATGCGAAGCCGGGAGTTGGATCCGGGTCCTTGGTGCGTTCTGGGATGAGCGTTAGGCCCGTCTCAGCTTGACGACGGAGGCAATTCGTACAAGTCGTCCTGCGGAGTGATACAGGGGTATGGAAGCAGTGGCAGCGCGAAATGCGCAGAAAAAAACAGTCGGAATGGACACTTGCAGGTACATGGTCGGCGGGAGAGCGGACCCGAACCAGACCGGCCAGGACACACCCCTACCAAGAATAACACGACAAAAATGTAAATGTACAAATTCAGTGTACCTCGCTCCACACGTTACATACTTTGGCCACGAAATGCACCGTCCGTCGGCTTTCGCTGTACGAGTATACCTAATGCAACCCGTCCGTGGACATAAAAGATGTGCGCGCGGACTTGAACCTAATCTACACTATGCACATGGCCTCTTGTTTCTATCACAAAGAACATTGTATTACAACCAACACCAAGCAAGGCAGGCGATCACCATGTGGCTCGGCACACACAAGTTCTTCCTCCCAAGGGGGGAAGGCGGCCCGGCCACGTTATTTTTTTATTTTTATTTTTTTATTTTATTTTATTTTATTTTTTTTTGCCTCAGAACTCGCACTTCTCCAACGTCTACCTCGTTGGAGACAATATATGTGCAATACACAACCGCCAACAGCGCCCGGCCGAATAACACGTTGTTGACAGACCAGGGCCGAGAAAAGCCCAGTCCCAGCCAGCCACTAACATACGTATTGTTCCCCTTAATCCTTACGAGTGGAGTTGCTGTTCCCACCAAATGCTACCCAGCTCCACTCTCCTCCCGCTCCCCTCTAACCCTCTAGTTTGATGATTTCCGGCTTCTTGTCCCCAGTAATTGAGCCGCCAAGGTGGAGAGTGGACCCATGGCGACCTCTGTGCTTCCTGTGTCGACCTGGGGAAAACTGGGCTGTTGGAAACGGCCGGTTTTCTCCATTTACACCACTACGAGGTGAGGTCCAGATTGCGTTTGACATTCCCCATTGAGAGCTGGCGCCTTACCAAATGCGGAACTGATTGTCGCATTGGCAGGGTATCGAGTCATTGGCGTGCAATGCCCCGGGTATAGAAACCCGAGAGGTCGCCCACTCGACTGACTGAGGAGCGTCTGGCTTTTTCTTGTTCTACTACTCGTTTTCAAACATGCGTACACTGGAGAATTCGGACCCTATTCGGAGACGACGACACGACGAAAACGGACAAGACAAGAAAAATAAAACAAGAAAAGAAACAGTTCGTTCAGATCCGAGACCAGGCAGAAAATCCTTCTGCGGGGAAGAATGGAAAAGAAAAGGACAAGAGAAATGGGAGAGAGACGACGGAAGGAATAAGAGGGATTTCAATGCAAAAAAGGGCAAGTTTCAGACTACCACCGCCACTACTCCTCTGTTCTGAATTCCCCGTTTATCTTTTCTTGGTTCCTTCTTTCAGTCTTCGGTCGAAAGAATCCTTTGAACCGTTCTTTTGCATCGTTGCTATCCTCTTTCTTGTAATTTTCTTGTACTCCAAGCCATGATCATCGGCCGACTCACAGACATGACAGGGAGACAACCCACACCCTCACAACAACTCATCATGGCGGAGTCGCGGCTGCCTACCCGGATTGCATGATTTGTCCACTGTGCCTCGGGGTGCCTCGTCTCTTCGGCGGCCCCTGCATGCTCGTCGAATAACAATGTCCGAATACCACCACTTGCCTCCACTGAGACGTAATGGGCAATATGCCAGGATGATCCTGTCGCAGCAGCTGGGCGTTTTGCTTCTGCTTCCTGCAGCCGAGTGGCTCGCACTGGAAGTATTGCGCTGTCCCTCGTGGGAAGCGAGTCGGTGGGCGGAGAAAGTATCGGCTTTCTTTGACCCTGGACAGTGACAGCTGCAAGGGGATTATTTTCGTATGACGTGGTCTTTTCTGTCCTGCCCAAAGTTGATGGAAAAGGACGTGCTATGTATTCTGTTGTGAAAAAAGTTTTCACTTCGGTTCTCCATACCCGCCTTTTTGTCAGTCCCGTACCTTGGCGTACCCCGTATCCAGTGTGTAGCTCTCGCATCCAACCCCAGTTATCAAGCAAATGAATCTCACTTGTGAAATTTGATTGCTTTCTCTTTTCATCTGAGATAGATATGTCGTCTGTTTATTGTGTCACTATATCCTTCTTGCAAAGTTATTCTCTGGCTTTTCTTTGTCAGCTTTCTCTTTCAACACACGGCGCTCAAGTCGCTCCGTTTCCGATTTTCAAAATCAACAAGGATCTTGTCATGGTTCTCGTCAGGGGTAAACGGGTATGGAAGGTTGCATCTCAACTCGATTGGCGTAGTACTGTGCCTGTGCAGTCTCTCCTTCTGGATCAGGTTCTGTAACCCGGTTTCGTTCAGACGCAATGCATATTGAAAAAAGCTGGTTCAGAGGTGCTCGGACAACGAGCTCACTCGGACAATGAGATGTTCTGGGCTGTTCCTGAGCACACTGCCTGTCAGTGATGAGCACACTCGCAGCCTCGATCGACGACAAACATTAATCATGTGCTGAACCGCCATGCCCAATGCCGTGGTCTGTCACACAGAGCCAAACATTCGCAATGTCCTGTCCGTGATTGTGAGGCGGAGAAACCTCAAAGGCAATGCCGTCCAGGTTCCGCTTTAACTGTAGATGCAACGCGGCGCAGAAACCCACCTGGCTGCAAGTGAATCCAACGGTCCATATTTGGCATTCATATTCCTTGTCAACTTTACTCGACTGGTTCTTCGGATACGATCCGGTCAGTGTCCGGTTATGCGCCGCAGGACAATGAGTTGAGCTTGGCTCTCTTTTGTGTCTGTCAGCACCCATGTTTGTCTCCACAGATGAAAGTCTTGCTAATACCTAGGGCGTCGTTCATGTTGCCCCAAGCACCTATTCCAAGACAATAGATACAGGAGCGTAACCCTCGCCAACGATGCGAGCCCCGTATTGAAAAGAAGTTTGTGGCTTTGCGACAATGTACTCCGAACATGTCCTTCCATCTAAACACCTTACTCGAGCGTAGAAAGGCGAGGACATGCTTATCCGTCGTTCTCATTTGCGCTCAGACAAACACAACTGGTCCTTTATCTCCTGCAGGTAGACTTTTGTCTGCCCCTCACCAAAACCAAAAGCAAGCCGCACCATCTCACTCACCAGCCCTTCATCCGCCACGGGTAGCGAGCCCAATTTTGTAAAACATGGATATATCCCCAGGGGAATTTAAAATGTCTGCAAAAGAGCCATTCAGCTCTCGACCTTGTTGCCGAAGACCAGCATCTTGAAATTTTAAACATGCAATTTCCGAGTGAGTTCCTGTATCGAGACATTGTCGTAAGCAACATGTGTTGGGTCACCATTGTGAGATCCCTCGATGGCAACGGCGGCCAGTTTCCCAATTACAGGCTCGCCAACGTTTGACAATGACAATACTGAGCCGATGCAAAGAAATGCCAACGTAGCTATTCCTACCTGCACTTTATCATTGGCCAATTTAACGCAGCCGGTTAGGAAGTTAAGTTATTCCTTATCAACAAGCATCGGTCCTCAACTAGTAAGCCGTCTAGAAACCAATGACCTTACCACGGTTTGCTTTTTACTAACCATGGCGCAAAGCCATTTAAACACGACGCCACGACGGTAGATTGTTATGAATGTTCAACACTGCATTATTATGTCTCTTGATGACCCTGGTACACTTATCCGGAGAGGTGGTGACCGCAGTGGTGGTCAAGCAGAAAGCTAGCAGCTCTGTTCTTGGAATGCAAGACATCGCAGGACATCATGAAACAACTCTGACCCCGCAAAGACATCACCAACTGCAGCCGTCTTTGCTAGACAGGCTTCCGAAATGCTGACTGACACGGGAGTCTTGCTCCCACGTGATGGCGTTGCTGACCTAGTACGGAAGGAGCGAGCGACCCCGGAAAAACATCCGCCGACAGCGGATCCGGCCGACTTATCGCATCACTGTTCGCCGATAAAGGAAAAAAGGGCAGGCAATATTGACAGCCACAGTCTCGACGACAACCCATTGGCTGCCTGTGCGTTCTGCCTCTCGCCTCCTCGTCTTGCGCCAAGCTGCGCAAATGTCCATCAAATGCCAGACGAGTTTGTGGGCCCGTTATCCGCAACCCAGCGGAGCCCGAACCCACAGCCGGCGGCCGCAGCCATGGCCTCGGGGACGACCCAGCCGGAGCCGAGCGGGCGCAAGTACCGGTCCAAAAAGCAGCGGCCCTGCGACCTGTGCCGCTCGCGCAAGATCCACTGCAAGGTGCCCGGCAACGAGACCGTGTGCGAGTGCTGCAAGCGTCTGAACAGGGCGTGTACTTTTGCCCTGGAGCCGCTCAAGAGGCGAAATCGCCCGGATGCGGGGGTGACTCAGGCGCAACGACCACTCTCGGGCGACGTATCAGCCCCAGCTGGCTCTGTTGCGTCAGCTGGGTCTGGCGGTGCGTCGGGCGCTGTTTCCGCCCCTGCACCTGCCACGCCTGCAGCTGTCCAGGCCACGATCGTGGCTGCCTCTACGCCCGCCTCCATCCAGACGCCTCATCCTCAGCAAGGTCTCCCCGTGGATGAGACAGGACCCCCCAGCGATGTCGTGCTTCTGGACCACCACCTCGGCGACCATGCCGACTCGGCAATGGCCCTCGATATGCCACCCTTTTGGATGACTGACGGCAACGGCGGGCCCAACTTCTTCAGTCCCCGCGGCCTGTCAGACATGGACCGGCTGCTTCTACAGAGCCCACCAAACATTGTGCCAGCCATCGAGACAAGCATATCGCCAGGCAGTGCTTCCGACACAACCAGCCCGCTGAACGTGTTCAGCAACATCAACGGGCACAATGGCACCGCCAACCATGCCAACGGCACAGCGGCACCGGCCGCCAATCCTATGAACGGCACCGACAGTTCCGTAGCATCTCCCCAAGCCATCCGTCGGGAGAGCATGACCCACTATGACCAGGAAACTCAAGACGCCCTGATACAGCACTACGCCAATGGCATGGGCGTGCACCTTAGTCCGGGCAGCAACCAGCTTGCCCAGTGGCAGCAGCCCGACTGGCCCAAGGAGTTCTCTCTCGAACAACAGCGAGGCTACTCGCATCACATGGTCGGTGTCTCGTGTGAATCCGACCCCTACCTTCTTCGCAGCTACTATTACAACAATCGCGACCTTCACACTATGTTCCGTCTGGACTACCGACGAATGGTCGACGACGCCACCGTTCACCGACGCGACGGAGCAGACTCGATGCACCCGATACCACCACCATCAGGATCTGTCCCCATCCAGTTTGCATTGACAGACGAGGACATCTTGCAGGACGGCATCAAAGAGGTCGAGCGTGTATTTGGAGACAGCAGCACAGAAAAGGAAGACATCGCCCTGCTCAAGAAGCTTGTCCCGGCAGACCTCGGCGAACGACTTATTAGACTGTGAGTGCCTCCTCTCCACCTCACGAGCCACTGGATAGTACTGACTCTAGCAGATATACACAATGTGTCCACCCAAGATTCCCTGTGCTCTCTCTGTCCGACCTCTCCAAAATCAAGGAACCCGACGGAAACCTATCAGTGCCCGTCGGCCTGCTCAGTGCAGTATATGCACTTGCCATGCCCTTCACGTTTCTCGACGACGAGCTGAGCTTGTTCAAAGCCTACCTCCAAGTACCCACTGACGATCTCTGGGCCATTGCCCACCGGAGCTATATGCGAGCCAGCTGCCTCTGCCATCTCTCATTGCTACAGCTATGCTTGCTACTCCTCCAACGACCGCCCAACAACTATGCCGTGGCTGCCACACCAGGCTTCTGGGCGCTCTCATGTTCTGCCGTTTCGATCGCAGAGACACTCGGCGTCAATGTTAACCCAACCAGCTGGCGACTTCCAAGACAGGAGATCGTGTTACGCCGAAGGCTGTGGTGGATGACGTTTACCCACCACGTGTGGTACGCCATTGGGCTCGCTCGGCCATGCCACATCAACGACAGCAACTGGGACGTGGACGAACTCACTGTCAACGACTTTGAAGAGGACCATGCCGACCCGTATATCAAGGAGGCCATTGCGACTGAGATTCCTGTTCTGCTGGCACACTGCCACCTGAGCGTCATTGCAGCGGATGTATTGAAAGAGTTCTAGTACGTTGGCGCTTTACGGACTTGCGCAAAGACAAAATCTACTAACACACACAGCACATTTAGGGCCCTCCGGGAGGCCACGTCTCTGAGCGTCCTCCTCAGCCGGGCACAGCCTCTGCGCACACGGATTGAAAGCTGGAGACAGACTCTCCCATTGCTGTCCAAACCGGCACTCGACCTGACCGAAGACGATCTGGTCATTGGCGCTTCTCTGCGAATGTCTCACCTGACGCTAGAGATTCTGATATTCCGGGCTCTCCTGCGGCCGCTTGTGCACGACGCAGTCCCGGTCGACAGCGGCGTCGTCCAAGAGCCAATGTCCACCATCTATGAGAACTGCTACACCTGTGCCAAGGTCGGCATGGAGATTATTGCCTCTATGAAGGGCAAACACTTTTCGACATTCTGGCCAACATGTAGGTGCCCCTCGTCCACCGACAAGTAGAGTGTGGAAACTGACCCCTTTAGACGTCCGGTACCAGCTGTGCTACATTTCCACTTTTATTCTGCTGAGCCTTGCCCAGTCGCCAACACGAGAGATTGCCGTCCGTAACAAGGACCTGCTCAACAAGTGGCGGGATGCGCTGCGAACGCAAGCGCGGGCATGGCCGCTGGCACGGCTCGCGACGATCCGGCTGGATGCGATTTTCTGGAAGGGGTTGACGGCGATATTTGTGGGCACAGGGGCAGACAGTCCAGCCATGAAGCTGCTGACAGAGATGGGAATAACGCACAGGCAATGACGTGGAGATGTATAAAGAAGACGAATTTGACGTTGATGAGCTGGTTTGGTTGAAGTGCGAGGAGGGGAGACATGCGAGGATTATTGGCGTTTGATTCGATCATTTGACTTGTTTGGCATTTTCGATACACTCCATTGGTTCGCAATTTCACAAAAGAGATTGTCCTGCATCGTTTTGAATTTAGTATTTCAGAAAATGTGTAAAAATGCCTTGTTTGAAAATTTCACGTCTAGTATGTCTTGCCTACAACTCCCTTGCGGCGTCAAACCGAAGTGCTGCACCCAGCAGAACCTGTGCTCCCAGGACACAGTCTTGCGGTTCGCAGTACTCTGTCGGCGTGTGGCTCATGCCGTCCCGCGTGGGCGTGAACACCATGCCGGTCGGGCACCGCTTGCTCGCGTTGCAGCTGTCGTGCCCGGCGCCGCTCCAGATGGGCATGTGCAGAGACCCGGCAGTGCTGCCCGCCGCCACGGCCGCCTTCTTGACCGCGCTGCCCTCGCCCACCTCCTCCTCGGCCGACGCCCGGACCGCCGCCACGCAGCCCGCGTCAAACGTCACCGGCTCATTGTCCGTCAGGCACGTCAGCGTCACGTCGACGCCCTGTTCGCTGTCCTCGCTGGCAATCTTGCCAAAAGCCGCCCGGCAGTCGGCCACCATCCTGGCCAGCATGCCGGCCTCCGGGTGGCGCATGTCGAGCGTAAACGTGGCCTTGCGCACAATCGTGTTGACCGTGCTGGGCTCCGTCTTGACGACGCCCGTCGTGACGACGCCCCCGCAGGCGTGCGCCACCGCGTTTCCCGCGACAATCATCTTGGCGGCCGCCAGCAGGGCGTCCCGCCGCGCGGCCAGCGGCGTCGTGCCCGCGTGGCAGTCCTTGCCCACGACCTCGACCTCGTACCAGCAGTACCCCTGGGCGCCCTCGACGACGCCGATGCGGCGGCCCTCGCTCTCGAGGATGGGGCCCTGCTCAATGTGCAGCTCAAAGTGGGCGGCCATGGGGTTGGCGGCGTGGGACGCGGGCGTGTCGCCGAGGAAGCCGATGCGCTGGAGCTCTTGCTTGAGGGTCTGCGGCTTGCCGGCGACGGCGGGCTCGGTGATTTCGCGGCACGCCCAGGCGGTCTCGAGCGGGACGCCGCCGGCCCAGACGCCGGAGGAGACAGTCACCATTGGGAAGCGTGCGCCTTCTTCGCTGGAGGTAGATTAGACAAGGAGGTGGAATGAGCGAGATTCAAGGTGGAAAGCGAGAATGAGGCAGTACCACCTACAGGTCACCTACTTTGTCCAGTTGACCAGGCCGATCGGGCCACTGTTGTCGTATCCGCTCTCGTGGATTGTGCGCAGTCCCTCGAGCGCAGCCTGCACGCCCAGGATGCCGTCGTACCGCCCGCCGGTCATTTGCGTGTCCAGGTGGGAGCCCATGAACACGGGAGCGACGTTATTGTTTTTCTTGCCCGGCAGGACGGCAAACATGTTGCCCATCTGGTCGATCTTGACGGAGCAGCCAATGGCCTTGACCTGCTCGAGGAGCCATTCGCGGACCTTTTTGTCGTCGTCGTCGAGTGATAGCCGGGCCATGCCGGTCTCTGTGTAGTGGCTAAACTGTCAGGGGAGGAAGTAAAAAGAAAAGGAAAAACAGTTGCAAATCGACTTCCCAGCGTACTCTCCATATGTGTGTGCTTTTCCAAACTCGCACGTCGAGTGCAACGATTGCATCAGCCGGTCGCCATTGATTCGCGGTGTCGCTCCGTAGGATGTCTTGTTGAGTTTCGACACCCCGTTTGTCGTTGTCGACACGGGCTGGACTTGTATCGAGGACGGCATGGTGAATGACCAGATTGCAGGCCTTGCTGCGTGCGTCAAAGAGTTGAATATCTGCCTTGGCTGCCGGCCGAGGAATCCTCTCATGTCAGGCTATCCAAGAACAGGATCAGCTTGCCAGGAGAAACGGCAGATCGTCTACATTTTCTGCGTCGGCCGCTGCCGGCAGTACAAGGATTGCATCATGCAATACCCGAGAGGCTGGACCACCCCTTCTCACTCCCATTGCCGGTCGCCGTCGGGCGCATCAGAGGGGGAAACCTTATCTTGGACGGTATCTCTCAAGTGGGGCAAATCTTGTCTTTGTCGGCGAACCTACTCGGCCGTTGATTTTGGTCATGGAGCTACGGGTGTCATTCATCCGGACTTAAACTTTGCCATGACGCTGTCCAATTGTCGCTGCAGACTTCCACCCCGCTCCTCGTTTCGTGCCGCTTTCCTGGCGGCATGTGTGGTTACAAAGTATGACCGTCCTGGCCGTCTAGTGTACCTGCCGTACGGTGCTTTTGTCGCTAGAGGGCTCGGGACAAAAACAAGTACAAATTCACTTACATGATCGGGCAGTACATTTCTCCAAGTCCCAAAATGGGCGGATCGGTTGTTGTCACACGGGGAAAATGATGTTTGGACTGATCCATGGTGTTGCCGTCTAGCTTGTGTACTTTGCCGTGAGTTTTTACTTTGACAAGTTATTAAATAAATACTGACAAGTTTCGTGGCCTGGAACCTGGCTTCTTTGCTGGCGTTGTCTTTTGCTTTTACTTTGGCTTAAGCGAGCTTGTCTTGGGGATTCCACTCTTCTTTGGTTTGCCCACCTTTGGTGGGCTTTTGGCATACAATGTCTTTCAAATCGAATCGAGACTGTATGAATGGCAATTTGGAGTAAGCCAACTTGAGGCATGAAATCGAATCGCTGCAAACGTGGACAGTCGAGGGAGGATTGGCAATCGTCATTGGTGGCATTGCATTTTGGTGGCTCCCAGAGACCTGCTGATGGCTGCAGGATGAGAAAGCCGTTGCCCGAGCCCACACTCCAGATCGTGGCCCGGCTTGGATTTAGCATGGTCAAGAACCTGTGGGCCGTCGCTCCCAATGCCGTCGGGGTCTGCGTCATGGTTGCCGTGACTTGGAGCAGCAACCACTTTCAAGGGAGGACTTTCCATTTGGCTTTGTGTTGTGCCTGCCGGGATGATCATTCTGGCAACTGTCGATGTCCTCCATGGCAAGGTGTGCAATGTTCATGATGGCTGCCAGTGTTGGAACGTCCCTTCATGAAATCTCTTACACGCGATTGGCTGTTGACTCCATTTTAGTACATCCCCTCTTGTCTGGTCCAGACCTGCCGCGCTGCCATGACTGGTATTTATGACGGTATTATGGTATCAGGTGTGGAAAGATTTCCACCAATTTAACGGAAAACGTGCTGTGCCAGAACGGTTCGAGTAGGTTTCAATATCTGGCCTCTACTTTAGGAGGGAATCCTCAAAGGGGAAATTCGACAACAGTTCTATTCCCGTATCGGTGATCAACACTTGTTGCTCGAGCTTGACGCCCTCCGAGCCCCCCTCCTCCCCAATGTAACTCTCCACACAAATCACCATTCCTGCTTCAATGGCGCCATCGTATCCTGCATCGGGGAAGTCGCCGTGGTGGTACGGGTACGGGTACTCGCCTGTTAAGCCGCACCCGTGAGCGGAGAGGTAGTACCGGTTCTTGTAGTATTTTGCCGGGATGTCCCAGGCCCGGTCGGCGTATTCGCAAAAGGTCAATCCATGCTTGAGAATGCTCATATTGTGGTGGACCTGATGTGTTAATTTTTTTTATTAATCTCCCGGTTGGCGACTTGCCTGCTCGTATGCAACTCGGTAGAGCTCTTTCTGTTTCTCACTCGGCGCGTCAGGGCCGGCCTGGAATGTCCGCGAAAAGTCGGAATAATATCCGTGGCAGCCGACCACGTCGGTGTCCAGAGCCACCAGTTCGTTGGCCTGGATCTTGTAGCTCGCGATACGCGAGCGGTGTGCAACTTTGGGAGCGAACAAAAAAGATCCGTCTCCTGGAACCACGGGTTGGTCCCCGGCCCGGCACTCAGCAGCCGCGTCTCGCAGTAGTCGCCATTCTGCTCAATCACAGACTTGTGCAGCACTGCCCACAGCTCGTTTTCCCGTCACGCCGGGCCGGATGGCCGCGCGCAGCTTGCCCACGGCAACCTCTGTCGCGCGCAGAGACGCCACCACGCACTTGACCTCCTCGGGCGACTTGATGGCGCGCGCCATCTCGATTGGTCTTTGGGCGTCGACGATATTGAGCCCAGTGTCGCGCAGTTGGATGGCCGTGTTGGCGTTGAGCCGCTCGAGGCCGAGCGTGATCTTGCCGGCTGGCCTGCCGATGAGTTTGACAACCAGCTCTGGCATGTCGTCTGCCCATGCCTTTTCGCGCGCGTCAATGCCGGGTCCCACGGCCACAAAACTGGCCGTTTTCGCCGCTCGTACTTCATCGACTGTCTCGTAGCCGTCGGCGAGGTGGGCACATGCGGTGAATTCAAAGAGGATCGATCGCGCGGCAGTGAGGAGGAGGTAGCGGGCTGGGGCATTGCGCATGCTAAACAC
Source organism: Raffaelea albimanens (assembly GCA_002778245.1). Classification (NCBI taxonomy): domain Eukaryota; kingdom Fungi; phylum Ascomycota; class Sordariomycetes; order Ophiostomatales; family Ophiostomataceae; genus Raffaelea; species Raffaelea albimanens. The sequence continues at coordinate 1,440,725 of PCDJ01000006.1, read as the reverse complement.
CTGTCAAGTGGAGCAGAAGGCTGGATTAGCATTGATTCTCTGACAGTGTGGGCACGCGACCGTACCTGCATGTTCCGCGTGCCCGTGGCATAGCGGATGTTGACCGGATCCGACAGAACGACGGCATCGACACCACACTTGGCCATCTGCTCGCGGAGTCGCTTCTGCCTGTAGACGCGGACCTCATTGGTATTGATGCCTTTGCTCTCAGGAGCACAATCTAGAAGCGCAATGCCCGAGAGGTCGGTCCTCTCGGCGTGCCAATCAAAGTTGGCCATGATGGGCGGGAAAAAAGCCTGGCGGACACTTGGGAATCTACGACTACGCAAAATCACTGGGTTTTCAAAGCAAGTCTCTTACCTACCTCTAATACTTGCGGCATTGATGCATCGCCAAAGCTGTAAAACGTCATTGTTGAAGCTATTCGACGATGGAGTGCTGAAACCGTGATTGAAGCTGAAACTAAAGCCGCGCACGTGAGCGGATTATCCGCGCTGTGGCAAGGCACATTCGGATTCTCCGGTATTGTTGCTTGCAAAACGAACGGATTTTCCGGACTACAAATACTAGGTGACCCCCGGTCTGTGGAATAAAAGGTTCGGTTTATCCGTGGTGGAAGTGGAACGACGTCGCCAGCAGGAAAAAGGGGGAGAGGAGTTTTCGGGATTTTCGAACCACCAAGTCAACATCCGTCCCCGTCTGCCGCCGACTTCTTGTTTACCCGTTGCGGTAATATTGGCGGTTTGGCTCAAGCGCGAGTTCTGCAAGAGGGGGCGCAGGCCGCGTATTGCGGCTCCGCCTGAGGGGGAAAAGACATCCCCCTCAATGCTGGACGAGGCTATGAGCCGACACGGATTCCACATCCGTGTCGGTTACGTCAGTGGCCAACCTGCCATGGCTGACTGCGGCGCAGTCTCGGGCTTCGCATTCTAGGCAATGCATTTGCGCGTTTGGCTGGCCCGTGGGATGGCTCGGTCCATAGGAATAACCTTCTTCTTTAGGGCATTCTTCCCGGGCCTGGTGGAACCTCGGTGTGGGAAAGATAAGGCTCCCTGCGTTGTTTTGGCCCTGGCTTCGCCTTGTGTCACCGACCACGTGAGCGGCGATTTAAATTGGAACTTGTGCGGTTCTTGTACCATGGCAGGCTGTGGGGAACAACTCGAAACGGCCAGTGAACCCACATCGAGGCCAACACCCACGGTCCGGCACATGAGACTATGGTGGTCGTCGATTGACTACTTTGAATATGATAGTACTTTCTTAGGGCTACCTGTCCATATTCCTTCCAGTTATAAATTTAACGTTGAATTAAAGCAACGTGAGTCTGGTAGTTAATACTTTCTTTAATTAAAAAAGTGATTCGTATATGAGTGAGGTCGCCATAAAGTACACCCGGCAGGCAGCAGTGATAAATTTCAAGGAATGGAAGGGGTCAAGAGGCTAGACACCCCCATATGCAATACAGTCTAGTTAGAAGCAAAGCAACGCAAATAATTAGATGCTTTCTGTTTATTAATATGGGCTAAGGCTTTTATGTACCTTTTATATCTCTTCTAACTTTTTCGTTTTGTTTTTCTCTAGCTGTCTTTTCTTTCTGACAGGAGAAAAGTATTATTCCCATGCCTGACAAGGTAAAGAAACAACCGCGTAGCATGGTCTTGGGATGAGTTTCTTTGTTCTTTGGTCCGTCCTAGAAGCGCTCCAACTCTGTTGATAATTATTCATCTTAATTAGCAATTCAAGCATTAACAGCATAAGTTGCAGCTTTGTGTTTAGTTTGCTTTGAAACCCAGACTTGTAAATTATGAAGAGGAATAACTCTTATGTGTTTTATTAAAAATCATCATTTTGTTAAAACTGCCTAGTTAACTACCGGTTAAACAAACATCTAGTGTATTAGGATTCAACGGATGTAGGGATTTGCGGAAGAAAAATAGAAAAAGGGGTGTAAATAATGTGAAGTTTTGTGGATACGAGTGGGTGGAGAAGAGGGGGGGGTTCTGATGTTTTGTGTATTAATGATTTTGGGCCACGCCGAGGTGCTTAGCACCACAACATCAGCTTACAGACCGACGGCATGTGAGAAACGCACTCGACTGTTTTCCAAGTGCCTTTCAACAATGCATGGTTGCGTCATTTCCTGGGGGTGTTCCCTGGGCGGAGCCTGGGCAGACGTTAGTGGAAAACAAAAGGTACTTTTGGCTTTGTGCGCCATTTGGTTGGCGTGGCATGTACACCCCCTGCCTTTCCAAGTTTTCTCGCCCTGATACCCCCAGCCAAGTCTATCCACCCTTATCGGGACCTCCACCGTCGCCATCGACTTGCCGTGCGGAGTAAGTTGCCCCCTGGCGAGTGTGGCGGTGGTGATGTCAAGGTGACCACGAGGCGGACAAGGGCGTACTCGTGTACTGTTTTACTTAAAACAACACTGCCTCCAGGCGCTCGAGCTGCTCCATCTTCTCCTCCCTCGACCCCAGCGCCACCACCCACTCCGTTGAACACTTCCCTTACTTTCCATGGCCAACACTATTCATGCCGACCCCCTTGCCAAGATGCACTCGGGCGGCGAGAAAGGCACGCATGTTTCCACCGACGCCGGTAGCGTCCTCAATGGCACAAGCGTCGAGGACACGGGCAGCCACCTGCACCGCCGACTGAACAACCGCCAGATCCAGCTCATTGCGGCCGGTGGATCCATCGGAACGGCCCTCTTCATCAGCATTGGCGGCGGCCTCGCCAAGGGAGGGCCTGTCAGCCTCCTGCTCGCCTTTACGCTCTACACTTGCGTCCTTGCTCTTGTTAACAACTCCGTGGCCGAAATGAACACGTACATGCCCGTCGCTGGCGGCTTCATTCGGCTTGCGGGATACTGGGTAGACGACGCGCTGGGCTTTGTGGCAGGGTGGAACTTCTTCCTCTATGAAGCCATCCTGATCCCCTTTGAAATCACAGCCCTGAACCTTGTCATTTCCTACTGGAGCCCAAACATTACGGATCCGGGACCGACGGCCGGCATCTGCGCTGCTGTTATTGTCCTCTATGGGTACAGTTTTCTAGTGCCATCGGTCGAGTCGATGGGTCTTTTCGAGTCACCCCCCCACCCCCCTGGTGTAGTTCGGGAGAACAAACACTTGGCTGACTCCAGACTGAACTGCACAGACTTATTAACATTATTGCGGTCCGAGGGTACGGCGAAGCCGAGTTTTGGCTTTCTGGCGGGAAGCTTGTGCTGATTTTTATCCTCTTCGCATTCACCTTTATCACAATGGTCGGCGGCAACCCCAAGGGCGATGCCTATGGCTTCCGACATTTCTCGACCCCGTTCGCCACATATCTATCGACTGGTGACCTAGGCCGCTTTGAGGGGTTCCTTGCCGCTCTCTTCACTGCAGCGTTTACCATTGTCGGCCCCGAATACATCTCCTCGGTGTCGGCAGAAGCCCAGCGACCATCCGTGTACATCAAGTCTGCCTTCATCACGGTCTACTACCGGTTTTGCATTTTCTTCATTGTCGGTGCGCTGGCGGTCGGCATTGTTGTCCCGTACAACCACCCAACCCTGGTGGAGCTGTATTTTGGCGAGGGGGGTGGCGGCACTGCGGCGGCATCTCCCTTTGTCATCGCCATGGGAAATCTTGGCATTGGCGTGCTGCCGCACATTGTGAACGCCTTGATCATGACCTCGATTTTCTCCGCCGGCAACACGTACACGTACTGTGCTACCCGTGCGCTCTACTCGCTGGCTCTGGAGGGCCGGGCTCCTCGATTCCTGCGCTACTGCAACAGGCAGGGAACCCCCGTGTATTGCTTCTGCATTGTCATGATGTTCCCGTTCCTGTCGTTTCTCCAAGTGAGTGCACACCCATTTTCTCCTGCCAGAAGCCGCTGACATGTTGCAACAAAGGTCAGCAGTAGCTCGTCCGTGGTCTTGACGTGGCTGGTTGCCCTGATCACAGGAGGCGGACTGATCTTGTTCATCATCATGTCCATCACGTTCATCAACTACCACAGGGCCTGCGTAGCTCAGAACGTCGACCGAAAGACCCGCCCCTACTACGGATACTTGCAGCCCTACTGCGCGTGGATTGCACTTACCATCCAGACCATTATACTTTTCATCTATGGCTACACCTCGTTCCGCCCGTGGGATGTCGAGCTGTTCTTCCAGAACTATACCATGCAGATTCTGGCCGTTGTGCTTTTCATTGGATGGAAGGTTGTCAAGAAGACACGGTACATCCGGCCGCACGAAGTGGACATGGTCTGGGAGCGTCCCGAAGTTGATGCCTACGAAGCCTCGCTGGTAGGAAAGCCCGTGGGATTCTGGACCGAGATGCTTGAAATGGTTGGCATCAAGAGACACAGCAAGCAAGACAGCGTCTGAGCCTGCGCCGGGCCAGGCCTTGTTCTGCCAGTGACAACAACACGACACATCCTTGGATGTTGCAGAGACTAGATAGAACCAGTCTGTAGAAACTCTCAGAGATTTTCTGCATTTGTGACAGTGTATTGTAAACGTTGACACGTAAGTGCCATGGCTGCACTCGGCATAAGCGCCATCCCTAAACATAGGGAGCACCGCGGCTTCGATGCGAGAGCTTCAGCGTCTAACAGACGTGCTTTGACATGCTAATCCATCTCCCAGAGCCATACTCTGGCTGCCAGGATTGCTACCATCGAGGCACAGCTGGGCTTGCCATCCTGAATACGACAGTGGTCCAATCCCTCATCGACACGTATTTCCTCTTTTGTCGCTGCTGGTCGTACTGCTACTTCAAGTTCCGTCGGCGCCATGCCGAAAAGACGCTGCCCACCTGGCTGCTCCTCTGTTATCGCCACCGCCTCGGTTCTCAAGAGACCCATATTCCCAGGGGGAGCAGAACAGAGCCGCAGATGAATGTTGTGCAGTAGCAACGCGAGAAATCTCCAAAAACATGTTCCAGGAGAACGATTTTATGGACTTGAACGCGGTGCAAGCTACAAACCTGCTCTCCGCGATTGCCTTTAGCGGTAAGAAAAGCCGAACCGAATCCGGTGCCCATGGTTTCTCAACAGCGGTGAGGTACAAACAGGCATGGGTCTAGATAGGTCTTGCCATCCGTTTCGCCGAAGCCTTGAATCTGGCCCCTGAACCTGATGCTACACTGCCCGGATGGCAACAGGAGGAACACCGAAAGACGTTCTGGTCTGTCTACCCCCTTGACCGAATCGCCTCCTGCAGCCCTGAACTGGCCCCTCTGCAAACTCGTTGCGCAGCGCGTCCTCAAACGACGACGCACTGTAGGCCGTGTAAGAGCAATTCGCCCGGGTCACGTTCATGCAGTCCTGCGGGAATGTCAGCAGCTGCTTGGCAATCTTGGTCGCCTCCGCCAGCGCCTCATACATGCCACGGGCGAGTTGATGTGCGGGTGCCAAAGAATTAGCCGCTGCGGTCCGGTGTACCACAGTGCCTTGGGCGGCATCTGTACGTAGATACATGTATAACGGCCAGGGTCAGGGCTGCCGAGAACGCCCTCCACGATCAGCACAAGCTGCTGCCCTGGCCACAGCTCGTCGTCTGCTTCTTCACGCTGTCTCTGGCCGTGCTCGTCAGCTTCATCGACCAGAACGGCGTCAGCATCGTGCTGCCCGCAATCGCCTTTGAGCTCATACTTACACTCTGCAGGCGGCACATACTTTGCGTGGGACTCGCCCATGGTGATTAGCATGTTTGCTATCGGGGCCGTGGCTCTCGTGCTGTTTGTCATTGTGGAATGAAGAGTCGCCAGGCTTTGACGAGTCTTGTTGATAGGCAGCCACTGACTTTCAAGTCGACGTCTTTGCAAACAAGACGGTCTCCGTCATGATGGTGCAGACCTTTCTCTTTGGCGCCTCCTTCCAGTCGTCCCTCTACTATATCCCACTCTGCCTGCTGAATGCACGGCAGTTTGGCGCCCTGGAGTCCGGCTGCCGAGGCTGTCCGTGATGCTTACATGTATGGAAGCCACGCCGAGTTTGTCATGCAGGTGCCCATCATGGGAGTCTGTCTATTGGGGTATCTGTTTATTCGTGGCTTGCGGTTGGAACAGAAAGAGACAAGTGTACAGTAGAACGGTTCTCCGTGTGGAGAGGACGAGCAAGATGTCGAGAAGAAAGAAACCAGCAAAAACACAAAACATTTATCTGCAAAATGCATGCTTCTTGAATACTACCCCCAAACGTAACTCCTCCAGTACTCTATGGAGCTATGCTGCCGATCTGCAGCTAGCTGTGTTTATGCAACCTCTGGCAAGCAGGAACCCGTTTACTGACACTGGTCGCAGCTCGATTACACCTCGGAGGCTTGACTGTAACTCGGGCGGATGCAAAGTTTGGCACGTTTCCTTCAGACCTTGATGTGTTTAGACTCAGCAGCATAGCTCAAGGGGCATACATGGAAGATGCAGGGTTTGCCCGTTGGTGTGCAAGTCCTCGCATTGGCTGGAAGAGGAACGCGTTCTGGCCATGATGAGTGAGGTTCAAGAAGCCTTAAATCTCAAGGACATGTTTATCGGCCACTTCCGATGAGTAGTCATACTTTTCGAGTATTTTAGGTTTGGTGTAAGTGGATATGATAGCGGGCAATTGCTGGCAGGTTTGGGGGGGCGCGATAAGATCCTTTTGTTCCCCCGAGCACGACCAGAGCCTTTGTTGCTAGCCCGTTCAGCCTCGCAGATTACCGAACAGGCGGTGGCCGAGTCGAAGCCAGTTTCCCCTGGGCAAATCGCGGTAGCACGGGGAATTTTATCAGCAATGCTCCAGGCGGGCATCTCCCTGTGCCAAGACTGGTACAGATCCTGATAGATGTTCTCCGTGGCTAAGCTTGATTGCTTGTTCGCGATAACTGGCCCAGAAGTGGGCAGGCCGCCGGCAGGCAGTAGGCAGTCTTCCAAAATGTTTCGTAAATGCAATGACATGCTATAATAAGTGGCCGGCCGTTCTCTCTCGTCATGTCTCTGGCTTCTTTTACAAGGAGGCCGTATTTTTGTGAAAAATAAAGGACGCATCATTTCGGCCAACTGCTTTGTCCTCTTCCAAAGCTTAACCTTAAAGTCTAATTATCACTTTTTCCATTTCTTCACGCCACGCAAAAAAATACAATGTCAGTCGACGAGAAGGACAAGGAGCAGACTGCTGCGGCCCCGGCCGACAGGGTCAGCGTCGACGTTGCATATGGCGGTGCCGTCATTGACAGGGCGGCTGAAAAGCGTCTGCTGTTAAAGTTTGACACTGCCGTCCTTGGCTGTTTTGGCATCCTCTACTTCTTGGCCAATCTGGACAGAAACAACTTGGTGCGTTCTGGGCAGCCCCTTGGCAAGAGCTTGTCTCGTGAGGAAACCCCCAAATAGTACTGACATTTGCAGGGCAACTCCGAGGCCATGGGCCTGCCTGAGGACCTCCATCTCACAGGAAACCAGTTCGGCAACGCAGTCTCTGTCTTTTACGCCACCTACGTGTTCTTTGAAACGCCATACAGTATTCTCCTCAAGATCGTCGGCCCCCGGAAGCTGTTGGCGACATGCATGCTTCTGTGGGGCATCGTCGGCCTCTGTACGTCCTTTGTCAAGACCATCGGCCAGCTGTACGCGTGCCGTGTTCTGCTTGGCATCTTTGAAGCCGGTCTGATCCCCTGCATCAACGCCTACATGGGCATGGTCTACCTTCGCTCCGAGATGTCTATTCGCGCTGCTGTGTACTACACCTTTAGCGCGACTGCCGGTGCTTTCGGAGGTCTGCTCGCGACGGCCGTCTCCTACATTAAACACGGCCATCTGCACACCTGGTCTTACCTCTTTCTGATCGAGGGCTCTTTGACCGTGGCCCTGGCGCCAGTTGTCTACTTTGCCTTCCCCAATGACCCGATGGACGCGTGGTTCTTGAATGCCAAGGAAAAGGAGATGATGCGCCAGCGGTTCGAGAACAACCCGCATCTCGATGTCGAGGACAGGTTCAGCTGGGGCGAGGTGTTCAAGGCCTGGAAGGACCCCAAGGTCTGGGCCATTGCCGTGTTGGAGTTCTCGATTGACTTTTCGCTCTTTGGCTTCACCAACTTCTTGCCCGCGCTCCTCGAGGGCATGAACTTTACCGGCTACAAGATCCAGCTGATGACTGTCCCTGTTTACGCCTGTGCCATTGTCACCTTCTTCATCATTGCCATTGTCGCCGACAGAATCGGAATGCGAGGCCCCCCACTGCTGTTTGCTCTTTTGTGTGCGGTCGTCGGCTATGCCATGATGCTGGGTACAGACAACCCCACGGCGCGTTTCGTCTCGGTATTTATCCTATCGATTGGTGTTTTTACAACGGTATGTCAAAGTCCATTACTCTCCAGAATATCCTCGCATACTGACTTTTCCAGACCGGCCTGGATATCGTCTGGCTAAACGCCAATGTGTCGGGCTACTTTAAGCGTGCCACGGCCGTAGGTTCGGTCTTGACTATCGGCAACATTTCGGGCGCTGTGGCCGGTCAGATCTACAGAACAAAGGACCAACCCCGTTACCTGCTGGCTGTCCGAGTCTCTCTGGGAATCACTTGCTTGGCCATTGCCATTGTCTGCTGTCTGGAGGCCGGCTACTACCTGGTCAACCGGAAGCGCGCCAGGAAGATTGAAGAAATGGGCGGCGAGCAGACGATTACGGAGGAGATGTGGCGGCAAGGCCAGAAGGACGATTACTCCCTGTACTTCAAGTACACTCTTTAGAGGCGTGTGGAAGATTCGTAGATTGTAGAATTGTATAGACTACACAGTTAATTTAGAAAATCCAGCAGGATACGTGGACAATGACACGAGCTTCGTTAGGCCGGATTTGTAACAATATGGTCGAAGACGTACGCAAAGGCTTTTGTCTACTTCCCGATAATACGGCCGGCGGAAACCCAGCAGGCTCGCGACTTCCGGGGAATTTGACTCGACGCGAGACGCAGAAAGCCAATTGCCCGGAAAACGCGCCCGTTGAAAACACGCCACGATAGTTTACCGTCTCATTGGTATCGGGCCTTATTGGGTGCTTAAAGCTATTCGCAAGGCCGCGGAGCCGGGACAATTGAGAGTGGCGACCCAAGACTGGCGGCCCTCTGCAGTGGATACAAACCGTCTGATACGGCGCCTCTTATCGTCGGCCAACACAGCGAACGTGCCAGCCAACTCCCGCGCATTCTCATCCGAAGCGATAATGCTAATCGAGCGGGCCTGCCGAACGGCCATGCGTGTGCTGGGGGAGGGAAAAAAACACCCCCAGAGCTCGGGGGCATGCACACGTGTCTTATCCGTGCTGATAATCACGGAAAGCCGAATGGCAGACACTCGACTAACGCACACCAAGATCAGGCGACTGGCTGGCCCAATATTGCCTGCCCGGCGTTGTATCCTTGCTACTTGCACTCCTATTCACATCCCCCAGCTGTATTTTGCAGTACGCCGACGGTGGACTCCCCTTTTTATATAATGCAATAAGGAGAAAAGAGCTGCCGCAAAACGTCCGTACAGATCAGCCAGACTTTATTGCATCTTGACCATTCCCTCGGATCCATTAGTGTCCTTTTCATTGTATCCTTTCCGCTTATCCTTTCCGTGTCCGGTCCACACATCCTTCTGTCCTCCGCACCTCTCTACCCGTACTCCATCCCGCACCCAGCCTACACACACAATATGGCATCTCCAATTGGGGACCACTATGACGTTGTCATTGTTGGTGGTGGCCCGGTGGGTCTCCTGATGGCCTACCAGCTGAAACGCTTTGGCGTCTCTGCCGTTGTGTTTGAGCAGTACGAGAAGGCAGCCCAAGATGCCTTTGGGCGCGCCATTGCATTCTTCCCGCGGACCATGGAGCAGCTGGACCAGCTAGACTTGGCGGACCCCATGTTGCAGCTAGGTTTCGCCTGCCGCAGCAGTGTCACCTACAAGGACGGCAAGCAAATGTAAGCCCTATACCGTCGCAGGCGTCCCAGAAACATCCACTAACTCTTATAGCATTCCCGGCCGGGTGTGGACATTCATGGAGAACATGGAGGGGTCTGCATTTGACTGCACCCTTGTTCTCCGGCAAATGTACACCGAAGAGATCTTTAGAGGGAAGCTCGAGGACGTCGGCGCTCCATACCACCAGGGCATCGAGTGCACGGGCTTTGAAATTGACGACAAGGCGCCCGAGAACGACTATGCCATCACCACCTCGCTGAAGAACCTAAAAACCAACAAGACGTTTACCGTCAAGAGGTATGTTCCTGTGCTTCTACAGTTTGCCTTGTCGGTACTAACATCTGCAGCAAATACATTATCGGCTGTGATGGCGGCCGCAGTTTCGTCCGGAAACATGCCGGCATCCCGTTCGAGGGCGACACCACCGAGGACAAGTGGATCCGCATCGACGGCATCGTCGAGACGGACATGCCCATTACCCGGTCGTACGGCGCCATTGAGAGCGTCACGCACGGCAACGTCCTGTGGGCGCCGCTCGACCACGGCGCCGTCCGCATCGGCTACGCCTTCAGCCCCGAGATCGCCGCCAAGTACCCGGGCGGCGTCACCCAGGAGGTCGCCGAAAAAGAGGCCGCCGAGAGCATGAAGCCCTTCAAGGTCACCTTCAAGGAGACCCACTGGTGGACGCTCTACTCCATCGCCCAGCGCATGGCCAAGGAGTTCTCCGCCAGCGGCGACCGTGTCTTTATCGCCGGCGACGCCGCCCACACCCACAGCAGCGGCGCCGCCCAGGGCCTCAACACGGGCACCCACGACGCCGTCAACCTCGGCTGGAAGCTCGCCCTGCGCACGCGCGGCCTGCTCCGCCCCGAGGCCCTGCACACCTACTCGGCCGAGCGCAAGACGGCCGTCGAGCAGCTCATCCGCTACGACCGCGACATCTCGGTGCTCATGTCGCACAAGTGGCCGTCGTGGTACACGGGCGACCCCGCGGCCGACCCGTACGAGGTGCTCGGCGAGATTTTCGAAAAGGCGTCGTCGTTCAACACGGGCCTGGGCATTGCCTACCCGGAGAACTTGCTCAACAAGGCCAGCCAGGTGCCCGGCCTGACGATTGCGCCCGGCGCGCGGCCGCACGACGTGGCCGTGACGACGCCCGGGACGAACCAGGCGGTGCGGTTCCAGCAGGTCACGCGCAACTATGCGGCGTTCTACGTGGTCGTCCTGACGGGCCGGGTGGCGTCTACGAGATCGTCGCTGGCGGCGCTGCACGGCTACCTGGCCAAGACGCCGTTCCTGTCGTCGAACCCGGCGATCAGGTTCTTGACCATCAGCCTGGCCAAGGACTGCTCGACGTACGAGGCGCTGGACGGCATCGACCCGTTTGGCAACACGTTTTACGACGAGAGCGGCTCGGCGCACGGCCAGCTGGGCGTGCCGACAGAGACGGGCGCGATCCTGATTGTGCGTCCGGACGGTCTGCTGGGCACTGGCTGCCCGATCGGGGGCAACTTTGTCGAGGACTACTTCAAGGACATCCTGACCGTGTCTGCGGCAAGTCTGTAAGGAGGTTGTGTGTTGTGTAAGAGAGTAGTATACGCATTTGTTTGAATTTATTTGGAAATACGTTAGACAATAGAAACATGTATGATTTTATTAATGTTTTCAAGAATGTTGAATTTATTTTTCTTTATATTTAGTTTGCACCTTGAATTTTCGAGTTTTAACGCTTTGGTTACATGAACGTGAACTTCATTTCTTGACATTCAAACTCTATAAAGAACATTATAAAATCATTTTTCTACATAAACTTCCATGTTCTGTTATTAACCCCAACAGTCAGGAGTGTATACATTCACGTGACCATATTCCAAGGCGATGATCGGACCCAGACTTGCCCGGGTCACGGGACTTGGCCGACAAGATAAGAATTTCGGTGTCGGGCAAGTTTACTAAACTCAAGTGGGCCGGCCCGCGGACCCCACTCTTGACAGGTGCTCCTGTGCGCATCCTGGTCCATGCTTGCAGTTCACGACGTCTATTTATGTACAGTATTGCATATCAAAGTTATATACGGTCCACATATCGACTTCCTATGTACTTCCCATCCCCCCCTTTCAAGCACTCAACATGGCGGCATAGTTGACACTCGGCGAGGACTGCTTCGCCGGCTGGCTGGACGACTCGCGCCATGCTGCATTCAGCCGCTGCACGTCTGCTTTGCTGACCGCCAGCTTGAGCGCCTGGCCCGGCCGCAGAATCTCTGTCATCTTTTGCGCCCACTCCCACGGCTCGGACGTTCCGCCGGGCTCGCTGTTGAAATACTCCCAGCCCATGATGCCGCCCAGGTCGCCGTACTTGTCGCGCAGCGCAATGACGGTCGCATTGAGGTCCGTGTACGGCACAAAGTCGTTGCCGTTGGCCGCCGACGTGATCTGGCCCATGAGCACCTTGGTGGCCGCCCAGCCGTCGGCGACGATGCCCTCAAAGTCGTCGGGCGTGGCCATGGAGCCCCAGCCGTTGTAGAACTGCGCATTGTAAAAGGCAATGTCGCTGCCATCGGACTGCTCGAGCTGCGCATAGTTGAACCCGCTGAGGTTGCCGTCGTCGGCCGTCACCGTGCCCAGGGCGGCGGCGACGGGCGCCAGGGTGACCTGGAAGTCGGCCCCAAAGTCGGACCGCAGGCGCTTGACGAGGCGCTCGATGCCGGCCTGGCTCATGTCCTGCTCGACGTCAATGTCCATGCCCTGGAGGCTGTACTTGGCGACGACGTCGTGCAGCTGGCCATAGGACTTTTCAAACGCCGCGTCGTCGCCGTCCAGCGTGGAGTTGGTAAAGGACCCGCTGGCCGCGCCGCCGACCATGCCCATGACCTTGATGCCGGCCTTTTGCAGAACCTCCGTCTCGTTCCAGAGCGTGTAGAAGTGCGAGTCGTACGGCGAGTAGTCGTTGAGCACGATGCTGTCGGCGCCGACGTGCAGGGAGCAGACGATGAGGTGTGTCAGCGCGATGCCCTTTTCGTCGACGAGCGGCAGCATGGAAATGGGGTCGCCATTGCTGTCGTGCGTCGTCTGGAAGTAGATGACCAGCCGGGGCAGTTCGCTGTCGGCGGCAGCTCGTCTGTCGGCCTCACGAAAGACTGCAGCGTCCTGCACAGGGCGTGACCAAATGCCAGGCACGAGCAGCAGCAGCAGCAGCCAGGAGTGGAGAGTCCAAAAAGTAGAAAACATGGCGAGACCAAAGAGGTGCTCAAAACGCTCAGTCTATTCTGCGGACAAAAGAGAAAACAGTCTAATCTACAGCCATGGACGTCTTTCTGTTTCCCAGGATATCGTCCGAGTCTTATATCTGCTGCCGACAGTCGGTGGCCGACAGTCGGATGACCTTCTCTTTGCGCAATAGTCGCATCAAGCCAGTCTATTGTGTGTCGCCGTCTGCGCACATTGATCTATCGACCTTCTGTTTGCGAGATAGTCCGGGCGTGGAAAAGGGACGCTGCCAATGTGTAAAATAGGAAAGTAGTCTTTTGGCAACGTCGTGTGTCGTTCCATTGGTCTAGGACCAAAGCTTGGCGGAGCAAAGAAAATAAATGGCGCGATATGGTTGCATTCAATATTCATAGTGCTCTTCTGATGGCATTTTAGTCTGCTCGCCCTTGCCATTTCTGGGCATCTCTTGGTCTTGCTGCTCTTGTTAGTCTTTTTTGGCCTATCCATGTGCCTCGACAATGTGTCATGGCCATTTTGGTTGCAGTGGCGCCGCCTTGTCTCGGTGTACTTTTGGTCATCCCTTCTCATCATCCCGTGCCATCATCAGATGAAAGGTGTCATCTGCACCCCCACACAACCATAATGGCGTTGGCCGGCTGCGCTAGGGCAGGCCATGCGCTCCGGGCCTTCTGTTTTGGAACAAGGTTCTTTTCTTTTCTTTTCTTTTTTTTTTTTGACACTACTCTCTAGCTACTTTCCTTTGTTAATATGTGGCCGGCTTCCCTAGACCAATCAGCCACTTGATTCTCGAGACCACACTAACAGTCAGCCCTACCCGTTGGCAGAATGTTGAATCCTTGCCATTCCCTGCCACGCCATGCTTAACTATTTGCGGTCAAAGTAAAGTACCGCCTGATCTTTTTGATCAGATGCCGTCCTCCTCTCCTAGTGCCCCTTGACAAAGGCAATGACATAGCCGTTGAACACGGGCGTCGGCACCATCGGGTGGTTGGCCACGACGGGGACCAGCGTGGCCTGCACGCGGTCGTCGCGGCCAATCCTTGTCAAAACCGTCTCTTGCTCGTCCAAGCCTCTCCCGAAGCCGTCCTTCATCATTGCGACCACCACGTCGTCCAGAAACACGCATCCCCCGGGCCGTGTCAGCTTGACGGCCCAGTCAAACTGCTCCCACTGGCCCACCATGTCGGCGTCGATAAAGACAAGATCGAACTGGCGGCCCTCGGCGGCTAGTTTGGGCAGGACGTCGTCGGACTTGCCGAGGAGGACCTCCACCTTGCCGGGGCCGAGCGGCGCCACGTTTTCGACGGCCACTGCATGGTGCTTGGGGTCTATCTCGACGCTGGTGACTGTGGCGCCAGCCTCGGCGAAGCAGATGGACGAGTAGCCGCCGAGGGTGCCGACCTCGAGGACGGTCTTGACGTTCATAAGCTTGGTGAGGATCGAGAGGTGCTCTGCGGCTAGGGGCAGTACGTTGATGGGCGGGAGGCCCTTGGCGGTCGAGTTGGAGAGGGCATGCTGGCGGGTGGCGCTGGGCTCGCGGAGGAGAGTTGCTTGAGCGTGTTTATCAAGCTGAGGACCCAGGCGAAAGTTATCAAAGTCCACGGCATTCTTCATTGATTCGTCCATGGTGGAGTGGTGTGGTTGGGTGGTGAAGACGGCAAGGGACTGATGAAGTCAGATAAGACTGCTTTACTTGAAAGGATTCAAGCATGGTGAGGAGTCACATTTATGTCTTTTGAAATTCGGCATTTTATTGTCGGCATATTAGGTCTGGTTGCACCCATTTCACTGGATATCCCCCGACTTTAAAATTCGGATTTCCGAAATTGCCGAATACAGTTATAAGCATGATTCCATTTGGACTGTGCGGTACACCAGTTCGTGCCTGGCACCTGGTCATGGCGCCGTAAGCAGTAAACCCTATTTGAAGCAAGATATAAAAACATGGCCCATAACACCACGGGAACCAGCAAGTGCGTATGGCAACCCCGGTTCCCATCCCCAACATCCTTGACCCATCCGTCCACCCCTAGCTTAAACTCGCTGTTCCAATGCCGCTTGCTGCCCCTGCTGCGTCCGCGTCTTCTCAATGTGCGCCATCTCGGTGGCCGCAGCCTCGCTCATCTTGCTCTCGTGCACCGTGTCCTGCTCCTCGGCGTCGCGGTTGCCGTACCGGCCAATCTGGTACCACTTGAGCGCAAACAGCCGGTCCATGCTCTCCAGCGACCGGCCCGCCGTCTCGGGGATGCTGAACCACACCCAGAAGCCGCCCAGCAGCGTGACGGCCGCAAAACACCAAAACGTGCCTTTGGGGGTGATGCCGCCGTCGCTGGCCGGCAGCAGCATGACGGGCACCGCGCGCGAGTTGCCGTACTGGTTGGCAAAGTGCAGCATCATGGCCACCGACGTGCTGACGGCGCGGATGCGCAGCGGGAACAGCTCGGCGGACAAGAGGTACTGCATGCTGTTCCAGCCCAGGGCCCAGCCGAAGCCGGACAGGTAGATCATAAAGATGGCGCCGCGCGACGGCCCCAGCTCGTTGCGCTCCAGCTCGTAGCCCTCGACGACGCCCAGCTGCGGGACGCCCGTGAGCATGCCGGCAATGTAGACCATGGAGATGGCCTGCAGGGTGATGCCGATGAGCAGGGCGCGCTTGCGGCCAATGACGTCGACCAGGAACAGGGCGCAGATGACGGCCGCGATCAGCTTGACGATGCCAAAGACGGCCGTCACGAGGAGGCCCTCGTTGGTGCCGGTGACGCCGAGCAGCTTGAACAGGTCGGGGGCGTAGAGCGTGATGGACCCGGCGCCGCTCCACTGGCTCATGACCTGGGACATGCAGGTGAGGTACAGCCGGTACAGGTTGCTGGGGATCAGAAACATCTCCTTGAGGATGCCCACGGGCCCGGCGCCGCGCGTGGCCTCGAGCTCCTCGTGGTGCTGCATCTGGATGGCCGAGATCTCGCGCGTGACGTACTCGTGGTCGGGCGGCAGCTGGCGCAGGCGGGCCATGACCTCGACGGCCTTTTCGTCCTTGCCCTTCTTGACGAGGTAGCGGGGCGACTCGTACTGCAAAAAGGTCAGGCAGAAGATGATGCCGGCAAACATGATGTGCAGCGACGTCGGCACCATCCAGCGCTTGTGCGTGGTGTCGCCGAGGTTGATCTGGCAGCCGTAGTTGGTAAAGTAGGCCAGCACGATGCCCAGGTACACGAAGCCGGTAAAGATGCACGTGCAGAGGCCGCGCACCGAGGCGGGCGCAATCTCGGCAATGTAGACGGGGCCGACGACGGGGGTCTGGCCGACGCCCAGGCCGGCAATGAAGCGGCCCGCATAGACGGCGCCCAGGTTGCCGTTGGCGCCCAAGAAGATGGCAATGCCAATGATCCACACGACGCACAGCTGGCGCGTGGCCCAGATGCGGCCGATGCGGTCGCAGATCAAAAACGCAAACAGGGCGCCGCCGACGGAGCCGATCTGCACCATGGCGCTGACATTGGCCTTGATGTTGGCCTGCTCGACCTTGGTGTAGGAGTCGTAGTTGATGGTGCCTTGGAAATCCTTGCTGTTGAAGGCGCCCGAGATGAGACCCTCGTCCACGCCGCGGGCGGCTCCCAGCAGGCCAAACGACAGCACGGCGAACCACAGGCGCCAGTTGAAGACGCCCTTGGGCTCGCCCAGCTGTCCCAGGCGGAACACATTGATGGGTTTCTTGACGCCACCGCCTGCCATTTTGGAATTGTTCTGCACAACAGAGGGTCTGTGTTGAGGGTGTGTGGTTTGGGTGTGGTTTACAGGGAAGAGGTAATTGGGGTAAAGAGGGGAAGATAAAGGCAACGCTTGCGCAATACACGCAAGGACAGGAACAGGATTCGTGCAGATCGACGGCACGGCAGACAACGACACTGTTACAGACAGGATCCGGGCTGGTACTTATGTAGAATGCGACGAATTCGCTGGACGTTGCCCCGAGCGGTGGAAAAGGATCCTTTCTTGGCGGAGGAGTACAAAGTACACGTGGATCACAATGAAGGTCTGGGGGGTTCCTCTGGGGGTTGGCTGTCTACTCGCAGGGTCTGATTGGTTTTCCGGGGTTGGTTTTCGACTTTTTCTGTGGCTCTGCTGGGGTGACTGCTTTTTACTGCGGTACTTTTTTACTGACATCGTTCTTGGCTCTCCATTGTTTCTGCTTTTTTCTTTCCTTGATCCTTTCACCTTTATGGCATCGTGCTTGGATGTCGGAGTCTCCACCGACTGTTATTTCCCCTTTTCGCTCTGCCTACCTGACATCGCTCTTGGCTATCTGGGGGTCTGGCTTTTGTTTTTCTCCTTGGCCCTGGGGGTTTGACATCTTTACGCCGGATCTCCTTGTTTTCCGCGGCCTTTCTTGACGTCGTCCAAGAGCTTCTCCATTTCCAAGCATCCACTCTGATGCCAGTTTTCCGCTTCCAAGCATCGTGTTGTCAATGCCAACCCGGTTTATTCTCTTGCGATGCGACTCCTGCGCAAGCTCTTGCGACGGGTTGTCTTGGATTCTCTTGGTGAAGATTGCAGCTCGGTTTCCGAGATGTCCAGCCTCTTATCATCGTGCAATTTGGGAGCCGTCTTTCCTTGGCCTCGTTCCCAAGTCGGTTTCCGAGATTGGCCAACTAAATGGGAGCAAGCTGTGCAAGCTTGCAAGCTTGCAAGCTGCCCTCAAACCCCGCACGGGGGCCTCCGAAAGGGCGGGGGAAGGGGAGAAAGGCACAGATTCATGGCATATTGCTGTGGGGATCGTGGGCAGGGTCTAGGTTGCGCATTGCATCGTCAAGGCCGCCATTGGCCTGTTGGTTGGTTTCCCAGTGCGGTCTCGTGAGCAAGTTGCAACGCTAGACGGTTGCACCTATCATCCTGGACCGTTAGTGCAAGTTTTGCTGTTGCATTTTTTATACCGCAGAGTGTGATCCAAAATGTCGGGCTTGGCAGTGACGACGATCTCCCCAAGCAGAAAATTGACGAATAGTTTGATGACTGATGCGACAGACGCTGAAAAACAAATTCCCGGACCGCTGGAAAACGGCTTGTCTGGAGAGGCGAAAAGAAGGCAAGACTGGCCCAGACAGCTTCTCGTGGAATGTCGTCGCCTGCCGAGGCGTTGCCCAGTCCTGCCAGGCGAAACAAGAAGCGCCCCAAGACGGCCATGGCTGGCTTGTCGCTGCTTGTTTTTTTTCCTTGTGGCGTCCGGGGAAGGGGATGTGGGAGGATTGGGAAAGTGGAGGGGCGATCAGGAATGTGAGTGGCCAGCGTATTAGACGAAAGCATTTTCTGGGGAGATCTTTCATTCATGTGTGGCTTGCCAAGACAGCTCGTAAAACCAAGAGTTCATTCGGCCAGAAGCTCGGTCTATTACGCCCCGCAAACCAGGGAATCTTGGCTGCTTGCAGAACGCAAGTCGGCTCTTGTCCTTGGCATTATTTCCCAGATCAAATCGTGCCACCACGCCCTTCAGTGTGAATAAATCATACTATGTGTTAATGGTTAGAAGCCGTTGGCTCTTCGAAACCCGATTGGCCCACCCCAGGAGACCATTACGGACATTGATCACTAATACCTGGTGTTTTCCGTGTCAGGATAGGATCCCAATAGGGCGTGATTTCGACAAAAGGGAATACGAATATCCCAGAACTTGGCCTCGTCATCGAGAAAAGACATTGTCATGGTTTGGGGGGTTGTGAGCTGAGCAATGGCCGAGGACGTGAGCCACCTACTCGTTTTCTTTTTGCAGTCTCAACTGTTTTGTATTACAAAGTAATGAACAGTCGATTGACAAGAAAGAACAGTATTTTTTCTACTTGTTCCATTCGTGCGATTGGGTTTTTCTGTTAGTCTGGTAACTGGGCATGTCGCGGTCGTTTCAAGTATGTGGTTCTCCATTGCTTTCAAGCAAATATTCTCACTCAATATTCACATCCGTTCATCACAAGTGTTGTCGCAATAGTTTTCCAGGTCAATAATTAAACTATTTTATCTTATTAATTTACGGTTCCGTTGCTGGATAGTTTCAACCCAAAAATAAAGTTAGTGTTTGGATGGCCGGCCTGTTACCTAATTCAGCATGTTGGAGGACCAACTGCCGGAACTGCCGATGAACCGATGAACCGATTAAGCGAGGGTGTGAGCTAACGCTGCGGGTGACATAGAGTGAACAAGAATGAGACAGGGGACACCGCTGTTCTGCAATCAGAGATTTGTGACGCTTACGGCTGCTTTAAAATATTTATAGCAATATGTCGTTTCTACTTGGCCCCCTTGATCATAAACAAAATGTATCTCGCGAAGCCATCAAAGTGATGCTTGTCTAGATTAACTTGGAAGTCGACGTCGACAACTCAAGCAGGAAATGTTCAAAGGGTGAAGGCTGAGAATGAAATGGTACAGATGAGGATATTGAAATCCAGAGGCTAAGCATGCCCGGACTTTTTGGTTTTAAACTCCTCTCCCCCCACCTATAGGCTATGATCATATGTCCACCACAATCGGTGCGTTCCGCAGCTCGTTCCGTGGCCCTGCCACCACGGCAGCATTCGCAAATATCGTCACGCGCCGCTCGCGCCATCCAAACAACGTCTTCACTCGTCCCCATACTATCAATACTGTCATCCACGCTAGGCCCGGCCACCCAGTCCACCCTATGATCGCTGCGTCGTGCTGCCACTGCACTCCGTCTACCGCCACATCCTCGCGCCCGTAGCCCGCATGAATGTGCCCAAAGACGCACAGCCTCGGCCGTGGCCGCGCCACCGATTCGGCCAGGTACGCGCACCCGGCGCGGTACCAGTCGCGCTGGTCGCGGTGCAGACTGGGTGGCCCGTGGGTGACGAGGATGCCGGGCGGGTGATCTAACGAAAAGCCAGCGAGGCGGCTGGCCCAGTGGTTGTCGCAGTCTGGGCGGTATTGGAAGGCGGAGACGCCGTATACGGGGCTCCAGGGGGACCCGTAGATGGTGAGGGAGCGGGTATCAGAGCATTCTGGCCGCCCTTCTGGCGTCACCTTGATAGTGACCTGCTCGTCCTCGAGGTAGACCACATCGCCCCACTGCAAGTCGTCACGCGTCTTAGTCTGGCCGTATCGCCGCTCCGGGTGCGCCGTTAGAAACGCCTCGTCGAGCAGCACGTCGTGGTTGCCGGCCACAAAAATTTTGTGCTGGTGTGGTTGCGAGGGGAGAAATGTGGGCAACTATTATTGGTCATAAATAAATAGAAATATAACTACCTTGTATGACCGAAATGCAACAGACACGTTGCGGGAGCATGCCGTGTGGAGATGTACGCAGTGCTTAAGTGAACGAAATGTGTGGCGTCCAAAGAAGGATATTCTTGGCCAAAAACTCCGGATTGGCCCGATCGTCATCCTTCCTGTCAAGTATCTCGCCGTGTTCTGTCGGAATACGCAGTGTTTCTGCGAGCGGGGGGGAGTTCTGGGCCCACTCCGGGGCCTTTTCATATGCGCAGAGCTGGTCAGGGCGATTCCTGGCCTCTTCTGCCTCCTCCGGTGTAATCAACGACGGCATATCACGACAAAGCCCAAGTTTAATCCTTTCATTAAAAGATCGAACAAGTAAAAACGTACAGCCTGCGAGAAACGCGTATCGCTCGGGGTCCTCGTCATGGGGGTCCGGAATATCTTGAACGGACCACGATTTTTGCCGCCAAAAATATTCCAGTTGATTTCTGTAGCTGATCACCTTGTCCAGGAGAAAGAACTCATAAAGTCTGTATACCGAGTACAGTGGTTTATCCTCAAACTCGCCCTGTGGTGCGGCAAACTTGATGGCTGAGAGTTTAGCCCAGTATGCGTCTCGATTCTCCAGGATGACTCGGGGAGGTGGCGGTGGAAAAATGGGATAGTCTTCGCGTCTTGGAACATATTCGTCGTAGTCGCTACTGTCTGGATTCGAGGCTGACGGTGTCTTCTGGCGAACACATGGCCATTTTATGTTCCTGAAACAACAGAGTAGAGCAGACATTTTGATGACGGTACCGTTGCCGCTAGGTAGTGGTTTGGTTTTAAAACTGAGGTCAACCTTCGCGTCCGTGTATTTTAGTTCGATCCACTTTTATCGAGACGGTCACGTGACTCTTGCTCAAAAGGCTTATCGATAACGCATCGTACAGACGGCTGTGGCGCAGCCAAGTGCTGGCCTGTTAGCGTGATGGAATCTGACCACGTGATACTCCACCTACGAGTTCCTGAGAAGTTCACGATGATACCCTTCTGACTTCATTTTGACCGAGCGAATCGGGAATTTATCCATACCTTGCACGAAGAGCGAACTCTAGACATCATAATGTAGCCACAAAACGACTGGGTCCACTTGTACCGTATTGTCACTGCAATCTGCGCTTTAACTCGCCCAATTCTTCTCTTCGACATCTCTGACGACCACCACCATGGCCTCTCCGTTGCACCGCCGCCAAGCATCCCCTGAGGCGATTCTCGATTTCGCATCAAAGGAACCGATTTTCACCACAGAAGCGGCGCGCAGCCATGCTCAAGCGCTCTTCACGGCCGTTCTACAACAGCTCGACGCAGCCCAGGTTCGAGAGCTGGATGTGCCGTTCCGGCGCATCGAGATGGTGCGGCAGATCGCCCAGTGCTCCTCGAATCTGCAGTCCAACGATGCATATTTGCACTCGTTTTTCTCCACGGTCAGCATCGACATGGCCTCAGCCTTGACCACCCGCATCGACGTAGCGGTACTCGCCGACAAGATCGTTGCGTTTACGGATTACCTGATTGAAAACTTCTTTCTGCCTCGTCCGTTTGTTTTTCCCGTGACGGTGAGCTGTGGTGCTGAGAAAGCCGCTTTGTTCTTAACTTGCCTTTTCCTTTGTTAGTGAAAGCATCCGCGATGAAAACGCCGCAGCCGACGCCGGCGTCCCTCTCCGTCTCTTCGGGACCGGCCGAGGAGATTCTTCCCAGCTCCCGTGCACGCATCTCGACTCTCCGGCGAGACTGCCTACTCCGTGACAAGCATCGGTGCGTTGTGACACGGAAATTCGACGAGGACGAAGCACGGTCCCGCTATAAAATAAACGGCACCCGTGCTACCGACGACGACGGCGATGTCTTCAACTGGGCCGGTAATGCTGCGTTTGACGTCTTGCACGTGGCCCATATCCTTCCACATTCATTAACGAACCTTGAGGGTAACCCGCAAATGGTACATGCTCTAATACCAAGGCCATTCTTTAGTCTTTTTATTTCTAACCATGTTGCTGCCCAGAAGAATGCTCTAAACATTCTCAGCATGTTTGACATGAACGTGCACCGGCTCATCGGCGGTACAGACATTGACCGGCCGACTAATGCACTCACCCTTGCGTGGAAATGCCACAATGAATTTGGCTCGTTCCGCATGTACTTTGAGCCCGTGGGCACGCCACGGACCTACCGCATCGCATCCTACGACCTGCCCGCGTTCAGTGCGATCCCGCACCCTCTGACACGCACCCTGTTCCAGTCCCCCACCATTGACTCCCCTCACCCACGGCTGTTGGCCGTCCATGCTGCCATCGCCAGGGTCATGCACTTGAGCGGGGCCGGTGCGCATTGCGACGAGATCTTGCGGGACATGCAAGACGGGGCCGCTGTTGCGTCGGATGGCACGACGTCCCTGGGATCGCTTGTGGCGTTACGGTTGAATGGTTTCTGGAACGGCGTAATGGCTTGATGGCTCAATGGTTCACTTTGACAAGGAAATGAATTGATAACTGATGACTGTTAACGCGTGGGCACACGCGTCTATGAACTTGAACTGTCCTATCTACTGTCTAGAAAACTCACGGCCAAAGGCAACGGGCCGGGATGTGAGAGGAAAGGCGAGGTGTGCAGGAACCAGGCGTATCCATATCCAAGACATGCCTCTTGGCCAAGTAAAGTCTCTAAAAACATCATTTTTTTGGCCCGCTGCCACAATCCACCGGCCATCCGTACTTTGTCCGCTACGGACGACTGGAGATTTAACCGCGTCGCACGCTTTGTCGCGCCGGCGGCCGGCACCGGTAAGCGGATACGCCGACAATCGCCACGTTGACGGAGCGTGTGATAAAGATTGAGTTTAACTAGGTGCGTATCTTGCCGGTTATGCGGCAGGGGACCAACGGCGGCACCAACAAGGCCAGCGGGCCCGGTGCATCGTTAAAGGTCGGCCGAGGCGTCATGGCACGTAAAGCTACTGGAGGATGCATGTCAAAGATACAGAGGAGAGGGTACAAGAAGCGTAGCTAAGACAAGAGTAAAACAATTGGTTAGATTAAATCGACGAGTTGTGAGAGGTCTTAGTAAAAGAGAACCAATGCATGCAACGGTCTCCATCTTCAAGGCGACGAAGAGATACTCTGCTGCTACGTGTCTTGAAATCAGACACTGACAAATGATCACAGCTGGTGTCACGATATGCAAAGTCAACAGATCTTCCAGGGATCCATATTTGAAAGTCAGATACCCCCGTTGAAAGGTTATCATTCACAAACAGACAGAAAAATCGGAAACACGGATCTATTTGGATGTAATATTTAAAAACGTGCAAGTAGACAACTTGTCAAGACAAACGGCGAAACCACAACCATCAGGTATCTCCAAGCTCAAGGGTACACGCCACGCCCGGGCTTGTTTTGGAAAAAGTTGTCGGGGACCTTGACCGGGGGGTCGAGCGCGTCGAGGTGGTTGGTGGTGTCCTTGACAATGTCGTAGCCAAAGTTAAAGTCGCAGAACTCCTCGGGGCAGGCTACACTGTTAGCAAGAAGCACAAATCTCTGCAGTCTGGGTACGTACTGGGGACTTTGTCGGCGGGCATAAACTCGGACGCGTCCTTCTTGATGAGGTCGGGCTCGTCCTGGCCGGCATTGCTAAAGATCTGGATGAGGCTGGCGCGGGTGCGGCGAATCGTTTCGTAGAGCTCGAGTCTCTCAGCGGCGTTGTCTTTTGTGGCGCCGAGGAGAACCATGCCGAGGACGACGCCGTCTTCGATGCCCTGAGCACCGCCTTGTCCCTGATCTGGATGGTGTGTTAAAAGTGGCAAACATTGTAGAGGTCCCTAGAAACTCACGAGGAAGCATTGGGTGGGCAGCATCGCCGGAAAGGGCGACATTGCCCTTGGTCCAGCTCGGGATCGGGGGGCGGAACAGGAGCGCCCACTGCTTGACCTCTGTTGTTTTTCTGTTGTCGTCAGTAATCAATTGTGACGGCAATAGGCTGGAGACTCTTACTTGAGAACAGCGTATAGGCTCGGATGGACATCAGAGTATTTCTCCAAAAGCGTCGACTTGTCGACGGAAGCCTGCCAATCTGCGAGAGTCAGCACTTCTGACCAGGTATTACAGATTAATCATGATCTTCCATACCTTCTTTCTTCATCATGTCCATGTTGTCCTGGTGGAAGATGGCAACAAAGTTGTGAACTTTATTGCTGTAAAGTGAGAGTTGCGTTAGTTACTGCCCATCGTCGGTCTATAGGATTTGGCACGCACTCGCGGCAAGGATACGAAACAATCCGCTTCAGGTCGCCGACAAAGAACTTCATCCGGCCATCGTCGTCCTCGTTGAAGAATTTTGTCTCGGGGTCGGCCTCGAGCTCATCGGCGGGAACGAGAAACCGGTAGCAAAAGTTGTACAAGTCCTTGGACGGCTGGGGCGGGTTCGGGCGGCCCAGGACGGCCTCGACGGCACTGGTATGGATTCCATCGGCCGCAATGACAACGTCGGCGGTGATTGTCCCGCCACTCACCAATGTTATCGACGGTGCAGATGTATTCTGTGTTGTCAGTCCTGAACAAGCCGTCTTTTCCATGTTTACTTACATAATTGACAACTTCAGACTTCAAATGCACAGAGGCTGGTGTGCCCTCGCCCTCAGGCTCAGTGGCCAAGCGCTTCAGCTCCTCGTGCAGATCGACGCGGTGTGCCAAGAACCAGGGCGCGCCGCACTGGATGGGGATCTGGGCTTCGGTAGTGCCCACGTGGAAGCGTTCCAGCGTCTTCGCATTGGCCCGAAAACTGGCTTTTGTAGTGACAAACTTTGCATGGACGGGATCCAGGCCCCACGCAAGCAGGGCACGGGAGGCGTTGGGCGGCACATGGATGGCGGCGCCGACTTCGTTGTTGAGCGAGGAGCGCTCGTAGACGGAAACAATGTGTCCGGCTCGGCGCAGGGAGATGGCTGCAGAGAAGCCTGCAATGCCACCTCCGACAATCGCAATATCCAAAGGCATTGCTGTGGTCTTGCTGACGACGGCTTTGTTCTAGAACAACTGGCAATTTCACAACTGCTCGAATAAGAGATCCCTCGAATAACGGTTAATCTCTTGCTCGTGGCAGACGTATCTCATTTGTAAATGACCCCTGGCGCGTGGGAATATTGGTATCTCAATATTGGGGGCAAGGGGGCGCGGCTGACCATGGTCCGGCAGCGAAAGGGAAAGAGGCCCGGGGTTGCAATGGCACAATATTCTCGACTACTAATGGATGAACAAGTGCATGGGGAGTCTTGGCAAAGGGCCGTCTCCTGCACCCCTCCCCGCCCCCTAGTCGTGGCCCTTTGTACGACTTGTTTTAGCCGTGTTTTCTTTTGGCAAGACACTTTGAGAGTCGTGCATATATATTGGACGATCGGTACCATATTGGAATTCCTGTTTTCGTGCCCAGCGAGATAGACTGCAGGGCACCGGGACAGCCCCAGCGTCCTCCCCCTGGTCCGGTTTCGACATTAAAAAAGCCCATGCTGTAAAAAAAAGAGCCACACTTGAGAAAAGAATCGTTCGTTATTTCCAAACTAAATGCAAAACATAAACAAAAGTTCAACCAACTGCAGATATCTGTTGTCATTCCTCGTAAATGTCCCCAATTAGTTATACTGTTTCTGGCCCTGCAGGCTTCTCCCATCCAACGCCGTCCACAATGTCCTTGCCACTTCTCTTCACACGGCTCAAAGCTTTCAGCTTGTGTTGCTCAAACAGATCCAGAATGGCCTTGCGGTTGGCCACCGTGTTCCCCGTGTCCTCGTCCCACCCCGAAGACGCCGTCGCCTCCATCTCCGGGGTGTCTCTGGCAGTCCACTTGCTTTGCTGCAGTCGGGCAGCGTCAAGATCCTGCGCAGTCATGCCTCCAGATGCCTTGTCCTCCAGTGTCGTATCCGCCCCATGGTCGAGCAGCCAGCGAATCGCATCAGCCGCGCCGCTGTCGGCAGCCATGTGCAGTGGTGTTCGGCCGTCGTTGTTCTGGATGTTGATATCTGTGCGCCCAGACCATAGCAGGACATCGAGACACTTGGGCTGGTTGCGGAAAGCCGCCGCGTGGATGACACAGCTGCCGTTGACCAGCCGGAGGTTCGGATCGGCGCCCAACTCGTTGACCATCATGTCGATGACACCCGCGTGGCCGTGTCTTGCCGCTTGCTGCAGGGCTGTCCACCCCTCTCCGCCGGCTGCCCTGGCATGCATATCAACGCCGTATTTGGTAACCATCTCGCGCACCACAATGTTGATTTTCGTGTCATCGGGACCTCCGCACCGGATCAGCGTCTGCAGGGGTGGCTCGTCGTGCTCATGAAGTTGACTGTGTATGGTTGGGGATGCGCCAGCATCAAGTAGCTCCAACACAATCTCCACGCTTTCGTCTCGGTTCTCCTCCGCGACTTGGTAACCAACTTTCATGCATGCGGTTGCCAGCATCGTAGCCTTCAGTCCGTACCGTTGGTTGGCTGCATTGGGATCTGCCCGTTCCCCACCCTCGACGCCTCTGAGTAGTCGGCGAACAACAGCCAGGGACCCTCCTTCCAAGGCCCAATATAAAGGACATGGCTCAGTATGGCCTTTGCCATTGGCAGTTGATCTGTTTGCTTCGGTGCCGGGTCTTCCGCCAATCTGGGCCCCGTACTGTAGCAAAAGATCGGTGCACGCCAAGCTTGGTTGGTATGCTGCCATCGACAGAGGGTATCTTGGGTTGTCTCCAGATCCATGGAGCGGCTTTCCGTCGGAATTTCGGACATCTGGCACAAAGTTCGGATCGGCGCCTGCATCCAGGAGAATATGCACCAAGTCTGCCTTGTATCGCAGGACAGCGAGCTGCAAAGCCGTGTCGTACAAGTACCATGGCTTGGCTACAAACCTACTATCTGGCCCAGGAACTCCATCCACCTTGACACCGAGGGAGATGAGGTGTTTCACAGCACTTCTTTTCCCGAAAAAAATAGCCGTCTGTAATGGACTGCCCCATACACCCGCTGTGTCGTCCAACGATACGTTGCCCTCTTTGACGAGAAAACTAAGCAGATCCACATTACCAAAACTGGCTGCCATCGACATCGGTGTATCCATTCCCGGAGCAGTGAGATCCGGATCTGCTCCGGCACGCAGAAGCATGGATGCCACTTCCATTTGGTTAAAAAAGACCGCTTCGTAGAATGCATATAATGGTTTGCCGAGCATTTCGACAGGAGAATTCACATCCAAGGCACCATTTTCGAGAACATTTCGAACCAGGTCAACGTCGCCCTTCTGGCAGGCCTCGATGAATGTGACAGCCTCCTCTGACTTCCGCACGTGCTCAAGACCCGTGTCGGCCACCAACGACTCAAAAGTTATCTTAAGCATCGATTCCGGAAAGAGCTCTTCTACCAGACAATTATGACGGAACTCGGATGCCTTTGCCAGAACGGCCCCCGGGATGTAGGGGGCAAACATTCTGAACATGGTCTCGATTGTTGTCTCGTCCATTGACAGGTCAGATCGCGGGACTTTTCCAAAAACCGAGCTGAATCCATCTTCTATCGTGCTGTGCCCTGCGTGGGGGAGCATGATCGCGAGACAATCTGTAAATGCCCGTGAGGCGGCAATGCTGATTGGGTTTGAGCGATACATCTTGGAGCTGTAGACATCCGGGCTTGCTCCAGCGGCGATGAGCTGGCGAACAACGGCGACATGGTTGTAGCGGCAAGCCTGCATCAGGGGAGTTCCATCGTTCCTAAACACAATCGTGTTGAGGTCCACGTTGTGTTTTAGTAGCTCCGCCACAATATCCGAATGCCCAGATGTGGCAGCTGCCACGATGGGGGATGTGATGAAGCCGCCTCCATGGCTAGGGTTCGCACCGGATTTCAGCAACAGCCGAACAATCTCAGCATGGCCGTGAAAGGCGGCGGCCTGGAGGCAGCTCTTGTGGACGCCACCGCCAACATCTGGATCGGCACTTGCTTCGAGCAAGAGCCTAGCTGGATGCTGCAGTCCTAGCAAGCTCATGTAATACAGCGGGTCCCGGAATTCAGCTCTGTCAAGTTTGGGCGGCCGCCAAGGTTTGCTTGGGTCGTAGAGCCGGGCCCAGTTCAGATAGGGCTCACCGTACGTAGCTGCTTCAGATCTGCTTGCTGCATACTGTGGCATCAAGAGCTTCGTCACCAGATACTCTAGCTCGCCGTCGTCCGAAGAGGCAGCTTGATCCAGGGGCTTCTTCTTCGTTCCCTCGGGCGCGTGAACAGTTTGGTAGTGTATTGGCCAGAATTCGGCTGCATATCGAGCTAGTGGACGGTCCAGTAGAAGCTCTTCCGTCAATGGCTCCCGCATGCACAGGAGATATCGGAGCATTGTTGTTGTGAGGTAGGCATGCACTGATGCCGGCGACGTCATTGATGTGAATGGTGGCCCCAGGCAGTCGTCATGTTGCAAGTAGTCGACCAAAAACTCGCGAGAGAGAAGAAACTCCTTGACGGTGTAATGCGACAGGTGGAGCTCAACAAGGCTGTTTTCCGCATTGTCGGGGTCGGGGGCGGTAATGGTCCTCACAAGTGTCGTGCACATTGCTGGGACGCCGTTGAGGTCAAGGACACGCATCTCCTCGTCAAAGACAAACTCGCTGTTGTCGTCCGCCTCGTCGACGGCCCATCCGCCACTATCGTCCGCAAGATCGACCGCAAGCACATCTCCTGCTGCCCGTAGGTCGAGCGGCTGCTGTGCCACGGCTAGCCATAAAAGAAGGCGAACTGCGTAGGCTCTGTGGTGAGTGTCCACGCCGGCAATAGTCCTGGCGTACGTTTCGGACAACGAGCGAGGAAGTGTCTTCAAGGCACGGAGTACATCTCGTTTGGTGACGCATTTTTGCAGCATACTCAGTTGGCAGTCCACCCACCGAAACATGCCTCGGGCTCCGTCAGCAAGTGCTTTTTGGACTTGACCACGGAGCCCTGAAAGAAGTTGAAGTTTGGGGTTGCTGTCCAATTGTTCGCGTATAAATGTTCCGATGTCGTTTTCCACCTGGTCTGAGCCGGCCACGAGAACACAGTCGCTCCGGCAGAGGAGAGTTGTGATTTCGGGGGTCGGCCGGCTTGTGCAGAATATTCGAAGGTTGCCGGTGCCGGGTGATTCAAAGCTCCAGGAACCAATTTCGGGGACCAGAGTCTGGAGTCCATGCTGGTCGATGCATTCATCCAGTGCGTCAAGAATGATGACAACATCTCTGCCCTGTTTCAAAACTTCAGCGACAAGACAGTGGAGTGCGTCAACAAGTTCTTCCTGGGATGGCTTGGAGGGTTCTTCGTCAGACGAACTGTCGTTTGCACCATCCATGTGTCCGCTGTCGAATACACTGGGCAGGTACTTGCGGGCAAGGGTCTCTACTGGTTTGGGGAGAGACGCGCCGGCAGACGAGAGCTGCACAATGAGAGAGCGCGACATCCTGTCGCATTCTGACATGGCTCTGTCGTTGAAGTCAAAGTAGAAGTATGCCAGGACAAATGGTTTAGCGAGGCTGCCTTGGTCTTGGAAGTGTTCAATAACAGCTGATGCGAGTACAGTTTTGCCACAACCGGGAATGCCGTTGAGCCAGAATGAGCGAGGATGCGACGAGTCGATGGAGCTCTTCCAGTTCAGAAAATCTTTGGTTTTGAGGAGCCAGCCAGACGTGTTTTTCGCTCGTCGCTTGCACACGTCTTTGTGCTTTGTCGCCATGGGGGCGACGGGAGAGAGCCATCTGAGGACTGCCTCCTGTTGCCGCTTTGCTTGTGCAGTCAACTGGATCTCGGCGCGAACAGTCTCTTCAATTTTCAGACGTGTCGCCATGACCACCTGAGTTTCTTGGATTTCGTTGACTTGATGGGAGATTTCCTTTGTTGTGAGATGTATATCTAGGGTGAGGCTGGTGCTGTCGGCACTTAGTGCGAGGGCGATCACATCGCGAAGAGTCCGGATTCCGACCAGAGCGCTGTTGAGTTCGTCCTGCCGCAACGGCCAAGTGAGCTGCTGGATAATGGCATGCAGCTTGGCCGACCTTTTGTGTCTGCCATATCGCTCCACCTCGCGTTGCAGTTTGGCCTGAACAGGCTCCAGGTCTTTCACGCACTGGGAGATCGGGCCATCGAGGTCGTCTGCAAATGTTGACAGTGCTGGGAGAGGCTGTTCATCTGAGGGGTCCTTGTCTGTCTCCCAAGTGCCGTCCTCGTCGAAAAACGTGTCAGTGTCACGCACACATGTGCGAGTCTTCCCACGTGCCGTCGCGTATGGCTGGTTGGCGAGCTGCCGCAGCCTCTCAAGCAGGCCCAGCAGCGACTGGGCTTCAATGAGCAGCCGTTTTGCACCATCCTCTGCCTTTGTCGCTTGGCGCCAATACTGGTCGCAGAGTTTGATGATGCTGCCAGTGACCTGGATCACTGCAATGACGCTGGCGGCAACGCTGAGCGGGTCTGCCATTGCGAGACAACGACTAGTTGCTGTTTCCGTGCGTATAGGGCGTCAGGCAGAATCGATTTTCCCGCACAGAGAGGGAATGTGCCGATATTTGCAGACTTTCCGGAAGCCCCGCGAAGGCTGCAGTCTATTTAAGCCAGTACGTTCTCAGCCGCACCTTCCACACCATGCATGGCATTTGGGGCAGTGCATCTCCAACATGGCAGGAGCGATGCACAAATCAAATCACGTAGCCAAAGCCACAGAATCCACACAAGTAGAGGCCTTTTGATGAAGAAAAAAGGCATCTGGCATGATGAAAAATAACGGCACCATGCCACACAGGTGTATTTGATGTCCTGATTTTATTTAGGCTTCCCTGGCAGCCTGACACGGCTTCAACTGTTCCAGCCCCCGTCAATAGAGATGCACTGCCCGGTAATGTAACTCGACTCGGGAGCCAGCAAGAACACAATCAGCTCTGCCACCTCTTCGGGCTGGCCCAGCCGTCCCAGCGGAACTTGGTCCGGAGTAGTCGAGGCAGCAGGCCCGGTACCGCCGTGGGCCTCCACAGACTTTTGCAGCATGAGCGTGTCGATAAACCCCCTGTCTTGTTAGTGACGAAGCGTGCTCGGGTTTGATCGACCAAGGGACAGTGTGTGCACTTACGGTGCAAAGCAGTTCACGCGAATGCCCTGCTTCCCGACTTCCTTGGCAGCTGCCCGTGTGAGGCCGAGCACGCTATGCTTGGAGCTGCAGTAGGCGGCCGAGCCGACGTTGCCCTGGATGGAAAGAATACTCGCCGCGTTGACAATGGCGGCGTTCTTTCCAATGCCGTGCTCTCTCATCCTGGCCAACTAGGAGCGCATGCAGTACATGACCCCGGTCAGGTTGACCTTGAGCATCAGATCCCACAGGTCGTCCTACTCGTCGGCGATGCTGTCCTTGATATTGGGCCGGAAAACGCCGGCAATGTTGGCTGCGCCGTCCAGACGGCCGAGGATGGCCACGGTCTCTTTGATCAAGACTCGACCGAGCTGCGACTCCCGACATCAACCACACAAGTGTGGATCTTGAAGTCGCCGTGACCGGCCTCGGCGTCAATCTTGTTGCAATTATCAGCTGCCTGCTGCAACAGGGTTTCTTGCACGTCGGCCAGGGAGAGATGGGCACCCCGCTTTGCCAACAGCTTAGCTGTACACAGTCCCATCCCAGATGATAACGCTTCCCTTTAAAGAGGTCATTTTGTTCAAGTTGGTCTCTGGCTGTCTTTCTTCGCTGCTTGATGGCATTCTCACTTTCACATTGCACTTGTTCACTATCGCAACTTTTATATCCTTCTGGGGCAGCTTTCCCGTGATAAACAGCCACGGGTACTGGGTAAAGATTTCCGTTGCACGTTGACAAGCCGACAACACCGTGTATGGGGTGAGATCTAGAGCTAGGCGACCTGGCTTAGCACTGGGTTCTGGACCTAAGCGATCTACACGCTTTCCCCGCAAAGTTTGCCAACTCCAAGTAAATGACAGCTCGCCCTATCACCAACAGAGTCATCACTCTAGTTTAGCTGTGTAATCAGCAAGGCGACAAATCAGGCCATGGAGAAGCGGTAAACTGTAAAACCTCGTCTGCTGCAGAAATGCGCCTCCCATCGGATCACTTTCGTGATCAAATTGGAAGCCCTGGGCGACAATGACGTCACCAGAGAGGTCTGCGGTCAACGGGTGCCAGCTCCGTCCACTTTTGGTGAGACCCGATATGCACCGGACACGGCAAAAGAAGCCGCATACGACGGAAATGATTGCTCGTGTTTCTCCATCCATGCAGGACAACGTTGTTCGGGGAAGTCCTCTCCATTCCGGCCGCCGGCAACGCGATTTTTAATCGGGTCGACCCGCAGGCCGGCCAATTACGGGCGAAACGGCGGGGCCGATCTCGCTGGACGATAACGAATTGCTCTGCAATTAATTCGTGTTGTGCCTACAGTAAGCGCCGGACCGCACTGTGCCCCTGTTGACTTCATGACTCGCAAGCCTGCAGTGGGCGACAGGCTGAAAAGGGAAATTGCTGGCACGGCCGGCGCCTGCGATACATAAGGAAAGAGCGACCCATGCACGCCACTGCCACTCTACAATCGCATGGGCGTCACACTCATTCGCCAAAATCGCCGGCATTTCTCCTGGGCCTCGATCCCGCGACTTTGATTTAAAGCAAGCCCCGTCCGTTTCTCTGCAGCCCTTCCATGGTCGGCCCTCCCCAGGGGCATTGAGAGCTCATGGCTTCAACAATATTCCCGCCCGTCTCCAAGTACGTCGCCATTGTGCCGCCGCCTCCCACAATGGCCGGCAAAAAGACATCGCCTCTTCCGACGAAACCTCAGCATCACCAGCATCCCAACCCGGACAATGCGATCCTGCCCATGCTGCGCGACGCCGTCGCGGCAATCAAGCTGGTACGTGCAGTTGGAGTAACCCCTCACCGGCAGGACCCCTCTGCCGGCACGCGACACCGCATGCTTACCCCAATTTCCAGATTGCCTGGTCGCATCGAAAACGCATTGTGCGATGCTTCTTTTTTGTTCCCATCGGCGCCTTTGCGACACTCGCCGCCTGCTATGGCGTCAATCGGCTGCTCAACATGGGCGGCGTCCACTTCCCGGCGTCGGTCGCCTGCCTGCTGATTCTCTTTTTCGCGCTGCTCGTCTGCGACTGGGTCCTTGGCGAGCGCCGCACCAAGAAAGTCGTGCGCGTTATCAACGTATCAGTACGTCAAGAGTCCCTTCGCGCTTGCCTGAACACCCGCTCACATCACAGGGAGGCTGGTCTCTTCGCTGGCTCAACATCTTCTTCACGCCCGCCTTTGTGACGCTGGCCCTCAGCCCGGCCATCTCGGCCGCTGAGGTGGGCAAGATCATTGCCGTTTTCGGTAGGTTTGCCTGTTTGGGGGATCTCTTGGTTGAAAGCCGCCCACTATTGTCGCCCCCTGTGTGCGCTAGCTGACAACCCGGCTCCAGTCTTTGGCTTCCTGGCCATGATGGTCTTTGCCGCCTACATGACGCGTGGTCTCCAGTTGCTGGTCAACAGGCCGAGAAAGGCCGAGGACTTCCAGACCGGCAGCCACCAGAACGACAGCGGCGAGCTGGAGCTGATGCAGCCGCCGCCCGAGACGGAGAACACGATCAACTCGGCCAACAACAGCGCCTTCGACCTGACGGAAGCGTCGCTGCAGCGCAACGCAAAGACCCAGCAGCGCCGACTGCCGCCCGCCCCACCGCGATCCCACGCCGCGGCCTACATTACCATCCGCGGCCAGAACCTCGACGACCCGCTCAGCTCGTTCAGCGACGTGTCGCCTCCGTACCCGCGGATCATTGTGCCCGTGCAGCCCTCGCGCCCGCGGGCCGAATGCTGGGCCGACAAGCTGGGCAACCATGCCGACGCCGTGTTTTTCGGCTCCATGCTGGTCCTGGTCGGCCTGCCAGCGTACTACGCCTCGTCGCACTACGCCATGCCCCTGCATCTGACAATCAACATCCTCATGTTCTTCGGCGCCATGGGCCTGCCGTCCTCGTGGCGGCAGGTGCTGCATCCCGTGATTGTCTCGGCCTTTTCGACGCTGCTGATCATCTGGCTGTGGGGGCGTGTCCGGGGCGACTCGCTGCACACCCTCCTGGCCGACTACCGGTCGGGCACGACATACATTGAGCTGTGGGCGGCCGCGACGGCGTCGCCGGCTGTGAGAAAAGCCCTGCCGCGGCCTGGGGCGGGCGACATTCTGGCCAGCGCCATGGACGTCAGCATTGTGTCGCTTGCCCTGCCCATGTATCAGTACCGCAAAGAGCTGCGCCGCCACTTCTGGGCCATTGTGCTGCCCAACATTGCGCTGTCCATCACGTCGTTGTTTGTGTATCCGATTGTCTGCTACCACATTGGCATCAGCCCCGAGCGCAGTCTGGCGTTTACGTCGCGGAGTCTGACACTGGCCCTGGCGACACCGACGGTGAAGAATCTCGGCGGCGACCTGAACACGGTGGCAGCCGTGGCCATCATTTCGGGTGTCCTCGGCGTCCTGATTGGCAGACAGATGCTGTCGTGGATGCGTATTCCAGAGGGTAAGTCAAGGACTGGTTGATGCTTTCGTGAGACGTTTTTGCTAACAAACCAGACGACTACGTCACTCGTGGAGTCACGCTCGGTGCCAACGCCTCGGCCCTGGGCACGGCGCTTCTTCTTCGCACAGATCCACGCGCTGCAGCACTCTCGAGTCTGGCTATGAGCCTGTTCGGTACTGTGACTGTAGCATTTTCGTCGATTCCGCCCATGGTTCATATTATTAGATCTCTAGTTGGATTATCGTAGGTTGACTTGGGACGCTAGATTTTCGATTTCTTTCTCTTTTTTCTTTTTAATATTCCCCTTTCTTAAAAACATAAGGCGACACCGCACACTTTTTTTTTTTTCAGGATCACTACCACTTGACATTTGCATGGATGCAGATGCAATCAGGGTTGATAAACTGTCATGGATTGAATAGAAATAGATTGCAAAACAAAATGAAAATGAAAATGAAAATGAAAATGAAAATGAAAATAAATAACACTGAAAAACACTAAACAATTTCACAATACTTTACAATGTACTCGACCCAAAAGTTGTCTTTTGCGACTCATTTATTCCCGTGTTTTCCTTTAAAACGCAGGCACTCATCATGCCCTGACTCTAGTCTGCAGACCAAAGACTCGAGACACGCCACGACTCCTCCAGACCCATGCCGGGGCTACCTCACTGTCGCTGTGCCATTCGCGGCCGAGGTCTCGCGGCTCGCTGGTCATGAGTGGACGGTTCTTCATTGTGGCGTACATCTTCTTTGCCGCCTCCCGAGTTGATGGCATATCTACCATTCGGTCAGGATGAGGACGCAATTCTGCCGACCCAATAGGGACGCTTGCATGTACTTGTCCGTCTTTCCATTTTCCATGGGCAGATTGTTGGGGTCGTTGTACAGGGGATGCACATGGAGACCGTTCTCGGCCGGCCGGCCGGTCAGCTTGCCGAGCATGACGGTAATTCGTCCTGTCAGCTCCAAGTTCGGCCGCCGCGTGGCTCTCTGGACCTGCGTCGCTCGTCAACTTTGTCGCCACGTCCATCATGCTCAGCACCACCGACCTGGGCGCGCTCTGCTTTGCGCGCTTCCTGCTGGGCATCTCCGTCGGCTGGTTCTTGTCGTTTGCGCAAATCCACGTCAACAAAGTCGCCCCTGCCCATCTGCGCGGCACCGTGTTTTGCCATTTACCAGTGCCAGCTGTCGACGGGGGTCGATTGCCGGCGCGGCCATTGACTACGGCACCAAGACGATGCTGGGCAAGAGCGCATACCGCATCCCGCTGGCCGTGTTCTATGCGGTGCCCACGATCCAATGCATTGCCCTCTTTTTTCTTTCCAAAAAGCCCCCGCTGGTTAATGACCCAAGGTGTGTTTGTCCTCTCTCTGGCCAACTTTCTTTTCTTTTTTTTTTTTTTCTTTTTTTGCCTCGCTTCGCTCGTTTTACTCTTGCGCACAGTCACTTTTTGTTTTTCCTGTTACCTTTGTTTTCCTTTGTTTCTCAATCCCTTTCTCATTTCTTCCGCTTCGCTCGTTTCCCCCCCTTATTCACCAACAACAACAGGCATGGACGACGCCGCCACGCTGGCCCTCCGCTCCCCCCGCAACGCCAACATTGACGAGAGCGAGTTCCAGGCCAAGCTCAACGAGATCAGAGTGTCCACGCGCAAACAGGTCGAAAACACCGGCGACCGCAAGCCATGGCTGGAAATGTGGCGCAGTCTCTTGTCCATTGTCATTGTCTGTTTCCACAGCGCCAACGGTATTTCCTCGCTTCGCTCGTTGTTTTCCTATTGCTCTATCTTGTTTCTTGTTCCTTTTTTTTTTTCTCTTTTCCTTTTTCCTCGCTTCGCTCGTTGTACTTTCCTTTTCTCACTATTTCTATCCTTGTTTGCTTTCTTTCCCTCGCTTCCACTAACAGCCAGACTCCTCTTGGGTCATCTACACCCCTACGAGTACTTTCTCACCGTCGCCGGCGTCAAACAGGGTGGGGAACGGTTGGAGGTATTAAATTTTACCTCATCTGTTTTACCTAAAATTAAACATGTGCTTAAAGAAACCCGTGGAAGGATTCTCGGTCGTACTGCGTCTTTCAAATGCCGACGTTTTGCCGTATGTCCGCCTCTTGAGTGCCGGTGACGACATGCAGGCGGAGAATGTTGCACCCAACCGCTTCAAATCAATGCAGCACTTGAAACAATGGATCGACGTGAGGGTGTGCGTACGTACGCCGGGGAAACAATATTCACTCAGCAAACAAGCCGTCCAGGCATGCACTACCAAGAAATCAAGCTTTTTAGTGGCCGTTGCCCGTGGGGCCCGAAAACGTTTCATTATTCCGTAATAGGCAGGCCACAAAGGTGGCCATATCATGCTATCTGTTGGGGGCTGCTTGCTCGTAAATTTCATTGACATCGGTTGTTTTCATTGATTCTTTTCTTGTACCTTTTATTATTTCTTTCATGTATCCCTTTCTTTAAAACGGCCATCCCTTGCATCGCCACTCGCATTTCCCCGTTGCCGTGTCACTCATTCCAGTTGTTCTTATCGTTATCCGCCCCCTTCACAAAAGTGCCAATCCTGCGCCCATAGCAGCCGCCACGCCCAGGAAACCGGCTTGCGTAGGGGCCGCTGCGCCTGACAATGTTGACGATGCAGCAGTCGCAGATGCGCTTCCACTGCCAGTTGTTGCTGCTGCTGTGCCAGAAGCTGTGCCTGTAGTTTTACTCGTAGAAGCCGTTTCCGTAGCAGATGCGCTCCCAGCAGTGCTTCCTGTGCCCGACGTCTTGATCGGTCCGCCGGGCTGAACAGACACGCCCAAGGAGGCGCCTGTGCCGGTCACTGTTCCTTCCCCATTGGTGGCCGTGGCCGTTTTCGTGTCTGTCACAGAGGTCACCGACTCGAGAGGTCCTCCAGGCGTGGCTGTCGTGTCTGTCACAGAGGTCACCGACTCGAGAGGTCCTCCAGGCGTGGCTGTCGTGTCGGCGCTCTCGGTGACCGATGCAGTCGTGTCACTGCCAGTCGCGCCGCTGGCTGTACCATGTCCGGACAAGTAACTGGGCGTCACTGTCGCCGTCCCTTGGTACAGGTCACATCCCGGCTTCGTCGTAATGGGCCGCCCGTGGACGCCGCCGCAGTTGAGCAGCGAGCAGATCTCGCCGGTGCCGGGGACGTACCACACAATGCTCGGCTGGCCGTTGACGGTCGACGTGGTTGACGTGCACCCGCTCAAGACGGTGCGGGCGAGAGTGCCGGGGAGGAGTAGGCCGGCCGTGGTGGCGAGGAGGCCGACAAGTTTCGATTGAGGCTGCATTTTGGGTGGTTGTGAGCTAAGTTGGAGAACAAAGACAAAGGATGCGGAGGCGGGGACAGGAGAGTATTTATCGTGTTCGGGCGAGGGACGTAGACAATCGATGCTCGTGGTTGCCAGCCACCCAGTGGCCAGTGGGTACCAGCCAACAACCACCCCAGATCGCCCTGGACCTGCCCAGAACGGGAGCTGCTCCAAACTTGCCACCTTCCGAATTAGGCACCAGGTTGGCTGGACAAAACGTCATTCCGTTTACGACAAGATCAACTCCTGCAGGAATTGAAACTGGCGAATAAAAAACTGCAGAAATGGTGCGGCAATCGGTTGATGTTATTACTTTGTCTGCACTTTCTGCTCTTGGCTTCCAGCGCACAAGCTTTCGTTTTAATGGGCAATAATTTAAGCTTTGGGGGCGAAACGCTTATTTGTCTTGGCCTCGTTAATTCCCATTATCTCAATCAACTGACTTGCAGGCCACGTTGAAATTTCCGTTTAACTTGGATGATTGGCCTGTAACGACCATTACTGTTCCTGTCTACTTCCCGACACGTCAAATCACATCAAGATGCATAAATCTTCGCAAAGTAAAATCAAGTCCGCCTGTCGTCGTTTCCACCCATTCCATCAACTCCATCATTTTCCGTTGTAAGCCATCCATCACTCCCACCTTGTCAATATGTCCTATGTCCCTTCCGTGAATTTTCCTACTTCCTGGCCTTGGCTGGCGCCTTCCTCTTGCGCGGCTCGCCGGGCGCCTTTTTCTTTGGCGCTGCTTTTGCTCTGGGTGCTTTCGGCTTGCCCTTCCCACGGGCACCACCAGTATTGTTCTTGGCAGAGCCTTCCTTCTTCTTGGCAGTACGTCTCTTCTTGACCGGTGGTGGACGTGCCTCGGCCTCTGGCTCTGCTTCAATGCCCGACTCCTCGCCATCGGACTCCTCTTCGGCGGTCGGGTCAATATATTGGTCTGGGATATCAGTAGATGTCGGCGCCAATTGAAGCCGGCCACAGGTTCCGGGAACCTTCCAGTTCTGCTGCCAGCAGATAATGTGAGGATTGATTTTTCGCCGGGCGATCTGGTCTACGGACCGATCTTCTTCTGCCAAAAGATTGTCGACACCGGCAATCTGCTTCATCAAGAGGTTGATTTGCTGCGTGATCTTTGCCATTGTACTATCCCAGAGCGCCTCTAGCTCCTTTTCCAGCATATCCACATTCTCGCCAATCTGACAATTCATGCTTTCAAGGACTTGTTTGATATATGGCGTTGTGTTAATCCTTGCATTTTCTTCCAAAAGTTTCTGACGCCTTTTGAGGACTCCCCTGCCTTTAAAATACCAGGTTGTGTCAGCCTTGTGTGATCTGTCAAAGAGATTGAACACGCACAAAAATAAGAATGCATCTTACCGCTCATGCACGCAGCCTTTCCGAACGAGGGCCCCCACTTCTTCTGCAGCACTGCGTAGGCTGTAGGGTGGATTGTTTCGGCATTTTTTATCAAAGCAAGCAAGGAATGCTCGATTTCCTTGGTCACCGTCTCTCGAAGTTGGTAGACGGCCACGAGGTGTTTATCGAGACACTCCAGATGATCGGGAAACATATCTGGAAGCACTGTGCGAAGTTTGCTCAAAGACGTCTGCCAGGCTTTGTCGATGAGCCTTTGAACACCGCGTATTTCGTTTGGTAATTGACTTTGGAATACATACGTCCAAGCGACCGAGAGTTCTTCAATCATTCTGTCAGACCTGTGACCTGTTAGATGCAAGCTTCGAAAGGCCCAGAGCTGTTTAGATCACCCACATGTCCTGAATCCACCCGTACTCTACTTTGACTCTGCCCTTACTTTTGTAGCGCTGACCCTTGCCACGGATTATCGCTTCGTGAGTTCTCCAATGAACCTTTCCCTTGATGTTAGGCCTTCGCGGATCAATTGTGATCCACCGATCAACTAGATCGAGAATTGCAGGGCGACATGCCGGACGGTAATGTTTTGTATCATGGTAAACAGCTTTCAGGGGGTTGCATAGTTTCAACTTTTCAACCAACTCTTTCCCGCTGACTTCCAGGTTCTTAAAGCGCGTCTTAGTTATTCCGGCTACCAAAAACAGGGGCATTGACATGAGTGACTTACTTCACGCAGTGTTGCTCGAAACGGCAGCAAAGTCTCTTTCAGAAGGACATCTGGCTCGCAGTCCACATCAGTGCCGATGGCATCATCGTTCATCCACGCGAGAAGAAAATTTAGCAGCGCCTGCAGTTTGCTCAGAAGCAATTCTGCGTGTTGTTTGCGTAGCGGGAGGCTTGCACGCCGAATCCAGGCTGCCAATGCTGGCACTCCTGAATAGGTGGCAACAGGAAACCCGGGACGAGGGCCCGTGTAATCATTAGCAGCATCCCAGAATGCCTCCGCGCTCACTGGGAAAACTTCAACCGCGTCATCTGGCACGATGCTGGCAGAATTGCTTGAGATTCTGTTGCGCCGCTGGGATCGATGCCCTTCAAAACGACGCTGGATGCGCTGCCGGACCCTGTCGTTTCGAGCAGATGTACAGAGGAATACCATTTTTCCATTATGGTACGCTAGTCGTTTTTCCAGCTGCCGTTGTTCTTCTTCCAGAGACGGAACAACCTCCCAAACACGGGCCAGTTCATTTTGCGCTTGTCGCCAGCTTCTGCCGTCTTCTATATGGATCGCAATTGGTCAATATACCATGTATCTCAGCAAGTCAGACTCGGGGGATGGGAATCGCTTGCTTACCTGGACGTTCCGCGAAGAGTTTGACGTCCGCCTTCGCAGACGACAAATAAGCCTTCTCCTCCCGTATATGCGATTTGTA
This sequence comes from Raffaelea albimanens, assembly GCA_002778245.1. Lineage (NCBI taxonomy): Eukaryota > Fungi > Ascomycota > Sordariomycetes > Ophiostomatales > Ophiostomataceae > Raffaelea > Raffaelea albimanens. The sequence goes on along the minus strand of PCDJ01000006.1, from coordinate 1,399,621 downwards.
CTCCCTGATTATTTCACGCAGTTTGGAAATTTTGCTGTAAGTTCGCATCAGGTCAGTTCTGGGAGCAGGTTTCAGTTCCTGCTTCAAATACTTCTCACAGGCGAGTACGTCGGTTTTCGATGTTGCGATGCAGAATCTCTTGGAATTGAGCTTTCCATCCATCTTCATCCGCAGTTTCTCGTGGCGAGAAACCAACTCCGATGTAACTTCATTGTCGGCAGCCCGTTCTATCGAAGATACAATGATTGTAATGTCAAGCTCGTGCAAATGTTCTTCGGCGACCTTGGCTCTCATGTGGGATGCATCAGCCATTCCAGGCAGGTCTTCGAGAACAATTCCGCACTCAGTAATGGCAGACTTGACGTGAAGGTTAACACATTCGACTAGTGGCCACACCTTTGCTGTTTTTCCATTTTGCAGAGGCAGCGGTGTACAGTCCAGGAATGGCTTGATTTTGTCAGCAAACTCCTTCTCGTCGTGGCCTTCGATAACCATTGGCGCGAAGAGTAGTTCCTTGATCGCAGAACTACTTTCCAAAACAGAGTCAGTGTCCATGTAGCAGAGCTCATCTTTATCCAGATTCCAGATATCCCGGATCGGCTCGAGATATTCTTTCAGTATGCCTTCTTCTTCTTCATCTCCTTCTTCGCCTTCTTCATTGCTGTCATTATCGCCATCCTGATCGGTATCACTTTCACCATTGCTTTCAGCCCCGATATTGTCGTCAAATTCCAAATTGCCGACTTCTTGTTTGCCTCTTGTTGCGGGGTTGTGTGGTGCATCTTCACAATGGCTGTGTCCATCCTGGCATTTTTTATCCTGGCTGGTTTTGTACTGTTCGTTGTCATCCTGGTTGCTTTCATTTTCGTTGTCCTCACTCTGGATATCCGAGCACTGGCTGTCGTCACTTTGACTGCCCCCTTCGGCATCTTTCAGAAGTCCTTGGCGAGCCATCTCTTCAAAGAACGAGTCAAGCCATTTCCTGATCTCTTCATCGGTCTTGAAATTCACGACAGCTCGGAATGGCATTTTGGAGCTGGCCTTTTCATTATGGTGAATGACGCAGACAGTCCCCGTAGAAGCTCCTTCGGAGCTTGATGGGAGAAGGGACTCGTAACCTAGAAGTGCGTTGATAAGCGTCGACTTTCCAGCTCCTGTGCCGCCAGAAACCCCAACTCTGACAGAGAACTGTTCCTGTAGCTTGCAGACAGTTTCTGTATGTTGTCAGTCTCTTATCTGTCTAATATGGCACAAACCAAGTCCATACTGCACTTACCAAATTCTCTAGACCATGTCGGGAACCACTCCAGAGAGGCCACAGTAGATGTGTCTCCGACACTTTTGATCTCTTCGGTAATCTTTACCCCTTGTCGTATGGCATCAGCAACTGCTTCTTCTAAAATTCCTATGCTTTTCTCGTCGATTTCATCTGAAACCTGCTGCCATGGAAACTGCTCCGTTTCAGTTTGATCTCGGGTAAACTGCCTGCCGGGGGTGGTTTCTGGTCTCGCCGACAAGAGGTCGAAGGATGTGGTATCATCGACAGCATCTCGGTCAACATCTTCCTCTCCCATGCTGTGATGTAAACGTTCAGTGTCGGCAGCAGCTTGGTAGAGGATCTCTATCGGGTCGTTCTGTTCCACAAAAATGCCATCATCGCGGTCTTCTATTGTAGCATCAGCTTGTGTTACTTCATTGCCAGGAGATCCTTTCTGGATTAACATGGCTTCGCTCTTGTCCATGTCAATTTGAGAGGCGTCAACCGGTATCAAGGCACTTGGGGCCTGGGTTTCTGCATGGGTTCCGTCGGCAAGATCTTCGACAGGGCCATATTTACCACTGGTCGAATCCATTGGATTTTCTCCAGCATACTCCGAATCGAACTTCAGGACCTCATTTGGCAAATCCAGCATGTTCTGCGGGTTATCAGAAGCTCCTGTATTGGCGCCGTTGACATGGCTTGTCGGTAACTCTACTGTTTCTGTGTTGTCTGTGTGTGAACTAGAAATGCCATTAATTGTCTCGAGCACACTCATGATCGCGCTGTCCATGATTGAATCGTCATGTTCAACAGCCTCGTTTTGCAGCAGGTGTGGCGACGTTGGCGCGTCGACAGTATCGGTTATCGGAGTTGCCTCTGTTTCGTTTTCTCTCAGTGGTACTTCCAGTGGTGGTTCAACGGCTGTGGTATTTGAATCTTGCTTTTCTTGGTTATTGTTTGGGTGATGTGGTATTTCTGAAGCTTGCGGCGGTTGGGCCTGGTTTGGAGTTGTTGTCTCGGTATTGCTCTCGAGGGGCCCACCAGCAGATTCCATGGGAGCATCTGGCATGTCTTTCTCTGGGGAGGAATCCATCTGCCAGACACACAAATTTGTTAACGAAACAGATTTGACTAGATGTATAGAGCTGAGATGGACAAATGTGAGGGGATGAATACCTTGAAAAATAGCGCCCGAAGGCGAAGAAAGCGACAAGCAAAGCGCTTGGTTCTGTTTGCTTTGGACGAAAAGGTTTCTCGGGATCAAATGCTTCTGAAGGTGGGCTCCGCTCTCAAGGAAAATAAAAGGATAAAATTATTGAAGAAGGGAAGAGTTGGGAAGAGGAAAGAAAAATACCACAAGGCAATTATTTATGGCGTAGAACGAGCCTCCGTGGTCTGTTTTCGGAAGGAAAGACAGCCAGCCACTCCTTCCCAAAACAACCCGTTCCAAGTGAACCTGTTCAAATGTGGAAAGTGCGACTGCAGAAGGATGCCGGATCAGGAAACTGGCATTTCTTGAACTTTCCAAGACACAACTGACAAGACTCTGATGGAATATTGATCTGCACTTGAATTAAGGATGACTGCAACATTAAATGGGGGATGAAACTAGCCGTTGGAAGTTCCAGCCAAATCCACCATCAATTACAGGCCAATGCACTCCTAGAAGGCACAGTGTCTGTGGAAATCAGCCCCAAGCCCGGGCCTTCGACTTGACCGGACCACCCACCACGAGACTTGCTACCCAGAAAAGACTCTAGACATCCTGAGCATCTTGCCACGGCCGTCATCATACTTTCAGAGACTTGTCTGGAAATTCCCGTCGGCGGCGCCAAGTGGGACGCCGGCGAAATACACGGAGCCGGAACGGACGGGTAAGACGGATCTGACGGAGCAAAAAAGTTCATGACGTCGGCATCGACGTCCGCCAGACGCCGGGGGCCGCACACGATTGAAAGTGCATATTAGAGAGGCTTCTGCGGCCTTTTCTGAAGCAGTTGACATTCACGTCTCTCCAGGCTCAACTTTTCAATCACCTTGACAATGATTACCAAAATCACCGCTTCTCAGCGCCTCGACTCAAGAGGCAACCCGACCGTCCAGGTCGTTCTCGAAACTGACCACGGTGAGCCTCAAGCTGATCCCGACGTCACTCTTTTAGTACTGTTGCTGATAACCACCCCCTCCCTCTTTCCAGGCACGTTCCGTGCGTTAGTCCCTTCTGGAGCATCTACGGGCGCCCACGAGGCCGTCGAGCTCCGGGACAATGACAAGTCTGTCTATGGCGGCAAGAGCGTGCTCAAGGCCGTGCAGAATGTCAACGCCGTGATCGGCCCTGCGCTTGTGGCCAAGAAGCTCGACCCCAGCACGCAGCTCAAACAGATTGACCAGTTCATGATCGACCTCGACGGCACTGCCAACAAGAGCAAGCTCGGCGCGAATGCCATTCTAGGCGTCAGCATGGCCGCAGCTCGTGCTGGGGCGTCAAAGCGGGTGAGTGAATGTTGGGGGGGGGGGGGGTTGATATATTCTTAAAACAAATACAGTACTGATGTTTAGGGAATTCCCCTGTACGAGTTCCTCCGCGGAGAGGCAGACGTCTCCGGGTCGGCTCCCCACGTCCTGCCCGTGCCGTTCTTCAATGTCCTCAACGGCGGCGTCCACTCGGGCAACACCATGGCGTTCCAAGAAATCATGATTGCTCCTGTGGGTGCAAAGAGTTTTGAAGAGGCCATGCAGCTCGGCGCCGAAGTGTACCACACCTTGAAGAAAGTCATCACCAACAAGTTTGGTCCTCCGGGTGAGTAGTTTCTGTCCTGTAATGTCTAGTGAACCCGTGACTGACCGAGACAGCCACCGGAATCGGCGACGAGGGCGGTTTTGCGCCTCCCATTACGCGCCCCGAGGAAGCGTTTGACCTCTTGACCGAGGCCATTGCCGAGGCCGGGCACACGGGCAAGATCAAGTTTGCCATGGACCCGGCGTCGTCTGAATTTTTCAAGAGCAGCGCCGACGCCAGCTACGACATTGGCTTCAAGGACAAGACGGCCAACGTCCTGAGCTCGGCCGAGATGCAGAAGCTGTACAGCACCCTTTTGGGCAAATACCCAGTCGTGCTGCTGGAAGACCCGTTTGCCGAGGACGACTGGCCCAGCTGGACAGAGTTCAACAAGGACTGCCCGGTGGAGCTGGTCGGCGACGACCTGCTGGTGACAAATGTCGAGCGTGTGCGGCTTGCCCGCGAGAAGCGCGCGTGCAACTCGATGCTCCTCAAGGTCAACCAGATCGGGACCGTCACGGAAGCGATATCAGCGTAGGCGCCCACGCCCCCCCTATGTTTGATTTTTGTCATATGCTTACTGACCTCAGTGCTAAACTTGCCTACTCCTTTGACTGGGGTGTTTTCGTGTCCCACCGCTCCGGCGAGACGACCGACGACTTTATCGCCGACCTGACGGTGGCGCTCAACACGGGCCACCTCAAGTCCGGGTCGCCGGCGCGCGGCGAGCGCGTGGCCAAGTACAACCGGCTGATGGACATTGGGGCGGAGCTCAAGTCGGCCGGCAAGGCGGCAGTGTATGCCGGGGAGCATTTCCGGCAGGCCTACAAGCTGGCAGTGTAGGTGGCGGGGAGGAACTGACTTGGCTGTGAATAAAGTTGGAGAAATGATAATAGAAAGACAAAAGTAGACAATGTAAAAATAAAATAAAATAAAATAGCATCACTTTGAAAATCACAAGGCGTCACCTTTTCTTTGAACAGTGATCACCAATTTTTGTATTTGTTATGGTGATGTCGAGGGGGGAAGCTATCTGGGGATCCTTTTTTTTTTTTTTTTCTTCTTCATTTTTTTTTTCATCCGTCTCTGACGTTTGTATATTTCATTCTCTCCGTTTTGGTCTTCTTGTTCAACAAGAAGTGGGCATCAGCCGAACAAAAAAAAAAGGCAAGCGACAATCTGTTCCTCAGGTCCGCCAAATCCTGGCCCTGCCATCCATCTAGTCCTGGAATGCAACCAGGACGTCGCCGGCCTGGAGAAGCTCGCGGCCGGCCGGGGGGGCAAGCTCCTCCTGCAGGCTCAGAGGAGCATCCTCCTCCTGGCCCTTGACCTTGTAGCGGGTCTCCTTGCCCTGGTGGTTGACCGTGGTGTCGGGGAACGCGCGGGCCTTTTGGCCGTCCTCGACAGCGGCAAAGACGCCGACGTACTGGGCCGAGAGGTAGTCCTTGGAGACGGAGCCAAAGACCTGATTTGTTAGGCTGAGACGCACAGACAAGAATGCGAGCGACTTACTACACGGTCGCTGCCAGACTCGCCCTTGCCGTTGTAGACAGAGTCGTGCAGGATGGGAAACTCGAAAAAGGGGCCCTCGGCACTGCTAATGTGCAGGCCATGGTAGTGCTCTGGGATATTAGCGGCTGAAGGGATCGCATCGACAGGCTGAGGCTCACTCTTGTAGGCACGGGGGAACTGGTCATCGCCAATCTGCTGGCCGGTCTGCACCAGGAAGAGGGCCTGCTTGATGGCGTCGTTGATCTGCGCCTGGGTGTAGGCGTGCTCCGACGAGCTGTTGGCGTACGAAGGCGAGTGGTCTGTAGTGTTAGAGGAGGCTGAGCACGAGTCAGAAGGGGGCGGCGGCTCGAACTTACAGATGGCGTACTGGGAAGACATGTTGAAAGGTTTTTTTTGAAAAAGGGTTGAAATAAAAGTGATGATAGTCTGATATTTTGAGCTGATCTTTGAGTTCTTGGGTGGTGGAGAACAACCGAATATGTGATTTGTGACAAAGGACACGGCTCTCTTTATACTTTTTGCTCGGGTCCATACCAGTCATATGCCTCGTCACTTTCTTGTTTCTATTTTCGCCTCATTACACTCTGGCCAGGGCAAGAGAGAGGGCGGAGAGAAGAGCACCGGTGACCCTTTTGCGTGCGACGTCCGGACAGCCGTTCCTGAGACTTGTCTGTGGACCGTGGGCGAGGCCATCCGGACGCCTTGCGATGACGTTGCTTGTGCGAAATTCAGGATGGCTTGCAACACACTCCTGTTTGGGAATCTTTTCCTGGGTCTTCTTTTTTTTTTATTTTGTTCTTTTTTATTTTGGGACGCCTTGTCCGACGCCACGCAAGCCGTTCGAGAGGGTGAGTCACGGACTCCAAACAAGCAGGACCGCGCACAAGCATGAAGAGGGCAAAAAAGAGAACACAAGCTTGTGGAAGGGTGGTGAGATACACACGAGCACAAGGCTTTCTCCCCCCGACTCACCGCAAAATAGAACCAAGTAATGCTTTCACTTGTGTCTCCAGAAAGAACTCAAATCGCCTTCTTTTTTCGGGGAGGGAGGTCATCATGGTTACCACGGGCTCTGGGGATACACGTGCACAAAGCGTCAAACGCCTGCTCATCGCGGCCTCGCTCTCGTGACTTTTCCCGGTTGGACGCGCACTCCTTTTTTTTTGTCCGGCAAGACAACATGCGACTGTCCACGGGTGCCGTGCGTGGGGTCGTGTTAATTTTGTTTTTGTTTTATTTTCCTGTTCCTACAGAAAGGTTCTGTGCAAGGTGTCATGCGTTGAGGCTCTGTGTCTTTGTTTGGTTCCCATGTTCCGTTTCGAATGTTCTGGTGTGCCGTTGAACTGCCGAGACAAGGTGTTTATGGCCCGAAGGCTGATCGGGATACTCTGGCCAAGAATAGATGTTTGTTTTGCTTTTGGTTTTACTGTAAACTGTCGTCATTCTGTTCTTCCGCTATGACGTCTTTCGGCATTGTTGGAAATGAAATGCCGGCTGGAGCAAGGTCGATACGGCAGTTTTCTGACGAGAAGGCCGATGTCAACGTCTCGTGCTTTGATACCAATGATTTTAGATGCATGTGGCCAGCAAAATGTTTCTCCTGTTCTTGTCAATCGCCAAGGGCTCGAAAACAAAACCGGTGCAAAAAATGCTGGCTTCGTGACACCTGTGTTTTCCATGCCAGACTTGAAAAAGCAGAGGATGAAAGCGGACGGCTAGTTTTTGCAGGCAGTTGTTTGTATTGCTACTGTTTGCTTCAGACACTCTCGTTCACAGCAGTTCATTATCAACATAATTCAGACACTCTCATTCATCAACTGCAGTTCATTATCAACTTGTATTAATGTCTACGTGGAAACGCAGCTGTTTCTTTCTGTACAAACACGACAATACCGTATATTACATCTTATTTCGACCCTGTCAACCGCTCGATAACCGGCGGGCACTTGATCTTCTGCGCCGCCTCCATCAGCCCGTCCAGCCACCCCTCCGCCGCCGCCGCGTCCTTGACCGTGTACACCAGGTCAAACACCCGGTTCCACATGGCCACGCCCGCCGCCTCGGCGTCCTCCGGCCGCTGCTTGGCCCACCGCCGCATCACCATGCTGAAAAACGACGTGTTCCACAGCTGCTGCCGGCCCAGCTTGGAGCTCTCAAACAAGATCAGGAACCGCTCGGGGTCGCCGCGGTCGCACAGCTGCTCGGCCGCCTTGAGCGCCGTCCCAGGAAAGTAGTACTCGGACGACAACTCGCGCTCGACCATGACCCGCAGCACGGCCGGCGACGCAAACACGGCGGCGATGCCGAGCGGGTCGTACAGGTGCCCCTCAAAGGGGAACCACTCCGTGAGCGTGCAGTCGGGGCGGCAGTTCTGGGCGGTCCAGTTGTCGAGGCGCAGGGAGCCCACCTTGCAGAGCTTGTCGATCTCTCCAAAGTCATGCGGGAGGCGCTCCGCAACAATGGCGCCAAAGTGCCAGTTCCAGTAGCACGACGCATAGTTGAAAAACTCGCCAAAGCCGCGCTGGACGGGGTCGAAGCGGACCGCGTCGTCGCCAAACGGAGCCGCCATGGACGTGTTTTCGTCATAGTAGACTGTCTTTTCCTCTTTCGGTTCGTCGTCGTCGTCGTCTTCGTCAAAAAGGCCGCCACCTTGCGGCAGCGCGTCGATGACAACCTCGTCTTCCGAAAAGAGCGGCTTCTCGTCAATCTCGTCGAGCAGCAGGTACCGCACGCAGAGCTCCATGATGGCCAGTTCGAGCTCGCCGATGCGGAGGCGGGTCTGCTCGGGGCCGCGAATTCCCTTCGCTGCAGCTGCTGACGTAATCCCCGGCTCCTCCTTGACAGAGGCAAACTCGCCCACGATAAACTCCTTGGCCGACTGGTGCACCGGCCGGACCTGCTTCTCGTGCAGCTGGGCAAAGTCGACGCGCGCGATAAACGGCTGGATGAGCCCGACCAGCCGCTGGTGGTCGACCGTGTCGGCCAGGGCCGCGACGGTCGTGACGCTGCCGGGCGGCGCCACGGCCAGGGCGACGGCCCAGGCGAGCTCGAGGATGGTCAGCGGCCGCCGGGCAATGGCAATGATTTCCAGCGCCGCGGCGGCCAGCTTCTTGTTCTCGGCGTCGTCGCCCGTGTAGCGCTGGAACAGGCTGGTGTACAGGGCCGAGAGCTGGCTGGGCTGCGGCATCTGCTCGAGGAAGGAGCGCATGGGCCCCATGGCCCTGGTCTTGCGGACGGCGATGAGGTCGACGACCTTTTTGGCCCAGATGGCGCTGCCGTGCATGCGCGCGGACAGCTCCTGGCGCACCAGCGCGGAGACGTCGTCGGACAGGTACGACAGCTGCGTGTCGACCAGCTTGTGGACGATGATCTGGTCGCGGGCGGTGTTGGAGCGCAGCTCGATCTTGGGGAGGCCGGGCATGATGTCGAGGATCTCCTCCTCGGGCCGCGTGGCCACGAGGGCCTTGACGCGCGGGGTGGCGTCGCAGAGCGTCGTGAGCAGGCGCAGGAGGCCCGCCCGGGACGCCGGGTCGCACTCGTCGAGGCCGTCAATGACAATGAAGAGGGGCCGGTCGAGCTGCTCGAGCGTGACGAGGAAGAACTCTTGCAGCTTCTTGGGGTCCGTCGAGGGGTCAAAGTTGCCCAAGGACAGGGCCCGCTTGTACCAGTCGAAAAAGGTCTTTTTCAGCCCCGTCATCTGCTCCAGCAGCGCGAGGATCAGGGCGGACAGGATGTGGACGAGCTGGCCGGTCTCGTCGTCCTTGCAAAAGTGATAGCACAGCTTGGGCTGGGGCAGCTCGTGCTGGTTGCGGCGGTGCAGCTCGTCAATCACAAAGGACATGGCCGTGGTCTTGCCGCTGCCCATGTCGCCCAGGACGGCGAGTTGCGCTGAGCCGGGCGAGTGGTACCAGGAGACGAAGCTGGGGTCTGCGAGCAGGAACTCGCAGGCCTTGTCGGCACGGACGTCTCTGAGTTCGGCGAGGAACTGGCTCTGGCGGATGAGTTTGGCGCTTCCCAGCCATCGTGAAACTGGATAGTTAGAGGAAGAGGAAAGAAAAGAGAAGAAAAGAAGAAAAGAAGAAAAGAAGAAAAGAAGAAAAGAAGAAAAGAAGAAAAGAAGAAAAGAAGAAAAGAAGAAAAGAAGAAAAGAAGAAAAGAAGAAAAGAAGAAAAGAAGAAAAGAAGAAAAGAAGAAAAGAAGAAAAGAAGAAAAGAAGAAAAGAAGAAAAGAAGAAAAGAAGAAAAGAAGAAAAGAAGAAAAGAAAGAGTCAAGACTTACTTTCACGATCATACAGCATCGCCTTGATATCCTGGACAATCTCCAGGGTCGCATTCTGCACCAGGTGGCGAAGGACCTCGGCACACGCGAGGAACTCCTTGACAATGTCGGGCAGGCGGCCCTTGTCGATCATGACGGACAGGACCAGCTTGGCGCCCCGTTTGCTGACAATGGCGTAGGCGGCGCTGTAGAACTCGAGCAGCTTCTGGTACACGAGGACGAGCTCCTTGTGGATGCTCTGCTTGTCCGTCTTTTGGCCGAGCGTGTCGCACTCGTCAATGTAGGAGATCTGCTCCAGCATCTCGCCGATTTGTTTGGCGAAAGCGACGTTGGCCGATGATACAGAGATGGCGATCTAAAGGTTAGGAGAAAAGAAAGAAAGAAAGAAAGAAAGAAAGAAAGAAAGAAAGAAAGAAAGAAAGAAAGAAAGAAAGAAAGAAAGAAAGAAAGAAAGAAGAGAAAGAAGAGAAAGAAGAGAAAGAAGAGAAAAGAAAAAAAAAGAAAAAAAGAAAAACAAAAGAAAACGAGAAAAAAATCACATACCGCTGTCACTCCTCGAACTATCCCAACGACGGTCCGCGCCGTCGGGTCAATGTCTGTCAGCGGACTGGCCAGGTCCAGGGCCAGCTTGAAGCGCTCGAGCGGGACCTGCAGGGACTGCAGGTAGTTGACGCCCTTGCGGAACACCGACTCCTGCGTCGCCTCCTTGTCGCGCTCCTCCAGGCGGGCAAAGAGATCGCCGATGCTGCCGGTCTCGAGCATCGCCGGATCGATCTTGTCGCCGAGGCCCTCGACCGCCTCGCGGTACGCCTGGCTCCACAGGTCGGACGGCGCCGCGACCTGGACGTCGACCTTGACGTCGACCTTGACGAGCGCGCCCGAGCCGCTCTCTTTACCGGCGAGTCCATCGCCGGTGGCCTGCTTTTGGGCGGGATCTGCCGGTGCGGCCTTGCTGGATACGGTGTCGGGGGTCTTGTTGGGCAGCTCGACCGGCCGGGGACCCTCGGGGCTTTTCGTGCTGCCGGAAGCTGTCAGTCTTGTGCATTGTCCGTTCCTGGTCATTAGGGGGTCCATACTTTAGCGGGGAGGCGGACAGCTTTGCACTGCTCTGCTTCGCGTCCGTCTTGTCTCCCTGGACGCCGTCGTCGTGAGACTTGTGTCGCAAGAAGCCGCAGAAGAGGTCTCCAAGGCCGCAGCCCTTTTCGCCCTTTTCGTCTGAAGTGGCCATTTTGGAAGGAGAGAGCTGCTGCAGGAACGAGCTGGAGCTCCCCCGCCCCTGCCCGGGAGCAATGGGGAGCTCTCATCTTTTTATCGCGAGCTGTCGACAGGGGTCGGTTGCAGCTTGAAACCCGGAAACGAAGGTGTGTTGCGCCCAGCAGGCATCTGTGCGTTGCGCTAGAGCGGCACAGCAGCAAGCAGCCAATCGCCAGCTGCACAGGATTCTTGCCCAGCGACGTGCCGCCCACATGCATGTCACGGGTGTCTTTCCCCACTTCGCAGCGCAAGCAGGCGCTCCTACAGGAAGCTGAAATCCGAGCCTTCGGGGGGGCGTCTGGCAACATGATTGTTTGTTTCCTCCAAAGCTTTACTGCTAGCTTCGTGCAGCACCATGCGAGCACCCCCTCGGTCCTTGCGGCGCTGTGCGCGGTTGCACCTGCGGCGGCTCGCCAAGAAGGTCCGGCGCATCGCCGGGAACGTTGCAGCGGGCTGTGGGCCGGTCGTCCCAGCGGGCTGTGGGCCGGCCGGCCAGGCGGCCATTGCCCGGAAAGCGCCGCCGCCACAAGAAGGCGCCGCAACATCTTCCCCAGCCTTGTGCCCCGCGAGATCCGGGACATGATCTACGAGCTCGTGCTTGCTCCGGCGAGAAAGGGGCATTTCATTCTAGCCCCGGACGCCTCCGGCAGGGTGCATCTGCCGGCCATGCCGCCCAACTGGGCGGCGCTCACCTTTGTCAGCCGCCAAATGCACGCTGAAACGGCATCGACCGTCTACGGACTGCCGAAATTCATGATTGGGTTCTGCTGCACACACCTGGGGTCATGCTACGAAGCGTTGGCCGCTTTCATCGGAGCAATTGGGCTCGCGAATGCCGGCCTCATCAAGCACGTCAAATTTAGCTTCCCAACCTCGAAGCTTATCGAGGCCGCCGATGGGAGCTGCCGCCTGGCCACTGCGGACGACGATATCAAGACGCTTGAGCTTTTTCGGGACCATTTCACTGGCCTGCGGACAGTGGAAGCAGTGTTTTGTGGCTGGCCCTTGGTCGAGCGGGCAGCAAGAGGAGGGCTGACGAGAGACGACGCAGTCGTTTCTGCTTTCCGCGACACGGAGGCCTATTTCTGCCATCTTGGGCCGCGTCTGCAAAAGAGCGTCCGCGTCTATTCTTCATTGCATTTCTTCATCGCAGACTTGGCAGATGACCTTGACTGGAAGATATATCTCGGGCATGGTGACCACGCCTGCCGACCCGTTCGCAGAAAGGTCTGCTGCAGAGACAGACATTGAGCAGACACCAGAAGCAAATCCTGGATTAGTCGATACTATCAGCCAAGGAAAGAAAAGTAAGAGGACGAATGCAGTATTCCACTGTATCACTGGCGTTTTGTGCCTGGAAACCCACTGAAAACGGCCATCAGACCCATTCCATATCGCAGGAGCTCGAGGAGTGAAGAGGGCAGACTCGGTCAACTTTTGGTAAAATCGCGACAGAATTCAGTAGTAAGCCGTAAATCCAATGAGGCTTCCTGGCCCGACTGACTGTCAGGATATCTGCAACAATGCCCCTTTTGAATTGAGTCTGGACAGCACCTCGTCATATCATCGCCAACCGCAACATTGGCCTGCCACCTCGACACCTCGTTTGGCGCCGTGCTTCCCATTGGCGGCCACACTGGGTGTCGTGCCTTTGACTTTCGCCTTGTGTTTGAGGATGCCTTTCTGAGTCTCGCGCCCAGCCTGGCCATCCTGCCGGTCGCCGCGGCGCGCATCCGTGCCGTCTACCGCCAGCCCAAGGTGGCCACAGCCCGCGGGAGGATTGTCACACGGGTGGGTCGAGAGGCATGGGCCTGTTTTCCAGTACTGATTCCCAGTCTCTCTTTGCTGTCCTTGGGGGCCTTCTGCTACAGCAGCACCCTGACAGACGACGACATGTCCCTCCGCGCCAGCGCAAGTGGATGCAGGCCATCCAGGCCCGCGTCAAGGTCACCACCAAGGCCGCCGGCGAGATCAAGAGCATCAAAATGTCGGGCCTGACCGACGTCGTCTCGAGCCAGATCCAGCGTCTGCCGGTGGCCGAGATTGACGACCAAAAGGCGTCCAGGCGGCTACAGATCGCCAACATCTCGCTCGGCAACACCGGCCGTGACGTTTGTGGCGTTTGCCATTGGGCAGCTTGGCAGCAAGGGCGACTTTGACGTCGTCAGGGCGTACACCTCTCTGTCGCTCCTGTCCATCCTCATCGGCCCCGTTACCAGGAGCCGTGGATCTTGAATATCAGCATAAAACAAAGCATCCTCGGCATCTCGCCGTACGACGCGCAGCGCTACCAGACGGTCGTGGACGCGTGTCAGCTAAAGGACGACCTTGCCCAGCTGCAGGACGGGGACGAGACGCTGGCCGGCAGCAGAGGGGTCTCTCTGTCGGGTGGGCAAAGACAGCGGATTGTTAGCAGGCAAAACGTCTGAGAGGAAAATGCGAAAACAAAGTCAATACTGACCACTAACGGCAGTCCCTCGCTCAAGCTGCCTACAGCGGCAAGCAGCTCGTCGTCGTCGACGACGACACCCTCTCCGGCCTCGAGACGCCAGCACGTCGGTCAAGTGCTTCCATGCCCTGTTTGGCGACAATGGACTCTTTCGGCAAGACGGCCGTGCCGTTGTTTTTGTGACGCACAACGATAAGCCCCTAAAGTCGTCAGGTGGTTCTGATTTGCTGACATGTTCCCCCAGCCCAATGGCTCCCTTTTGCATACGAGATTGTTGTGCTCAAAGACGGCCAGATCTCCGGCAAGAAGACTGCGAGAATGAAACGAATACGTCTGCAAACTGCTGAGCTCGACTCCGGTGGACGACCTGGTCGACGTGGACAAGAGTCTGGTGATTGCAGAGCAAAAGGTGTCGGCGGGGGAGGGACCTTCTACTAAACAGTCAACTGCCATTCCCTTGTCCAGTCTGAGACGTCCTCAAGCTCTGAGTCGATCTGCAGGGGGTGTCGCCAGAGCATGTCCGCAAGGCGCTGGTGGCCCTGCCGCAGGATTCTCTCTTTATCAGCGGGACAGTCCGAGAGAATCTTGACCCGTGGGGGGATGCCTCTGCTGACGCTGTATCTTGACCCATGGGGGGGTGCCTCTGCCGACGCTGTCTCGCCTGCCCTCTCCTCCACCGGCCTCCTTCCCCCTCATCATCGAAAAAGGCGGCCTCGACGCGACGTGCAGCTCAAGCTCGAGTGGCTCAGCACCGGCCAGCGCCAGCTGAGCTGCTGAGGCGAGATTCCAAGAGCGTGTTCCGTCAAATGGTGGATCTACAAGAGGTGTAAAAAGATGAAAAGATATTGTCACTTGGAATGTAAATAAAGGAAATTGTCTGTACGCTTGGTTGAATTTAATCCAATAGCTACCTAAAACGAACCACTGTTCCCCGTTTCAACACCAAGGATATTTTCTTTGCCTCTTTTCCGAGGCAAAGTCCGTTGAAATTCAAAAAATCAGAACAAAATACTCCAGGTTGTTTTTACATTGCCCAAAAATCAAAATCCGCCATCATTTCCCCCGTCACACCGTTCCCCGGGAGTTCCATAACAATCATACACAGGCGTGCTTTTCTCCTTTTCCGTTACGAAGAAAGTCAAAAACGTAAAACGTAAAACGAAAAAAAAAAAAAAAGACAAGACACAAAAAAGAGTATTAAAAATAAAAAAGGAAAAAATGACAAAGAAAAGTACAGACGCAACAGGGGAAGAACGCTCAGAAGAAAAGCCATACAAAAAGAAAAGACCTTGTCAAAGAGTAGTAGATCACTCCTTGTTGCGGATCAGGATGCCCGTCTCCGGGTCGTCGCTGCCGGGCTCCCATGGCGGGAGACCGCGGCGTGCCCTCTGCATGTTGCGGTCATATGCTAAGAGCTGTTAGTAAAGTGCCATACTTGAAATGTTTTTGGTTGCATCAGGCGAATGCTTACCTCGTTGACGAGCTAGTTCCTTGTCCTCTGCAGAGACAAACCAGTAGTCGTAGTGTGCCACCCGCTCCGGGAAGTACAGCACCAGGTGGACGCGTGTATCATCAGGGTTGCCCGTCTTTGCGCCGGCCATGCCCTGCACGCCGCTCATCCGCCGCTTCCGGCTCTTGTCATCCCGCACCATTACCTCGGTAAACATTTGCTTGTTGGTCTGCGCATCAAACACCAGCTGTCCATTCTCGTCAAGCAGCGGCAGGGCCAGGCGCTGGCGGTAGTATGATGCCTGCAGCCCAGGAGTGGTCCGCTCTGGCCGCGGCCGGCAGCGGTCCATGGCAGCGGCAGCGGCGTCCCCGTTGCCAAGGTTGAGGTAGTCCATCTCGGCGTAGTGACGCAGCCGGGGAAGAGCTGCGTTGAAAGATGCGGTCACATCGTCCCATGCCCGGTTTCTGGTGGTCCGCTGGTACATGATAAAGTCGAGCTCCGCAGTTTCATACTTGACATTGCAGTGCGGTCTGGGAAGACGGTTTGTCTTCTTGGATGAGTGTGTGTTCGACTGGCTCTTGGCCTTCTTCTCTGTCAGGGGGGCCGTCGGCTTGGAAGTGTTCAAGTTGTCGAATGGAGAGACGGGTGTTCTTGGCTCAGGCCGGACAAGGGACTGCGGTGGGGGGAGGGAGAGGATGGTTGTGTGGAGGTTGGAGCCAGAGCCTACGTTTGGTCGAGGGAGCACGGCGTGTTGGTTGTGCGGCAGTGTCGAGTGTGGCGACCGCGGAGAGCAGGCATTGCTGCTAGTGCTGCCTCTCTTGTTGAAGTAGCTGGGGTCGTTGAGGTGGCCCATGTAAACAGGTGACTGTGGTGGCGAGATCATGCCCGACATGGGAGCTGGGGCGCCGCTGCTGTGCACGGCAGGGGAGTAGCTCTTCTCGTGATGGCGGCTCACAGAGTACCGGCCGAGGCCAAACGAGTCGCTTCCCGGGCTGCAGTTGTTGCTGTTCCATTTCGTGTAGGCAGGGTGCTGCGCTCCACTGGGTGACGGGAGGCGAAGGCGTGGTGTGACCGGCGACAAAGGGTCGATCTGTGAGATGCAGTCGGACGACATCGAGCACTGGGACTGGCTCAGAGAGGGCGAAAGCGCGGGGGTCAAGATGTGCTGCTCTCCGTCCACGTCTACGTCCATAACTTCAAAGTCATGGTGGCTGGCCGGGCTGCCGCAGTCGTGGCACTCACCCTCCTCCTCGGCGTGCCACGAGTGGAGGATAAAGTCAGTCTGCTGCATGCAGGGCAATGCCACGTCAGAGGGCTTCATTTTGTCGCCGCCTTTTGTGTTGTTAGCTAACTAGACTGCATGGGAGAAAGAAGATCTCAAGGACATACTGGTGATCTTGTCGAGGGGCAGTCCAGTAATGTCCCTTTCCTCGGGCGGGGGGGAGTTGGGCGCAATTTTGGAGAGAGAGCCGCTGAAATAGAGTGTCCGCAGAATGTCTGCTGCTGCTGTGTCCTCGTCAGACCCAGACACACGGGTCTTGGGCAGCTTGTATTCGTCCGAACGAGCTGCATTAGCACTGGTGGACGCTGGCGGGGCGCAGGAGGACTCCTGCCGTCTCTCGTGCTGGTTGACGCTGTTGTGGGGGGCGAGGTTGTCGCCTCTGGCGTATTTGGACGCCGTCTTAATCCGGATCGTGGGCAGGAGAGCCTGCTGCTGCTTGTGATGGCGCCGGAAGCCGCATCCCACGACCGGTCCGGCTGAGACTTTCGGAGCCATGTTGGGTGTAGGACGGGATCGGCTGTGCTCTGCGGTGCTGTCTTTGCTGAAGAGAAGAAGCGGAGCTGGGGAACTGGGGCGGCACGGCAGAGAACAATGGGGACGGTGGAGAGAGCAGTTAGGAAGGGAGACGTCAGAACAGCTTTCCAATCTTGTCTAGGGAGAGAAACAAAGAAAGAAATGAACAATGGAGGGACAGAAGGGGGTGGCGGTCGAGGAGGATATAAAATAGACGATGTGGATTGTCCAAGGGAGAGTGATGGGAGGATCGAGGAGGGTGCGAAGGCCGAGGCAAAAGAAAAAGAGACATTTGGGGTGTGTATTGTTGAGAGGAGGGTGACAGGGGGAAAGCGACCAGCAAACGAACGACAAGAGCCAACGACGTAGATCCACAGAGCACCTGGGGGGGCAGGTATATCGGATGGGGCAGATCGACGAAGGGTCTTGCTTGCAAGACCACAATGGACGCTAGTCAGCAAACAAGAGGTGGTGTGTGTTAGACTGGAGAGGAGCGCTGAGAAGGAGCCAACAGCGCAGGGTCTATTGTGTGGTGGGTGTGGGGAAGGGCAAGCGAAGGTCTGCGAGAAATGGAGAGCTGGAGGACACGGGAACTTGCTTCTTTGGAGGTGTCGACGGCTGCATACATAGTACAGTACGTCCATGGTAGCACGCGTGCTGTCACGCATCTTACGAGCAGCAAGATCCTGTCCCTCCGTGCTTCTGTCTTTCTTCCTGCCGCGCTGCATCCTCCATCCTTCGACCAACGCCTTCCTTCAACACAACATCACGGCCCTGCTGTTTCGCGGCCACGTTTCTGCCCTGCGTCTGCTGTACGACTTGCCATCCTTCATCATTGTCTCGCACACGCCATCACCGTTTCGTGTATCTCAGCGAGACCTGTTGCAGGAGCAGATCTCGAGCTCGGCCGACTGGAATTCGCCGACTACATGGGTGTTGATGTGGGTAACGCAGCTGCAAGGGGCGGGGCTCGAAAACTCAAATACGCAAATGCCTGCGGATGGTGAGGCACTGTGTAAGCACTCTGCAGATACATTGCGATACATGGCAAGGTCCAGCTGAGACGGGGTCGAGATGCACTCTATCTTGCAGAGATCACTCAGGTCGCTAACACGACTGATCTTCATCTCAGGCAGCCAAGATTGAATATCTCCGTAGAGAGCCCGACGATCAGTCTTCCAGTCGAGACAGTCGGTAAGACAGGCGGGCTGCTCGTCACTTGAGGAAGTAGAATCGTGCTCGTAAGATACGAGTACACAGTAACTTGTACTTGTAGCGGCCGCCGCATGCTGGAGCTGAGCAGGGGCGGGGCAGGGGTGCTGGCGCCATGGTGTGTGGCTCGCCGGCTGAAATCCAAAGCGACCACGACCAGGTACGGGGGTTGGGCAAATACAGTTGGGTGGACCAGCCCTGGCCGTCGATCCCGCCTCTGGTTGGCGGAGGCGGCTTTGCCATGTATTGTCGAATATGCGCAGACAGACTCTGCCCAGCAGGCCAGGAGGCCATGGCGGCGAACACGGACCCTGCGTTTGCACACAATGCGGTTGTTGGTGAAATCACACTGCACAGTACTTGCTGGCTGGGAAGGATCGAAGGATTGAAGAAATGGAGGGTGAGGCCCATGGGGCCTGCGCGAAAGTACACAGCTGGGCCAGCCCAAAAGACGTTGGTGCCGGTAGGGAGCTGGAGAGCCGGGCGCTGGCTGGCAACGGTTGCAGGCGCAGACAAGGCGCGGCGTAGAGGAAAGAAAGCATGGTTGTCAACTGGGGGTGACAAGAAACGCCCAAGCCCGTTATCCAGTGTGCAGTAGACGGCGGGCGGGCACTTGTGGGAGACCACGAAATAGACAAGAGGAAAAACTAGAAAACTGTCAGCATGGCTCAAGCCACGGCCACCGAAAACCGCTGACGCCGGTTGGCGGTACGTACAGGCTGGGTGGGCTCGCTGCTGGGGCTCACGACGCGGATCATGGCCCTGGTTTAGCGGCAGGCCGCTAGCTGCGTAGTCTCGCACGCGATCGGCAAGGGGGAGGGCCCAGATACGAGCAGCACTGGCCGGAGGGCGTACTAGGGAAGTCGAGGGGAGCCGGGGGCAGTCCAGGGCATCCAAATCAGCAAGGGCAGCCGGGGGGGTGAGGTTGGCCGAGGGGGGGTGGCGGATAACTGCCCACTTTGGTGTCTGGAGCAGCAGTTCGCTTGCACGGTGGCCCTTTCTTTTGGCAGGACGGCCGACGAAGACTAAGGAAAAAGAAACCGGTGGCTGCTGCACGGCATGCGCGACACATGGGTAGACGCACAAAGACAGACAGGCGAAGAAGAAACGACAATTGTGTAGGAGGAGTGGAGCCGCAACGGGCATGGGTGCGCAAAAATATCATAAAATTCACAGCAGGCCCAGCACTGGGCAGCCCAATTTTTGATTAAAACATAACAAAAGAAAAAAATAGAATAATAATGGGTGGTCCCTATTCGGCGACCAGGACGGAAGGAGCGACCGTGTCAGGGCCAGCGAGTCAGTTCTGCTTCGCGCCTTCCCTGTTCGCGCCGCAGTCCCTGACAGCCTGCTTCCCCATGACTTGCTTTTGGCGACCTGTCGTTTTTTTTTTTGCCCGTCGGCGCTCCCTAAATTTGCTTGCTTCTTCGCTGGATCACCGGCGCGTCCTGCCTCTTTTCATTTTCTTTTTTCTGTAAACGGCCACTTGCATCGGCGCCGTCTGGTTCGGCAGCTCTGACAGTTGCTTTTCGGCGAGACCCTGGGCCTCGAAACCGCTGCGAAGCAACCCGCCAGCCTCCGGCGAGACAGCAACAGCAGAAAAACACAGCGCCAGCAATGGAGGCAAGTTGCAGAAAGACGATCATCCTATCATCCTAGGCGATCTCTCGACGCGAGATCAGCGAGCGACCGCGCTATTCCGCAAGGGAATGATCCGCTCCAGGGGGGGTCGGTTTTCAACCGGTGACCGCGGTCGCTCTGTCCGACGCAGTGCGACGTCGCCAGCGGCAGATGGAAATTAACCCCCAAGCGATGCTACCCATAGGTGCATACGCGCCCGGCTGGGGCAATCCGCAGTGCGCACGAGTGCCATCTTGTGCGCTGGGCGTGCAGATGTGCCGTGCTACGTGTTGCGGTGAAGACGCTGCAGCTGCCCCTCTGTCTTGCTGCCCTACGACACCGTCAAGCGCTTCCTCCCGGGCAGCCTCCAGTCAGCCTGTGGACATGCCCTAGGCCCCTCTGCGTTCTAGGACGACCCTGGACCCAGTTTGCTGCCGGCAAGCACCGGGGACTTCGTCTCTGCGGGCGCATTTCCCTGCGCAGGTCAAAATGCATGTCTGACTTCTTTTTCTACTACGGATGCGCCTCTTGCTGCTCCGGAGGCAGCACTATGGCCCCTAACGGGATAGCCGTCTGCCTGGCCAAAAGACCAGGCGAAACACCAAGGCGAATTCGTTGGCAGGCTCTGCTGGTCTAAAGACACACCCTCCCCCCATCTCTGGCGTTGGCACTGCAGAGCCCCTCCTCGCCTGTCAACAATGGGTGCAGCATCCTCTGGAGAGGTGCATGTGCCGCTCGCATCAGGTCGCTTGCTGTGGTCCATAGATCCTTCTCCCGCTTTTGTGACAGGTGTTGTCTACTCCGTGGGCTGCATGCAGGCCACGTTCACAGCAGCTGTCAGCAACCTGTTTCTGCATCCATTTCCCAGCCGGACAATGCGCGTACGGAGGGAGCGTCGCAAGATGCTTCTCAATTCGTGAGGCCCGAGCGAGGTACGAAATTTCGTGTCTTGCAATGTACTATGCATCTTGCAATGTATCTTGCAGCTTTTCTCCCCTATTTCCCCTCTCCTTAGCCTCTTCCTAACATGCCTAGCCACAACTTTCTCTCCCTCGTTAGGGCGAATTTGAACCGGCGCAATTGCTGGGGACCGGTCTCTGTGAGGAGTGGGTACTGCGGGACCGGTCCGCAGTTTGAATCGGCCATCATAGTGGGCGACTAGCACTCCACAGCATCCAGCAACCCACCGTTTTGCTGGGTCCTGGGTCTCACACCAGCTGAGCTGGCTGTAAGTCTCGTCATCAGCGCAGTCAGTGCGCTGAAGAGCAGCAAGCTAGCGGGCGATCCAATGCCAGATTGCAGGGCTATCTCTGTATCGCGCGATGCCGATGGCATATCGCCAGCTTCTCGATATATCTTGCATCTTGCAGAAATATCACGATGCATGTAACCTCGATCTGATCTGGATGCCACGGTGTTTCAAGCGACAACTTGCGTCGTTCGTATCGTCAGCAAACAGCACGGCGTTCGTATACAAAATCGCCGAAAAAGCATCGCCACAGCCCCTGTCCTACGCCGAGGAACCAGAGCACGAACGAAACGAAGGGAAGGCTAATTCGCTTTTCGGTCGTCGAATGTCTGGTAATCTCTCGACCGGAGGACAGGCCGATGGCCAACCCAGAAAACAAAATAAGACATCGCCAAAATCGGAGGCTTAACTGATCTACTCGGTCCATGCACGCTTTGACTTCCTCTCGGACTGATCTGCAAAGTCTATGATTCTGTCCAAGGCTTCTGGGTTTGCAGGCAAAACAAGAAGCAACTTTGCAAAAGTAACCAACAGCGGGGCATTGGTCTTTTCCAGCCAGTAGCATCGCGCCGCGGGTGTCTCCCGGAATCCGCTGGTGCCAAACTATCGGGAATTTACTACCAATCACACAACAGCGTTGAAACAACAGGCCTCGGGCAACTTCCCTGGCAGGCATCAGGTATTTCTACACTTTCAACCACCTAGTTGTGCTAATTCCAAGTATATCTACTCGTACGAGTTCTGGAGTGGCCACTTGCGAGGGGGGGGCCGGGGCATGTATGGCCAAGGAGGATGGCTCCTCTTTGAGGATTTCGCCCTCAACTCAGCGGTTACACACCATAATCATGTGGAATCGCGATGACGACAACATCGAGAAAAATATCAAGGACACAACTGTCATAAACAGGTTGTCCACGACTGCCGCCTCTGTCGATCAACCAAGACTTGCAGGCTGGTATCGCCGCCGCCCAATGGCGGGGATGGAACCCAAGGGAAGCAACACGGGGAAGCAGGAAAGCAAAGCCAACAACGCTAACGACTAAAAGCAAAAAAAAAAAGACACATCACAAAAGCAACGAAAAACTATCCATGCAGGACTCAGAAAAAGCAACCAAAGTATGAGAAACAGAAACTTTGGTAGCTCATCCCACTAACAGCCAGCGCCATGCATTAGCCGCACCTGAAGGAGGGAACAAGAGGGGGGCCAGCGGTCCAGAGTTGCCCGAGAGCAATGATTCGCCAATGCCTGCCCCAGCTGTTGCAGGAACTTGTTATCCACACCCAACGCTGGCACTGTATCTTTTTCCGGACTTGTTATTTTGGGCGCATCCGACCAGCACCTCGCAAAAGTCTCTTACACCACGAAATACCATTTCCCAGAGGCATTCGGGTCTGCCCAGCCCCCTAGCATCCAGGCCATTCTTGCCCTCCACACAGAATCGCGGCGTTGTCCGTACTGTATGCAACCAAGGGTCGCCACCTCCCGCCACCGTCGGGCTCTTGTCATGCGCTCCTTTGCTCTTAACATCATAGTGCCCGGGCCGTGGAGAAAGAGTTCCTGACTACTGTAACGTGCTCCGTAGTAGCCTGGATCGTCGCTATCAGTACTCTGTACATGGACATGTACACTTGTATCAGAGACAGTGCCTGGGGTATTAGTCGGCTTCCTCCCGCCGTTCCACACGCCGAGCGTTACTTGACAAATTGTTGCAACGTACTACTTACTCCCTTGGCTGCTCTACAGAGTATTTCTTCTCCGCTGTCTCTCATTTTCTGCCCCTGGTGGTTGTCAGTTCTGTCATTTTTTTATTCGTCTTCTCCACAGTAAGCTTCCAGGATACCAAAGGAGGTGAAATCATATTTTTTTACGGCTGAAATCCTGACACAAAATCCCACAGTTTTTACTCTTCAACGGACAGCCAAATCCCAATCATACCCTCCTGCTTCTCTATCATCATCTCCACGCGGAGGCGATTTCAGGAGGAAACATGAATTAGATGGTGTCATAGTGATCAGCAGGAGGTAGCCCTGGCGGGGGTGGGCGATCCTTCATCATAAACCCCCAAGAAATCCGAGAATTTGGAAATCGATAAGGTGGTTGGGTGAAAAACAAAGGGTTTGGCAATGGCGAAATGAAAATCGAGGTAGATTACGTAGGTCGAAACAGCCGGCGGCATACTTTGTAGATAGGACTATTAGTCGTAACCTTTAGGATTTCTTTTCCCTTGCATCAATTACCAGAAAAAAAAGCAACCAAATGCAAAACGAGAACGACAGAAACAAAGAAAACAAGGGCACCAAGCTCAACCTCGCCGACTGGCGGGTCTTGTTCTCCTTACTTGGGCCTCTTGTAGATGTTTTTGCCCCATTTACGCTCTGCTTGCCCCCTGCTCCTGCGTTTCTACTCTGTAGTTGTGGATAGTCTTTGGGGGGGGAGATAGTCTTTTGCTGCACCTGAGAAAGAGATCACGAAAAAAAATAACGAATACTTTAGACACTCTCTACACTATCCTCTCCTCTCTCTCTGTACACGTATCCAGCATTTTGTCTGTAGTAGTATGGGGAAACTCAGCCACACTAAACACACTTTTCCGAGTATAGTCCAGCCAACCAACCCCTGCAAAAAAAAAATAGAAAGCTGTATGTCTCACATTTTTGGAATGTTTGATGCTGCATCTTCTTTTTTTTTGCTCGTCTTTTCATTACGATGTTGCGTTGCATGCTGCACGTTCAGCCGGAGACGCACACACATACATTGTAAAAATGGAATCGAACAACCGGTGAGGAGCACACAGACACACAGACAAGTTTTATTTTGCAATCTCGCATACACAACTTGCACAGAAACATGCATCAAAAAAAAAAAAATGTGAAATGACCCTGCAGGAAGAAAACGAATGGTTTGTCCATTCTTTCCCCCGACACAGATACTGCGATACTGCAGTGAACTTGTAAATTCTGGCCAATCGCAAACACAAACACAAAAAACCAACACTAGATCCTAATCATGCATATGCAATGTCAGTTTTTTTTTTTTTTTGTCATTCTTTCTATTGTCTTGTCTTTTTTGCGTGTGCTTTGCGACTCGTCTTATGCAATGTATTTTTTGGTCTTTTTTTTCTTTTTTTTTTTTTTTTTTTTTGCTTTTCTGCAAATGTGGCGTGTGCTTGTATACGCGAGGTGTGTGTGTTTTACCTCGCACTCAGACGGCTGTTTCAAAGGACCCTGACGTGACTTCACCTGCCACACTTCTAAAGGACCTTGGTCCTCACCGCCCGCACTTTCAAAGGCCTTGGTGACCTCACTGTCTACACTTTCAATGGCCTTGGGAGCTCACTTCCAAGGACTTCCGAGGTGACCACATTTCCCAAGAGTGGCATCACCATTGCATACCCTTGCTCGACCGAGGCTGTCGCCACAAGGCAAGGGCCCTCTCTAGTGGCATAATCGCACACGTTCCCCAATGGCGAGACCCTTCTAGAGCTCACCATCACATATCCGCAAGGCAAGGGAAGGCCTTTCTAGTTGCATGAAAAAAAAAAGCCACACTTGCTCTCGTAAAAAAGGCCAGACCCTTTTTTTGGTGTTCGCCTTCAAAGACGAGAGCCATTCTTGGTAGTAGTTGCATCGCCCGACTTGCCACTCCCGGCCCCGTCTACCATCCCTTCTCGTAGATTCTGGGCCTGGTCCGTGGTCCGGCCCTTGATAACGACGCCCAGCTCCAGGCCTGCATCCTCAATAGGCTTGCTTTGCCGTTCCACTCCGTGGAAGGACTCGTCGTCGCCACTGAAGCGCCTATACAGGGGGGGAGAAAGAAGAAAGCACATGTTAGTAATCGTGATGCCCGTTTGGAATGACGGATATCATGTAACGAATGGAATGGTAGTTTCGTCATAGTGCAACGGAATGACCGGTATAATCATAACGCTTCCCCCTCCGAACCAAAAAAAAAGTTCCGGTTCTTGCAGAAGTCAAAATATGTAGAAACAAAATTGCATCACTCCAAAAGTCCCTGCGTATGTATATTCCAGAAACGACTGGAATGAAGGACAAGGAAACAAAAAATAGAGTGGCGTCTGTGTGCGAAAAGATGCGAGGGGGAGAAAAACAATGCAGTGGCGCTGACGGTGCATAAAAATATCAACAAGCAAGGAGTGCAAGAGCCCAAAAAGGTGAAACAAGAAGAAAAAATCATGGGGGATAAGCAGGGAGGGAAAGAGTCCGAGAGGGAGAAATAGACAACCAAAAAAATGTGACTTCACGGGGTGCGCGTATAGGGTGGCCAGAGGTGGAAGCAGGCCGAACCACAAGGAATGCTCGCCAGACAGGATCCCCCCCCTCTTCTTCCGGCATGATCTCCGTGCAAGGCAAAACAAGGCAAGACATGGAAGTGAGGCAAAGGTGAGATGTAGAAACAAGGCAAGACACAAATGTAGAAAGAGGAAGCAATGCAAAACAATGTGATGTAGAAATGGAAAGAGAACCAGCCAGAAACGCACACCGGACAATGCAAGACAAATGATGTAGAAGGGAAACAGAACATCAGAGGAAACGCATACCGGCCAATGCAAGACAAATGCTGCAGAACCATGGAGAAATTCAACAGCAGCTCAACAAAAAAAAAAAAAAAAAAAAAAAAAAAAAAAAAAAACGTACCATCCTCGTTCTTCGCCACCCTTGAGGAAACTGCAGTCGCAGTTCACCTTGCAGTCCCAGCCGCCCCCAACACCGAGACCGCCCGTCCAGGACTGCTTGGAAAGCGTCTGGAACTGGTCGTCCCATACAAGCGGTGGGCTCTGTGCATCCTGTGCATTCTGTGCATTCTGTGCATCCTGTGCATCCTGTGCATTCTGTGCATTCTGTGCCGCAGTCTGTCCTTGTCGTCGTCGTCGAAACATGCTCAGCCCGCAGGTAAACGTCCCAAAGTCTTCCGTTTCCACGTCTGTCGGCACGTTCCCTGTCAGGGCCCGTCCAATCGCTATAATCGTCGCCGCGTGCGAGCACACCAGCACGGCCTTGACGCCCTGCGCATCGCACTCGCGCACAATGTGTGCCATGGCCGCCGCCGTGCGCGCGTGCAGCTGGGCCATGGACTCGCCGCGCCGGGGCGGGATGGCGGGCGTATAGTCGGCGTGATCTTTTTCGATCCACGGGAAAAAGTCTCGCTGCAGCTCAGAGACCGCCAAGGCCTCGGGGTGCTCAAACGGTGCCGGGCCAAACCAGTCCACCAGGCCGCGCTCGCAGCGGACAGAAGTGGGCGTCGCCCTGTCGCTGTCAGGCAGCTTGCCATGCTTGCCACCAGCGTACCCCTCTACAAACGGCTGGACGGTCTGCAGACACCGATAGTATGGGCTGCAGTATATGCGATCGACAGGCGGTGAGACCCGAGCGAGATGGATGGCCAGCTCTTTGGCCTGGTCGACGCCATGAGCGGTCAGCGCTGGGTCGGCCGGGTTGCCGGTGGGCGACATGATATGAGCGGTGTAGTTCCCGTCGCGGTCGACCAGCCAGTTTGACCGAAACTGCATAAAGCGTAATGTCAGTTCCGCGTGACTATACTCTGCATATCTTCACACCTGCCGGGCACCGTCACCAACTACTTACCCCATGCCGGACGACGTAGATGACTTCCAGCGACATGGCTGGATTGGGTGCTGGGGGGGTGTGGGCTTCCAAAATGCACAATGGCCTAGTGAAACATATGATGCCAGTTCTTTCAGGTTCTTCAATTTTTTCCAATGTCAGAAAGTTTCAGAATTATAGTCTTCCCCAGATTCTTGTCTTTCTTTGTTCACGAGCTCGTTAGTACCACCGCACTACCGTTGAAGTACCTCGGCCCCATATCAGACCGTTGAAGTGTCACGTGATATAACTATCTGATATCACGTGGCTATCAACTTGACTGTATGACCTAGATTGTCAAACTGTGTGAAGATATCCCTTTGTATTATTTCTGTGGTCATATTTTCGTTTGTTTTTATTTTGGAAAGTAAAAGCACTGTGCAAAGTTAAATATGGGAAATTGAAGGAAATGCATTTGTGCTTCAAACTTTAGATGTCAATTGTTATGAAGAATAATGACTAAATCCCAAAATGCAGACTACGAAATTATGATAATACTAAAGAGGGTGATGATATTTTAAATTTTCTAGTTATTCTCAGTAACTGATGAATCATGGTACGCAAAGAAAGCGAGCAACAAAGTCCGGCATCATTGTTGAAGCACAAATGCTTGATCTGAAGCAAGCAGAGTTGATATGAGATACCATTTCTGACTGATTTGAACGAAAGTTTCGAATTGTGGATTTTAAGCTTTTGCAGGATGTAGATTCAGCCACAGTTCTCTTTAATTTTTGATTCGTTTGTCGTTGTCCTCACTGGCTTTTTTTTTTCTCTAATAAAGTTAACTTCCAAGCAACAAGACCTGAACAAAAATAAAAGGGCGAATGAAAGTCACCCCAATCTAAAGCAATTCCCCAGCCTTTTTCTGTTGAAACCCGTCTCTCAATTAAAACAACAAACAGACTGAAGTGAGTTTCCCGGTGCTTGTCTTTATTTTTGATCACCTTTTTCTTGGTGCTCTGATTTTGCGTTGATGATTTCTTACAAAATTGTGCTCCACTGAATGCACTGTTTAAATCATCAAAAAGCACGAACATGTTTTAATGTTTTCTGCATATTCTATATTAATTCTACTTTCATATTGACAGCAGAAAAAAAGGACTCTAAAAAGCATTAGACAGCTGTCATGCAACTTCAAATCCGGGGTCGACAACCATCAAGGGTCAACTTTTTTTTTGGTTTAACACTTTCCCTTTCTAGCGCAGGGCTGACTAGCGTGTGCGCACTGTGGGGCAATTCTACCCGGCCAACAATCAACTGCCAAAAAAAAAAAAGTTGGCGATAATGGATAAGCCAAACAGCTTTTTTTTTGGTTCTCTACAAACAACATTACTTTTCAAAGTAACAATCATTACGCACCAAAATGTCCCTCCCTCCTCAGATTATCCGCGTCAAGCGGAAGCGGAATGAAGAAGGGCCTGTACCGTCGTACCTGAGTAGGTTTGCGCCGGCCAATTGTTGACAGGCCGCCAGCTCCAAACATGTGACAGACCGCTAACCTTTTTTTTGCCTTTTAGGAGTCGAGGATTCCAAGCGCCATAGGAGCGAAGCTTTCGTATACCGACGACAAAACCCCGATGTCCCGTCCCTCAACGACAGCCATGCCAAGAACACCGCTGCTGCTGCTGCTGCTGCGGCAGCTGCCGATCCGCGACCGCCAAAGATCCACACATCGAAACCTGGCGACGAGAAGCGCAAGAAGACGCCCAAGAAGGAAGCCCCCCCACCAAAGGCTGCTGCAGAGTCATTGACTGTGGAGCAAAACGTTGGCGAGACGGTGAACAACTTGTCCTCCGACGCGTCATCGTCGCTGGCGGCAGCTGTAGCTGCAACTGCAGCAGAGCCTCGTCGGTTCCATTTGTCGCGCGACTCGTTGATCTCTGCGCAAGCGGCCCGGAGCACCGTCGCGGCAACGGGCATTCGTAAGAAGAGCCGGTATGGCATCACGAATGGCAAGGTGCTGGCCGAGACGGCCGTGTTTATCGAGCGGAGCCAGCGTCGGCGGCGGCGGGACCTGGCCAAGAAGAACCGGACAAGAAAGGAACAAAGAGAGAGTGCTACTGCTACAACGACGACGGCGGCTGCGGCGGCGACGACGACCATTGTCTTGCCGTCTGTGTCGGCTTCGCTGGCCGTGAAGAACGAGCCCGAACCACCAAAGCCGCTGCCGAAGCGACCTGGCTACAAGGGACTGGCAAAGAAGGCGCCGCCCGGCCAAGAAGCGTCAGGGATGCCCACCCCCACTGGAGATGCAGCAAAGGAGGCAGACAGCAACGAAGCCAAGCCGAAGCCCGTTTCTTCCACCAAACCACCGGCTTTGCCAGACTCGGTCCTGTACCCCAGCTGGGACGCCGACATGGACCAGCTCACGCGGGACATGAACGACTACACGCTCCAGATGATCGGGCACAACCTTGCCAGCATGGACAAGGAGTCCAAAAAGGCCGAGGCCACGCGGAAAGCCATGGCCCTGCGTGTCAAGGAGGCCGAGGCGGCCGAAGCCAATGCCAAACCGTCTGTGTCATCGGCTGTGTCATCTCCCATGCCGACGACACCAAACAAGTCGAAAAAGAAGTACAATTTCGACACGTCCAAGCTGTCCCCAAGTGGCAAGCGGTTCGTCAAGCAGAGAGCCATTGACCACGAGCTGGGCATGGTACCGAAAGCCCTCGACGACGATGGTGACGACGGCAGCGACATTGACCTGGACATGTCGGACTCGGCCAGCGAGACTGACGAGGACGACTACGTCACGGAAACATACATCCGCGTGCCGGGACACGAAGTGAAGCAGCACGACGGCACATCCTCTTCCACGTCCTCTTCGGCTGTGCCGATGCAGGGAACTCTGGGCCTGCTCGTGTTTGACAGCGAGCCGGACATTGAGTACTTTTACGGTGCCGACGAGGAGAGCGAGGAAGAGTTTGACGACGACGAGGATGAAAATGGTAGGCACTTTTGACGTATTCCCTCTCTCATATAAACATGACAATACTAACCCCATTCACAGCCGAGGACTACTACATGAACGACTACCCCGAGGATGAGGTGCCGTCCGACGACGAGTTTGACAGAGACGCATACGAGTACCGGACAGGCAATGCATCTGACATGGAAGAATTTTCGGACGATGATGAGCCACCCGAAGATACAGGCGTACGATTCCCGACCATATAGACTCGCAGACGGGACGTTCAAGTGTACCAGGGTAGAACCATGTTCACTTGTGACAACTGATAGGCATGAGCGTTGTTTTCTAATACCCTAAATAGAAGAATGGCAAGCAGAATAAAATTTTGTGGAAAGAAGACTTAGGAACAAATAGAATGTGACTCTTTCTGTTGGTTTTTAGGAAGAAGGTGGGTTTCCGTCTGCCTCTTCGCTCTACAAGCCAGCAGGGAAGCCGTACCAATCAAGCATAATCGGCATATTCTGAATTAATAACCATACACACTAACATTCTCGTGGACAGAAACAGAACCAACGGCCATGGCCAAATGATGAAAAACAGTAAAGGGAGGCGGAAGGACGCAGACGATGCGTGCATAAAATCTGACAAGGCGAAGGTATACTAGAAATAGAAAGCAGAGAGAAGGGTAATAGAGGGAAGGAGAGAGGTGAGTGTGTGAAGTCCAATCCTTAAAGCAATATCCGATATAACCCATTAGTTCTTACGACGGAAAATCTTTGCAAAGATGCCGCCCACCCAGTCGACGAACACCACGTGAAAGAAGGCTGTGAACCAATTACCCTTCTTATCAGCCTCCAATTGAGCGGGTTGTCCTGGTGAGGCTGGCGTGACAGACCGCACCTGTTCTGAGGTTTCAGCCAGGTTGGCACCCGAGGAAGAAGCTTGGCCTTCTGTAACTATTTCTGGAACTGCCTTGGGTGTTTCCCCCTTTACTGGCACAGTCTTGGGAGAAACATCTGCAGTAGTGACAGGAGCAGTGACTGGCTCAGGAACCACTGTTGTGGCCTCTTCAGGCGCAGGTGCGGTCTCATCGGCTGTCTTGCCCTTGGCGGAGCTTTCTCCTTCCTGTACTTTCGTCACGTTGGAGGTCTCGGCTTTCTCAGCCTCAGGAGAAGCAACGGTCGGAGCCTCGGGAGCAGCTTCTTCTGGAAGCCCCTTGGCAGTCTCTGCCTCCGGTTCGGTGACGGGTTCAGCGGCGGGCTCAGTACTCGGCTCAGTAGCTGCCTCGACAACTGGTTCCGAAGTGAGCTCAGCGGCCGATTCAGGAACCGACTTCGTGGTCGCCTCGGCGATAGGCTCTTCAGTTGGTTTGATGGCAACTGCGGCTATCTTCTCAGCTGGAGACTGGGAGTGCTGCTTCGTTACTGGCTCGGTGGTGGGTTCAGACACGGACTCAGTAGCAGGCTCTGAAATCTCCTTCGCCACTGATTTAGCTGCTGGCTTGACCGACTTGGCCACTGGCTCTTCCACAGCCGCAGCAATTGTCTGGGGCTCGTCAGCCTCCCTCTCAGCTGCCTTTGCTGCCAGCAGTGCGGCCTCCTCGGCGGGCATCTCTTCGACGATGCTATCTAGAGGCTCTATGGACGGAATGTTGACAACGGCCTCCTGGACCTCCTTTGTCTTGGTCGTAGATGGAGCTTCGGTGGCCTGTGAAATGGACACCGGGTCAGTGGCAATGCCGGTAATGTCGGCAGACGAATTTGCTGCTCCTGAAACTACAGGCGACGGCGGGACTCCGCTGAAAGATGCCCTATCTTCGCCCAAACTGGACGAAAGAGTGCGCACCTTTTCGAGGACCCCTTCGCGGCTCGACGGGAATTTCTCCAGAGTCGGATCATTCGGGTCAAAAGTCTCCTGGTCTTTTGACTTGGACGTAGTCGGTGCCACTTTGGGGGACGACTCAGACTCTGGAACTGCGGCCTTGCTAGCTCCCCCAGCGACTTCGTACGCAAAAGTCGGCGCTGTATCATGGCTCACCGCGACAGGTTCTGGGATGGAATTGGCGGCAATTGGTTCAGGGACGGTTAGTTCAGGAACGGATGGTTCGACAGCAGCACTTTTCTGAAGATAGGAAACAGAAACCGAGTCAGCTGCTGTGCTTAAAAATATTTTGCCATTGGGAACCCGATATCTTACCTTTTCAGGCAAAGCCGCCTTCACAGCGGCCGCTGCCCCAACTGCTGCCGCTCCAACTCCTGCTGCTGTCACTGCCGGCTCCACTGTGGCTGCTTTGGGTTCGGAAGCCGGTGCAGCTTTGACAGCTGGCTTAGGCTCGACGACTGGTTCGACGGCCGGTTCGAGAGCCGGTTCGGCGGCAGACTTGACAGCAGGCTCAATAGTGGGCTCAGCAGATTGCTTCGCCTCTGCAACTGGCTCCGGCTCCGCAGATGGCTCCTCCGGAACGGCTGGTGTAGGGTCGACAGTTGGTGCAGGCTTAACAGCTGGCTTAGACTCGACAGCTGGCTCGAGAGCTGACTTGGATTCCACAGCTGGTTCCGGCTCTGCAGCTGGCACCGACACCGCTGGAGAAGCAGTCTCGGGTTCATTTTGGGTCAGGGGAACGGTTTCTTGGGGAGGAGAGTCTGGCGGAGGTGTTGGTGGGGTTTCTGTGACGGCGGTGCTGGGGAAAGGTCAGTGTCTATTCGCTCTTATCTTCGCAGGTCTCTGGTTCAATTACCTTTTCTTCTCGGGGACTTCCAGCAGGTTGTTCTGGTTGCCACCATCGTCGGTAATAGTAGGCGAATTCTCGTCAAGCAGCCACAAGTCGCCGGCGCCGCGGAATTTGTACTGGTGCTTCGACCCATATTGGACACGGACTGCCTTGCTGAAGAGGTTCTCACCGCCGGCAGTCTTTGCATGTTCCATCTCCTCAGCAGACCATGGAGGCTGGGTGAAGGAACCGGCCACGTAGAGTGGCGGCTCGGTGCCGGTGGACTTGTAGGTGATCTCAACGGTTGTCTCGTCTGAGGCGGCCATGACTGCTGCTTCCACTGCTATTGCAGCCTGTTGCTATTTCTCGAAAGAAGAACCACTGGTTTTGTGGCTGATAAATGACCAGAATCTTCACGGGGTGTCAGCTGCTGGAACCTGCGATCGCCGTCCGTGACCAAATGTCACGAATGCTGGGAATTGAACGCGACGCGCGGTGGAATGCTGGAGCATGGCCGACAGGCTCGTTTCGCAGACAATGAAGCAGAGGCCGAGACATTCGCAGCTGTCAAGAATGTGCCATCCAAACAAGATTGCGATTTTTACATGTCTGAGACAGGCCTGCAAAACCAGCGAACTTTCCCCAGCTGCGGGAAGTGCTCCAGCATTCCAGTCACCCGCGGAGATTTCGTCGAGCGAACACACACAGATTAAAAATAGCTCACCTCGGTCGCAAGTTGGGATGGAGGGTATCGTAGGCGCAAAGTGTGTGCAGCCAGATAGCTCAGCGTCAAGGATAAGCTGTGGGCGCCAAAGACAGGCAAAAGAGAAAATGATGTAGGAAGAAGAATGGCTGGTGACGACAATTACTGATTAAGAATTGCAAAGTAACTGTAGGGAATGCGCAGAACAGACAAAGAAACGGATATAGGACAACGAAAGCAAATGAGACCAAAAAAGACGACAAAATGCAGTGGGCAAAGAGGAGTCAAGCTGAAAGAAAGGTCAAGCAGAGACGAAAGCAAGAAAAGTCCACCGGCCAGAATCAGGATCTGCTGATTGGCGACTTGCTGGTGGGCTGCCGCTAAGAGGGTCATTAAAGTGTAAAGTGCCACACCCTCCTGCGAGGACAGGCCGTAGCTGCCGACCGCCTTTCTGGGGGGTCTTTCCCGGATGGTTGCGTGGCTTTGTGGGTTAGAGTGTAAAGGCAGGAGCGTCCGGCCTGGTTGCACCTTCTGGTTTCTGCGTCTGGGCTGTGCCTGCCGTTATTGTGGTTTTGTAGTCTCTACCGCTGGCCAGTCCTTCCCTGCAGACATCACAACACGATACGACCTCAGACCCAGTAGATGACGCCACAACTTATCGCCATGAGCTCAGGGGGACGGCAATCAGACGGTGAGCTTGACGTTTTATTCCACAGCCCTGCCGTGCCTCGTGAGACACCCCTGTGGCCTCAGCTAGTCCAGCCCTGCATTATTCCCAGACAGCTGCATCAAGGCATCGAGACTACAAGCAGCCAGCCACGAATTGATAGCGGGCCATCGTTCCTTCCCCGCCTCGTCTAAATTCGACCAGAGAAAGAGCGACCGGTGCTACGTCAGAGCTCTTTTTCCTGAGTCTCCACCCGGAATAGTGGAGCCGCCGAGACATATCAAAATCACGTGGAAATGTGTCCAGATCAGGATCGCGTGTACTAAGTTTTTTTTAGAGATTTTTTTCTGGAGCAGCTTCAGTTGCAGTATTCGACCACCAAAAGCTTTCCAACTCGAACTTCGCACAGAAAACCTGCCGGCAAAATGTGGCGAGCCGCATTGGACTCGATATGTCCAGTATGTCGGTCGACAGCTACTTCCAACGGTAAAACATTGTCAACATTTTCTCGGCCATGGCTTTCGCAAGGCCCCGCTCAACAACAGCAACGGCTGGTCTCCTCCCTTCGCCAGCGCAGAACGCCGTCCCGCATGGTTCTGTCCGATAGCGTCGCCCGACCACCTCCAGCATCATCCACACGCGCCCCGAGACGTCGAGTCGATGGGCCGTTTACCGGCATGAACCGCAAAGTTGCCAATGTTCGCGAGCCAACACGTGATGCTCCACGAACGATGACCGACCGGAGGCAAAGAGACTCCAGAGGCAGGGGAGAGAAGAAGCCCCAGAAGGCTCTGCGGATGCAACAGGCACTGGCAACGATTGGATACGGTCAGCGGACACACATAAAGTCGCAGATGCAGGAGATTGAAGAGTTCAGTCAGCTCAAGCTACTGCCGGCTGTGCAAGAGGCAATCACGTCCGATGCGCTCAAGGGCATGGTGGATGTCAAACCCACTCCGATTCAGCGTTTGGCTATCCCACTGCTTTCGGGACAGAAAGTCGACCGCCGGGCATCACGGCAGTTTTCACCGGACAAACGAAGGGAGTTCCTGTTGGCTGCCGAGACTGGGTCGGGCAAGACACTGGCGTATCTGGTGCCTACCGTTGATGCGATGAAGCGGGCCGAGGCAGAGGACGAGGATATCATCGCCTACAAGAAGCGATTGGCAGAAGAGAAGGAACACCGCAAAGACCCAAAATACCGCGGTACCACCGGCGAGATGGAGCCACACCCGACAACTGCTCGGCCACGTATTGTCGTCCTGGTGCCATCTGCTGAGCTCGTTAGCCAGGTCGGCACGGTGGCCAAGGCTCTGTCCCATGCCATCAAGTTCAAGACCGATCTCTTGTCTGCCAATGTTTCGCCCAAGATCATGCAACGCAACTTGTACTCGCCGACAGGTATTGATATGATCGTCGCTACGCCACACCTGCTCGCCTCGATTGCCGAGTCCGACCCCAACGTGTTGTCCCGCGTGTCCCACTTGGTCATCGACGAGGCCGATTCGCTGCTCGACCGGAGCTTCTCGCCGGCCACTGAGACCATTGTTGAGCGCGCATTGCCCTCTCTGAAGCAGCTGATCCTCTGTTCGGCTACGATCCCGCGGCGTCTGGACAACTACTTGGTGTCGCACTTCCCCAACATGCAGCGCGTGACGACTCCCAACCTGCACGCCATCCCGCGTCGCGTCCAGCTCGGTGTTATTGACGTTGTCAAGGAGCCGTACCGCAACAACAAGAACCTGGCATGCGCCGATGCTATCTGGTCGATTGGTACGGACAATGGTGGACGCAAGAAGGCCGGTGAGGAGCCCGAGGATGCCGATGAAGTTAAGCGGATCATGGTCTTTGTCAACGAGCGCGACAAGGCCCAAGAGCTGGCCGAGTTCCTACGGAGCAAGGGAATTGACGCAACGGCACTGCACCGCGACGCTGAAGAGCAGCGCCACTCTAGTATGCTGGCACAGTTCACGGCGCCCGAGGCGCCAAAAGCTACAGCTGACACGCCAAGAGGTCCCGGTGGTCGCACACTGCCCAACACCAAGGTGATGGTGGCCACTGATCTGGCTTCTCGTGGTATTGACACGGTCGGCGTCCGTCATGTGGTGCTCTACGATGTGCCGCACACGACGATTGACTTTATCCATCGTTTGGGTCGTGCCGGACGTATGGGACGTCGCGGTCGGGGTATTGTGCTGGTGGGCAAGGACGACAGACGGGACATTGTGGCCGAAGTGCGTGAGAGCATGTTCATGGGCCAGGCACTTGTATAAGAACAGTGTAAGATTTGTGAAGGGAAAAAAACGGTGGCTAAAAAGGATCGTGGGAATGCATTTCAGTATGTAGTTATACTCTCTATTGTACAACCTATTGGAGTTGGATAAATTCTCTTCCATAGCATTTGACTGGTGTTTTGTTGTTAGATTTTGATTTTTTTAGACATTTGGAGAAATCGGCAAACAATCTTCAACTCTTGATATATCTGGTTCTTGTTAAGATGTGGAATCATTTAGCGATCTTGACCCGTTTGCACGGGTTTTACACATTAAAATCCGACGGAGTTATCAGGACTTCGCTCATTGCAGCCTGTTCAGTTATAGTTTTGTTTTCAGTTTTGTCTAGTTGACGTGATTCTATGTTCACCGGCGGAGCCAAGGCCATTGGCACACCGTTTAAGTCGGTGCCGAACCGCTCAGAACGGATTTAAGTGGGATAATTTGGTGTGGAGTTAACGCCTGGCTTCATTGACCCACGCGGGAGTGGGATATAAGAGTCTCGGGCTTGGCAGGTCGCGGCAGATCGAGGCAGCTACCAGGCAACAGTCAACAACAAAAGGCTATAAAAAGACAAGGTCAATTGGGACATTTGAGAAACGATACCCCGACAGCATCAGCACTCTTATCGCATCGTCATCACCAGCAGCATTACGCAATGGCTAGTCACGCTTGCGCACAACGGCCCCCGTTGACCGTCGACTACAAGACGCAGGGCCGATACGAGACAATTGCTGGTCTCAAGACATGTATGTGTTTACGAATTGGCCAATCGGCAACTGCCTGCTGACCTTTTTCAGATGTCGTCGGACCTGAGGACGCAACCAAGGCTATTATCGACGTCTACGACATCTTTGGCATCTGGCCGCAGACCCTGCAGGGCGCCGACCTGCTGTCGTCCCTGACGGGTGCGCTCGTGTTCCTGTCCGACTTTTTCAAGGGCGACGGTGCCAAGCCCGAATGGCTGCCGCCCAACACGGAAGAAAAGAAGACGCTCCTGACGGCGTTTGTCGGCAGCAAGGCTGGCTTCCCAGAGAACGTCGAGGTCCTGCTGAAAGTGCGCAAAGAGCTGGGTGAGAGGTATCCCAAAGTGGAGGACCATATTGGAACATTCGGCCTCTGCTGGGGCGGAAAGAGTAAGTTTGCCCAAGTCTCTATGTCTCCCAACGATAGGTTTTTTTCTTTTTTTGCCTACTGACACTCTCAGTCGGAGTTCTGGCGACCGGAGAGGGCAATGAGGGTCCCGGACGGCGATTCACTTGCAGCGGGACGGCCCACCCAGGGTAAGTAGACACAGTTGGCGTATTTTCCAATTGGAATCCCCTCATATCTCTACTTTTCTGGTTCTCGTCCTCCTCTCTAACTTTCCAGCGCCCTCGATGCCAAGGATGGCGAGAAGCTTACAGTGCCGCACCTTCTGCTGGCCTCCAAGGACGAGCCCGTCGAGGCTGTCGCCGCATACAAGGAGCTCCTGTCAAAACCTGACAAGACTGGCGAGGTTGAGACGTACAGCACGATGCACCACGGCTGGATGGGCGCGCGCGCCGACCTGGCCAACGCCGAGAATGTCAAGGAGTTTGCGCGCGGCTACGAGCAGGCAGCGGCATTCTACAATAAGTACCTTTAGGGGAGAGATTAGTTGACAATATGACTTGACGAGTTTGCCTTGAACTATATGGAATATAAATAAAAAATCAAGATAAAACCCAGACATCAAGAAGTGTTGTCAGAGCAGAATGCCACCCAAAGCGTCCTAGGCTTTGGCGGTGTAGCTGGGAGAGCTTTATCGATAAAGGCCTCGGCGTTGGTGGCGCCCCGCCAGAAGTAACCGTCTTTGTCTCCCCTTTTTTTTTCACAACTACAACCACCGCCACACAACGACCATGTCGGCGCCGATAAAGTTCTCGTACGGCCTGAACCTTGCCAAGAAGAAAGGGCCCTCAAAACCAGCACCCAAAAAGAAGTCCGTGTTCGGCGGCGACGACGACGACGACGACGACGACAACTCGGACAATGACAACGCCTTTGGTCGCATCGCCAGCGGCGGCGGCGGAGCCGACAAGAAAAAGTCCAAGAAACCGTCACCAGGACCAAAAGTCGAGACGATTACAGAATTGGGCGACGATCTGCTGAGCGGCATACCCTCGAGACCTGCACAGGACGACGACAGCGACGACGACAAGAAGAAACGGCGGAAAGGATTACACAACCTCCCTCCTCTATCCCAGCCACCACCGAGCAAATACAAGAAGAACGCAGACAACAACAACAACAACAAGCAGTACGACGGCGACCTCTCGTCGGCCCTGTCAGCCCGGAAACAC
Source organism: Raffaelea albimanens (assembly GCA_002778245.1). Lineage (NCBI taxonomy): Eukaryota > Fungi > Ascomycota > Sordariomycetes > Ophiostomatales > Ophiostomataceae > Raffaelea > Raffaelea albimanens. The sequence continues at coordinate 1,361,552 of PCDJ01000006.1, read as the reverse complement.
GCCAGCGCCGCAGAGGCGCTCGACCCTTCCATCTACGACTACGATGCGTCCTATGACGCTTTCAAAAAGGCCGAGAAAAAGGCGGCCCTGTCCAGCCAGCAGGCGGCACAAGACGCAGAAGAGTCCGGGCGCAAAAAGTCCAAATACATGTCCAACTTCCGCAAGGCTGCCGAGGTGCGGCAGCGCGACCGCGTCATTGCCGAGGACAAAAAGGTCAAGCGCGAGCGCGAGGCCGAGGGCGACCTGTTTGCCGACAAGGAGCAGTTTGTGACCGAGTCGTACAAGCGGCAGCAGGAGGAGAACCGGCGGCGCGAGGAAGAAGAAAAGCTGCGCGACGAGGCGGACGCAAAGAGGGCCGAGGCGACGGGCATGGCGGGGTTCCACAAGCAGATGCTGGACCAACGGGAGCAGCGGCATGCAGAGATGGTGGCGGCAGCAGAAAAGGTGGCCAAGGACGGCGACAAGGGCGAACCTGTCGACGGCCTCGAAGAAGAAGAGGAGGAGGATATTGAAAAAGCGGCCGCAGCCAAGGCAGAAGAGATCAAGGCCAAGGGCGGCGAAGTGGCAGTCAATGAAGACGGCGAGGTGGTTGACAAGCGACAGCTGCTGCAGGGCGGATTGAATGTGAGCTCGCGCAAGAAGGCGGAGCTAGAAAAAGAACGGGAGCGGCACGGCGAGGACCGAGGCAGAGGCCACGAAAGGGACAGGAACAAGAGGGATCAGCACAGAGGGCCGCCCCCTGGCCGGCCAAGGGATCGCGGCCAAGAGACGTCTGCCATGGAGGAGGAGCTGCTGGCAAGGCTCAAACGGTCGCGGGAGAGCGACTCAGACGACAGCTCAGAAGAGGAGCGGTGGCAGGCAAAGCGGCGGCAAGAAAGGCCACGGTCTTGAGAAACGGCAGAGTATTGATGTTCTTTTTTGTATAATTCTTGTATATTCAAATCTTTCGGCTCTCTTTCCGAGTCGCCAGGCATAAAGCGGTGATATTCATTTTACTTTTTTTTTGTTCTAGATGGTCGTACAATGTATAGAGACTTTTCCCGGCCTCCAACTCTTTCTTCACTTTCCGAGCTTCCCCAACCTGTGCGTGTCTTGTCTTTAACCGTGACGCCTGTTTCCTTGGGGGTATGCGCACGTGCTCTTAATCCGAACGCCAGTATGCTGTTCCATGTGTTGTGTCGTTTCCTATCCTCATTGTCCCAAGCTGCCGCTGGAGACTTCGTGTTGTATACGGCGAGTGTATGTCTGGTGGACCAGGTTCCAGGCCGAGATGTACTTTTCCATGCACTGGCTGGCGCAGGTCTGTTCGCTGCTTGAGATGGAGCTGCCGGGCTTGGGGATGCACGAGTCGAAGCAGTTGCGGTTCATGTTCTGGCGAGTCAGCATGAAGAGTTTCGTACACGAACAAATCTACCAGAGATTACCCACCTCCATCAACGTCTGCGCATTCCGCGTGTTGGACTCGATCAGGACCTGCTGGATAATGGCCTTCTTGACAGCCTCGCCGTCCATGTTGCTGGTGACCGCCGGGGCAGTGGCCGGCAGGCTGTCTGGGGAGGTGGACTCTTCAGCCTTGGGCTTGGAGGAGAAGAACATTGTCGCGATCGGGGGGCGTGAATGCGCGGTGTGAATGTGAGCGGGTCAGCGGGAAAGTTGGTCGGTTTGGCAAAGACTTTGAGCGGGCGGTAATCGGCTGGAGGAGGGACAAAAATTCTCGATGCGGTCCTTATCTTATCGGAAGGTAAGTTCCATCAGCCACACTGTAGAGTGTAGACTGGCTGAATGAGATCACAGGCCAATGAACCAGCGCAGAAACGTCACCGAAACACAGGGGCCTAACTGCCTGTCTCCTTCCCCACAATGAGCGCTGAAAGCAAGCCACACCACGGGCGAGGCAACCGAGGAGCACAGACGCTCAGGCCCCTCTCCAGCTGGAGCCTTCGTCTGTCTGCCCATTCCGGGTAGGCCAAGCCTAAAAAATAAAAAGGGAAAAATCAAGAAGAGGCCAGCTTTACAGGATCTACCTTTTTTTTCGCAGCCACACACATTGTGCTCTCGTGCTACTACGGACTAGGTGACGCCGAAAAGAACGACACCTTGAGAAATCCACGGCCAACCAACCCCCTCTCGCTTTGACTCTCTCTCACTCGACGATTGACGCCAGTTCCGCATTCGAGCCAGCATTATTGTGTTTTTTTTTCTAGGGGATTTCCTTTTTTTCACTATTGCGCATTCGTTTTCAGCTCCTTTGTTTTGTGTTGCTCTCGCTATATCTCGTGAGCCAATTGTCGTTTACACCGCTTTCGCGCCCCCCCTCTCTCCTTGTTTCTTACTACCTCCCCTATTCGCCTTGCCGCCTCGTTCGATCTCGGAAGCTTCACCCCTTTCGCCGTTTCCTCCTCGTTGACCAGTTGACCTCGTCACACATCCTTGTTCGCTCGCGCCGGTGCGACACTGCTTCGAATTCGCTTTTTTCCTTGAATTTTTCTTTTCGAATCCTGCGCAAACCGGAGAGACCCAACGACCATGTGGTTCCCCAGCTTGTTGCCATTGTGCCTGGCCGCTGGCGCCTGGGCGGCTGGCAATGACGACGACGAGATCAAGAGCATAAGTGTATGTGGACAGCCCAAACGTGTTTCTCCCCCCTCGGCCCCTTGGGTCTCGGTGAGAAGTGGACATTTTGCTAACATGCGCCTTTGCAGCTACGGACACATTCACTAGGACAGGTACGCACGCGTTCACAACCAAACTAGGGAGGGCGACGGTTAGAAAAGCGGATTGGAGGGAGAATGCAGCAGGCAAGAGAAGGCTGGGGCTGGGGTGAGCTGCGGGCTACGGGCATCTGCTAACACGAACAGCCTTACCTCGACTCGGACATGCAGAGCAGATGGTACGACTTTGGAGGAGACACGGTGATCCGGACCGACCAGTACGTACCCTTTTCTTCCTATGCATAGCTCACTACGAGCAGGGACACCTCTAACCCTCTGGTCCCGCAGGTACATCCGCCTCACTGCCGACCGCCCGTCGCAAATGGGCTGGCTCTTCTCGCGCGTGCCATTAACAGCGACCAACTGGGAGATCGAGGTCGAGTTCAAGCTCCACGGCAAGAACCCCCTCTACGGCGACGGCTTCGCCATGTGGCTCACCAAGGAGCGCG